>OX388351.1:4446791-5646791 GCA_947579665.1 Sympetrum striolatum
AAATTTTTCCTTTTTTTTTGCCTTTATTTCTGACTTTTGATTGAGATATGATCCGAAAAAGCAACGAAAACGGATAAGTTTAGTGAAAATTCCATTTTTTCCAGATTTTAGACTTATTTTTACTTTCTCCATATACGAAGTATAGAGAAAGTATTGTTTTCATGAAAAAATTCGACTTCGAGATTTCAACGGAAATACACGTTTTGGGGTCCCTAGAACACGTTTTGACCATTTTCGGAATGATGTCTGTGTGTATGTGTGTGTGTGTGTGTGTGTGTGTGTGTGTGTGTGTGTGTGTGTGTGTGTGAGTGTGTGTGTATGTATGTGTGTGTGTGATAATGGGCGTTCTAACTCGAAAACTAAAAGTAGTATCAATACCAAACTTCATATATAGTACTGTTGTGTGTGCTGTCAGAGTTGATTAGTTATTGGAGTAAATCCGTTAACCGGAAGTCGAGCTTTATTCATTAAAGCTCATTTCCGGTTTTCAAAATATCTCCATAAATATGATATATACATCTATTGTATTACTTATAAAAGTTTTAGATAGTATAATTTACTATAACTTTTGTATTTAACATATTTTTGTATCACCGGTTCATTAGCAGTTATTCGTGAAATACTGATAAACCGGAAGAAGATGATTATGTACTTTGTGGGCGCTCTAACATGAAAACTATTTGTCGGATCAACACCAAATTTCATACATAGTACTTTTATTACAGTCGTTAGAGTTGATTAGTTTTTGGAGTAAATCGGCTGACCGGAAGTCGAGCTTCATTCTTCAAAGCTCATTTCCGGTTTTCAAAATATCTCCATAAATATGATATTTAGGTATATACTATTATTTATAAATGTTGTTGAAAATTTAATTTACTATAACTTTTGTATGAAACATATTTTTGCATCACTGATTGTTTAGGAGTTATCCATGAAATACTGTTAAACCGGAAGTTGCTGATTATGTACGTTGTGTAAAGCTCATTTCTGGTTTTCAAAATATATCCATAAATATGATATATTGGTATATTGTATTCCTTATAAAAGTTTTAGATAATATAATTTACTATAACTTTTGTATTTAATATATTTTTGTATCACCGGTTGATTAAGAGTTATTCGTGTAATACCGATAACCCGGGAAGTAGCTGTTATGTCTTTTGTGGGCGCTCTAACATGAAAACCATTCGTTGTATCAACTTTAAATTCCACATATAGTGTTTTTGTTGGTGTCGATAGAGTTGATTAGTTTTTGGAGTAAATCGGTTGACCGGAAGTCGAGCTTCATTCTACAAAGCTCATTTCCGGTTTTCAAAATATCTCCATAAATATGATATTTAGGTATATACTATTAATTATAAATGTTTTAGAAAATTACCTTACTATAACTTTTGTATGAAACATACTTTTATATCACCGATTGTTTAGGAGTTATTCATGAAATACCGATAAACCGGAATTTGCTTAGTATGTACTTTGTGGGCGCTCTCACAATAAACTATTTGTCGTTTCAACACCAAATTTCATGTATATTACTTTGGTTGTTGTGATTAGAGTTTATTATTTTTTAGAGTATATCATTGAACCGGAAGTTGAGCTTTACTCTTCGAAGCTTATTTCCGATTTTGCAAATTACCTCTATAAATATGATATTTAGGTATATACTATTATTTTTAAAAGTTTTAGAAAAATTACTCTCCTACACCTTTTGTATTAAACATATTTTTGTATCACTGATTGTTTAGGAGTTATTCGTGAAATACCGATAAACCGGAAGTTGCTGATTATTTACTTTGTGGGCGCTCTTACCTGAAAACTATTTGTCGTATCAACACCAAATTTCGTACATTTTATTTTGGTTGGTGTCATCAAAGTTGATTAGGTTTTGGAGGATATCGGTTTACCAGAAGTCGATCTTTATTTTTGGAAGCTCATTTCCGTTTTTGAAACATTTCACCATTAAACCTTAAGTAGTCTCGTGGGGTCAATGTGACATCAGGCGCTATATTACCGTCGGGATCACAGAAACTAATGAAGATATTTCAACCAAATTTTCGTTTTGTAAAAATGTTGTCCATGTTATGATTATCTGAGGATTTTCTTAATGTCAAGTTATAAGAAGTATGCAATTTTAGCAGTGCTACCAAATTTACTGAAATAAATTTTAATAATTATCTAAACATTATTTCAAAAATTTTTAAGCACCTATACATAAAATAATTCATAGGTATTTTAAAGATTTACTGAATATTTTAGGAATGAATCTATAATGTTTAAAATGCTATTACAGTTCACAGAATACCTTACTAATGCTCACTGAGTAAATATGTGTTGATATAGTTTCAATATAGTAACAAAGAGCTACGCATTAATTTGTTTTTTTACTTTCTCCATATACGAAGTATAGAGAAAGTATTGTTTTCACGAAAAAATTCGACTTCGAGATTTCAACGGAAATACATGTTTTGGGGTCCCTAGAACACGTTTTGACCATTTTCGGAATGATGTCTGTGTGTATGTGTGTGTGTGTGTGTGTGTGTGTGTGTGTGTGTGTGTGTGTGTGTGTGTATGTGTGAGTGTGATAGTGGGCGCTCTAACGTGAAAACTATTGGTCGTATCAATACCAAACTTCATGTATAGTAGTGGTGTGTGTGCTGTCAGAGTTCATTAGTTTTTTAGAGTAAATCGGTCAACCGGAAGTCGAGCTTTATTGATTAAAGCTCATTTCCGGTTTTCAAAATATCTCCATAAATATGATATATACGTATATTGTATTACTTATAAAAGTTTTAGATAATGTATTTTACTATAACTTTTGTATTTAATATATTTTTGTATCTGCGGTTGATTAGGAGTTATTCGTGAAATACCGATAAACCGGAAGTATCTGATTATGTACTTTGTGGGCGCTCTAACATGATAATTGTTTGTCGGATCAACACCAAATTTTGTATTTAGTATTTTGGTTTGTGTGTTTAGAGTTGATTAGATTTTGGAGTAAATCGGTTAACCGGAAGTCGAGCTTCATTCTTCAAAGCTCATTTCCGGTTTTCAAAATATCTCTATAAATATGATATTTAGGTATATAGTATTAGGAATAAAAGTTTTAGATAATGTAATTTACTATGACTTTTGTATGAAACATATTTTTGTATCACGGATTGTGTAGGAGTTTTTTTGTGAAATACTGATAAACCGGAAGTTCGTGATTTTGTACTTTATGGGCGCTCTGGGCGCTGGGGCGAAAGGCCACTTCATCGTTTTCCATCGAACATGTCTCGAAAAACATTATTTATAATGTTTGTGACGTAAAAGATAATAATATATATAAATTGATCACTCATCTTCAAAGTTTAGATGGAATATAGAGTTCGAAATTACTGTCGTAGATAAATATTTACATCTTATATATGGAGAAAGTCATGTGCTGGCCACATCAGATTTTTCGTTATTTTATTGAGATACGATCGAAAAAATGAACGAGAACGGATAATATTAGCGAAATTTCCATTTTTTCCTCTATTTTGTATTTATTACCGACATTTTATCTAGAAACGATCGAAAAAAGCTACGAGGACGATTAATTGTATCGAGATTTCAAATTTTTCCGTTTTTTGCCTTTATTTCTGACTTTTAATGGAGATATGATCGAGAAAAGGAACGAAAACGGATAATTTTTTGCAAAATTTCAATTTTTTCCTCTATTTTGCCTTTATTTCCGACATTTTATAGAGAGATTTGACCGAAAAAAGCAACGAAAACGGATAATTTTAGCGGAAATTCAATTTTTTCTCTTTCTTGTCTTTATCTCCGACATTCTATCGAGATATGATTATAAAAAAAGGCAACGAAATTGGATAATTTTAGCGAAATTTCAATTTTTTTGGTCTTTTTTGCCTTTATATCCGACATTTTATCGAGATATTATCGAGAAAAGCTTCGAAAATAGATAATTTTATCGAAATTTCCATTTTTTTTCCAGATTTTAGACTAATTTTTCTTTATTTTATTGAGACATGATCTACAAAATGAACGAGAACGGATAATATTAACGAAATTTCAATATTTTCCTCTATTTTGCCTTTATTACCGACATTTTATAAAGAAATTATAGAAAAAAGCGACGAGAACGATTAATTTTATCGAAATTTATATTTTTTCCTCTTTTTTGCGATTATTTCTGAGTTTTAATTGAGATATGATCGAAAAAAGGAACGAAAACAGATAATTTTAGCAAAAATTCAATCTTTTTCCAAATATTAACTTTTTTTTCCTTATTTTAATGAGATATGATCGAAAAAAAACAACAAGGAAGGACAATTTCTTCAAAAATTCAATTTATTTTCCTCTATTTTTGCCTCTGTTTCCAACATTGTTTCAAGATATGGTCGAAAAAAGCTACGAGAATGGATAATTTTAGCTAAATTTCAATTTTTTTCTCTATTTTGCCTTTATTTCCGACATTTTATAGAGATTTGACCGGAAAAAAGCAACAAAAACGGATAATTTTAGCAAAAATTCAATTTTTTTTCCTTTTTTGTCTTATTTTTCGTAATTTTATTGAGATATGATCGAAAAAATCAAACAAGGACGGATAATTTCTCCGAAAATTCAATTTTTTCCCAATATTCTGCCTTTATTTCCAACATTTTATCAAGATATGATCGAAAAAACGAGACGATAATGCAACATAAACGAATACATTCCACGAAATATCAATTTCTTCCTCTTTTTTTCATTTATTTTCGTCATATTATCGAGATATGAACGAAAAAACGAAACGAAAACGGATAATTTTAGCGAAATATCAACTTTTTTCCTCTATTTTGCCTTAATTTTCATTATTTTATCGTTATGTGATCGAAAAAAACAAAGAAAAACGGATAATTTTGGCGAAACATAAATTTTTTTCATTCATTTGCCTTAATTTTATCTAAATGTGATCAAAAAAAAGCAACGAAAACGGATAATATTATCGAAATTTCAATTTTTTTGGTCTTTTTCGCCTTGATTTCATACATTTTATCGACATATGATCGAGAAAAGCATCGAAAATGGATAATTTTATCGAAATTTCCATTTTTTCCATATTTTATCCTTAATTTTCGATATTTTATTGAGATATGATCGAAGAAACCAACGAGAATGGATAATTTTATCGATGTTTTAATTTTTTTTCCTCTTTTTTGCGTAAATTTATGTCATTTTATTGAGATATACGATCGAAAAAATTAACGAAAACGGATGATTTTAGCAAAATTTCATTTTTTTCCTCAATTTTGCCTTAATTTTCCTCATTTTATTGATATATAATCGAAAACTGTATGTTAATACATAATGTTAGTGAAATTTCAATTTTTTTTCAATTTAGCCTTAACTTTCCACATTTTATTGAGATATGATCGAAAAAATGAACGAGAACGGATAATATTAGCGAAATTTCAATATTTTCCTCTATTTTGCCTTTATTACCGACATTTTATAAAGAAATTATAGAAAAAAGCGACGAGAACGGTTAATTTTATCGAAATTTATAATTTTTCCTCTTTTTTGCGTTTATTTCTGACTTTTAATGGAGATATGATCGAGAAAAGGAGCGAAAACAGATAATTTTAGCAAAACTTCAATTTGTTTCCAAATTTTAACTTTTTTCCTTATTCTAATGAGATATGATCGAAAAAATGAACGAGAACGTATAATTAGAGGATAATTTCAATTTTTTCCTCTTTTTTGCCTTTAATTCCCTCATTTTATTGAGATATAATCGAAAACTGAATGTTAATAAATAATTTTAGCGAAATTTCAATTTTTTTTTTCAATTTAGCCTTAATTTTCGATATTTTATTGAGATATGATCAAAAAAAGCAACGAAAACGGATAATTTTTGCGAAAATTCAATTTTTTTTTCTCTTTCTTGCCTTTATCTCCCACAATCAATCGAGATATGATAATATAAGGCGGCGAAAATGGATAATTTTAGCGAAATTTCTATTTTTTTTGTCTTTTTTGCCTTTACATTTATAGAGATATGATCGAGAAAAGCTTCGAAAATGGATAATTTTATAGAAATTTCCATTTTTTTTCCAGATTTTAGACTTATTTTTCGTTATTTTATTGAGATATGATCGAAAAAATGAACGAGAACGGATAATATTAGCGAAATTTTAATATTTTCCTCTATTTTGCCTTTATTTCAGACATTTTATAGAGATTTGAACGGGAAAGGCAACGAAAACGGATAATTTTAGAAAAATTCATTTTTTTTCCACATTTCAGTCTTATTTTTCGTAATTTTATTGAGATATGATAGAAAAACTCAAACAAGGACGGATAATTTCTCCAAAAATTCGATTTTTTCCCTCTATTCTGCCTTTATTTCCAACATCTTATCAAGATATGTTCGAAAAAAACTAGACGAGAATGCAACATAAACGAATAAATTCAACGAAATATCAATTTCTTCCTCTATTTTTCATTTATTTTCGTCATATTATCGAGATATGATCGAAAAACGAAACGAAAACGAATAATTTTAGCGAAATATCAACTTTTTTCCTCTATTTTGTATTTATTAACGACATTTTATCAAGAAATGATCGAAAAAAGCTACGAGGACGATTAATTGTATCGAGATTTCAAATTTTTCCGTTTTTTGCCTTTATTTCTGACTTTTGATTGAGATATGATCGGAAAAAGCAACGAAAACGGATAATTTTGGCGAAACTTAAATTTTTTCATTTATTTGCCTTAATTTTATCTAAATGTGATCGAAAAATGAACGAAAACGGATAATATTAGCGAAATTTCAATATTTTCCTGTATTTTGCCTTTATTACCGACATTTTATAAAGAGATTATGGAAAAAAGCGACGAGAACGGTTAATTTTATCGAAATTTATTTTATTTCCTCTTTTTTGCGTTTATTTCTGACTTTAAATTGAGATATGATCGAAAAAATGAAGTAGAACGTATAATTATAGGGTAATATCAACTTTTTTCCTCTATTTTGTCTTTATTTTTATCATTTTATCGTGATGTGATCGAAAAAAACAAAGAAAAAAGATAATTTTTGCGAAACTTAAATTTTTTCATTTATTTGCCTTAATTTTATCTAAATGTGATAAAAAAAAGCAACGAAAATGTATAATTTTAGCGAAATTTCAATTAATTTGGTCTTTTTCGCCTTGATTTCATACATTTCATCGATATATGATCGAGAAAAGCATCGAAAATGGATAATTTTATCGATATTTCCATTTTTTTCCAGATTTTAGCCTTAATTTTTGATATTTTATTGAGATATGATCGAAAAAATCAACGAGAATGGATGATTTTTAGGGAAAATTCAATTTTTTCCCTCAATATAGCCTTATTTTTCGTTATTTTTTTGAGATATGATCGAAAAAAGCTACCAATATATTAGCTACCTATAATTTTCCTCTATTTTGCCTTTATTACCAATATTTTATAAAGAAATGATAGAAAAAAGCAACGAGAACGGTTAATTTTATCCAAATTTATATTTTTTCCTCTTTTTTGCGCTTATTTCTGACTTTTAATTGGGATATGATCGAAAAAAGGAACGAAAACAGATAATTTTAGCAAAAATTCAATCTTTTTCCAAATTTTACTTTTTTTTCCTTATTTTACTGAGATATGATCGAAAAAATAAACGAGAACGTATAATTATAGGGTAATTTCAATTATTTCCTCTTTTTGGCCTTTATTTCTGACATTTTATATGGATATGATCGAAAAAATCAACAATAACGGATAATTTTAGCGGAAATTCAATTTTTTTCCATATTTTAGCCATATTTTTCTATATTTTATTGAGATATGATCGAAAAAAACAACAAGGACGGATAATTTCTGCAAAAATTCAATTTTTTTCCTCTATTTTTCCTCTGTTTCCAACATTGTTTCAAGATATGATCGAAAAAAGCTACGAGAACGGATAATTTTAACGAAATTTCAATTTTCTTCCTCTTTTTTGCCTTTATTCCGACATTTTACCGAGATATGAAGGAAAAAAGCAACGAAAAAGGATAATTTTAACAACATTTCAATTTTTTCCTCTAATTTGCCTTTATTTCCGATATTTTATAGAGATTTCACCGGAAAAAGCAACGAAAACGGATAATTTTAGCAAAAATTCAATTTTTTTCCCATTTTTTGTATTATTTTTCATAATTTTATTGAGATATGATCGAAAAAATCAAACAAGGACGGATAATTTATCCGAAAATTCAATTTTTTCCCACTATTCTGCCTTTATTTCCAAAATTTTATCAATATATGATCGGAAAAACAAGATTAGTATGCAACATAAACGAATACATTCAACGAAATATCAATTTCTTCCTCTATTTTTCATTTATTTTCGTCATATTATCGAGATATGATCGAAAAACGAAACGAAAACGGATAATTTTAGCGAAATATGAACTTTATTCATCTATTTTGTCTTAATTTTCATCATTTTATCGTGATGTGATCAAAAAAAACAAAGAAAACGGGAAATTTGGCGAAACTTAAATTTTTTCATTTATTTGCCTCAATTTTATCTAAATGTGATCAAAAAAAAGCATCGAAAACGGATAATATTATCGAAATTTCAATTTTTTTGGTCTTTTTCGCCTTGATTTCATACATTTTATTGACATATGATCGAGAAAAGCATCGAAAATGGATAATTTTATCGAAATTTCCATTTTTTTCCAGATTTTAGCCTTAATTTTCGATATTTTACTGAGATATGATCGAAGAATCCAACGAGAATGGATAATTTTATCGATGTTTTAATTTTTTTCTCTTTTTTGCCTTAATTTATGTCCTTTTATTGAGATATACGATCGAAAAAATAAATTAAAATGGATGATTTTAGCGAAATTTCATTTTCATCCTCAATTTTGCCTTAATTTCCCTCATTTTATTGAGATATAATCGAAAACTGAATAATAATACATAATTTTAGCGAAATTTCAAGTTTTTTTTCTATTTAGCCTTAATTTTTATGAGTTATGATCGAAAAAAGCAACGAAAACGGATAATTTTAGCGAAAATTCAATTTTTTTTTCTCTTTCTTGCCTTTATCTCCGACATTCTATCGAGATATAATTATAAAAAAAGGCAATGAAAATGGATAATTTTAGCGAAATTTCAATTTTTTTAGTCCTTTTTGCTTTTATATCCGACATTTTATCGAGATATGATCGAGAAAAGCTTCGAAAATGGATAATTTTATCGAAATTTCCATTTTTTTCCAGATTTTAGACTTATTTTTCGTTATTTTATTGATATATTATCGAAAAAATGAACCAGAACGGTTAATTTTATCGAAATTTATATTTTTTCCTCATTTTTGCGTTTATTTCTGACTTTTAATTGAGAAATGATCGAAAAAAGGAACGAAAACCGATAATTTTAGCAAAAATTAAATTTTTTCCAAATTTACCTTTTTGTTCCTTATTTTAATGAGATATGATCGAAAAAATGAACGAGAACGTATAATTATAGGGTAATTTCAATTTTTTCCTCTTTTTTGCCTTTATTTCGGACATTTTAAATGGATATGATCGAAAAAATCAACAATAACGGATAATTTTACCGAAAATTCAATTTTTTTTCCATATTTTAGCCATATTTTTCGATATTTTATTGAGATATGATCGAAGAATCCAACGAGAATGGATAATTTTATCGATGTTTTAATTTTTTTCCTCTTTTTGCGTTTATTTATGTCATTTTATTGAGATATACGAACGAAAAAATTAACGAAAACGGATGATTTTAGCGAAATTTCATTTTTTTTCCTCAATTTTGCCTTAATTTTCCTCATTTTTTGAGTTATGATCGAAAAAAAGCAACGAAAACGGATAATTTTAGCGAAAATTCAATTTTTTTTCACTTTCTTGCCTTTATCTCCGACATTATATCGAGATATTATTATAAAAAAGGAAACGAAAATGGATAATTTAGCGAAATTTCAATTTTTTTGGTTTTTTTTGCCTTTATATCAGACAATTTATCGATGTATGATCGAGAAAAGCTTCGAAAATGGATAATTTTATTAAAAAATCCATTTTTTTCCATATTGAGATTTGATCGAAAAAATGAACGATAACAGATAATTTTAGCAAAAATTCAATTTTTAGCTTTTTTTTGCCTTTATTTCAGACATTTTATAGAGGTTTGACCGGAAAAAAGCAACGAAAACGGATAATTTTAGCAAAAATTCAATTTTTTTCCACATTTTTGTCTTATTTTTCGTAATTTTATTGAGATATGATCGAAAAAATCAAATAAGAACGGATAATTTCTCCGAAAATTCAATTTTTTCCCTCTATTCTGCCTATATTTCCAACATTTTATCAAGATATGATCGAAAAAACGAGACGAGAATGCAACATAAACGAATAAAATCAACGAAATATCAATTTCTTCCTCTATTTTTCATTTATTTTCGTCATATTATCGAGATATGATCGAAAAAACGAAACGAAAACGGATAATTTTAGCGAAATATAACCTTTTTTTCCTCTATTTTTTCCTTAATTTTAATCATTTTATCGTGATGTAATCGAAAAAAACAAAGAAAACGGATAATTTTGGCGAAACTTAAATTTTTTCATTAATTTGCCTTAATTTTATCTAAATGTGATCGAAAAAATGAACGAGAACGGATATATTAGCGAAATTTCAATATTTTCCTCTATTTTGCCTTTATTACCGAAATTTTATAAAAAGATTATAGAAAAAAGCGACGAGAACGGTAAATTTTATATTATTTCCTCTTTTTTGCGTTTATTTCTGACTTTTAATTGAGATATGATCGAAAAATGAACGAGAACGTATAAATATAGGGTAATTTCAATTTTTTCCACTTTTTTGCTTTTATTTCTGACATTTTATATGGATATGATCGAAAAAATCAACAAAAACGGATAATGTTAGCGAAATATCAACTTTTTTCCTCTATTTTGTCTTAATTTTCATCATTTATCGTGATGTGATCAAAAAAAACAAAGAAAACGGATAATTTTGGCGAAACTTAAATTTTTTCATGTATTTGCCTTAATTTTATCTAAATGTGATCAAAAAAGCAACGAAAACGGATAATATTAGCGAAATTTCAATTTTTTTGGTCTTTTTTCGCCTTGATTTCATACATTTTATCGACATATGATCGAGAAAAGCATCGAAATTGGATAATTTTATCGAAATTTCCATTTTTTTTTTCCAGATTTTAGCATTAATTTTTGAAATTTTATTGAGATATGATCGAAAAAATCAACAAGAATGGATGATTTTTAGGGAAAATTCAATTTTTTCCCTCAATGTAGCCTTATTTTTGTTATTTTTTTAGATATGATCGAAAAAAGCTACCAAAACGGATAATTTTTTGCGAAATTTCAATTTTTTCCTCTATTTTGTATTTATTACCGACATTTTATCAAGAAATGATCGAAAAAAGCTACGAGGACGATTAATTGTATCGAGATTTCAAATTTTTCCGTTTTTTGCCTTTATTTCTGACTTTTAATGGAGATTTGATCGAGAAAAGGAACGAAAACAGATAATTTTAGTGAAAATTCAAATTTTTTTCCAAATTTACCTTTTTTTCCTTATTTTAATGAGTTATGATCAAAAAAATGAACAAAAACGTATAATTATAGGGTAATTTCAAATTTTTCCACTTTTTTGCCTTTATTTCTGACATTTTATATGGATATGATCGAAAAAATCAACAATAACGGAAAATTTTAGCGAAAATTCAATTTTTTTCCTATATTTTAGCCATATTTTTCGATATTTTATTGAGATATGATCGAAAAAAAAAACAAGGACGGATAATTTCTGCAAAAATTCAATTTTTTTCCTCTATTTTGCCTTTATTTCCGACATTTTATAGAGAGATTTGACCGAAAAAAGCAACGAAAACGAATAATTTTAGCGAAAATTCAATTTTTTCTCTTTCTTGTCTTTATCTCCGACATTCTATCGAGATATGATTATAAAAAAAGGCAACGAAATTGGATAATTTTAGCGAAATTTCAATTTTTTTGGTCTTTTTTGCCTTTATATCCGACATTTTATCGAGATATTATCGAGAAAAGCTTCGAAAATGGATAATTTTATCGAAATTTCCATTTTTTTCCAGATTTTAGACTTATTTTTTTTATTTTATTGAGACATGATCGACAAAATGAACGAGAACGGATAATATTAACGAAATTTCAATATTTTCCTCTATTTTGCCTTTATTACCGACATTTTATAAAGAAATTATAGAAAAAAGCGACGAGAACGATTAATTTTATCGAAATTTATATTTTTTCCTCATTTTTGCGTTTATTTCTGACTTTTAATTGAGAAATGATCGAAAAAAGGAACGAAAACCGATAATTTTAGCAAAAATTAAATTTTTTCCAAATTTACCTTTTTTTCCTTATTTTAATGAGATATGATCGAAAAAATGAACGAGAACGTATAATTATAGGGTAATTTCAATTTTTTCCTCTTTTTTGCCTTTATTTCGGACATTTTATATGGATATAATCGAAAAAATCAACAATAACGGATAATTTTACCGAAAATTCAATTTTTTTCCATATTTTAGCCATATTTTTCGATATTTTATTGAGATATGATCGAAGAATCCAACGAGAATGGATAATTTTATCGATGTTTTAATTTATTTCCTCTTTTGGCGTTAATTTATGTCATTTTATTGAGATATACGAACGAAAAAATTAACGAAAACGGATGATTTTAGCGAAATTTCATTTTTTTTCCTCAATTTTGCCTTAATTTTCCTCATTTTTTGAGTTATGATCGAAAAAAGCAACGAAAACGGATAATTTTAGCGAAAATTCAATTTTTTTTTCACTTTCTTGCCTTTATCTCCGACATTATATCGAGATATGATTATAAAAAAGGAAACGAAAATGGATAATTTAGCGAAATTTCAATTTTTTTGGTTTTTTTGCCTTTATATCAGACAATTTATCGATGTATGATCGAGAAAAGCTTCGAAAATGGATAATTTTATTAAAAAATCCATTTTTTTCCATATTGAGATTTGATCGAAAAAATGAACGATAACAGATAATTTTAGCAAAAATTCAATTTTTAGCTTTTTTTTGCCTTTATTTCAGACATTTTATAGAGGTTTGACCGGAAAAAGCAACGAAAACGGATAATTTTAGCAAAAATTCAATTTTTTTCCACATTTTTGTCTTATTTTTCGTAATTTTATTGAGATATGATCGAAAAAATCAAATAAGAACGGATAATTTCTCCGAAAATTCAATTTTTTCCCTCTATTCTGCCTTTATTTCCAACATTTTATCAAGATATGATCGAAAAAACGAGACGAGAATGCAACATAAACGAATAAAATCAACGAAATATCAATTTCTTCCTCTATTTTTCATTTATTTTCGTCATATTATCGAGATATGATCGAAAAACGAAACGAAAACGGATATATTTAGCGAAATATAACCTTTTTTCCTCTATTTTTCCTTAATTTTAATCATTTTATCGTGATGTAATCGAAAAAAACAAAGAAAACGGATAATTTTGGCGAAACTTAAATTTTTTCATTAATTTGCCTTAATTTTATCTAAATGTGATCGAAAAAATGAACGAGAACGGATAATATTAGCGAAATTTCAATATTTTCCTCTATTTTGCCTTTATTACCGAAATTTTATAAAAAGATTATAGAAAAAAGCGACGAGAACGGTAAATTTTATATCATTTCCTCTTTTTTGCGTTTATTTCTGACTTTTAATTGAGATATGATCGAAAAATGAACGAGAACGTATAAATATAGGGTAATTGCAATTTTTTCCTCTTTTTTGCCTTTATTTCTGACATTTTATATGGATATGATCGAAAAAATCAACAATAACGGATAATGTTAGCGAAATATCAACTTTTTTCCTCTATTTTGTCTTAATTGTCATCATTTATCGTGATGTGATAAAAAAAAACACAGAAAACGGATAATTTTGGCGAAACTTAAATTTTTTCATGTATTTGCCTTAATTTTATCTAAATGTGATAAAAAAAGCAACGAAAACGGATAATATTAGCGAAATTTCAATTTTTTTGGTCTTTTTCGCCTTGATTTCATACATTTTATCGACATATGATCGAGAAAAGCATCGAAATTGGATAATTTTATCGAAATTTACATTTTTTTTCCAGATTTTAGCATTAATTTTTGAAATTTTATTGAGATATGATCGAAAAAATCAACGAGAATGGATGATTTTTAGGGAAAATTCAATTTTTTCCCTCAATGTAGCCTTATTTTTGTTATTTTTTTAGATATGATCGAAAAAAGCTACCAAAACGGATAATTTTTTGCGAAATTTCAATTTTTTCCTCTATTTTGTAGTTATTACCAACATTTTATCAAGAAATGATCGAAAAAAGCTACGAGGACGATTAATTGTATCGAGATTTCAAATTTTTCCGTTTTTTGCCTTTATTTCTGACTTTTGATTGAGATATGATCGGAAAAAGCAACGAAAACGGATAAGTTTAGTGAAAATTCCATTTTTTCCAGATTTTAGACTTATTTTTCGTTATTTTATTGAGATATGATCGAAAAAATGAACGAGAACGGATAATATTAGCGAAATTTCCATTTTTCCCTCTATTTTGTATTTATTACCGACATTTTATCAAGAAACGATCGAAAAAAGCTACGAGGACGATTAATTGTATCGAGATTTCAAATGTTTCCGTTTTTTGCCTTTATTTCTGACTTTTGATTGAGATATGATCCGAAAAAGCAACGAAAACGGATAAGTTTAGTGAAAATTCCATTTTTTCCAGATTTTAGACTTATTTTTCGTTATTTTATTGAGATATGATCGAAAAAATGAACGAGAACGGATAATATTAGCGAAATTTCCATTTTTTCCTCTATTTTGTATTTATTACCGACATTTTATCAAGAAATGATCGAAAAAAGCTACGAGGACGATTAATTGTATCGAGATTTAAAATTTTTCCGTTTTTTGCCTTTATTTCTGACTTTTGATTGAGATATGATCCGAAAAAGCAACGTAAACGGATAAGTTTAGTAAAAATTCAATTTTTTTCCAAATTTACCTTTTTTTCCTTATATTAATGAGTTATGATCGAAAAAATGAACAAAAACGTATAATTATAGGGTAATTTCAATTTTTTCCACTTTTTTGCCTTTATTTCTGACATTTTATATGGATATGATCGAAAAAATCAACAATAACGGATAATTTTAGCGAAAATTCAATTTTTTTCCTCTATTTTTGACTCTGTTTCCAACATTGTTTCAAGATATTATCGAAAAAAGCTACGAGAACGGATAATTTTATCGAAATTTCAATTTTCTTCCTCATTTTTGCCTTTATTTCCGACATTTTACCGAGATATGAAGGAAAAAAGCAACGAAAACGGATAATCTTAGCAAAATTTTAATTTATTTCCCTATTTTGCCTTTATTTCCGACATTTTATAGAGAGATTTGACCGGAAAAAGCAACGAAAACGGATAATTTTAGCTAAAATTCAATTTTTTTCTCTTTCTTGCCTTTATCTCCGACATTCCATCGAGATATGATTATAAAAAAAGGCAACGAAATTGGATAATTTTACCGAAATTTCAATTTTTTTGTCCTTTTTGCCTTTATATCCGACATTTTATCGAGATATTATCGAGAAAAGCTTCGAAAATGGATAATTTTAGCTAAATTTCAATTTTTTCCTCTATTTTGCCTTTATTTCCGACATTTTATAGAGATTTGACCGGAAAAAGCAACAAAAACGGATAATTTTTGCAAAAATTCAATTTTTTTCCTCTATTTTGCCTTAATTTTCATTATTTTATCGTGATGTGATCGAAAAAAACAAAGAAAACGGATAATTTTGGCGAAACATAAATTTTTTCATTTATTTGCCTTAATTTTATCTAAATGTGATCAAAAAAAGCAACGAAAACGGATAATATTATCGAAATTTCAATTTTTTTGGTCTATTTCGCCTTGATTTCATACATTTTATCGACATATGATCGAGAAAAGCATCGAAAATGGATAATTTTATCGAAATTTCCATTTTTTCCATATTTTATCCTTAATTTTCGATATTTTTTTTGAGATATGATCGAAGAATCCAACGAGAATGGATAATTTTATCGATGTTTTAATATTTTTCCTCTTTTTTGCGTAAATTTATGTCATTTTATTGAGATATACGATCGAAAAAATTAAGGAAAACGGATGATTTTAGTGAAATTTCATTTTTTTCCTCATTTTTGCCTTAATTTTCCTCATTTTATTGATATATAATCGAAAACTGTATGTTAATACATAATTTTAGTGAAATTTCAATTTTTTTTTCAATTTAGCCTTAATTTTCCACATTTTATTGAGATATGATCGAAAAATGAACGAGAACGGATAATATTAGCGAAATTTCATTATTTTCCTCTATTTTGCCTTTATTACCGACATTTTATAAAGAAATTATAGAAAAAAGCGACGAGAACGGTTAATTTTATCGAAATTTATAATTTTTCCTCTTTTTTGCGTTTATTTCTGACTTTTAATGGAGATATGATCGAGAAAAGGAACGAAAACAGATAATTTTAGCAAAACTTCAATTTGTTTCCAAATTTTAACTTTTTTCCATATTTTAATGAGATATGATCGAAAAAATGAACGAGAACGTATAATTATAGGGTAATTTTAATTTTTTCCTCTTATTTGCCTTTATTTCTGACATTTTATATGGATATGATCGAAATAATCAACAATAACGGATAATTTTAGCGAAATATCAACTTTTTTCCTCTATTTTGTCTTAATTTCCATCATTTTATCGTGATGTGATCGAAAAAAACAAAGAAAACGGATAATGTTGGCGAAACTTAAATTTTTTCATTTATTTGCCTTAATTTTATCTAAATGTGATCAAAAAAAGCATCGAAAATGGATAATTTAATCGAAATTTCCAATTTCTTTCCAGATTTTAGCCTTAATTTTCGATATTTTATTGATATATGATCGAAGAATCCAACGAGAATAGATAATTTTATCGATGTTTTAATTTTTTTCCTTTTTTCTGCGTTAATTTATGTCCTTTTATTGAGATATACGATCGAAAAAATTAACGAAAACGGATGATTTTAGCGAAATTTCATTTTTTTCCTCAATTTTGCCTTAATTTCCCTCATTTTATTGAGATTTAATCGAAAACTGAATGTTAATACATAATTTTAGCGAAAATTCAATTTTTTTTTTCAATTTAGCCTTAATTTTCGATATTTTATTGAGATATGATCGAAAAAAGCAACGAAAAAGGATAATTTTAGCGAAAATTCAATTTTTTTTCTCTTTCTTGCCTTTATCTCCGACATTCTATCGAGATATGATAATATAAGGCGGCGAAAATGGATAATTTTAGCGAAATTTCTATTTATTTGGTCTTTTTTGCCTTTATATCTGACATTTTATAGAGATATGATCGAGAAAAGCTTCGAAAATGGATAATTTTATCGAAATTTCCATTTTTTTCCAGATTTTAGTCTTTTTTTTCGTAATTTTATTGAGATATGATAGAAAAACTCAAACAAGGACGGATAATTACTCCAAAAATTCGATTTTTTCCCTCTATTCTGCCTTTATTTCCAACATCTTATCAAGATATGTTCGAAAAAACTAGACGAGAATGCAACATAAACGAATAAATTCAACGAAATATCAATTTCTTCCTCTATTTTTCATTTATTTTCGTCATATTATCAAGATATGATCGAAAAACGAAACGAAAACGTATAATTTTAGCGAAATATCAACTTTTTTCCTCTATTTTGCCTTAATTTTCATCATTTTATCCCGATGTGATCGAAAAAAACCAAGAAAAATGATAATTTTTGCGAAACTTAAATTTTTTCATTTATTTGCCTTAATTTAATCTAAATGTGATAAAAAAAGCAACGAAAACGGATAATATTATCGAAATTTCAATTTTTCGCCTTGATTTCATACATTTTATCGACATATGATCGAGAAAAGCATCGAAAATGGATAATTTTAGTGAAAATTCAATATTTTCCTCTATTATGCCTTTATTACCAACATTTTATACAGTAATGATAGAAAAAAACAACGAGAACGGTTAATTTTATCCAAATTTATATTTTTTCCTCTTTTTTGCGCTTATTTCTGACTTTTAATTGAGATATGATCGAAAAAAGGAACGAAAACAGATAATTTTAGCAAAAATTCAATCTTTTTCCAAATTTTAACTTTTTTTCCTTATTTTACTGAGATATGATCGAAAAAATAAACGATAACGTATAATTGTAGGGTAATTTCAATTTTTTCCTCTTTTTGGCCTTTATTTCTGACATTTTATATGGATATGATCGAAAAAATCAACAAAAACGGATAATTTTAGCGAAAATTAAATTTTTTTCCATATTTTAGCCATATTTTTCGTTATTTTATTGAGACATGATCGAAAAAAACAACAAGGACGGATAATTTCTGCAAAAATTCAATTTTTTTCCTCTATTTTTGCCTCTGTTTCCAACATTGTTTCAAGATATGATCGAAAAAAGCTACGAGATCGGATAATTTTATCGAAATTTCAATTTTCTTCCTCTTTTTTGCCTTTATTCCGACATTTCACCGAGATATGAAGGAAAAAAGCAACGAAAACGGATAATCTTAGCAAAATTTTAATTTTTTTCCCTATTTTGCCTTTATTTCCGACATTTTATAGAGAGATTTGACCGAAAAAAGCAACGAAAACGGATAATTTTGGCGAAAATTCAATTTTTTCTCTTTCTTGCCTTTATCTCCGACATTCTATCGAGATATGATTATAAAAAAAGGCAACGAAATTGAATAATTTTAGCGAAATTTCAATTTTTTTGGTCTTTTTTGCCTTTATATCCGACATTTTATCGAGATATTATCGAGAAAAGCTTCGAAAATGGATAATTTTATCGAAATTTCCATTTTTTTCCAGATTTTAGACTTATTTTTCTTTATTTTATTGAGACATGATCGACAAAATGAACGAGAACGGATAATATTAACGAAATTTCAATATTTTCCTCTATTTTGCCTTTATTACCGACATTTAAAATAAAGAAATTATAGAAAAAAGCGACGAGAACGATTAATTTTATCGAAATTTATATTTTTTCCTCTTTTTTGCGATTATTTCTGAGTTTTATTGAGATATGATCGAAAAAAGGAACGAAAACAGATAATTTTAGCAAAAATTCAATCTTTTTCCAAATATTAACTTTTTTTTCCTTATTTTAATGAGATATGATCGAAAAAAACAACAAGGAAGGACAATTTCTTAAAAATTCAATTTATTTTCCTCTATTTTTGCCTCTGTTTCCAACATTGTTTCAAGATATGGTCGAAAAAAGCTACGAGAATGGATAATTTTAGCTAAATTTCAATTTTTTCCTCTATTTTGCCTTTATTTCCGACATTTTATAGAGATTTGACCGGAAAAAGCAACAAAAACGGTTAATTTTAGCAAAAATTCAATTTTTTTCCTCTATTTTGCCTTAATTTTCATTATTTTATCGTGATGTGATCGAAAAAAACAAAGAAAACGGATAATTTTGGCGAAACATAAATTTTTTCATTTATTTGCCTTAATTTTATCTAAATGTGATCAAAAAAAGCAACGAAAACGGATAATATTATCGAAATTTCAATTTTTTTGGTCTTTTTCGCCTTGATTTCATACATTTTATCGACATATGATCGAGAAAATCATCGATAATGGATAATTTTATCGAAATTTTCATTTTTTCCATATTTTAGCCTTAATTTTCGATATTTTATTAAGATATGATCGAAGAATCCAACGAGAGTGGATAATTTTATCGATGTTTTAATTTTTTTTCCTTTTTTCTGCGTTAATTTATGTCCTTTTATTGAGATATACGATCGAAAAAATTAACGAAAACGGATGTTTTTAGCGAAATTTCATTTTTTTCCTCAATTTTGCCTTAATTTCCCTCATTTTATTGATATATAATCGAAAATTGTATGTCAATACATAATTTTAATGAAATTTCAATTTTTTTTTCAATTTAGCCTTAATTTTCCACATTTTATTGAGATATGATCGAAAAAATGAACGAGAACGGATAATATTAGCGAAATTTCAATATTTTCCTCTATTTTGCCTTTATTACCGCCTTTTTATTAAGAAATTATAGAAAAAAGCGACGAGAACGGTTAATTTTATCGAAATTTATAATTTTTCCTATTTTTTGCGTTTATTTCTGACTTTTAATGAAGATATGATCGAGAAAAGGAACGAAAACAGATAATTTTAGCAAAACTTCAATTTGTTTCCAAATTTTAACTTTTTTCCTTATTTTAATGAGATATGATCGAAAAAATGAACGAGAACGTATAATTATAGGGTAATTTCATTTTTTTCCTCTTTTTTGCCTTTATATCTGACATTTTATATGGATACTAGTAAATTGGTGCTTGCAAACTGCAAGCAAAGAAAATTATGAAGGGATATGTGTCTTTTTAATTATACTACTGTCTATCGTATACCTAATTTTCAAATATGAGATCGAGTTTCATCTAATAATATAATAATTATTTCGAAAGCCTTTCACGTTTAATTGAGACGGGAGTTTTGCAGTGGAGACCTTAAAGAATACGCATACGTAAAATTAAATTAAAGGAATGCGTCAAAAAATTTAAGTAATAATAAAAATCTTCGTAAGATAAAAAGGCGAGAAATCGATAGATGATTCGTTACCTGTAGTACTCGGTTCAGTGCAAGGCATACTTCAATTGAATCCTATGTATATTAAATGGCGTCTAAAGCGGCACAATGAGCTCCGTTTCTAATTAAATAAACAAATAGAAATTAGGCAACGTAGTTGAATAATTTTGAAGAATGTAGAAAAAGAAGTTGAATTTAAAGCCCGTATGGAGATGTTGGGAAAATATTTTGCATACGATGATAAACGCAGAAATTGTTTTTACTTACAAAAATTAGCCAGCGAACACGTAGAACAACATAATCCGAAGCTCGTTCAAGGTTTTAGGACGTCCCCCTTTGGATTTCAAAGGCCTTCTACGCTTATTTGATACGGGATATTTGGAGTTGATTCCTAATGAATGTGCATTCGTAAAATTAATTTAAGAAAATACGGCAATCAAAGCAAAGTTAGAATAAAAATCTGCATAAGATAAAAATGCGGAAAATAAATAGACCATTACCTGTGAAGTATTCGGTTCAGTGCAAGACATAATGAAATTGAATCCTATGTTCATTAAATGGCGTCTACCACGACAATGAGCTCCGTTTCTAATTGTATAAACAAACAAATATGCTACAGGTAACGTATCTATGTAAATAATTTAGAAAAACGTAGAAAAAGAACTTAATTCTAAAGCCCGTTTGCAGAATATGAAAAAATAATTTGAGGTGAATACAATAGAAAAGAGTACACATAGTAAGCCTACATTTTTAATCGCAGAAATTGTTTTACTTACGAAGTATCATCCAGGTAATACGTAGAAAAACGTAATCCAAAGTTCGTTCAAGGAAATTAGCGTATTCTATGAGTAGATTTTTGTTGTTTATTTTGATGAAAGTTAAATGTTCTTGATGTATATTAATATTAAAAACAAAAGAATATTGAAAAATATTTCAAAAACTTCATACTTTCTTCACGGCGTATGTTATTTGAACTGCAAACAAATTTGTATTCCACGTAAATAATGGTCGTAGCCAAAGTTTTGATCTTGGGAAGGGTGCAAATAAAAACAGTATTAATTTGTATTTAATTTAAGATGTTGCCGACATGGCGAAATTGGGTGCAGGAAAAATAAAAATTCCTCTTTGAGGTATAATTTAGTTAAATACTCTCCACTGTACGTACATTTTTCATGCTTATGTGAATGAAAACATTTGGTTCTTCATGGACATTTATCGTTTCCCCAGCAGTATCCCATATCATTACGCAAGGTACTACGTATTAATTAAAAAAACGAAAATTTAACTTAATTTTAAATTCTGTATGGATAAGATGACAGAATAAATATATGTTATTAAAATAGAAAAGACGATACATAATAGGCATACAATAAAAAGCACAATTTTCACACACGAAAGGCAATCCAACATATACGTATAATCCTAACATCGTTCAAGGATATAATTTTATTTCCTGTGTAGATATTTGTTGTTCATTTAAATGAAAGTTACACTTTCTTGATATTCAATTATAATATGGTCCTTCAAGAAAGGCGGGCAGCAACGGGTTTGGCTGCCCGTATGAGCTTTTTGGTTACAATGTATCACAATGTATGTAGTATGAAATTTAGGCATACGTTACTTAAAGCTTCCCCTCCTAAAAGGAACATCATCTAAAGAAGCCACACTATGAGGTGGCACGTGAGACAGGATGCAGGAGCTTATCTGTCGATCTTAAGAGAAACTAAGGGCAAAATACCAAACACACCGGGTGCGGTGAGAAAGTGGTCACTGTGCTAGGACTTCAACACCAAGGTACGAATTCCGGCTAGCAAGATTTTTCTGGCTATAGAATGGTTGAGTGTCTTTGTTAATAGTATTAGTTATTGAAATGGTGGTAATTGGGATCTTCCTGCTTTCATTAGAGAAGTTATGAATATTGTTATTAATTATAACGCCATAAAGTAGGAATCGGAAACGGCTATTGCAAAGGAAATATTTAGACATTATTTAATGTACGATAAATGCATTGGGTTAAATGAGAATGAAGTGAAATACTACTATACTAAACTATAGCGATTTTTATGCTAATGATTCGTATTTTTTGCAGTTATATTATTTATAAATAATATCGTTAAAACTATTCATTTACAATAATATTCTGATAGTAATATCTTAGGATGATGTAAATTTCAGTTGTACTTACTTTTACTCAGGCATAGGTAGACTTGGTCCGGTATAATACGTACTTCATCAGTAATTAATGAGTATATTTCATCGAAATTGCTTTCTTATCCCCCTTATATAGATTCAGTGTAGACTTTTCAATTTAATCCTCAAATAATCTCACTACTTACATGACTTTTCCGATTATCTTCGTTTATAAATGGTCTCGTATTCTCTACATAAACTTGTGTTATCACAGTATGTATTCCCGAATAATTCATTGACCGTGCAGATATTCGCTGTCCATTTTGATGAAAGATATATTTTTCAATCTTCAGTCATAATATATACATGGAAAGATATTTTTTTTATTATACCACTGTCTATTGTATGCATAATTTTCAAATGAGTGAGATCGAGATTCGCCAAATAATATGATAGTAAAATAATTATTTCTAAAGCCTTTCACGTTTACGTGATACGGGAGTCTTTAATGAATACGCATTCGTAAAATTATATTAAAGAAATACGCCAAACAAAGTAAAGTCAGAATTAAAATCTGCATAAGATAAAAATGCGGAAAATAAATAGACGATTACCTGTGTAGTATTCGGTTCATTGCAATACATACTGCAATTGAATCCTATATTTATTAAATGGTGTCTACTACGACAATGAGCTCCGTTTCTAATTAAATAAACAAATAGACAATAGGCAACGTAATTATGTAAATAGTTTTAAAGAACGTAGAAAAAGAACTTTATTCTAAAGTCCGTTTGGAGAAGATGGGAAAATAATATTCATACAATAATACATGCAAAAATTGTTTTTACTAACCAAGAATTATCCAGCGTAGAATAACGAAATCAGAAGGTCGTTGAAGGAAATCAGTGTATTTTATGAGTAGATTTCTGTTTTTTTTTTATTTTGATGAATGTTGAGTTACGTAATATATTACGAACTAATTGTGTACTACGTATTAATTAAAGAAACGTAGAAAAAGAACTTAATTTTAAATTCTCCTTGGAAAGGATGACAGAATAATTATGTGTAATTAAAATAGAAAAGAATAAACATAATATGCATAAAATTAAAAGAACAGAAACTCTCACACACGAAAATCAATCCACCATATGCGTAAACCAACGATATCCTAACATAGTTCAATAATACCATGTATTTCCTGATTAGATATTTGTTGTTCATTTAGATGAGAGTTCAGTATATGATAAATGTATTTGGTTAAGTGAGCTATCAAATATAATATATTAATAATTTATAGTGTTCGCGAAACTAATGATTCGTAATGCTTACAGATATATTATTTCTAAAGATTGTCGTTAAACCTTTTAATTTACATTAATATCCCTATTTATTAATTTATATTCGTATCTATGTACTTCATTCTAGAATAATCTCACTACTTACATGACTTTTACGATTATCTTCGTTGTTAATGTTCTCGTATTCTCTACAAAAACTTATGTTATCACAGCATGCATTCACGATTGATTCATTGACCGTGCAGATATCCACTGTCTATTTTGATGAAATTTACATTTTTCAGCATTCATTAATAACATATATCGAAAGAAACATTTAAAATAATTAAAAATGCATGAAACCTTTATCATGGCGTATGAAAATAGGATCGTAAACAAACTTGTTTTCGATTCAAACAATGGTTGTTGCCATAGGTTTAATTTTCAAAATGAGGAGAAAAACACGTAAAAAATTGGCGTTCAAACTAAGATTTTGCAAATGCCGTGTCGGAATGTTAAAATCGGTCGCAAGAAAAGTAAATTTTGATCTTTTAGACGTAATATAGACCAAGTTCCACAGCTTTACGATTACTTTTTCACATTTTAATAAATGAAAGAAATTTGCTCTGCATGGCCATTTTTCGTTATTCCCGTTTAAATACATTGAAAAATATAATCGTCTCTTGGCTCCATTCTAGGTCAAAATCTGGGAATTTTCGATTTTTTCCCAACTCGACTGTCAATTATAAATCCCTCCTGAAAATTTCAGCCTTCTATCTCGATTAAAAATGCCCAGGAATTTGTATGAATGAGTCGGATTTGCAGCTTTATATATAGTAATAACTAGTAAATGGGTGCTTGCATAATGCAAGCAATTATCATGGGGCACTACCCTGAGTTGTGGGTCTATATGTTCCAATATGTTTCTTTTTAATTATTTCACTGTCTATCGTGTACCTAATTCTCAAATGTGAGATCGAGTTTCATCAAATAATACAATAATTATTTCGAAAGCCTTTCAGGTTTAATCGAGGCGGGAGTTTTGCAGTTGAGACCTTAATTAATACGCATACGTAAAATTAAATCAAGGTAATACGCCAAACAAAGTAAAGTAAGAATAAATATCTGCGTAAGATAAAAATGCGAGAAATCGATAGAGGATCCCTTACCAGTAGTACTCGGTTCAGTGCAAGGCATACTTCAATTGAATCCTATGTTCATTACGGTGTCTACCGCGGCACTATGTGCTCCATTTGTAATTAAATAAACAAATATAAATAAGGCAACTCAACTAAAAATTTTCAAAATCAAGAGTAAGATATCTATGAATTGATGTTTGTTAACATATAACATCAAAGATAAAATAAATTTAGAGTATTAATTGATCTTTTCTCTGATCTTAAATGACCTGCAAATGTTCTTATGCAAAGGAATGCGCGAAAGGATTTACCAGGAATAAAATCACAAAAAAAATATTGTTAATGTTAATCAACAGAATATTAAGAACTTGTCCTCTTTCCTAGGGAAACATGCAGGTATGCTTAAAGCAATTCATACGCAATACGAATAAGTTTTGTCTTGTAACGAAACGGAAGTAACTTAAAACAAAAAGAAATCACATAAAAACCCAACCATGCACTAGAAGAGGAGAACATGTATTTCAATATAAGAAAACACTTAGTGATACAATACTGATCAATTTCCCGGATTTTATGACAATTTTGAAGAGGTATATGACAATATGATTAGATCAAATCTTGTGCATCAAATTAAATCAAATCAATCTCATCCAACATACAAACATGCATTAATGTATGTCATATCTAAATAAACGACAGATGACGATATGGAACCAATAAAAAACACGCAAATGAAATTAGTTTCAAGTTTCAGAGTAACAGAAGGAAAATATGCCGACTAATTGTAGCAAGATGCACAAAAGTATTTCACATAAAATTGAGAAAAAATAACAGGGATACCTAAATGACTAAATGAAGTATAAACGCGAAAACATAGACATCTCAACCGAATTATTAATAAAATAATGCTAAATGGAAAAATGGAGCAGAGATTTACCCTATTAAACATTTTAGGACAATATTGACGGCGTGCGAAATGTTTTCAAATATCCTCTCCGGTGAAACTAAGACACTGATATTATCTGAAGAAAGTACTCTTCCTAGCGCGACATACAGCTGGCAAGTGAAAACACGTCGATTCTCAATTCAATTCCTACCTTTCTTAGTTTTGGATTTCAGTTCTAAATGAATATATAAGGTCAAAGGTTTCGGCGGCGATCGGCTGATTCCGTGGTATCTCTTTCGGGATCCCGCCTCGATGAACGTAGCAGCAGCAGTTCAAGAAAGGCGGGCAGCAATGGATCTGGCTGTCCGTATGAGTTTTCCGGTGACAATGTATTACAATGTATGTAGTATGAAAGTGAGGAATACTTTACTTATTGCTTCCCCTCCTAAAAGGAACGTCATCTACAGAAGGCACACTGTGAGGTGGCACGCGAGTCAGTGCACTTGAGTTTATCCGTCGATCGTAGGAGAAACTAAGGGCAAAATACCTTACACACCGGCTGCGGTGACGGAGTGGTTAGCGCGCTATGACTACAACACCAAGGTTTGAATTCCGGCTTGCTAGATTTTCTGTCTATAGAACGGTTGAGTGTCTTTGTTAATAGTAATAGTTATTGAAATGGTTGTAATTTGGATCTTCCTGTTTTCATCAGAGAAGTTATGAAAATTATTATTAAATACAACGCAGTAAAGCAGGAATCGGAAACGACCATGGCAAAGGAACTTTTTAGACACTATGTCTGTATATGATAAATGCATTAGGTTAAGTGAGAATGAAGTGAATTACTGTTACTAAACTATAGTGGTCGTGATGCTAATGATTCGTATTGTTTGTAGTTATATTATTTCTAAAGATTGTCGTTAAAACTATCAATTTACATTAATATTTTGATAGTAATAGTTTAGGATTATGTAAATTTCAGTTGAACTTACTTTTACTCAGGTATAGGTAGGCTTGATCCCGTATAATACTTACTTCGCCAGTAACTAATGAGAATGTTCAGCGAAATTGCTCTCCATTGGAACTTCATAGTCTGAATTCAGTATATGATAAATGGATTTGGTTTAGTCTGCTATGAAGTGAAATATCACTCAACTTTAGTGGTATTGATACTAATGATTCGTAATTTTTGTATTTATATTATTTATAAAGATTGCCGGAAAACTATTAATTTCATTAATATTCTGAAATTGTCATTTTAAGATTATGTAAATTTCAGCGGTACTTACTTTTACTCAGGTACATGTAGATTTGACCCGGTATAATACCAGTAACTAATGAAAATTTATAAGCTAAATTGCTTTCCTATTCCCCCTAAATAGATTTATTGTAGAACTTTCAATTTCATCCTCGAATAATCTCACTACTTAAATGACTTTTCCGATTATCTTCGTTGATACATGGTCTCGTATCCTCTACATAAATTATGTTATCACAGTATGTATTCCCGAATAATTCATTGACCGTGCAGATACTCGCTGTCCATTTTGATGAAATTAACATTTTTCAACCTTCAGTAATAACATATATAGAAAGAAAATTTTTGTTAATTATACCACTGTCTATTGTATGCATAATTTTCAAATAAGTGAGATCGAGATTCGTCAAATAGTATGATAGTAAAATAATTATTTCTAAAGCCTTTCGAGTTTATGTGATACGGGAGTCTTTAATGAATACGAATTCGTAAAATTATATTAAAGAAATACGCCAAACAAAGTAAAGTCAGAATAAAACTCTGCATAAGATAAAAATGCGGAAAATAAATAGACGATTACCTGTGTAGTATGTGGTTGAGTGCAAGACATTCTGCAAAATAATCCTATATTCATTAAATGGTGTCTACTACGACAATGAGCTCCGTTTCTAATTAAATAAACAAATAGACAATAGGCAACGTAATTATGTAAATAGTTTTAAAGAACGTAGAAAAAGAACTTTATTCTAAAGTCCGTTTGGAGAAGATGGGAAAATAATATTCATACAATAATACATGCAAAAATTGTTTTTACTAACCAAGAATTATCAAGCGTAGAACAACGAAATCAGAAGGTCGTTGAAGGAAATCAGTGTATTTTATGAGTAGATTTCTGTTTTTTATTTTGATGAATGTTGAATTACGTAATATATTACGAACTAATTGTGTACTACGTATTAATTAAAAAAACCTAGAAAAAGAATTTAATTTTAAATTCTCTTTGGAAAGGATGACAGAATTATTATATGTAATTAAAATAGGAAAGAATAAACATAATAGGCATAAAATTAAAACAACAGAAACTCACACACACGAAAAGCAATCCACCATATGCGTAAACCAACGATATCCTAACATAGATCAATAATACCATGTATTTCCTGATTAGATATTTGTTGTTCATTTAGATGAGAGTTCAGTATGTGAGCTATGAAATATAATATATTAATAAATTATAGTGTTCGCGAAACTAATGATTCGTAATGCTTACAGTTATGTTATTTCTAAAGATTGTCGTTAAACCTTTTAATTTACATTAATATCCCTATTTATTAATTTATATTCGTATCTATGTACTTCATTCTAGAATAATCTCACTACTTACATGACTTACGATTATCTTCGTTGTTAATGGTCTCGTATTCTCTACAAAAACTTATGTTATCACAGCATGCATTCACGATTGATTCATTGACCGTGCAGATATCCACTGTCTATTTTGATGACATTTACATTTTTCAGCATTTATTAATAACATATATCGAAAGAAACATTTAAAATAATTAAAACTGCATCAAACCTTTATCATGGCGTATGAAAATAGGATCGTAAACAAACTTGTTTTCGATTCAAACAATGGTTGTTGCCATAGATTTAATTTTCAAAATGAGGAGAAAAAAAAGTAAAAAATTGGCGTTCAAACTAAGATTTTGCGAATTTCGTGCCGGAATGTTAAAATCGGTTGCAAGAAAAGAAAACTTTGATCTTTGAAACTTAATAGAGACCAAGTCGCTCTGCTTTACGATTACTTTTTCATATTTTATTTAACGAAAGAAATTTGCTCTGCATGGCCATTTTTCGTTTTCCCCGTTTAAATACATTGAAAAATATAATCGTCTCTGGGCTCAAATCTAGGACAAAATCTGGAAATTTTCGATTTTTTCCTGACTCGACTGTCAATTATGAATCTCCCATGAAAATTTCAGGCTTCTAGGGCGATTAGAAATGCCCAGGAATTTGTATGAATGAGTCGGATTTGCAGCTTTATATATAGTAATGATCGAAATATTCAACAATAACGGATAATTTTAGCGAAATATCAACTTTTTTCCTCTATTTTGTTTTATTTTTCATTATTTTATCGTGATGTGATCGAAAAAAACAAAGAAAACGGATAATTTTGAGGAAACTTAAATTTTTTCATTTATTTGCCTTAATTTTATCTAAATGTGATCAAAAAAAGCATCGAAAATGGATAATTTAATCGAAAATTCCATTTTTTTCCAGATTTTAGCCTTAATCTTCGATATTTTATTGAGATATGATCGAAGAATCCAACGAGAGTGGATAATTTTATCGATGTTTTAATTTTTTTCCTTTTATCTGCGTTAATTTATGTCCTTTTATTGAGATATACGATCGAAAAAATTAACGAAAACGGATGTTTTTAGCGAAATTTCATTTTTTTCCTCAATTTTGCCTTAATTTCCCTCATTTTATTGAGATATAATCGAAAACTGAATGTTAATACATAATTTTAGCGAAAATTCAATTTTTTTTTCAATTTAGCCTTAATTTTCGATATTTTATTGAGATATGATCGAAAAAAGCAACGAAAACGGATAATTTTTGCGAAAATTCAATTTTTTTTCTCTTTCTTGCCTTTATCTCCGACATTTTATCGAGATATGATAATAAAAGGCGGCGAAAATGGATAATTTTAGCGAAATTTCTATTTTTTTGGTCTTTTTTGGGTTTATATCCGACATTTTATAGAGATATTATCGAATTTTTTTCCATATTTTAGCCATATTTTTTGTTATTTTATTGAGATATGATCGAAAAAAAAAACAAGGACGGATAATTTCTGCAAAAATTCAATTTTTTTCCTCTATTTTTGCCTCTGTTTCCAACATTGTTTCAAGATATGATCGAAAAAAGCTACGAGAACGGATAATTTTATCAAAATTTCAATTTTCTTCCTCTTTTTTGCCTTTATTCCAACCTTTCACCGAGATATGAAGGAAAAAAGCAACGAAAACGGATAATCTTAGCAAAATTTTATTTTTTGTCCCTATTTTGCCTTTATTTCCGACATTTTATAGAGAGATTTCACCGGAAAAAGCAACGAAAACGGATAATTTTTGCAAAATTTCAATTTTTTCCTCTATTTTGCCTTTATTTCCGACATTTTATAGAGAGATTTGACCGGAAAAAGCAACGAAAACGGATAATTTTAGCTAAAATCCAATTTTTTTCTCTTTCTTGCCTTTATTTCCGACATTCTATCGAGATATGATTATAAAAAAAGGCAACGAAATTGGATAATTTTAACGAAATTTCAATTTTTTTGGTCTTTTTTGCCTTTATATCCGACATTTTATCGAGATATTATCGAGAAAAGCTTCGAAAATGGATAATTTTATCGAAATTTCCATTTTTTTCCAGATTTTAGACTTATTTTTCTTTATTTTATTGAGACATGATCGACAAAATGAACGAGAACGGATAATATTAACGAAATTTCAATATTTTCCTCTATTTTGCCTTTATTACCGACATTTTATAAAGAAATTATAGAAAAAAGCGACGAGAACGATTAATTTTATCGAAATTTATATTTTTTCCTCTTTTTTGCGATTATTTCTGAGTTTTAATTGAGATATGATCGAAAAAAGGAACGAAAACAGATAATTTTAGCAAAAATTGAATTTTTTCCAAATATTAACTTTTTTTCCTTATTTTAATGAGATATGATCGAAAAAAACAACAAGGAAGGACAATTTCTTCAAAAATTCAATTTATTTTCCTCTATTTTTGCCTCTGTTTCCAACATTGTTTCAAGATATGGTCGAAAAAAGCTACGAGAATGGATAATTTTAGCTAAATTTCAATTTTTTCCAGATTATAGACTTATTTCTCGTTATTTTATTGAGATATGATCGAAAAAATGAACGAGAACGGATAATATTAGCGAAATTTCCATTTTTTCCTCTATTTTGTATTTATTACCGACATTTTATCAAGAAATTATAGAAAAAAGCGACGAGAACGGTTAATTTTATCGAAATTTCAAATTTTTCCGTTTTTTGCCTTTATTTCTGACTTTTAATGGAGATATGATCGAGAAAAGGAACGAAAACAGATAATTTTAGCAAAACTTCAATTTGTTTCAGAATTTTAACTTTTTTCCTTATTTTAATGAGATACGATCGAAAAAACAACGAGAACGTATAATTATAGGGTAATTTCAATTTTATCCTCTTATTTGCCTTTATTTCTGAAATTTTATATGGATATGATCGAAATAATCAACAATAACGGATAATTTTAGCGAAATATCAACTTTTTTCCTCTATTTTGTCTTAAGTTTCATCATTTTATCGTGATGTGATCGAAAAAAACAAAGAAAACGGATAATTTTGGCGAAACTTAAATTTTTTCATTTATTTGGCTTAATTTTATCTAAATGTGGTCGAAAAAATGAACGAGAACGGATAATATTAGCGAAATTTCAATATTTTCCTCTATTTTTCCTTTATTACCGAAATTTTATAAAAAGATTATAGAAAAAAGCGACGAGAACGGTAAATTTTATATTATTTCCTCTTTTTTGCGTTTATTTCTGACTTTTAATTGAGATATGATCGAAAAAATGAACGAGAACGTATAAATATAGGGTAATTTCAATTTTTTCCTCTTTTTTGCCTTTATTTCTGACATTTTATATAGATATGATCGAAAAAATCAACAATAACGGATAATGTTAGCGAAATATCAACTTTTTTCCTCTATTTTGTCTTAATTTTCATCATTTATCGTGATGTGATCAAAAAAAACAAAGAAAACGGATAATTTTGGCGAAACTTAAATTATTTCATTTATTTGCCTTAATTTTATCTAAATGTGATCAAAAAAAGCATCGAAAAAGGATAATTTTATCGAAATTTCCATTTTTTTTTCCAGATTTTAGCCTTAATTTTTGATATTTTATTGAGATATGATCGAAAAAATCTACCAAAACGGATAATATTTGCGAAATTTCAATTTTTTCCTCTATTTTGTATTTATTACCGACATTTTATCAAGAAACGATCGAAAAAAGCTACGAGGACGATTAATTGTATCGAGATTTCAAATTTTTCCGTTTTTTGCCTTTATTTCTGACTTTTGAATGAGATATGATCCGAAAAAGCAACGAAAACGGATAAGTTTAGTGAAAATTCCATTTTTTCCAGATTTTAGACTTATTTTTCGTTATTTTATTGAGATATGATCGAAAAAATGAACGAGAACGGATAATGTTAGCGAAATTTCCATTTTTTTCTCTATTTTGTATTTATTACCGACATTTTATCAAGAAATGATCGAAAAAAGCTACGAGGACTATTAATTGTTTCGAGATTTCACATTTTTCCGTTTTTTGCCTTTATTTCTGACTTTTGATTGAGATATGATCCGAAAAAGACGCGAAAACGGATAAGTTTAGTGAAAATTCCATTTATCCAGATTTTAGACTTATTTTTCGTTATTTTATTGAGATATGATCGAAAAAATGAACGAGAACGGATAATATTAGCGAAATTTCCATTTTTTCCTCTATTTTGTATTTATTACCGACATTTTATCAAGAAATGATCGAAAAAAGCTACGAGGACGATTAATTGTATCGAGATTTCAAATTATTCCGTTTTTTGCCTTTATTTCTGACTTTTAATTGAGATATGATCGAAAAAAGGAACGAAAACAGATAATTTTAGCAAAAATTCAATCTTTTTCCAAATATTAACTTTTTTTTCCTTATTTTAATGAGATATGATCGAAAAAAACAACAAGGAAGGACAATTTCTTAAAAATTCAATTTATTTTCCTCTATTTTTGCCTCTGTTTCCAACATTGTTTCAAGATATGGTCGAAAAAAGCTACGAGAATGGATAATTCTACCTAAATTTCCATTTTTTCCTCTATTTTGCCTTTATTTCCGACATTTTATAGAGATTTGACCGGAAAAAGCAACAAAAACGGTTAATTTTAGCAAAAATTCAATTTTTTTCCTCTATTTTGCCTTAATTTACATTATTTTATCGTGATGTGATCGAAAAAAACAAAGAAAACGGATAATTTTGGCGAAACATAAATTTTTTCATTTATTTGCCTTAATTTTATCTAAATGTGATCAAAAAAAGCAACGAAAACGGATAATATTATCGAAATTTCAATTTTTTTGGTCTTTTTCGCCTTGATTTCATACATTTTATCGACATATGATCGAGAAAAGCATCGAAAATGGATTATTTTATCGAAATTTCCATTTTTTCCATATTTTATCCTTAATTTTCGATATTTTATTGAGATATGATCGAAGAATCCAACGGGAATGGATAATTTTATTGATGTTTTAATATTTTTCCTCTTTTTTGCGTAAATTTATGTCATTTTATTGAGATATACGATCGAAAAAATTAACGAAAACGGATGATTTTAGCGAAATTTCATTTTTTTCCTCAATTTTGCCTTAATTTTCCTCACTTTATTGATATATAATCGAAAACTGTATGTTAATACATAATTTTAGTGAAATTTCAATTTTTTTTTCAATTTAGCCTTAATTTTCCACATTTTATTGAGATATGATCGAAAAAATGAACGAGAACGGATAATATTAGCAAAATTTCAATATTTTCCTCTATTTTGCCTTTATTACCGACATTTTATAAAGAAATTATAGAAAAAAGCGACGAGAACAGTTAATTTTATCGAAATTTATAATTTTTCCTATTTTTTGCGTTTATTTCTGACTTTTAATGGAGATATGATCGAGAAAAGGAACGAAAACAGATAATTTTAGCAAAACTTCAATTTGTTTCCAAATTTTAACTTTTTTCCTTATTTTAATGAGATATGATCGAAAAAATGAACGAGAACGTATAATTATAGGGTAATTTCAATTTTTTCCTCTTTTTTGCCTTTATATCTGACATTTTATATGGATATGATCGAAATATTCAACAATAACGGATAATTTTAGCGAAATATCAACTTTTTTCCTCTATTTTGTTATATTTTTCATTATTTTATCTTGATGTGATCGAAAAAAACAAAGAAAACGGATAACTTTGGCGAAACTTAAATTTTTTCATTTATTTGCCTTAATTTTATCTAAATTTGATCAAAAAAAGCATCGAAAATGGATAATTTAATCGAAATTTCCAATTTTTTTCCAGATTTTAACCTTAATTTTCGATATTTTATTGAGATATGATCGAAGAATCCAACGAGAGTGGATAATTTTATCGATGTTTTAATTTTTTTCCTTTTTTTCTGCGTTAATTTATTTCCTTTTATTGAGATATACGATCGAAAAAATTAACGAAAACGGATGATTTTAGCGAAATTTCATTTTTTTCCTCAATTTTGCCTTAATTTCCCTCATTTCATTGAGATATAATCGAAAACTGAATGTTAATACATAATTTTAGCGAAAATTCAATTTCTTTTTCAATTTAGCCTTAATTTTCGATATTTTATTGAGATATGATCGAAAAAAGCAACGAAAACGGATAATTTTTGCGAAAATTCAATTTTTTTTCTCTTTCTTGCCTTTATCTCCGACATTCTATCGAGATATGATAATATAAGGCGGCGAAAATGGATAATTTTAGCGAAATTTCTATTTTTTTGGTCTTTTTTGCCTTTATATCCGACATTTTATAGAGATATTATCGAATTTTTTTCCATATTTTAGCCATATTTTTTATTATTTTATTGAGATATGATCGAAAAAAAAACAAGGACGGATAATTTCTGCAAAAATTCAATTTTTTTCCTCTATTTTTGCCTCTGTTTCCAACATTGTTTCAAGATATGATCGATAAAAGCTACGAGGACGATTAATTGTATCGAGATTTCAAATTTTTCCGTTTTTTTGCCTTTATTTCTGACTTTTGATTGAGATATGATCCGAAAAAGCAACGAAAACGGATAAGTTTAGTGAAAATTCCATTTTTTCCAGATTTTAGACTTATTTTTCGTTATTTTATTGAGATATGATCGAAAAAATGAACGAGAACGGATAATATTAGCGAAATTTCCATTTTTTCCTCTATTTTGTATTTATTACCGACATTTTATCAAGAAACGATCGAAAAAAGCTACGAGGACGATTAATTGTATCGAGATTTCAAATTTTTCCGTTTTTTGCCTTTATTTCTGACTTTTAATGGAGATATGATCGAGATATGGAACGAAACCAGATAATTTTAGCAAAACTTCAATTTGTTTCCAAATTTTAACTTTTTTCCTTATTTTAATGAGATATGATCGAAAAAAGAACGAGAACGTATAATTATAGGGTAATTTCAATTTTTTCCTCTTATTTGCCTTTATTTCTGAAATTTTATATGGATATGATCGAAATAATCAACAATAACGGATAATTTTAGCGAAATATCAACTTTTTTCCTCTATTTTGTCTTAAGTTTCATCATTTTATCGTGATGTGATCGAAAAAAACAAAGAAAACGGATAATTTTGGCGAAACTTAAATTTTTTCATTTATTTGGCTTAATTTTATCTAAATGTGATCGAAAAAATCGACCAGAACGGATAATTTTAGCGAAATTTCAATTTTTTTCAACATTCTTGCCTTTATTTCCGACATTTTATCGAGATATGATTACAAAAAACCAAAGAAAATGAATAATATTGGCGAAATTTCAATTTTTTTGGCCTCTTACGCCTTGATTTCATACATTTTATCGAGATATGATCGAGAAAAGCTTCGAAAATGGATAATTTTATCGATATTTCCATTTTTTTCCAGATTTTAGCCTTAGTTTTCGTTATTTTATTGAGATATGATCGAAAGAATCAACGAGAACGGATACTTTCAGTTAAATTTCAATTTCTTTCCTCTTTTTTTGCCATGAATTTCGTCATTTTATCGAGATAAGATCGAAAAATGCCACGAAAAGTCATAATTTTAGCGAAAATTCAAATGTTTTCCTCTTTTTGCCTTAATTTTTGTCATTTTATATAATTTCTACTTTTTTCCACTATTTTCTCCTATAGTTACGTTATTTTTTTGAGATATGATCGAAAAAGCAACGAAAACGGATAATTTTAGCGAAATTTAAATTTTTTTCCTCTTTTTTGCCTTTATTTCAGGCATTTCATTGAGATATGATAAAAAAGCAACGAGAACTGATAATTTTATCGAAATTTATATTTTTTCCTCTTTTTATCATTAATTTCCGACATTTCATTGAGATAAGATCGAAAAAAGCTACCACAACGGATAGGTTAAGCGAAATTTTATTATTTTTTCCTCTTTTTTGCCTTAATTTTGTCATTTTATTGAGATATATAATCGAAAAAATAAACGAAAACGGATGATTTTATTAAAATTTAATTAGTTTTCCTCAATTATGCCTTACTTTTCCTCATTTTATTGAGATATAATCGAAAACTGTATGTTAATACATAATTCTAGCGAAATTTCATTTTTATTTCAATTTAGCCTTAATTTTCCACATTTTTTTGAGTTATGATCGAAAAAAGCAACGAAAACGGATAATTTTAGCGAAAATTCAATTTTTTTGGTCTTTTTTGCCTTTATTTCCGACATTTTATCGAGATATGATCGAGAAAAGCTTCGAAAATGGATAATTTTATCGAAATTTCCATTTTTTTCTAGATTTTAGACTTATTTTTGGTTATTTTATTGAGCTATGATCGAAAAAATGAACGAGAACGGATAATATTAGCGAGATATCAATATTTTCCTCTATTTTGCCTTTATTACCGACATTTTATAAAGAAATGATAGAAAAAAGCGACGAGAACTGTTAATTTTATCGCAATTTTAATTTTTTCCTCTTTTTTGCGTTTATTTCTGACTTTTAATTGAGATATGATCGGAAAAAGGATCGAAAACGGATAATTTTAGCAAAAATTCAATTTTTTTCCAAATTTTAACTTTTTTTCCTTATTTTAATGAGATATGATCGAAAAAATGAACGAGAACGTATAATTATAGGGTAATTTCAATTTTTTCCTCTTTTTTGCATTTATTTCTGACATTTTATATGGATATGATCGAAAAAATCAACAATAACGGATAATTTTAGTGAAATATCAACTTTTCTCCTCTATTTTTCCTTAATTTTCATCATTTTATCGTGATGTGATCGAAAAAAACAAAGAAAACGGATAATTTTGGCGAAACTTAAATTTTTTCATTCATTTGCCTTAATTTTATCTAAATGTGATCAAAAAAAGCATCGAAAATGGATAATTTAATCGAAAATTCCATTTTTTTCCAGATTTTAGCCTTAATTTTCGATATTTTATTGAGATATGATCGAAGAATCCAACGAGAGTGGATAATTTTATCGATGTTTTAATTTTTTTCCTTTTTTCTGCGTTAATTTTATCTAAATGTGATCAGAAAAAGCAACGAAAACGGATAATATAAGCGAAATTTCAATTTATTTGGTCTTTTTCGCCTTGATTTCATACATTTTATCGTCATAGGATCGAGAAAAGCATCGAAAATGGATAATTTTATCGAAATTTCCATTTTTTTTCCAGATTTTAGCCTTAATATTCGTTATTTTATTGAGATATAATCGAAGAATCCAACGAGAATGGATAATTGAATAGATGTTTTAATTTTTTTCCTCTGTTTTGCGTTAATTTATGTCATTTTATAGAGATATTTGATCGAAAAAATTAACGAAAACGGATGATTTTAGCGAATTTTCATTTTTTTTCCTCAATTTTGCCTTAATTTTCCTCATTTTATTGAGATATAACCGAAAACTGTATGCTAATACATAATTTTAGCGAAATATCAATTTTTTTTTCAATTTAGCCTTAATTTTCCACATTTGTTTGAGTTATGATCGAAAAAAGCAACGAAAACGGATAATTTTATAGAAATTTCAATTTTTTTTTCCCTTTCTTGCCTTTATCTCCTTCATTATATCGAGATATGATTATAAAAAAAGGCAACGAAAATGGATAATTTTAGCGAAATTGCAATTTTTTTGGTCTTTTTTGCCTTTATTTCCGTCATTTTATCGAGATATGATCGAGAAAAGCTTCGAAAATGGATAATTTTATCGAAATATCCATTTTTTTCCAGATTTTAGACTTATTTTTCGTTATTTTATTGAGCTATGTTCGAAAAAATGAACGAGAACGGATATAATTAGCGAGATTTCAATATTTTCCTCTATTTTGCCATTATTACCGACATTTTACAAAGAAATGATAGAAAAAAGCGACGAGAACGGTTAATTTTATCGAAATTTATATTTTTTCCACTTTTTTACGTTTATTTCTGACTTTTAATTGAGATATGATCGAAAAAAGGAACGAAAACAGATAATTTCTGCTAAAATTCAATTTTTTTCCTCTATTTTTGCCTCTGTTTCCAACATTGTTTCAAGATATGATCGAAAAAAGCTACGAGAACGGATAATTTTATCGAAATTTCAATTTTCTGCCTCTTTTTTGCCTTTATTATCGACATTTTATCTAGATATGAAGGAAAAAAGCAAAGAAAACGGATAATTTTAGCAACATTTCAATTTTTTCCTCTATTTTACCTTTATTTCCGACATTTTATAGAGATTTGACCGGAAATAGCAACGAAAACGGATAATTTTAACAAAAATTCAATTTATTTCCACATTTTAGTCTTATTTTTCGTAATTTTATTGAGATATGATCGAAAAAATCAAACAAGGACGGATAATGTCTCCGAAAATTCAATTTTTTCCCTCTATTCCGCCATTATTTCCAACATTTTATCAAGATATGATCGAAAAAACGAGACGAGAATGCAACATAAACGATTAAATTAAACGAAATATCAACTTTTTTCCTCTATTTTGCCTAAATTTTCATCATTTTATCGTGATGTGATTGAAAAAAGCAAAGAAAACGGATAATTTTGGCGAAACTTAAATTTTTTTCATTTTTTTGCCTTAATTTTATATAATGTGATCAAAAAAAAGCAACGAAAACGGATAATTTCATCGAAATTTCCATTTTTTTTCCAGATTTTAGCCTTAACTTTCGATATTTTATTGAGATATGATTGAAAAAATTAACGAGAACGGATGATTTTAGGGAAATTTCAATTTTTTCCCTCATTTTAGACTTATTTTTCGTTATATTTTTGAGATATGATACAAAAAAGCTACCCAAACGGGTAATATTTGCGAAATTTCAATTTTTTCCTCTAATTTGTATTTATTACCGACATTTTATCAAGAAATGATCGAAAAAAGCTACGAGAACGATTAATTGTATCGAGATTTAAATGTTTCCTTTTTTGGCTTTATTTCAGACTTTTGATTGAGATATGATCGGAAAAAACAACGAAAACGGATAATTTTAGTGAAAATTTAATTTTTTTCCACATTTTAGCCTTATTTTTCGTTATTTTATTGAGATATGATCGAAAAAATCAACAAAGACGGATCATTTCTGATAAAAATCAATTTTTTTGCTATTTTGCCTTTGTTTCCAATATTTTTTCAAAATATGATCGAAAAAAGCTACGAGAACGGATAATTTTGACGAATTTTCAATTTTTTTCCACTATTTTGCCTTAATTTTTGACATTTTTTTAAGATATGATCGAAAAAAGCAACGAAAACGGATAATTTTAGCGAAAATTCAATATTTTTCCATATTTTAGCCATATTTTTCGTTATTTCATTGAGATATGATCGAAAAAAACAACAAGGACGGATAATTCCTGCGAAAATTCAATTTTTTTCCTCTATTTTTGAGTCTGTTTCCAACATTGTTTCAAGATATGATCGAAAAAAGCTACGAGAACGGATAATTTTATCGAAATTTCAATTTTCTTCCTCTTTTTTGCCTTTATTTCCGACATTTTATCGAGATATGAAGGGAAAAAGCAACGAAAACGGATAATTTTAGCAAAATTTCATTTTTTTCCTCTATTTTGCCTTTATTTCCGACATTTTATAGAGATATGACCGGAAAAAGCAACGAAAAGGGATAATTTTAACGAAAATTCAATTTTTTTCCATATTTTAGTTTTATTTTTCGTTATTTTATTGAGATATGGTCTAAAAAATGAACAAGGACGGATAATTTCTGCGAGAATTCATTTTATTTCCTCTATGTTGCCTTTATTTCCAACATTTTATCAAGATATGATCGAAATAAGCTACGAGAACGGATAATTTTATCGAAATTTCAATTTTTTTCCGCAATTTTACCTTAATTTTCGTTATTTTATTGTGATATGATCGAAAAAATCAACAAGGACGGATACTTTCTGTGAGAATTCAATTTTTTCCTCTATGTTGCCTTTATTTCCAACATTTTATCAAGATATGATCGAAATAAGCAACGAGAACGGATTTTTTTAATCGAAAATTAAATTTTTTTCCACATTCTAGCCTTATTTTTAGTTATTTTATTGAGATATGATCGAAAAAATCGACCAGAACGGATACGTTTAGCGAAATTTCAATTTTTTTCAACATTCTTGCCTTTATTTCCGACATTTTATCGAGATATGATTACAAAAAACCAAAGAAAATGAATAATATTAGCGAAATTTCAATTTTTTTGGTCTCTTACGCCTTGATTTCATACATTTTATCGAGATATGATCGAGAAAAGCTTCGAAAATGGATAATTTTATCGATATTTCCATTTTTTTCCAGATTTTAGCCTTAGTTTTCGTTATTTTATTGAGATATGATCGAAAGAATCAACGAGAACGGATACTTTCAGTTAAATTTCAATTTCTTTCCTCTTTTTTTGCCATAAATTTCGTCATTTTATCGAGATAAGATCGAAAAATGCCACGAAAAGTCATAATTTTAGCGAAAATTCAAATGTTTTCCTCTTTTTGCCTTAATTTTTGTCATTTTATATAATTTCTACTTTTTTCCACTATTTTCTCCTATAGTTACGTTATTTTTTTGAGATATGATCGAAAAACAAACGAAAACGGATAATTTTAGCGAAATTAAAATTTTTTTCCTCTTTTTTGCCTTTATTTCAGGCATTTCATTGAGATATGATCAAAAAAAGCAACGAAAACGGATAACTTTAGCAAAAATTCAATTTTTTTCCAAGAACTGATAATTTGGTTAATGAACATCCGAGAACTGATAATTTGGTTAATGGTAGTTAAGTGAGGTTTTTTAAAGATCCATCCCTAGACGCCGTTCTTGCTGCTTTATCACAGTTTTTTTCCCACGACTCGAGCTCAGAGCTGATAAAGAACCTCGGCTTATCAGCAGGCATCGGGATTTTTCAAACCGAAAGGTAAACAAAGGCGTGCAGTACGATTTGAAAAGTTATAAATAATTGCAATATACAACAATTTGATATCTCCGTCGTATCCTTCGTCTTAAGACTAGTACATGCGTCTTTTGATCTACGCTCTACGATGAAAATTAAGGTGTTCTATGTTTTCTATACAAATTATCCGGTGAGTTGTGGCAACGCTGCATTATCAGGAGATCCATAGGCGGGGATTTCAAGAATTTGAGTGTGGCAAATCTCCATTAAATCTAAATAATTACAGTAATTAAAGAGTAAAAAATCTGATGTGGCCAGCACATGACTTTCTCAATATATAAGATGTAAATATTTATCTACGACAGTAATTTCGAACTCTATATTCCATCTAAACTTGGTAGATGAGTGATTAATAAATATATTACTATCTTTTACGTCACAAACATTATTAATAATGTTTTTTGGGACATGATCGATGAAAAACGATGAAATTTGCCTTTCGCCCATAGAGCCCAGAGCGCCCACAAAGTACATAACCAGCAACTTCCGGTTTATCAGTATATCATGAATAACTCCTAAACAATCAGTGATACAAAAATATGTTTCATACAAAAGTTATAGTAAATTACATTTTCTAAAACGTTTACAAATAATAGTATATACCTAAATCTCATATTTATGGAGATATTTTGAAAACCAGAAATGAGCTTTGAAGAATGAAGCTCAACTTCCGGTTAACCGATTTAATCCAAAAACTAATCAACTCTAACGACACCAATTACAGTAGAACCCCGGTAATCCGGACACTCGCTAATCCGGAACCCTCGGTAATCCGGACGGTCCATTGGGAGTTATGCAAACCCGCAACTTCTTCTTGTGAACATATAAACACGCATATTACATAGTAACAAGAAACGAGAGGTGGACAGACTATTTAAAAAATTTCTCCATTGGCTGCAATGATGTGATGGAGAGCGAAGTATTTCGTTTATTGTGATAACACATCTCAGTAGTGATACTTTTTTGAGACAGCATTTTTCCATTAGAGGAATGCTTAATATTTGCGAGACTAAAAAATTTCGAAAGACAATAAATTTTCAGTTGCAGCAGGGTATCACTTCTCAAAACATCACTTTCATGAAATAGCTATAAGAGAAGAGGCGTAAAAAACAATCCTTCCTTTTACGATATTTTTTGAAAACCTCGCTAATCCGGAAACCCCGCTAATCCGGACGCCTATGTGCCTGAATTCGTCCGGATTACCGGGGTTCTACTGTAAAGTACTATATATGAAATTTAGTGTTGATACAACGAATGGTTTTCATGTTAGAGCGCCCATAAAGTACATAAAAGCTACTTCCTGTTTATCGGTATTTCACGAATAACTCCTAATCAACTGGTGATACAAAAATATGTTAAATACAAAAGTTATAGTAAATTACATTATTTAAAACTTTTATAAGTGATACAATATACGTATATATCATATTTATGGAGATATTTTGAAAACCGGAAATGAGCTTTGATGAATGAAGCTCGACTTCCGGTTTACCGATTTACTCCAAAAACTAATCAGCCCTGACAGAACACACCACAGTACTATGTAAGCAGTTTAGTATTGATACGACTAATAGTTTTTACGTTAGAGCGCCCACAAACACACACACACACACACACACATACACACAGACATCATTCCGAAAATAGTCAAAACGTGTTCTAGGGACCCCAAAACATGTATTTCCGTTGGAATCTCGAAGTCGAATTTTTTCATGAAAACAATACTTCGTATATGGAGAAAGTAAAAATACTCCACAAATCATCCACCAAAATTTCGTAAGGCCTTCAGTGGTAATGTGAAATTCATGTAGCACAAGGGTTGCCTTTTATATTCATGGTGTGAACTATCCTGTTGCTTACATTGGACATCCGATGTTCCTATCGTTATGTTCTTTTGTGGGTATAGGGGGAACCAGACCTAATATATTTTAGTTTTATTGTGTAATACATGATAATCGCACAACTCTTACAAATATTTTAGTTTCATTGTGCGATAAAATAAGAGGAAGAAAACTATGTGTGCATTTTAAGACCTTTTTTTTCTATTGACAATTTTTTAATCCGTTTAGCAATGGTGAACTAAGAATTTTTTTCATTTGATGCAAAAGATCATTTTACCCCAGATAACGCGGTTAAATGGTAGTGGTACGCATGAATGGAAAATATTATCTCTGCTTAAAAAATGTATTTCATGAGGAATATTTTCTATTATTGAATGTATTGTATTGAAGGTATTGTATGAAAATCATTTATTAGAAAAATGAGAAAATATAACAAAATGCACAGTAAATATAGCTTTATTATATGTTTTTTCTTTATATTTTTGTATCATTCTTCGAACTTTAAACAAATAACAAGCAAATTATAAAAATGTAATACGTAAATGGCTGAAATAATTAAATTGAGGCATGATAATCCTTTAAGGAGTAATCTGAGTATGATTATCTTTTCGAGGGAATGTTTTGCCCCATTATAAATGTGAACATAAAAACAGAGCCCCACATTGAATGATGAAAATAAAGGCTATATGAGAATCACTACTTCATGCCTAAAACGCTCACGTATACTAATGCAAAGTTACATAGCTAAGAACAAAGACTTCTATAACCGTCACTTACATTAGGTCAAGAGATCCAGAAATAACTTTCTCTAGATCTTAATAGGAAGTCACGAAACAAACCGAACGTTTTCAGAACAAATTTTACAGCCTACAGTACAGTTTACAGTGAACAGTTTTCAGCCTCATTTGAACACCATCCATCGTTCTCTTATAGAAAACATGTTTAATCACGAAGAAATTGAGGGTGATCTTTTTTCCCTGGATATAACTATTCCCTGATCTCATCTACCTAATAAGAACGAGTTCACATACACACACTGACATTTGTATTTTTTACAGCGCCTTGAAAACTTCATCTTGGACATACAATGAAAATTAAGTCGTCAACATTTCCGTGAGATTATTTTCTTCAACTTTTGACCTGAATTTTTTTAACAACGGGGCATTGATAAACGCAGTGCGACTTTTGGCAATAAAGCATCATCAAAAGCCTCTGCATGTTGAAGGAACACGGAAATCCATCGAGGTTGCGGTTCGCTCAGCGTCGAATTTCATGAAGGTCCACCCAAATCGGCTGTTGTTCCAGAAAACATTGATGCTGCGTCTGCCTGATATTCCACGATCGTCAAATGACTTATCTTGAAATTTGGGCATCCTTGGGCATAAATGGGACTAGCGTATATTCAACATTAAACGAATGTTAGGCTACCAAAAAATCTATTCATGTTAAATCCCACATTTTGATAATCGCTCAAAAAATGCTCATATCGTTTGGGCGAAAGAAATGCCAAAGGTAGTATAACAGGGGTGGAATCATGGATCTATGCTTATGACCCCAAACCGAATTAATGTGTCTTTTAGGATGAATGCCTGTTTTTTTTCCAGCAATATTGGACATATAGCAACCTTTCCATTAACGTTACGTCAAACTGTCTGAATGATACTAGTATACCATTTTCTTACCAGAATTCTTCGAAAAATAAAGGAAACTCACCTCAAATGACTCATCACTCCCCACCTGGAGAATGCGATCCCTCACTAATCGACTAATACAAGAGACTTTCTGAGAACTGAAAAATTCCAATTAATGAGTCATTCACCATTCAGTGCTGTTTGGCACCTTATGAATTATTTAATTCCCGCGCATAAAAACAAAAGTAGGGGAGCGTGGGGTTGCCCCGGTCGGAAGGTAGCCCCGGTAGGCAGTCCGCTGACCGATTCGTTTGTTTTCTCTGGTCGGTGCTGTTCTTTTGGAGAGAACTAGAGGAACTAATTGTGTGATTCGCATCAGTCCGCCTTCATACATTGTTGAGTGATTGCGTTGTGAATTTTCGAGTGGTGGTAAATCTAATTTTGGAGAATATTTGTGGCAACGTAACTACTGATTTTGATTACAATATCATAAGTTTTATATTATAATCGAGTAGTGTACTTAATAAGCTTTAGTTTAATGTATATTACTAGCAAGTTCAATTATTCCGTTTTGATCTCATTTGTCCACCCTTTATTAGAACATTCGTATATGGCACAAGGCGGACCATCTTTCGTTAACAGCGGGCTCTTTCTTTTCCTGGGATAAATGAAAAGTGGAGGAATAAAGATGCTAGAAGCACTTATTGCACACATAACAGTTACTAGCTTCCCCCTATACCAACTGGTTACAGAGCCAACTTTTTTTTTCCTTTTGTTGCAAGTATTTTGCCAGGGTCTTGTTATTCCAGTCTCATCTGCATTGAAGATTCGGTCAGGTGTGAACTGGCTTTTTGACAGAGTTGATTCAAGATTGTCATAAAATTGGGTGACTTCTTCTCTATCAAATCCCGTTATTCGATTTATGCTCGTAGCTTCGGGCTTACGAACACTTACAGATGGGTTTCTTTTCAGAAACCCATACAGCCTATCTTTGCCAGCTATTCGTTCGTTTTCATAAAATCTGCGGGGGATTTCATTTTTAACTGCGTACTCATATGCTACTCTTCGTACATATATATATAGTATATATGCTAACCACTAAAAATGTTAAATCAAATAATTTACAGTTTTTATAATAGCTATAAATGAAACCGTTTAACATACCGGCATTCCCCCATTCTCCCCTAAGAGGTTACCGTTTTTTAACGTCTTAAAAAGCAGTTGATGTTTTCAAAATTAACGTTTTGGAGGTTTCTCTATGAAAACAGAAAAGCAGCTTCAAAAAATTGGTTCAAGCCCATAAAAAGTTTATTTATCTTAATGAAGAATGTCCTGAACCATCGTAAAGCCATTTTTGATGGATAATTTCTCTATTTTATTTCTTTTATAAGGGGTTTATTACTTTTGCAAAATTAAAATAGGAAAAATATTAACGCGTTATTGAGACAAACACCAAAAGAAACGAAATTGAATGAAGTTTCGTATTATATTCGTGCAATATTGCTTACGATTTGAATTCGTGAGAGTATCCGTAAAATAGAATACGAAATTTAATTTTCATCACCCTGACGACCGATCCCATTGTTGAATCCAAACTCATGCGTTTTCCTTTAAGAATATACGAGGATTTTAGCTGATTGTAAAAGAGGACGATAGATTACATGCATAACCAGAAATTTTATGCAAGAAGGTAACCGGCATTGGCAGGTACATAATTACGACCAGAATCGGTTAAGTGCAACGATGGAAGTGCAACCATCACAAAAACCTCTCAACGACCTCTTTTTACCAACTGGAAAAATACGGGAAATATTTAATTTCGTTTCTGCTAAGTATATGTGCATCTGCATTCAGTTCAGCTAAGGTTCAGTTTCTGCTTTGTCCGCCGTTTGGGCCGGAAGAATTTCCCATGCCAGTTGCGCAATGAAGGGTGAAGTTGGTGATTGATAATTTAATCATAAGTGATAACTGAAATCGTGACGGAGATTCAGCCAAGTAGATAAGATTCCAAAGGGAACGTATATAAAAAGAGGAGAAGAGAAGTTGACTTTTACTCTTGATCTAGAGTTCACAGCCGATTATGGATTACTGCAAGAGCATCTCTGCCTTAAAAGCGCACCTGGCCTTGGTGGGCGTAATGAAGTTCCTTCTTTCAAGAGGAATAATATCCATGTGCAAGGTTTGTGTGTGTGGGAGATTGCGCAGATTACAAGCGAATGGGAAAAGTAGACATCCTGTCTACCGGTGCAATGATAAGAGCTGTCGAAAGGTAAGCTCAGTGAAGGCGGGCACTATTTTTACCCATTTCCGACTTAGTTTGGATGAGGTCCTTGCAATATCCATAGGATGGATCAATCGCTATCCCTCTGGTATGATCTCAAGGGAGCTTGGAGTAGATTTTGTTAAGCCAGGAAAAAAAGAAACTCACACCCAGAATGTGGAAAGTCTGTGGTCTGTGATTAAAAGAGACATGAGAAGAAGAATCGGGAGGGTAGGAGTAGGACCGTTCGAAACGTACGTGGTCGAATATGTATGGAGGAGCAGGCATCGCACTCCAGAAAAAACTATTCCAAGACCTCGTGCGGGCAATGAATTGCTTTAATCCACATATATAGTAAGGAAGAGAAGAGAAGATTGTCTTGAGCATGGATATTTGAAGAGGCCGATGGCTACATAGTAAAAAAGTTCTTTTCAGGGCTGCTAATGGAATCTATTTGCTTGGCGTTTGAAATATTGCCTTGCATATAGATACTGGTAGCAGACTTGAAATCATTCTTCTGTCTACTGTCAATACTGCATTCGCATACCAAGTTTTAGACAAAAATGTCCAGAGATGATGAACCTCATTGGTAATTAATGAATACAAAAATGTAAAAATGACATTTACTTTCTCATTCCAACTTATGATCCTTCTGACATATAAAGAAATTTTACTGTGTATAGTACGCCTTTAATTGAAGGAGGGAAAATGATAGATTGCTTACTATTAGATAATAATTCAACAGTTAATGTTATAACCATGAAGTTTAAGAGTTTTTGAAAGTTCTCGTAATTAGGAAACGAAATATATAAAGTTTAAAAATTTGACATTTTACAGAATAATGCAATAACCTTATGCAATTTATCTTAAGTTCTTTTTATTGTTATGTTCAATCAAATTCGCCATAGAACGTAGAAAGTTAACCCTTTAGTGCTTGCCTGGGGTGTATGGTACACCACGCGATGCTAATTAAAAAACACCCTTCGTTGACTCATTAATTATTTTCGTATAACTTACCCTGCCTTCCGCCTGAATTTGCAGAATGGATTTTTCCTTTCCGTCCCATAATTGCCCTCTCTGAATTTTGTAGAATATACTAATGTAATGTATTTAGTACATGAACGATTTGGACATGCAAGGCAATAACTGCTCCTTTTGCTGAATTATTGGAATGGGTCTTAGGGCTCCATTTGAGTTGGTGCTCTTTGCAAGAACGGATGACGGCTTGCCACTGTAAAGCGGCTTGTTGAACGCAGCGGATTAGGTATTTCAGGAGTATAGTAAGACGCAAAATGATGCAATCTGTACTCCTACGTAATCTCTTGTTTTCTCTCTCTTACCTACCATAGTTTTGGGCATTGGAGATCGACCATCGCAGTGTTACATTTAAGTCTTCTCTACTCAGATGCTTCGTTCATTTGTGTGAGGAATTCCAATCATTTTCTTGAGACTGCATTCACTGTTCAGAAGTAAACGAAAATAGGGCTTACATTAAGGACGTAGAAATTAAGGCTTTATGACAATTATTATTGGCAATTTAACATAGGAAACGTAGAACCATGTTATTCTTCACACGGTGTACTCCCACGGCAGTTACCGCTTAGGAACGTAGGACGAAGTAAATGTGCCTCCAACAGAACTCAAAACGGTAGCAATTGGTATGGTAAGCAGATTCAAATTCATCTTAGTTAAAAAATTAAGTTAGAAACTCTAAGTTAAATGGAACAATTAATTATAAGCAACATTTATGGGGATCTACCAAGGATCTCATAGTTTGGAAACAAAAGCTATAATTTACGTCGATTATATGTATTTTTATGGGGTACCTTCCCTATCCAATTTCTCTTAAGACCGTAGATGATTATTTTCAAATTAATTTCGTAGTGGAAACAGTAACTAAAGGATTAAAGCGAAACTTAAGATGCATTTCTTACGGGATCGATTTGGCTCTTCTGAATCGTAACTGGTAAACTATAGATGCAAAAAAGGAACATATTTTTTAGGTCGTCGAAGTTAAGCCTCACAAAAATAGAGAATGCCAATAAAGTATTATTAGACATGGATAGTTATTAATTATTCTATATACAAAGACTATTTGCATTAGTTACCAAAGAGGTAATATGAATTATGGTAAGAGCACCCTCTGCCATACACTAAAATTCGGTACGCAGAGTGTGTATATATATGCAGTAGCAAAAAGAAAAGTTAGTAATTCCAATGTTTTTATTTACCGTTGAAAGATAGAGGGAGTTAAGAAGCATTCGTAATGGGATTGCTTTGGGTCTTCTGAACCATTATTGATAATCTATAGATTCATATAAAAAGATTTTTTAATGTAGACGTCGTACATAAAAGCTGAAGCCTAAATGACATTAAATGAAAATATATTAGAGGGGGATTTATGTTATCTTTTATCCTAAATGCAAGTACAATACGCGGCAGTTAACAAATAGGGAAGGGGTGGTTAATTAGTAGTGGTTAATTAGTAGCTCACTAACTACCGCTGCCGGAAACCAACATGTACGTTCCAAAGCGCTAATGCAATGTTAAACTGTTTTAGTGTTTCAGCACCTGACTAAATTCATCAGTAAATTTTACTTCTAAAATCTAGCATTTACTCATGCATTATGGATTCAACTATAAATTCCTCAGACTCGAAAATGATGATTTGACGAACGGTTTCATGAACTTTTCTCCAATCCAGATGAAAACGATCAGTGAAAATAAAAATAATTCTTTCAACCTGAATTCATTGAATTAAAAAAGAGAGAATAAGGTCGTTCAGTACTTCTAGTGGTCGTACAAAGGCTCCGTCCTGTGCTCCATTCTTAATAATCAACTTAGTAATTAAGTTATGAATGGAATTGATGAATGTCTTTCTCTCTCCATGGGTGAAATGTTGGTGCCTGCTTTTCTTTAGTTATCGAGTTACGAATTTTCGTAATATTCAGTAAACCATGAATTTCCAGACGTTTATGGTCATAATAACGTAAGTATTTCAGATGCATTGCTGATTTTTTCTCTGAAATAGCTGAATAGTTGCTCAATCTCATATTCCCATTTAATCAAACTACCTTAGTTTTGAAGTTACCAAAGGTTAACAATATTGTCCATTACAAGTGAAATAATGGAATTTAAACAAGTTAAAAAGGAAACGAACAATATTTTGCGACACCGTATTGTGAACATTTATATGTGAAATGGATATATATAGCAAACTATTAAAGGGATATGAAGATCTTCCGCATTCAAATACACTCTGATCAAGACGATGCACATAGTGAAGCAGGGCCAGATGACGTCCCTAGTATTCGCGATATTGGGAAGATCAGGTTCATGCTAAACGGCAGTGTTGCAAACGCTTGGATGTTGTTCCGGTACAAGGAAAAAGATATTTCTCTCCATGAGTTTGTCCGAAGAATTGTAATTCCTTCACTATCTACCCCAACCCTGCCGAACAAACCCGGACCCGCCCCAGTTATCCTTAAAAAAACGTCTCTTGTACCTCCAGAAATTCGTTTTGACGGTATTGACCATCTAGTTGATGGTATTGAGAAACCAAGGCGTTGTGGAAATTGTCAGAAGACTGCTTCATTTTACTGTATTAAATGTAATATAGTACTTCACCCAAAGGGGTGCTATGTCGCCTTTCACACGCGCTAAATTCGTGAAAGAAAACAAGGTCACGTGATTTGAAAATGATTAACAATGTGATTTGAAAATTGCCAATAATGTGAGTTTCATTGTTTTTGATTACTTGGTATGTATTATAGCGAGATGCGATTGAAATCGTTAAGATATGATTATGTAAAACGCGCAGAATGGACTTTTCTGCTGATTTATAAAAAGATATCCTGTTTTACTATTATGTCTAGTTTTTAAAAAAGTTTTGTAACATTTACTATAGTAAAAATGGTAATAAACATCATAAAGTATAATTTATATATTTTACCCCCTTATGGCCACCGTACGAAATTTCGCACACGTCCAAAAACTAAGATAGCGATAAAAATTTGGATTTTTTAAGATATCTTTGTATTAAACAGTCCCATAACGTCTAAAAATTTAAATAACATCAAAATTCATCAATAGCGAATAGTTCCGGCCAATAATGGGTCAATTGGTGTCATTAGAGTTGATTAGTTTTTGGATTAAATCGGTTAACCGGAAGTCGAGCTTCATTCTCCAAAGCTCATTTCCGGTTTTCAAAATATCTCCATAAATATGAGATTTAGGTATATACTATTATTTGTAAACGTTTTAGAAAATGTAATTTACTATAACTTTTGTATGAAACATATTTTTGTATCACTGATTGTTTAGGAGTTATTCATGATATACTGATAAACCGGAAGTTGCTGGTTATGTACTTTGTGGGCGCTCTGGGCTCTATGGGCGAAAGGCAAATTTCATCGTTTTTCATCGATCATGTCCCAAAAAACATTATTAATAATGTTTGTGACGTAAAAGATAGTAATATATTTATTAATCACTCATCTACCAAGTTTAGATGGAATATAGAGTTCGAAATTACTGTCGTAGATAAATATTTACATCTTATATATGGAGAAAGTCATGTGCTGGCCACATCAGATTTTTTACTCTTTAATTATTGTAATTATTTAGATTTAATGGAAATTTGCCACACTCAAATTCTTGAAATCCCCGCCTATGGATCTCCTGATAATGCAGCGTTGCCACAACTCACCGGATAATTTGTATAGAAAACATAGAACACCTTAATTTTCATCGTAGAGCGTAGATCAAAAGACGCATGTACTAGTCTTAAGACGAAGGATACGACGGAGATATCAAATTGTTGTATATTGCAATTATTTATAACTTTTCAAATCGTACTGCACGCCTTTGTTTACCTTTCGGTTTGAAAAATCCCGATGCCTGCTGATAAGCCGAGGTTCTTTATCAGCTCTGAGCTCGAGTCGTGGGAAAAAAACTGTGATAAAGCAGCAAGAACGGCGCCTAGGGATGGATCTTTAAAAAACCTCACTTAACTACCATTAACCGGGTGACTTTTGTCACAGTCTTGTTCATGGCTGTGATTATAGTTAAGCTGCTGAGGAATGATTACGCTGAACAGCGGCACAAATTAAGGTCTCTCCTCATGGATTGCCAAGAAAAAACTCGTAGAGTCATTATGCTGCTCTTACGTGGACATGTTCTGCTTACAACATCCTAGCTTGGTGAGGAAAGCAAGGGCAAACTACCTCATCCTGCCTAGTAAGCCTCATTTCACCTACTATTTCTTTATTCACCTAAGATCTTTTTCATTAAAATCTCACCGTAAATATATTTTCTTATTATCCGAAGAATTTAACAGGAATTATTCCCAGCTGTGTTAAATTTTTTCAGTATTAACCGTTGTTCTATGTTATCCGTTTTGTGCCAAATGATATACATTTAAAGCTACTGAAAAACGAACCAATGCTATATCGTGTTATCCGTTTACATGTTAACCGGCCTCCGCTGTATTCGCAGTGAAATTCACAGATAATCCCATTCACAGTACGAATACGAGATCCATGGCTCTCAAAACTGCCAAATTATGCTGAAAGATTAGAGTGTCGGAGATTTGAATAACTTTCTGTGGAAATAATGCGGTGTTCTAATGACATCCGAAATTTCTTGGGAAACGACCGTTTTCATTAGCAGCTTTCGAACGAATCTTAAAACACTGCTAAAACGTCTGAGTAAAATTTCGTCGAACATAAGAAACAGCATCTTTTAGTTTTCTTGAGAGATACTTAACACTTCTCGGCGATAGCGATTAAAGCGACGACGATTCGGGTGGTATGACGTTTCCTCTGATTGCGTGATAAGCTTGACTGCATTGATAGGTCTAATCTTCCTATGAAAGGTTGAATAAGATCTCTCGATGTCTGAAACATTATCCCACGTCCAAGGACAAACGGTAGCGAAAGACCTAGAGAAAGGAGTTCTGGGTTCGTGTCCCACTCGTGTCGATATTCTCCACTTTGTTTTGAGATGCTCGCCTCTAGAATCTTTGCCGTGCGCGCCGGTACCTCAGCAATAAAAATTGGTTTTTGAGGATTTAGATAAACTTATGAGATTTTATTTTAGACAGAAAAAATAGTGTTTTTCTTAGACATTTTCATGAAAGAAGTTTATCTCTCACGCAAGCATAACGAAAAATAGCGGGTGACTTTACTCAGCTCAGTTAAGTTACTAAGTAGCTGGTGATATTTCTCTTAATCAATCTCTCCGAAAACTCACTATCTCTCAGATTTATAAAAGATATTTTCCTTCAAAATATTTAACATAAAAATTAATTACATCGATAGAAAGATGAACAAACCAGAATTTAATAACAAGAAATTCTTTGTTTCTTAGATTGCAACAAATTCTCAATTTTTATTAAATTTTCCAGCGAGTTAAGTTGAATTTAGCAGAAATTAAATCGAACTGTGCTGTCCGATATTATTTTTGAATGCGGAATAATTTAAAAACCAATTTAGGCATACTATCTTTTCCACTGCATATGTATTGCTACAGGGCGATGTATGAAGGGGCCATTAGAGATACTCCGACCGGCTCCACACTGATTAGAACTACCCAAGAGCGACCCATGAGACAAAGTCTGTTACAAGATTTTTGACAGCACGAAGGAGTTATCGATCGCTTTCAAATTCCTCATTAATCTAAGAAGAAATAATAATATTCTACCTCTAGTAAGGTTTCTACAAAATTCTCGTTCGTCTAAAGCATTGAGAGAATCAAAACTTTCAAGAAAGTTTCTAAAAATAGTGTTATCAGAAAAAGAATACAGTCGTCTCTCGTTCATTCCAGAGTCTACCGCTACATGTTTTTCCGCTTAATGAGATTCTTTCATTATAAATCGAATGTTTTCGTAGTCAGAGCATATAAACCTGTTTACGACCTAAATACGTATATTATGAAACATATCTTATATGCCTATTTGAAAAAAAGAACGTGGAGCCGCGAAAGCCGAAGCGAGAAAGGACGCAGAAAATAATTTTTCTAGGGGAAGGAGATACTTTCATTTACGAATATTTATCGGATGATGGACATGAATCATGGATCTTTTTTATTTTAGTGACGCTCTATTTGAAATAATTTCCGTAAACTTAGAAAATATATTATAAACAATACTTGTAAATAACCATGTAACTCTGGTCAATCGAAGAAGTAATATGGATATGTAAGAACATTGGCTTCTTTTAACTTAACCTAAAATATCTTCTTCAATCACTTATTATTGTAATATTAGCATTATTTAAATGTTTATTACATAAGTATTTTCGGACCCATAAGAGAGCGGACATATCTCCTCTTTAGCCATTTATTTAAAAGGGAAACTCTCAATGAACGAAGCATAAACACTATTTGTTTTTTCGAAAAACCATATTTAAAGAATAATGAATAATTCGCGTTTTCTGAAGCGATTACTTAATTTCATTGCATCATACGATGTTGGCATCGTACGAATGAATCACATAAAAAATACGATTTTAATTAGATGTCTATTCATTAATAAATTAAGTATTTTAAAAATTTCTGGAAGTATTATTACTCATTCTGTGTTAGATAGATTTAAATATTATATTATCAAAAAGTATGAACACTTTTGGACTTTAAAAGAAAGATCATGCAATGGTAGGAGTCGGGAGAAGAGGATATTAGTTAAATGGTAAGTGTTAGAACAGCCTAAAATAGAAGACAAACTAGCGGAATTCCTTGCTATCTTCGCCCAGCATTTTTTTATTTAGCATGACTTAGCACCTCCAAAGCATCGCTGCCGGTGAGAACAAGTTACGGCAATTCTGGAAAAACCATTCGCCTCCCCTCAGCGTTCTTTCCCCGCACCGCGTGTTTCGGGAGACAGGCGACCGAAAAGAACATCATTTGTTTGTTTGGAACCTTCTTGGTATCACATTTCAAGCTCCGCATTCTTATTTCGCTAGCGCACTTTGGATATCTTTCGAAAGATTGGAGCAGATATCTTGCTGATAAAACAACCTTCGCAGTGGATTCTCTCTCAGGTACGATAAAAGTTTGCTATATATTTATTTAAATTTAGGATGGCTTCTAATTAAAGCATACATAAACTCAGCGATGCAGTAGATGTTCAATCCTCTCTGTGCATCGTTCAATAATTGATAAAACATACGTCATCGCTTTATTTTCATTTATATTATAACATATTTTACATCTGATGTCAAATAGTATCAATGAAATTCATGGGTTAGGGATTTTTAGTCTCCATCTCGGCCAAATAAAGGCGTGTCATTATAATTATTAAGTTTTCTGTTCCATTGGTTCTTCTCTAAGGCCATCTTAGAAAAAGGCTTTCACTTTAATAATTGAAATATCTCAATATCCGAGATGTTCTTCATCAAAATTTCCACATAGTGTAAAATTAACTTTTTTAAATCCACAATAGCAATTATATGGAGCTTCTTGATAGCCAAGTAGATGGCGCGCTCGCGGTGAATGAGGTCCCGTGTTTGATTCCAGGTAGGGGCTCCTCTTTGCGATCTCAGCTTTCGAAGCACTTTCAAATATATCATGCAAAAACAATATGTAATGCTAATTATGTTCAGATTAATTTTATATGCGTATCTGAACAACCATCGCAATTTAGTTGAACTTAATGAGAACGCTTTTAAATTAAGAGGAGCCATGAAGAAAGGTTTTCACATTTTCGATTAACTTGGCATTTTTTATGATTATTTATTCTTTGTATTTCCAACATTTATATTCTTTCCAATCAATTATCTTTAAATTACGGTAATGGGTAAATGGAACTAGTAACTGATTTGAGAATTTTACAATAACTATTGGTATTATTATAGAAATGACTGGACAAAATTTTTGATTTTTAGTTAGTGTTGGCACTGAATTATGCAGCTACTTATTAAAGGTTTTTTCTAATTTTACAATTAACAAGGACTACTACAATCAACTAGGACAAGTCCCCCGCTTTCCAGACAGGTATTTCAACCTCTTACCCTATTATGTTACAGATGATATAGGTCACTATTTTTCACTTCTGTTTATTGTTGGATTTCAAAGCACATAGCACTTTCTGCAATTTAAAATATCTGTCTGTCATTCTTGTTTTAAAATTAGTTTTCCAGACTCCTTCATAACCTTTTGGTTTTAAAATAATTTTTATATGGATAAAAGATTTTTTCTCTATGTTATAGGAATAATGGTCACCAAGTATTGTCTTTGGGCAACCTCTGCCATAGTTCTTTTGTTGATTCAACCAGAGAAATTAGAATGTGCAAATATTCTGGCAGTGCATCCTTTTGCCAGCCGCAGCCACAACAATTTGTATGGACCCATAATCAAGGCTCTAACCAGAAGAGGACACACATTCACAGTTATCACAGCTCAGCCTGTAGATTCCCCTCCATCAAACTACAAACAAATTAATACGAGTGATCTTTTTGAAGATCACCACAAAGCATTCAATTCAATGGATAAAGATATGGGGGTTTTAAGTCTGTTTGCAAGAGTAAGGCATATGACTGATGATATCTGTCGAAAAACTTTGTTTCATCCAAAAGTTCAGAAACTAATTCATCCATCAAAATCATCAGAAAGGTTTGATTTGATTCTGATGACTAATTTCTTTGGAGAATGTTTTTATGGATTTGCTCATGTTTATCAAGTGCCTATGATACTCCTTTCTCCTGCTGGACCGTTGCCCACAACCTACAGTGCAATAGGAACCATAACATTGCCATCTGCTGTAGCAAATCCAGTTCTTGGTTTTGATGATCGCATGACTTTCTTGCAGAGAATAATTAACACCTTGTCCACTATAGGATTCACAGTGTTTTACAAAGGCTATGTAGTACCCAATATGAACTCCATAATGAAGGAGGCATTTGGAGGAGATATTCCAGATATAAGTGAGTTGGAGAAGTATGCTAGTCTTGCGATGGTTAATCATCACTTTTCTCTAAATGGGGCTCATCCTCTAGGACCTAACCTGATTGAAATTGGAGGAATCCACATAAATCCACCAAAGGATCTTCCTAAGGTTATTTCTCTCTTATAAAAATTCATTGTTTTGATTACTCTTTTAGGAGCATCCATTTGTTTTTCTAAGTGAATTGGATTTGAAAACATTCTCTTCAAAATTTACTTCATCCACTTCAAATAATTGCTCTAAAAATTCACTGTTCAATTCATAGATTTAATAAATAGGTATATTTAAAGCTGTCTACTCATAATAAGAGAATAAACACAGATGCAATGATGGAATTGAACTAAAATGCAATCAAACTTCAAGTAAGCAATCTTTCTTGCACAACTACAATTATGAAAGTACCAATAACATATGCATGTTCAAAAGAAGAAATTGGCTAAATATTTATCTTTCAGAAATATATTTATTTGTATATTTCATGTACTCAGATACTAATTAATAATATCTATTTACAGTCATCTATAGAAACAATATCTATTAGTTATCCTAATTTCTTGAAGTTTCTTGATTAATTATCAAATAAAAAACATGATAAATGCTTGTAAAAGGAGGCTTGAATCTATTTTTTTTAATAAACCTTAAATGAACCCTGATAAAATGGAATCCATCAATCAATGTTGAATTGGCAAATTTAGTGAGCGAGGACTATTAAAAAAAATAAGGTTTAAACTGATTTAATTTACATTTTCTGTTCTCACTAGGACTTGGAGGATTTCTTGAATGGGGCTGGAAAGGATGGAGTGATTTACCTCAGTATGGGGTCCATTTTAAAGAGTGCTGATTTTCCTGTTAAAACAAGGGATGCATTTATTGCTGCATTTTCAGAGCTTAAACAAAGAGTTCTTTGGAAATGGGAGGGAGAAAATCCACTGCCAGGGCAAACTAACAATGTAAGACTAGAGAAATGGTTGCCACAACAAGATCTTCTAGGTAGGTATCTCAAATTTCATCTCTTTCTTATAAACATCTTTATTTCTTCAGTGATTTAATCATCAAACTCTATCTTCTTGCAAAAGATCTTAGAAGTTTCATATAAATATATTCATAGGGGGTAATGGGTAAGGCTGTCAAATGACCACCTAAGGTACACACATAGTGCGGGCACAGAGAATTCCCATTCAAATATGAAGGTCTATATTATCTTGGAATTCAATGTTTAATGTATATTTTTATATAGTATTTCAAATTTTATGATGCTGAATATACTAATGAATAAGCCATAAGAAGTGATGGAGTGAAAAATGAACTATTCACCACAATAAAATGCAATATATTATGCTAATTGTGACACCTGAAAATAACGGTAAAGTAGCAAATAATGCAGGTCATGCTAGAAGGAAAAATTGAGAAATTAAGAGGAGTTGTAGGAAAACAAACTTATTGGTAAGAAATGTAAAAAAATGGATACAATGCACTTAAAGAAGAACATTTATGCCAAGTAGCTTGACATAGTCATTATCAGAAAGCCATGTACTAAGGCTACAAGCAAGTAGTTTAGTTTTTCTGGGCTCATTTGGAGTCCTTCAACCCTAAACCACTCATGAGCTTGGCTCAAAATATAATGAGTAGATTTAATTTCCTGATAAGTATCGATAATCATTACCAGGAAAAGTAAAGGCCTGAGAGTGGAACCTTGGGGACCAATTGTTTCCTGTTTAACAGATAGCACTCAAATACTTTCTGAGCAGCTCCATCAATGCCATAAAAATTAGGTTTTTGAATGAGTATAGATTGTGAGACATAATGAAAAGCTTAAGTAAAGTCATATAAAGTAAGTGAAATAGAATTAGAATTTTTGAATGGCATTAATGTCTTTTTTTACAATAGAGATTTTACAATACAATACAACAGTATGAACAATAAAACTCTTAGAATAGAAACCATACTAAGAAGGAGACAATATTATTGAACTCATTATAGGAATAAAGCTGATTATTCATAACTGATTGAAAATCTTACCAAACACTATTATAATAGATAAAGGCCATTAACAATTAATATGATTAATATCTCCATTATTAAATTGATACAACTTTGGAGTATTTTAATTGGAGTCAAAAAGTACCAGATGGTAGGCAAGTGTTAATGCATAAGGCTAAAGTTTCAGTTTTGTGGTAGATGATCTGTTTAGTAAAAATTTGAAAAGAGATTCATTATCGATTCATTGTGGATAGTAGTTTCTAACAATTCAATCATATATACTGATGATCAGATTCATATTTTATCTAGGGTAATGAGAGAAAAAGAAAACTGTTATAAAAATTGATAGAAAAATATACAGTTACTGTATATGCCGGCCTATAAGTCGACCTTTGAAGCCTAAAAAATCTTTCAAAAACCAGGGGTAGTCTTATTCGCTGAACGTAAAATTTATCCCTTTACCACTGAGGGGTAAATAGGTGATACTGCCTGCTTAACCTTTTCAGTGTGGCGGGCTGATATATCAGCCTGATTGGCCAATTATCATTATTTATCATATATTATTATTTATCATATATGATATTATCATATATTATATTTATCATTATAAACCAGTTTAATATCATTAATTAAAAAATGCATATAGATATGTAAAAAATAGCTTTATATTGTTTTTTTTTCCTAGTTGCTACATTTTATTAAAACACCCTCTGCATTGCTCGGCAGTACCCCAGGAAGAAGGACAGCACTAAGAGGGTTAACACTTGTTGTACACAAACTCTCACAACTCGCTACAATTATTTTACTGAAACTAATTTTTGGCAAGTCAAATTAACGTAGATATCATATAAAACAAATTTCATCACGATATACAACTGTGGCCTAAGTATACATATTATGTTATGACATTTTTTCATGATAAAAGAAATAAATTAATAATCCATTTTCATATCTTTAATATATAAATTTTCCGCATATTTATTCTTCGCAAATTATATTTATTTCTTCACAAGTATTTTTATGTTACAAAAATTTAATATTTATTTCAATGTTTTCTTTTTATAAATGAAGATCAATAAGCACATCATGGTTTGTTTTTGTTTATATAATCTTAATGATTCAACTTAGCGCTAGGAGCAAATGGAAGTGGTTTTAGCAGTGTCATGATTTAATATTACCACGCTATATTACCACTATTTCTATAATAAATTTTTAATACCATTGTGTTTCAGTTTCCTAACGCATTTTTATATGTAAAACCTGAGTGATATGAACAAAAGAAACTTGTGTATTAGTTAAGCAGAGGAGAGAAGTTGACATGGCAGCTGAAAGAAACAATTCTAGCTTCTCAATCTTATGCAGTAAATAGTCCTTAAGCTATCATAAATTTACGGATACCGTAGTTTTTCATCCCATAAAATAGAGCTGGGGAAGTGGTGTTGCCTTTATATTTGGTCGACTTATATGCTGAACATAAGCTAGAACCTGAAATTCACCTCAAAATTTTAGGGGTTGACTTACACGCCAGGTGAACATACACGCAGGCATATACGGTATATCTGGTAAACTAAGAAATAAATTCAAGGTAGCCATGTATTTAAATGTCAATAGTTTGCATCTCATTTCGATGTAACTTTGAACAAGAATAGAGGTATGCAACCTCAAATAATATTCTTGTCATTGGATTCATAGAAATCAACTAACATATGGTGCAAATGTAATGAGTTAATTGTGCTTACTTCACATGCCTCTCTTAATAAACTTGATAAGAGTTAATTTTGCTGTTTTTGATAGAAACCTTGCCTCTTATAACATTTGCACACTAATGGCCCTTTCTTATAAAAACTCATACTCGTATCATAGTAAATTCTAGATTTATTAACTATACATTCATTATAATAAATTTATGCATGATAACTCTGGTATAGCTTACTACATCTTTGGGATGGTCTTTTGGGCAATTTTTTTTCCATAGTACCTATTTATTATTGTTATCACCATCCAAATAATTCATCAAGGACTTCTCTTGAGGATGATGATTCAACAAAGGTAAATAAAGACCATATTCAAAGAATTAATTCTGCAATTCTCTTATCAAAGCATAAGTTATAAAGATGGAGGTTTCCATTCAATCCTAATAGATGAAGTTTAGACACTAAAACTTGTAGCATTTCCAGCAGAGAGTATTCATTTCATTGCAAAAATCACTATTTGGGGTTTCCAGCACATCCAAATGTTAAGATCTTCATCACCCATGGGGGTTTGAATAGCTTTCAAGAAGCAGCCACCAGAGGAGTGCCTTTAATTGGGATTCCATTCTTTGCTGATCAAAGTGGAAATGTTCAAAAAGCTATAAATCTTAAGGTTGCAGTTAAACTGGACTGTAAAAATCTGACTAAAGTGAACATCTTGAATGCCATAAATGAAATTTTGAATGATCTCAGGTAAGTGAATATTTTTTTAATCCTGACAATCGAGTAGAAGCATTCTAATCATGGTGTCTTGATGAAGGACCTACCAAATATGCAATCTCTGAATTATTATGAGATATTAGGTGTACTCATCACTTGAATTAATTGACTGGTCCACTGAATAGATTTTCAATATGCTCTAAGTTTTGTCTTTTCAAATTTCATGAGAACAAGAGAAAAATATGTACATGAATATATTTTTATGACACCTTGAAGTATATAATAAAATAAAAGAAATTCTTCTTTTAGACCCAACTTGACAACCTTTACTTTGTACATATGGTCATTCATTTGAAAAGCTTGAGTACTCATAATCAAATTAGTGAAAATGATATTACCCTGATGAAATAAAATTCTTGAAATTCTTTGTTAATAAGAATTCTCACACAATGTTATTCTTCATAATGCTTAAAAGAGTAAATATAACTACATATTAAATAATATTTTACATTATTTGTCCATTACTTGGTGAAACATTCAGCATATTATTTACAAAAACCTTGATTTACTGTTTATAAAAGTCATTTTTCACTCTATTGATAATTTATTTAGCCATAATCCACTAAAATGGGACCAAAAAAGAAGAGTAGAGAAGGTGTAACATGTAATGGAACAGGTTATATATAGGTTACTGAGGCACCAAGAAGGCGTAAAATATGTACAATATACTATTTGTGTAATATAAGTAATAACATTGTTTAGATATCCACCTTTCTGTCTATCTAACCCACTGTTGGTATTGGAGAAAAATTACAATGTAATTAAAAACTCATACAGTAACGAAAGATTAATAAAAATTGAAAACATGATAAATATCAGAGAAAGATGTGTATTAGGAGAAGATGGCATTTCTTGCAAAGTTTTCTTCACTGTTTTTGCTTTAAATCTATTGTTATTAGTTGATGTTAGGATTGTTGAACTTTTCTTATGTATGTTGATGAGTTCATGGTTGACCTATACAGAATCTGAGCCAAATTTAAGGCTTGATTTATATTTACTTTGGCATGATTGTTCATGGTTTGGTTAATTTGTTGGCTGTTTTTTACAATTCACCAGGTTTTTCATTTAGATAACGATCCTACAATATAATGTGAATAAATCAAATTTGAATCTACTGAAATATGTTTTGCTCAAAACCCAACCATTTCTTCAGTAATGGTTCATTGTCAATTGGAAAATATATTTTGTTTGAAAATTTAACAGCTACAATCTCAAACCTTCAAAAAAAAAAACTTTGAAGATACATTTAATAGCTTCAAAGATTGCCAACAATGGCCATTTTTTAATTGAATATCTTATTATTAAATTGTCAAACTTTTAATTTAGGCTCAAGACTTTCAATACGTTATGAATTCTTTCTTTCTTGAACTCAATGAAAATGTAAACACACTCAAATAAAGCTTTAAACAAATCACACCTAAATATAGAAAAAAAGGTCCTTAAACTGAAAGAAACATTATCAATTCAAAATTATGATCAACTGAAATTGGCCAACCTTGTTAAAGGCTATGTATTGAAATATAAATGTATATCTTTCTTTTACCAGCTACTCCTTAAATATGAAGAAAATTCAATCTATAATAGCTGATCAGCAAGATCATCCGCTTGATAGAGCTGTTTATTGGATTGAATATGTAATGAGGCACAAGGGTGCCACGCATCTGCGTCCAGCTGCAGCAGATCTAAAGTGGTATCAGCTGTACATGATGGATATTTATTTGGTGCTGATTGTGATTCCACTTCTGTCCCTCACTGCCATCTGTTGTGCAATTCTGAAATGCATTAGGAGAAGATCCCAAACAAAAAAGAAAGACTCGTCGAAGAAAGAACAGTGATACCACAGTTTTGTGCGATAGTGATTTAAACAGCTTTTCTAAAGACAAAGACATATTATGTCTTCAAAAATATTTTTAAAGTTTTTATTAAACATCTAAAATATTCTATTGGTCTATAATTTCATCATTCTTAAATCCTTCCCTTTCCCTTAATTTTCTTTACAAACATGATATAGTTGGACTCTGCTAAGTTGAGTCATAGAGTAACTGCACTGTATCATTTCTCTATGGTGGAATTCAAGGGATATAAAAGAATTTAACTCAAAGACTTTTTTAGTTATGAAATAAGGCATAGTAAGCACAGTTAATCAAGAAAATTATTTTTCAGCTCAATTATAATAACTGTTTACTTATTGTCATTTTAAATTAATACAAGTAGACTAAAAACTGTTTCATGAATATTTTCATATATATGTATGTGCAACCAATGAACAGTGAAATGAATTAGATCATGTTAGTGAAAACATTCAGTTAACTTTGTTTGGTATTGATGCTCTGATGCATCTTGCACATCTTGAAACACATGTTCTAAAATGTATAGAACTCGAACTTCCTCAACACACAGATAAGATTGGATTTTATTGAAAGCATATTTGTAATACCTTATGCCGTGGAAAACTACACTGCTTGAGAGAAAATACAAAGGTAAAAATAGGACAAATCCTAGTGGATCCTGAATTTGTTTTTTTATGCTGAATTCTTTTTGCAAGAATTATTCCATCACAATTCTATTATTTACACGTTAATTTCATGTTAGTGAAAAAAGTTAGTTAACTTTGTTCGATACTGATGTTCTGATACGTCTTGAAACGCATTTTCTGAAATGTACAGAATGGTTGGAGCAAAAATTCTTTATGTTAAGGAGGTCTCAAATATATTGGTTTGAAAAAATTAGGCCAGATACTAATTTGACTTAGGGGAGTTCGACTTACTGTTAGTGAGGTCCCACTTCATTGCTTGTAACAAGGAGTATTCTCCTGTTTGGTGGGGAATGGTTTTAATAATACCTAATTATCTAAGTATACTTATTTAGGGCTCTACATTCTTCAATGTTTCATGACAGACTTTAAGAAAACTACACCAATTTTTAGCAAATAATAACTAATATTTCATGATTGAAAATAATCAGTTCATTTACAATTTAAATTTTAACTTGTACAACATATTAATAGTTACAATCATAAAATCTTTGCCAAAGCAAATATTCTAGATGTACCCCTGTTATTTGAACAAATTAAAACCTTTCACTTAACAATTGTGAATTTAAGTATGGTTGAATATTACATTTTGATATGAAGGATATCATTCAATAATTTACATCTAGTAACAATTTCTTCCTTCTTTGAATTAATTTAATTACATCAACATGTTTTTGATTAGAAGTAGCTCACATGAATACTTCAATGTTTATGATCATGACTATACTTTCCTATTTTGGAATGATCAATCAATATCATTACCATTCGATTTTATTCCATATTATATGCAACATCTATGATGGAGGAATATTTAGAAAGGTTATTAGTCCTAACTGAACAGAAAAATGCAGTTTAAATAAATCTATTCTGTTCACCTAGTTTAGCTAGGGAAATTATCAAGCATTAACAAGGTGAAGCATTTACTAACAACGCAAATTCTTTGATTACTTGAAAACTAGCAATTCATAACGTAATCTGAAAATAATGATTGAATCGGAATTTTGTTGGTAGAATCAACTCTTATTCAACATAATATTAATAAAATATCTTCATCTAGTCATTCCACTTTAAATGCCATTCAATAAAATAAGTGTTTTACTCAATCAATCCCTTTTTTAATTTCATTTTTTCATTCTGCTTATATTCTGTTCATCAAATGTTCGCGGGTTAGAGAGAGCGACAATCGCATTTTCCCTGTTTTCGTAGGAAGATAGATAAAGCCCGGCCTTCCAAATCATACCTTACGGTAGAAATGTGCTACGTTGCAACATTAGCGTGAAAATATGAAGTCAGAATTGTTTAAAACTATGGAGTCAGTATGGAGTGGGAGTAATGCTGGAAATGACAAAGTTATTAATATAAGGTTAATTACAAACATAATCACAGTAAAACGGAAATGTAACATTTCAGTGAAATCTCGATTTTTTTCTGGTTTTGTTTGAACGTGCCTTTAGTTATCTAATTGAAGAAACAAGGCATTTTTAATATCGACTTCTGCTTCAAATCATTCTCTTTAATTTCGTACTATTCTTTTTGCAGGCAAACGTTTTCAAGGTAAACATTTAATAGAAATGAATGGATAAGTCGAGAAATATTAGTAAAATACAACATAGAAAGTAGTCGCCAGCTATTTTTTGCCTTATTTGCTCTGGGGAAACTTCAAACAAGAAAGTTTCGAAGAAAATAGTGAATTTATTTTATTTGCAGATACGAAACTTCATAAATAACATAAGATAAACGAATCTTTTTTTTCGGGGGTAACGCATGACATGGTGCGGCCCGCGATCGTTTCGTTGTAAAGGCTTCGTAAGATGCTTCGTAATGCCTTACGGTTGTGATTTTGCCAGCTTTTCGGACAAAGAAAGCGCCTTCTTTTTTACTTTATTTGGTAATTACAACTCTGTAATGAAGCAGTTTTTTACAATGTTTGAAATTCGGGATTAATAATGAACTCTTTAACTGAAGTGAGAAACAGATAGCAATTGCTTAACAGCCAATCAAATTATTCTCTACCGCTTATTTTTTTAATATCTAAGTTTACAATTTGGGTCTTCGATGAAAATGGTATATATGTATGGAGTTATTTTGAGTGCAGTCTCTTATCAAGTGACAACATTTTCGTGCTACTTTTTGGTTCATTATTTAGATTTGATCACGTTTGCTCTTTTGTTAAATATGGAGATTTTAAAATGTTTACATAGTCAATCAAAAGAAGTAAAATAACAAGTGAAATAACTTAAATCGCTTCATATAAATATTTTTAGCCCTATATGCTGGAAGACGCATTTCCTTGTGGAAGAATTTAAAACAAACTGGTTTTACTGGACTCCAGTTCTGCGGAAATATCAGTCATTTCTATAAAAAACGTCGTCTGTCCACCATTCTTTTATATTTAAAGCCAATTTGTTGAAGGACGCACTTCCTTGTAGAAGAATATAAAACAATTTGATTTTAAATATAAAAGATATAGACTGATATTTGAGGGCAAGAATTGCCTTCTTGAGGACGATGAAGAATCTACGCAGAGCTGGAGTGGAGTAAAACCAATTTGTTATAAATTATTCCACAAGGAAATTCATCCTCCGACAAAAAGGGCTAAAATATTCATATAACTAACTTCAGTTAAGGAGTTCATAATTACTGGGATCCGACATGTGTTTTCCGAGCTTAGGAATATGAACGAAAGCAGATTTTTTCCAGGTGTTTGAAAGCTACCCTCTTCCCAGGTCTAAGGTTCTCAAAATTTCCGGGAGTGATTCGTCTGGAATGCATTGTGAATGCCATCTAAGCTGCCGTGTCTCTATATAAGGGGAACGATCAGTGGTGTAGTGAAGCGGGAACGGCGTTCCCACTCTGGTTTTCCAAAGTAAAAAAATAAGGCCAATTGATTTGGCATGAAATGATGGATGTAAATAATAAAACAATACTTTACAAACATTTGAAAACTCGATTGATGTTGATACGGCTTTCATTATAATTTGACAAATATATTTGGCGTTCCCACACCGGAAAATTTGCCACTACACCACTGGGAACGATGCATATCTGCATTGTCTATCATTTTCATAAACATACGCTACATGACTGACTTTCATTCTGAAATACACATAACATAAATATACGTTATTTTAATAATAATGTTAATTAGTGCAGGATAACATACATGGTATAGGCTTCGTCTCGGAAAAAACTCCAAAAATCACAAGGTCAAGTTAAAACATAAATTATACTTACATTTATTTATTTTATTACATTGTACATAAAATATTATATAAGCACAGTCAAAACATAACTTAAATGTATTATATTACGTTACATTATTTAGGAAATTCGTATGGAGTAACGAGGATGTAAGAGGATTTGGAGCACATCCAACAGTACCATAAGGAAATATAGCTTCATAAATACCTTCCACATTATAAACACATTCCATTCCTCAGCCGTAATAATGTAAAAAAAACACAAGAAGAGAGTAAAGGATAAAACAGGAATCAACTACAAAACTATAGGAAACTGAAGTGAACGAAATCTTTTCACACAGGCTAACAGAACGTGCCGAACGTCAGCAAACACGCTTTTGTTTTCATAACATCCATGAATCCGATGTGCTATATTGAAAAATATATTTGAACCATCAAACCGGACAAAAATTTTGCTCAAACCTTTGTGTACATATTTGCGTCATTTTCTTGGGCAACTCTTGAATTTATAGATTCATTGTATTGCAGGAATGTATGTAGAATCTGCATATATAGATGATAGTTATTTATCAGAATTTCTTTGGGGACGCCTTCTAAAGTTGTTCCATTTGGTTAGAAAATACATGGTGTAAAATGTTTTGTGAATATTTTTCTTTTATTTCGATTTTTAAATTGCAATAACGGAAAGCTCATCGCACTTACAGTTGGTATTTTTCAACATCTTTGGACTTTTTTCGGTCATCAAAGGTTATTACGGAGTCTTCACATTTTTGAATTTACATTTGTGTTCTATATTAGGGTCCTTATTAGGTCAAAATCTGTTTTCTATACTAATATAAGTTGAATCCTTCGCTATTCCTCCTATATCATAAATTTAGGTGCGAACGTTTTTTGTCAATGTGATTTAGGGAATCGGAGGTAATAATTTTAGTTTCGGTTTAAAAAACGAATATTTTTTTCCAGCTTCAGTTTTGCTCAGTGAGCCACCCTTGAATAAACAAAAACGTAATCACTGTTAAAATTCGACGCAAGTGATACACTATTTTTATGTGTCTCAGGTTCAGTTCCCCTTATAACCTTTAGTTTAAATGAGAAATTCCTACAAAGTTCATTTGAATAGTTCGCACTTTCAATTTTTATGGCAAGATTAAATTATAAAAAACATCATTACTTAAGCACTCAAATACTAAGAAGTAGTCTTTTATAATACAAATACTGGTCGCCGATTATTAATTCTGGCTCCAAATAATGGCCTCTGATAAGAAATTGAGATATTCACTGAAATTTTTCTTTCCCGGTAACCATTTAGTTGGGCTAAGCTAAAGTGAGAAGCGTTAGATTCTCCTCAGTGCAAAAAGCAGTAATATATTTAAACGCACCTTAACCCCGTTGAGATTCGACTAAGCTAGGGATTAATATAAGCCTCAATGATTTTCTTTTATATTCAAATAATATAGTTTATGCCATTGCAAGATGACGGATGACAATTTTAATTCCATGATAATAAATGATATTAACATCCATAATTAAGTATGTAAATGTAAGCATGTATCCTAATTGCTAATTAGGTATCGAGTGAGCAGAAATTGCCCTTCATCTTACAATGTTACACATTCTCTCTTTAGAGGAGTGAAAAGATTTCCAGTGGTGCTATATTTTATTTATCAGGCATTCTTCGTAACCAATGTTTTCTTATTCAAGTATTGATTCACCGGTGAACTGCGAAATATTTATCCGATAGTCACCATTTTGAGAAATTTTAATAGAAGAAATATTACGGCACGATAAATAAAATTACAAATAAACATTTAAAATAGCAACTTTTCAGCCTTCACCATCAGCTATTCAGCTGTGGGTGAAAGGTCAAACAATAAGGATGAGATCATATTAGCCATTTAAACTTTTGGATTGAAAAAGATCTTAAGATCAGAAACATACAAAATGAGTTAATCTTCCTTTTAATAGGCTCATACGCCAGAAAAATCCCTATTCAACGCCATTTCCTTCGATTCCTGGCAACTTCCTCATTATCTCATGCAAAGTCTTTATTTTATTCCTATCCACCCTCGATTATCTTCTTAAGCTCTCTTCTCAACATTTGTCTCGTTTTGTAAGAGTTATAGGATAAGAAACGCTGTGATTGATGACATAGCGAAGATCTGTTTTCCTCATGCGATTCAAATTCAAAGGACTTGAGAAAATACATCGACTCTCTTTGACCTTAATTATTTATGCAGATTCAGATCGTTTTCTATTATAAAGCCTCAGACCTTGTGAAGGTGATCGCGGTATTTCCTTTCCTTACGGGGATGCCCTTGAAAGATTTCCTCTTGCGCTTATATTCACTTCAGGTAGCAGACGGAGCTCATTCTCTCCGAGAACATGTCTCTCAGAGTAGTCCTCACGCTGACCCTGCTGCTGGCCGTCACCACGGACCTGGTGGTCACTCAGACGAACACCAACTCCCCTCAGCGAGGTGCGGGATGGGGCTCGATAACCGGCATAATTGGCGCTCCTGATAGATCGAATGGAAACAGCTGCCCTAACGGATACCGATTCGAGAAAGGACGATGCCGCTGGGGCGTATAAATTGAGGCTACATTGCTCTTCATTTATCGGCAAGTATTGAACATTGTATGAGAAATACGTGGCGCGTGAGTGGAGGACGTTGTTTAAAATAATTATCATCTGGGAAATTAAACTACTCGGAAAAAACTAATTTCAGGATTTTGTCGAGTTATCGCAAAATATTTGTTGCAAATTTTCCGTGATATCGAGCCTACTATCAACTTGTTTAATGTTAACTTCAAACATAAAATGTCAAATAAAACCAATACGAGAAGGCTGGACTTCCTGAAACGCCATTAACAGCTGGATAAGGAAACTAAACTTCGTAAGTTCCACAAGATATTTTTATTTCGACCAGTTTCGGCCAATATTGGTCATCATCAGGTAAATATCAACAAAAGTACTGCACATTTTAAGGAAGGAGGAGAAACCTTGGCTGAACTCGGTCTGAATAAAAATATCTTGTGGAACATATGAAGTTTGGTTTCCTTATCCAGCCAGAAATGTTGTATTAAATAAAAACTTTATCCGTGAGCTCACACGTTTTAACGATACACTGCTTTCATGACTAAACTTAATTACATGTATAAATTTTAAAATTAAATTTTATAAAAATATTACAGATTATTTCATTTTACACTTTCAAGACGAGTACTGGAGACATACTAAAATAGCTATAATTCGTTTAAGCACTTTTTTTTCGAAATTGCTTTATCTGAATTTGTAGTGAATGTCAAATCTCAAATGATTCTGAAAATGATTTTTTTACTCAAAAAAAACTGTATAGGTTTTAATGGCTTTTTCTTGAAGCTTCACAGTCTCTAGCGGTGTATTTCTCAAAGATTTTGGCTTCTTTCCATGAAAAAAATGAGATGAAATAGTCTTGGATATTACGTATGGAATCACGTGGAATCTCGTTGTTTCATTTACAATTTTAAATGAGAACTTATCACACATATATTTCGATGTATGTAGTAAACTTTGATGGGAGACAACTTTTCACTAAAATTGGGAAAGTATATGTATCTTTGGTTTGATTTGAGTGAAACCTCTTTTAATTAAACAGAGCTACTATTCGTGCTATCACCCAATACAATATTTCCTTCAGAAGTAGCCAACATATGGCAAAATATAAAAGATACATTTTATGCATGCATGCGCCGACAAAGACGGCTTTTGGAGATTTTTTACCTCTAATTCATTAACAACCGTGCTCCAAAATTTCATCCTTTATAGCCATAATGTGTATAAGAATACTTTTTAAATCAGTAACAGTTACAGTGTTTGCTGGGATCACATTCTCCAAATCACCAAATTCATTTTAATGTGTAATTGTAATGTCTTTTGTTATACATACATATGTTATATATAGTCTTAGCGGTTTTCTTTTTATGTGTATGTATTTATTTTCTTTAAATATAGTGTAAGGGGCCCAAATATAGTTCCTTTGATGGGATATAACTCAGACCCAAACTCATTTTTTTCAAAAACAAAAATAACTATTTTTAGCCAAAACTATCGAGTTTTAGGACCGGAAGTTGGTTTTTAGTTTTATCGTTCTAAAAGCAGCAAAAAAGGAAAAGGTAAAAATATTCTAAATTCAATTTTCGAAAAAAGTGCTCCTAATATCGTCCCCCCAAGAAAAACTCCTTTTCCCCCAGAATTCAGGTGCAGCTGGTCTTATGACTATCGGAACCAATTTTTTCCCTTAACTGACTCATCGGGCCATCTAATATTTTTATTTTATATTGCAAATCACTCATTTTAAGTATTTAGTCAAACAATTATGATGCATTTTAAGATATGACGGAAGTGTTTGCGCAGCTCAGCGGTGGAAGAGAATAAAGAAATTCGATTCTTATTATTAAAAGAAACGAATTACCATTAAAAATTTTCTATATGAGTGGCGTGCACCTTCCCATATCACCACACACCAACAACACTGTCCCAGTATGGCGTCGAAAGTGGCCATTTCAGATCGTCGTCCGACTCTACCTTCTTACGAAATACTCTGGGGGACGATATTAGGGACAGGAACGATAATTGGGCCCCTTTACCTTAATGCAGGGAATTGGGAGTTTTTGCATGTTAAAGATCAGTAAAATATTATTATTCTTATTTATATCGATTAAAAAGTGGGAAGGTATGATTTAAGCGATCAAATTATCGCTGTTTAATTGAGATTTCCTTCCTTCCGCATCTTTGGCGATGGCCGTAGTTGCTGCGGAATCCAGAGAAGAGCACCAAAGGGACCAAGATACCGGTGACAGGAATTGTGAGAAAACCACTCCAAAAATATATACACAACATTGATCAAATGTATCCTAACAATAGCCATAATCGGGCATCAAAATAATAAAATTGAATTGAGAAGTAGTTAATTGAATATGTTTTTTTCGAATGATAGCTGCATACTAAAATGGATCCATTTTCCATATTTTTGAACATCTCCTTTGCTTGGAATTGCATATTCGTTTGTACTTTCCAAATACTAAGATCTGCTATGAAACTTAGCCACACTTGGTGGGAAAGGCCTTAACTTGTCGGTAATCCGGAATAGGCGAGGACGGAACGAGTTATAAAAAAGCTTAATTTTAATGAATTTGAGAAAAGATCTCTGTTTTTCCCGGCGTAATTTTAAAATAACGTTCTAATTTTTCTAAATTTAACCAGAAATTTGTAATATGAGTTCTAATGATCCATAAACTTCTTCATTTTAGACCAATTTCTTCATTAATTTTGAACGATTAAATGCAAAAGGTACCAAATTCATTTAGTTTAGGCACGATGAATGCAATAAAAGTTCGAGAATACGTAATTAGGTGTATGTAATTATTGGAATATCTGATTGATTTATAATACTACTAGCAGAAGTGCCCGTTGATTCTCAACGGGGAAATCGAAATTGATAATTACTCTTGGTACAGTCTTGATCGTGACACTTGCCTCATCATTTTTGGTAGATAGCTGTTTCCAGGCTGTATTTTTTTCCAAACCAGTGAACAAAGTAAATGAAATTATAATTAAGTATACAAAGTCACCTAAAGATTTAATCTCATATCCATTGAATTAACACTTTCTTCGATGAAGAAAAAAATGATTTATAGATTATAAAATATATTCGATGATCACATTAGGATAAGAAGCACCACCTTTTACGAGACATTTTCTGAAAGGGAAAAATGGTTCTCGGAAACGATGATCGAACAAAAATAACAGAAATATATTCTATATATATATCACTCAACCAACCAACGAACAAACCAACGAAGAACATTCTTTGCAGAAAGTAAGTGTATTATCGAGCAGACTTGTACCCAAATACTAAACAACAGAAGATCACCATCTCTAACTATGTATAAAAACTCAAGCAAAAATATTTGCTGCAACTGCCTCAAACGGCATCCTACTTTTCCCTTATATTCTTTATGTAAGAAATATAAATGTGCTCTGGCATCGAACCCAGGCACAGCATGGTCTTATCTATTTTTTTCTTAAACCGAGTCTTAATATACAACTTCTATCTAAGCAAGAACTTCTTACCATTTCGATAAGTGCATGAAAAAATAATGAAATACTACCCCAATGTGTTTTATATGGAAGATATATTTACCACCCGGCATCGAACCCGGGTCTTCCTGGTCATACTTACTATGCAGCACAATAGGAAATTGCGATTACTAACTATATGCGAAAATTCGAGCAGATATATTTGCTGCAACTGCCTCAAACGACGTCCTACTTCTCACATATATTCCTTATATGAGAAATTTTAATGTGCTCTGGCATCGAACCCAGGAGGACTATGTCTTATTGATTTTTTTTCTTAAACCGAGTTTTAATATACATCTTTCAGCTAAGAGAGAACTTCCTATCGTTTCGATAAATGCATCAAAAAAATAATGAAAAACTACCTCATGTATATTAAATGGGAGATGTTTAAATCGTCGCAGCATCGAACCCAGGACATTTTCTGTAAAAGCCATTTATGGTTTCGATAGATAATGTCCACATCTGTAAGCTACTTCAATTTTGATTCTCTACATATCCGGGAGGTATTTTTTAGAAATTACCGAAATCAAAGCAATACATTTAAATGGGAAAAATCGGGATTTTGGGGCCATCAAACCCTTGACACTGAGGTTTAAAATTGCCTTATTCTGGGGGTTTTACGTTAGGGCCTATATGCTGTAAAAATTTCAAATCAATGACGCTTGTGGTTTAGCCTGTGAATTAGTTTCCTATCTGGGTATCTGGGTATGAATGAATCCGGAGAAGGAATTATATATAAAAGATATCTTACAGCATTAATTGTATATGAGCATTCATTTTCCATGTTTTATTACGGAATTACGCATGAGCTCGAAATCAACAATCGCTTTGATCGTCAGGGGGATTGGTTGGTTACGACCTCAAAATTTCGATAGAATGTTCACGTACTTTATCTAATTGTGCACAATTTCGAGTCGAAAACGATATTTTACGACCATAATAAGAATTTTTATTCTATTCTCCTTATTTTGGTGCTTGATTCGACTTTCTAGACGCATTATTTCTAATTCAATTTTGAAAAAGAAATGAATCCTGCTACGAAAAAACTGACCTCTACTTGCATTTTTTATGGAAACGTTTTGACCCATCTGAGTTCGAACCGTGGACCTTAGGGTAATAAAAAGTAGCCTATACTCTTCGCGAGGTCGACTTTTAATAATGTAGAAAATTTCAAAGTTTTGCGACTCTCGGTTCTCGAGTTTTTAGCGAACATACACACACACACACACTCTATTTTATATTATAGATGTACAGTATATGTAATATGTGTTGCCACTGGAAAATTAGTCCAATTGTAACATTTTTGCAATAATAATAATTAAACAAATCCTGACGGACATAACGAAAGGAGATCAACGACAGAAAACAGTTCACTGGTGAGAGCTCAAGTGTATTAATCGAAAGTTCGGTGGTTTGGTTCAAGGTGGTTTCGTCCCAAGGAAATTCGGGCCCTCGGGGATTTAATGAAGCGTTATTATTAGGTTATTTGCCAAGGGCAGGATTTTAATTGCCGCTGTTTAAGTACGCCGGCTTAATTATAATAACAGAGTCCGTGTTTTACGGAAATTCCGCGATTTAACCGTAATATCAGATAATTAAATTCTCAGGGGGCAACTAAAGGCTAGTCATACGCCAACTTTTTTTTTACAAACGAATTTTAATCGCTTCGCTTAGCTCAGCTCCTCTTCCAGTTGCCTTTGGAGACTTCAATGAGCTTCGCTTCGCTCCGAGTCACTCTGTTTCGATCAGCTCAGCGCCGCTTCGCATTCGGTGGCCACCCGGGGCCTAAGGAATTACTTTGATAAGCGATTAAGCGAATGAATCTGATATACTGTGAACATTCTTCTTTACGAAATTTTCTGATATTCCATTCCTTTCGTAGAAATTTAACAGGAAATTTTTTATATATTAAGTTAGCATCGGCGTATACGTCAGAGACAGGGGCTGCTAAACATTGGCTTTGAAGACGGAGGAAAGTTTCTGTAGATACGACTTCTTATTTATCTCTCCTGTTTCAGGAATTCTCTTCGTCACATTTTCAGGGAAACCACACAGGAAATGGACGCCACATCAGTGGCCATGATATGTACTCTTCTGTGAAGTGTTGCGTTGTTTGATAATGAAATTGTTACGTAAAGCGAGATCAGCCTTTCAGCAGTATTAAATCTCACAAATCCGCGATTTTCTTCGAAGAAATAACTAACAAATGACGTACGAATTTCTTAGAGAGAGAAATTTTACTTCCATTAACAATATATTCATTGTTACGATTATTTTATTATCAACTTTTACTGAGATTGTTTTGTGCAAAAAAGGCTAATAGTTATTTACTGAATAAATGTAGCTATATTTGATTTTATCGGAATCATAAATATGTTTTATATTCCGTTAGCATTAAAATGTGATTGAAAAAGTGACCATTCTCTTGAACTCGATGAAACAGCTTGGGTCTTAACTCTCGGGATTCATTGCTATTCAAGGTTGTACAAGAAGTGAAAATTAGTGGCTGGCACTCGAACCTCGGTCTCCCACTTCTCGGGCATATATTCTAACCACTCAAATACCGAGTCACACTCACGGCGCAAACCTTCTTGTGTAATGTTTAAATTTAATTTCTATATTTTTTAAATTGATGTTCATCAAATAATACTAATTAATGTTTCTAAAATTTATAAACCAAATATTAACAGTATTCAATTACCATAAAACACCTAAATCTTGAACAAGATAAATTTCAATACTAAAAAGTTTGATATTTGTCACCTTTTAGGTTTTGGTCTTTATATTTTTGTTTTAATATCGGGTAGTACTATTTCGCGCAAGAAAATTTAAGGAAATAACGTTATTAAAGATTTTCATCATACTCTCTCATGGGGGCCGGTTTTCTTGGTATCTTTTTGTACCTGTTTACTTATTTGAAAGATGACACTCGCAACTTGAGATTTTAGGAAGCTTTATTGCATTTTTGCAGGATTCCAATATACAGTGTGAACTGTTCGTAGAAGTAGTTCTCAGAGCAAGGATATAAAACGTATGTACTAATTTCCTCTCTTTTATTAATGAATCAAAGTAATCCATATGAAACATCGCAGAAGGCTCTTTATATAGGTCACAGTGATATTGAATTACATAGTTTTTTTATTTTCGATTTTACTGTGCGTGAAGTATGCTGAAATCATAACTCTCAATACAATAAATTAGTCAAACATAATTATTTCATCTATTGCCCCTCTCTCAATATATTTGCGTGATGGACTTAAAATGGGAAATTACTGGTAGATAAATCGAATCTATTATCAACGTAAGCTTACAAATGTATTCTTATTCCAATTCTGATGCCATTTAGTTAAATAATTTAGATAAATAACACCTTCAGTTAAGGAGAGATTAATCAGTGTAGTACATATGTATGATTGCCACCGTAGGATCGGATTATTACTGAAGATTTTTAATTTTGGACGTAAAAACTCCGAGAGATTCCTGGAGATTTTTACTATCTCCCTATACGTAGTATAGAGAAAGTATTTTATTCGCAAAAAAATTCGACCTCCAGATTTCGACGAAAATAGATGTTTTGGGACCCATAGAGTTCGTTTTCACTATTTTCCCGAACTTTTCTGACTGTGTGTCTGTCTGTGGTAAAAAAGTTTGTGGGCGCTCTATCTTAAAAAGAAATTATTCGATCTTTTCCAAAATTTCTTATTTAATATTTTCCTAACAATGCCAAGAATTTTTAGATTTTGATGAATGTCGCTTAACCGGAAGTTGCGGTTTATCCGGAACAAAATTTTGTTTTGTTTCTTAAAATTTTGTTTTGTTTCTTAAAGAATGCAATTTACGTATATACAATTACATACAAAAGTTATAGATAATGTACTCTACTACAACTTTTGTTTGAAATATTTTTTCGCAACACTGATTTTTTAGGAGTTATTTATATATTACCGGCATAGACTTCTGTTTTCAATAAATATGGAGAAAGTCATGTGTTGGCCACATCAGATATTTTAATTTACGTGTCTCAAGCTCAAGGAGACTTCCTCTCAGCCAAAACAGATATAAAGAAAGAAATGTTTTATCATGACTAAGCTAACGATTTATGTTTAACTGAACTTTTGTTGTGCTGAGCTTCATTCTACATTCTTGTTGAATTAAAGCGATAAAATCAGAAAAGGAATTAAAGTTCATAACGGAATATTTCTAATGCATTTGGTTAAAAGTACCGGGCTGACTGACTTAAGAAATTTCTGATGATAAGCCACAGATTAGCATGTTTATAAATTCCGGGATATTTTAATCTTATGACTAAGAGATTAATCTCCTGGTTCGGAGCTGGGAGAGACCGGTTCAGATCTGCCAAATTCCAGTAGGGACATTTATGGTCTTTTATTGAAAGAAATGGTAGATCGTAGTGACAAAGGTGAAGAAGACTGTCCAGGAGCTATTTCAGGATCCGGACACCGAAAAGAGCAGTGAGGAAGAAATCTAGATGCTAATTAAGTGAAACATTTTTAGAAATGAGATGTCACTGCGGAGTGAAAATTGGTCAAAACAATTCATTTTGTCTTATCGATTAAATTATATCAGAAGAAGTCATATTTGTATCCAGGATACGCAGGAATGTTATGGGGAAAAGATAAAAATGATTCTGAACCATTTATTGGCAAAGCGCAACAAATACAACACACTATAGCTTCTCTGTAGTTTTCACTGTGTTCCGCGGACGCGCTCTACTTCCCTCTTTGCTTGTCCCTCTTGCGGCTTCTAGCAAAAACAGAAACAAGAACAAACAAATCCTTTAGTGTCGTTTGATTGGAATTGCAAGTATTTCATTCGGTTTCTTTGACAGAACGATTTCCTTCTCTATTTTCCAAATTGCTTCTATTTTAAGGATAAGACAATGTGTAAGTAACGTAGGCGTATTGTCAGTGCTCCAAATCAATATGCTACATGTCAATCAAATTTTTCCATGATTTTATTCCTGTTTTTTCCACGATTCTAGTCCAACGTCATGGCCCCTACCAGAAATAGAACCCAGGATCACTTTCGTCTAAAGTGAACGCTAACGGGCTATCCCGGGGCCTATAAACAAATATACTGTTTTAATGCAATTGAAGCAGTATTGATTTTCATAATTATATCTTGTCATTAGCGGAATAGTGAATGCAGCATCATCTGAGAAAATATGATTGGTGACTTTTATTTAATATTGTTGCTGCCTTATGTAGATTTAAAAATTTAAATATTTGTATTTTTTTTCGAAATTTATTCTTTTACTGTCCATGTATTAAAGGTGCCTCGTATAGAGAAGCTATCGCGTTGTTTTACCTGCGTATTTCTCATATTGTTCAATTGATCTGCAAACGCTGGACCTTTCCGAGTCCTGAGTATGACCTCCTTTGGAAGTATCTGATGAGATTTGAAGGCTGCCGCTGAATAAACATTTTCTGGGTCATTGGTGATGTACTGTAAGCAATAGCTGTTTCTAAGATTTTGCTTTCAAATTGTGGTATTATAATTTTAGCATTAATTAATATTAAAATCTTTTGTTTGCCTTGGTGGAACATTGGAGAAATTAACAGTATACTATGTTTTAACAACCATTGCCTTCATATTTGCATTCATTGATCCGATAGGAATAGCCTTCATAAAAACGCGTATGAATCTTACTTTTCGTTCCGTACTTTATTACGACACTATAACTCTTTATCGTCTAAGTTAAAGAACGATGGACTCCGGAATATTTATTTTTAACGCTTTGCTTCAGAATTTGTGTGCGCGTATCATAGTGTATTCATCATCGCCATATTTCCTCATAAATCACAAAACTGAATTTTTCATTGATTTAACGTAAAAATAGAAGGAAGGTGCTGAACAGCAGGAAATTTTGTACAGATTTTCATTCACTATTATGGCACCCGGTGATTGGAATGATGTATTTGCAATTGCATTTTTAAAATATTGCGATTTTTGTCGTTCAGATAACTTTCTCTTCTCTTAAAATTTAATTTGTTCAATCCTAACATAATGGAAGTTTGCAGAGACCATCTTAAATGAAAAACACGTCATAACTTGCACAAAATACTTATATTTCTCTCGACCGGTTTCGTCAACGTTTTGACAACATCAGGTGGATTGAAATATACGATATTATTTATTTATTACAATTTTCGCCGCAATTTGACAGCAGTTGGTACTAGCAACAGTTTAGACAGAAGATGACTTCAGCACGAACCACGGCTGTTCGGAAGATAAGCCGAACGAAGCTGAGTGACGTCACAATTCTCAGCTCAACTCCGCTTCGTATCCGGTGGCCGTATTCCAATGTTTAGGTTCGATTGTCAAAGCGTAGTCGGCTCCGCGTAACTTCGCTCGACTTAGCTTCGATTCGCATTTGGTGGCCTAAGGCCAGTGGCGGCGCGTGACTAAAAAAACAGGGGGTTCACTTCAAAATTCGTAAATTTTTAAGTGGCCGCGATTTTGGTTAAATATTCTGGCTCATACTAGAATATTGCCTCTGCTTACATGGACGTAGTATAATTCACAACAACCGCGGATAAAAGCAGTAGAAATATGAAAATTAATATTTCGGGTTGAATCAATATATGCCTTTGTTGTAAAAAATCCCTATATTCTCGAAAATTGAGTTCTTATTTAAATTCTTGATTCATATTTCTTCGTATATGTTTTTAAAGACCAAAATACATATTAATATTCAAGTTGTATTTATTTTTCGAAATATCAAATATAATCATAAGAAAATAAATTAATTACCTTATATTGTTTTATTCAGGGTTAAAGTATTTGGCAGGACTGTCACCGAATAATTTTTTGAGATTAATGCTCCAAATCAAATACACCTATTTTTGCCCAGGTCGCGTCCTTGTCTTTCGCAAAGAGCAAACAAGGGAAACAGTATAGCCCATTGGAAAAGTCGCAGCCACAAATCCAACTGTTTCTCTCATATATCTATGGCTTAAACACTCGTAAGTACTGCCTACCTTTGACTTCTCTGACTCTGAGATAGGTTCAGCAAAGGAATAGGACTTCCTACTTCTTTTATTGCACATTTTTCTTAAACATAAATAGAGGAAAAATTATTCCCTTTCAGAAATTGGACACTATTCATAATAAAGACCGAGAAAAACTGTTCACAAACAAGTAACGCAGTTGGTTTACATACTGAATACGCCACAAGCAACCACAACACCGGTAACTGAATAAGTACACTGGATACGAAAAAACTCCATAAATTCACAATATTGCAGCGCATTATGGGTAGCCATTACATAGCTGCAGACACCAGTGCATAAAATAACATACAAAATAGGCGACACGAATGCTTCCTAGTGCCAAGATTTTGTCGCCCAAGGACAGTATTAGGCGCCGGCAAATAAGGAAAAAACTCAAGTTCTACGCGTGTTAAACTAAAGTCAGGAAGTGTTAAATGCTAGAGTTTGGATAAAATGTTTCTTTTCAGGAATAGAGTTCGGGAAGGTGGCGGGCCCTATGTTCCTCCTCCTCCAGCCATGACTTCGTCAATAGCTAGGCTTTACCATTACTGGAAGGTATCACAACATCCATCAATTTTCAACAAATTAATTCTGGCAGATCTTACTTTAACTTCTCATAGTGCTGGCACGGAGAGAGATGTGTCAATCCATGCCTCACTTAAATCCAACAAACAGTCAAGCCTTTCTAGAGAAGCTATAAATTCTAGGATGAACACATCGCAATTAACAGTGTTGGAACTGCATATTATGACCAAGGACCTGCTGTTGCCCGTTTTTTAGAGATTAAAGAAAGAAGAAGAAAGCTTACAGATGCAGAAACTTATGAAATGCATGCATTTGTTAAAAAGTATTTTGCCAAGTACAACGTAATTATTTCTTTAAAGAAACAATTAAAAATTAAAAGTTTTTATAAATTCTTATTTAAAATTAATTATCCATATATATATACGAGTAAAAGTTGCTTGCATACTGCAAGAATATTGATGATACTAATTTCAAGTCGATATTACATCGGGAAAGTCCTTATAGGTAAACTACAATCCATCTTTGAAATATATGGTAGAATATAAATGGTGCCCCAGCGTCGAACCAATGATCGTAAGGTAAAAGATAAATTGTAAATATGAAAGGCTCATTTCTTCTGTTTACATGACTGGCCATATAATTTTCAATTTCTCGGTAAATGAATCATAAAGAAAATTGAAATTCCCACCATACATTTCAAATGGTAGAGCCGATTGGTCTCGAGCACAAGACATTTCGGGAGTTATGAATACATATAACGACCTGGTGAATATAAAACTTATTTAATCCCAAGTTTTATGTTGATATCGTACTGGGATGATCCTAAAATACGATTCCATTATCCCCTTTCGCAATGCATAAAGGAATGTAAATGGCGCTCTGGAATCGAACCAAGAATAATCATGGAAACGTTAAACGGCGAATATGAAATGTATTTATGATCTCTATTCACATGCCGGGTTTTAAGTTTCCTTGTCATCGGGAAGACATTTTAAAATAATCTGAAAAATCGCCACATTACATTTTAAATTGGAGAATATTTGCCCTGACCTAGCGTCGAACATGGGATAATCTTCGAGGGTGTCTTTATAGTTTTCGTTGAACAAACACGGCTTCCAGCGATTCCTCGAATTTCAACTCTCTAATTTGCCGGAAAGTGCCTAAAACAAATTTCCGAAAATCCTATGAAGCCATTCTCGTCGGCTGTCGCTGCAACCAAGTGCAGCGATCGGCCCATGTTTAAAGGCCCCAGGGACACTGCGTCGCGCGAGACTGTCGGGAAAGACAACATTGGGAAGACAAGGTTGCCTGGTGGTTATAAGGTGAAAACTGTCAAGGGAGATGGGGGAGTCAAGGAAGGGGGGCTTCCGAGGGAATTTTGGCTCCCTGGGAAGGGGTTACCAGGGTGGAAAGGATCCAGGGGAGGGGGCTTCTGGGGGAATGGGTAAAGAAGGGGAATGGGGTAAGCAGGGGAAATGGGGTAAGCAGGGGGAATGGGGTAAGCAGGGGGAATGGGGTAAGCAGGGGGAATGGGGTAAGCAGGGGGGAGAGGTCCCGGGGAGGGAAGGTTTCCGATGAGGAAGGAATTACGGAGATGGAGGGTTCCATGGGGAGGGAGGATTATCGGAGAGGGAGGTATCCCAGGTAAGGGGGTTTCCCATTTGTGAGAGATCCTGGGTAATGGGCTCCAGGGCAGAGAGTGATCCTGGGGAGTGAGGGTTCCAGGATAACGCCCGGTTGCACCACCTCCGGTTAGGCGTGCCTGCTACGTAGCCATCAGGTTCGGCGTAGCTGAAGGTTACGAGTGACAACCGTTGCACAAAGGAAATTCAGGCACCGGTCACCAAACCAGAAGGCTACCTCGGTTCTGAACGCCCGATCACTTTCTCAAACATTCGTTCCGCAAAAATTATGCTCATTATGTTTCATCTTTCACTTGTTAGTGAAAGTTGGCGGAGGCAGCGCGCTGCTTGAATCATTTGAAGAATAACGTTTGCCACGTTTTCAACATTTTTTATAAATCTCTAAATTTACACTCATATGGTGATGATCTTATATAATAACCACCGATGTGTATATATTTATCGATCCGATGCCAGTAATTCCCACAAGAAAACGGAGAAGTTTTCGAGCATTATTTTCTTGCACTTTTCCACATGATAGGATTATAAGTTTTTGGGAGTCGTTAAAGATTCAATGGAACATATTGATATTTGTTTGTCCAAAGTATCCGTGGTTCGACTGTGGACAACTCGAAGCAACTCTGGTAAGAAATGCATCTAACGTCCATTTTCATCGATTGCAAACAATTTTTCTTTTGCAGAATTTAATCAGAAATTATGGTCGTAAAAAATCGAGATTAGTAGCAAAAGAAAGTGAATAGAATAAAGATTCTTATTTTTATCATAAAATAACGTATTCGAGTCGAAATTGAGAGAATTCGAAAAAAAAGACAAAAATGTTGTGTGATTTTGTGGGGATAAACAATTCCCAAAAGACAAAGGTGATGGTTGAACTCAAGAACATAAGAAATGAAGGGAGAAGAAGAGACAACATTTTATTGCAATAAAAAACCATTATCTAACTTTTGAACAAATCAGTAAGGAACACACTAATACCCTATCCAATTTAAAATTAATTCCGTCAGGTAAGGTTCGACTCCAAGGAACTACAAAAGATTTCATAAGGATTACATTTGACGTTCATTTTTTACGGTATAACGAATAAAGATAATTGAAAATTGTTATTCTGATCATCAGTTGTTTCCGGATCGAAATCGGGAGAACTTTGAGTACAGTGATGCAATAGTTGTTTCAGTACTGGTATTGCCCATTTGAAGTATTTATGTTTCTATTATATGTTGCAGTTAATTTATTTCATTGTTTTTTGGTCATTTATTTTATCGTATTCCACTTCTTCAGAATTGCGTTCATTATTTCCAATAAAATTCGTCATTAGAATCGTCTTACTCTTTGAATATCACTCTATAATAAGTTCCGTCGTCCATCTCCTGTGTTCACATAAGCGTAGTGCGCGTTGGTAAAATCCCCATGATTCCCATTGGCATACCCTCGGAAGCCGTCTACCTCATGGACGTAGCGAAATCACCCGTTCTCTAAGTTTAATGACCTGTAACTCAAGAACCGTTAAAGATATCTTCTCCATTCCGCCTTCATATGTTAATCAGCAGTATTCTCTACATTTCATTCTCCTACTTTACCCATGATTTCCCAACGATACGTGATTTACCTAGAGACATATAGCTAGAGACCTCTCCCTCCGGGAACCTTCCCCACCGGGAACCCTCCTCCCCGGTTGCCTCCCCCACCCCTAAAACCAAATCCTCCCCGGTAACCTCCCCCTCCCCTGGAACCTACCCCTAAGGGAACCACCCCCACCAGGAACCCCACTCCCCGGGAATACCTACCTCCGCGGGAACACACTTCACCTGGGAAACGTCCCACCCTGGATTCCCTAATCCCTCTGGACTACCGTATCACCGGAAGCCCTTAAAGTAACCCTGTCTCCACTTTGGACACGCACGACTAAGTCTCCCTGTAAGAGCTCCTTCCAAAACCATCTGCGAACGACTTTCCGGTACGTAAAACCACAACTTAATTTTTATATTTTTAAGGAGCAGGTGAGGCCTACTGACCCCCCTTTCCTTGCCCAAGATATCCCTCTTTAATTTACAAACACGTTACAAGTATAAGTACAAAATAAATACCAGGATAATTACATAAATAAAAATTAACATAAAATAATAGCGACATAAATAGATAAGATATCCTATTTAAAATATTCAGATGTACAGAGCCGATCAGATAGATAGCAGAGATTGGAAAAATATACTTGTATTACTTTATTAATATATGCGTAGATTATTATTACCATCTTTTAAGATGGAAAAACACTGAATTGATACATTTAAAAAATTCAACAAATAGTTGTTAAATGTGCATCACCCAAAGTCACATAAATATTAATAATAAGAAACGATTAATACAGTATTAATCAATAAAGTTTCATTGAATTGGTCAATAGATTATTCAATAAATAATTAAGAATTGAATTAGAAAATTGGAATGCACAATTCACGTTCTAGCTCCACTTCACCAATCAAGTCAAGTCACCACATCAGATTCAAGTCATCCATTTTTCTTCTCAAGGAGTGTTTATTTTAATCTCTTCCGGCTAAAATTCATCCCGAGACATTCACCGACGTAGTCAACCAACGCTGTCCCTCGAAGCCGTTCTTCAAAAAAAATAATATATGCATTATTAACCAAAAACAATGATAAAATATTTATGTAATAACAATAATACATAACATTTACGGCGATTAAGGTAGAAACTGAGTCAATATTTAAAAAACTTTGACTGATATAAATTAAAATCAAATCAGTAGTGAAACACATTCGCAAACATTGGAGAACTGAATGAAAAAATTGTAAAATGCGAGTTTTTTATTAAAGAAACTCACTATTGATCCATCTTGAATAGGAATTAACATAAAATTTGATTCAATTTGTACTGATTGTATTCCCTGTTCCATCCATGGACCGTTAAACTGCTCTCAGCATCTCTGCATTGCTACTCTTACTCTTCAATGATGAAGAAAGATTACGGACGCGTTTCTGAAGAATAAAACATCAATATAATAGACAAAAAATATTACGTTAATCTAAATATATGCGCAACCGATCATACTTGAATAGGAAAAACTATAACAATGAATACAAATGATACTCATTTAAGTGTATCATTCCTGCACAAAATATATTTTGTTCGTATCTCTGATATTCTACACTGCTCGTCCTTTAAAGCTTTATGAAAATGGAGAAAACAGCAGAAGAATAGTAGTTCAAACACAAATAACAGAATGTTAATCCAAAATTAGGAGCTGCGTAGCGTAATTGAATAGGAATAATAACTACAGGAGATTAAATTTGCACTCATCGTATCCTGTGTACTATCCCTGTGCCTAAATACTTTTCCCAGTATCTCTGCTATTCTAGTCCTCACTTTCTTGATGGATAATATTTAAGAGCCTTTTACGAATGTAAATCAGCAATTCAATAGTAGCAATGACAATTATTATTCATGTTTATAATGTAATTATGAATTTTCAATAATTATTTTGTGCTTCTAATATTTCAATAAGGTTATGGTATCTTTGTTTCATTCCCCGTTTAGTAGTCCGAAATATTTGAATAAATAATGCGTTTAAACGTATGAGAAGCTTTTTTACAATATAATGACGTATTAATGTGACATTGAAAGCTATATCAATATGATCAATAAGATTAATGAGTACGAATATCTAAAACTGTATTTAATTGCTGGAAAACAATGATTTGTAAGTTAGCATTTTACGAAGATGTTTCGTAAACTTATCATTGATGTAATTTACTCTCCTTTCGAAGATGTAACGAGCTTCTATCTTATAATGGACAATTGATACAGACGTGATCTGATAATATGAATGCAATTACCTAAAGGATAGCAACTTTGCCTTCAATTGAACTCCAAAGAAGTGGAAGCACAATTAGGTGAAAATGGCGGGAATCATTGTTTAAATAATCTTAAGAAGTAATTGAAAGTTGAGGAAGATTTGACATTGAGATGACTCTTAAACCTAACGTACTACATTGGCTCCGCTAACAGAAAAGGAGAAAATCAATGTATACTACTCTAATTAAAAAAGAAAAATATGAAAAGTGATGTTAGAGCTAAAACGGAAGGAATGAAAGAAAAACAAATGCCATCCGCTTTCACTACGCCCACAGTGTTTTCGTGTTAAAATATCTAAGTAATATAAAGTCAAAAAATAACCAGTCTTCTATGCATTCATTATCTTATTTGTGAGTCAGGTATCATTAACTTAGATAAGAATTACATGTAAAGTTTATATTTACTTGGTTGAACACCATATCACTCCCTTTAACTTTATTTAAGAAAACGATACGATTAAATTTATATATAAGAGAATCTTAAGATATAATATTCGTGTAAAAGTCAAACAAACAAACCAAAGTAAAGATGTTTACGAAAGCAAGTCCTTGAACTTGAAAGACGTGAAAACAACCTTAGGTGAAAATGAAAGGAATCACTGTTGAAAAATCTTAAGAATGAAAGTAATTGGAGTTTGAAGAAGATTCGACCTTGAGGAGACGCTTGAACTAAACGAACATAAGCATTGCAAACAAAGAAGGAGAATATGAAAGTAGGCTGAGTGATAACGAATACATGGAAAAGGTGATGCTACTTCTAAAACGGAAGGAGTGAAAGGAAAAACAAATTCCATCCGCTTCCACTACGCTGATATTGTTCTCGGGTTAAAATATCTGTGGCGCCACCTTCGCTCCCGCCAACGGCTCAACGCCCGGGGCGCAAGCAGCGTTTAATCCCGCGGAAGGTCTTCTGAGAAATCCCCCGTGTGGACACGACGATTCGGCGCGCGCCAGTGGTTCTGTTTGGGTGTGTGCGTCTTGTGCTCCGGAGATCCAACCACCATATACGTAGAACAAAGATATCCTAACATCGTTCAATGATACCATGTATTTCCTGAATAGATATTTGTTGTTCAATTAGATGAGAGTTACAATTTCTTGATATTCAATGATAACATGGTCCTTCAAGAAAGACGGGCAGCAATGGGTTTAGTTGCCTTTTTGAGCTTTTCGGTGACAATATATCGCAATGTATGTAGAATGAAAGTGAAGCATACATGGAACGTTTTAGTCCGACACGTGTGGACACGACGATTCGGCGCGCGCCAGTGGTTCTGTTTGGGTGTGTGCGTCTTGTGCTCCGGAGGTTCAACAAAACTGATTTCCCTTCAAGTGATGCCCGCGGTAATTACAAACTCCAAATATCTAAGTTCGCAATGCTCAAAGATTAACGATCCTTCCTTTGAAGTTATCTTTGCCTTATATACATTCATCGTCTTATTTAACAATCAGGTATCATTAACATTGATAGTAATTACTTGTTAAGTTTATTCGTATTTAGTTGAAGATCTTAATTCTCGATTTAGCATTATTTTAGACTGCGATACTCTGAAATTGGAATATGAGAGAACGTTTAGGATAAATTATATTTTAATCATCGAATGTACCGCACTTATGGAAAACACGAATATTTCAATTCAAAAAAATGGGAACTGACGGTTGATTTTTAAGTGTAATCCATAACCAACACAAAGTATTCCATTAAATTTGCATTAATTGTATACCTTGTTTCATCGCTGGACCAAATATCATTCGTCAGTATCTCTGAGATCTTACTCTGCCCTTCCGTGATGGAGATATGTAGCGAGATTCTTTTAAAATCAAAACAACCCGTGAAAAATGGTAGTTCGAAAATATTAAGCAGGATTAATAATAATATAATATTTAAATCATCCTCATTGTATTCATTGTTGCATCCATGGACCAAATATCTCTACACAGAATTGCTACGGTCCTTCTCAGCTTAATGCTTAAAGCACCAGGTCTCATGTAGGCAGTGTCTTTAAAATATGAAGTATCTCGCGTATTTATTTAATATTCAGATAATATGATTAAAAAATAACTTCACTGTATCCAAAGCATCCGGAAGGCTTCGCTTGAGTTTCGTTGGTTGAGCAGGCTTTCGGCATCACACCGGAGACACCAAAAGAATCATCCAAAAGCGATGGAATTCACTTCCTACGGAACTTGAAAGAAGAAGGAAGCACATATTAATTATGTTTTTCTGAAAATATTGTGCGAGAAAAAAATTAAAAATATTTAATGTATAACCGATCGCTTATACTATGATATTCTATTCGACGTTGTAGGACAAGGTCTGATACCAAATCGAATCATAAGTACTCTTTCTGAATTAAATACTATTAATATTTTGTATTTTAAGAACAAAGATATGGCAACTGATAGTCTTTTGAAATCAGGACCTCCGTCAGTAGAAAAGCAGAAAGTATTTGCTGAAGTTATTAGAATATATGTTATTAATGGACATTTTCCATGTTCAACTCCAGTAATTGAGTTGAAGACCAAAAACGGTAATGCCAAACTTATGTTATACTGGCGTTAGTTTTAACATGGAAAATCCGTAACTGAAAGAGATTCATGATTCAAGGGAGAGTGTCAAAGTACATCCATTAAGAAAGAATCTGTATGTACCTATTATTCAAGAATGATATGCAAGTTAAATTTAAATCTAATATTGATATGAAGGTTTAACAAGGATGTCATCTGTTAGACAACGGATCGGAAAAAAACAACTTGTGATTCTCTTTAATGCCCCGCTGTAATGACATAGGTTGATGATATGCGTCACCAATAACGAATTAATTTAAAAAATATCAATTAACGTACTGTATCACGTTCTTATCATTATTAAGATATTACTGCGAAATAGTAACTACATACAATATATTTCATCACATAGTATACTCGCATGAAAAATTCATAAATTGATAGGTTATTGTTTGAAGAAAATTGTCTCGTAGAAAAGTAACTGGTTATTCAAAATCGATTAACATTATAACACTCTATACGATTTCTTTCTGTTGAGAAAAATATTGACCTTATGAATGGATTAATGTAAACAGAGGAGACTCAAATCTCAATAAAAAAAGTTAGCTTAAATGCAATTGAAGGTTAAAGAACAGAAATATAACATCGACGCGAGAAATAGTTGACTGTCGATGCCAAATCTACGAACACATGAACCACAAATTCCTAAAATATATTCATCTTGAGAATTAAAATAAAATATTTTGTACTCAAAACCTACAATTAATCTTTAGAACTTAATCTAGAGCAAATCATCTTGATGCAAATACTTACCAAGTAAATGAGATCCCCAACGAAGTTCACGAAAATCTTGACGTCCTGAAATATCCCCTGTTTCAAAGATTTGGCTTCTCGATTAACATTTATCAAACAATAATTAAGTTGACTTAGACGGTTTCGAACCTATGACACTCCAAAATTTCAAAAGTTAACGGTTTTTCAAAAAGTACTCAGGCAGCATCTCCAAACTGGGTGACATCTCCGAAGTAACTGAAGTTTAAACATTTGAAATAACAGTTGAACCAAATACTGCGCTGTGATTGGTTAGCGATAAAAAATTCTGTCGATAACCCTATGTTCCTAATACTTTTTATAGTTACCATAATTTATAATTAACATCAAAATACAATTCAACTAAGAGAATAACCAATTAATTTAAATTTAAAAATTTTACGAAAATAGTATTTTTTTTTTGAAACTCCTTTATTACAATCCAAGTAGATTTCTCCCACGAATTACGTTATGTCTCGAGGTTAGAAAACTTCCGCTAAATATAACATTATGCAAACTATGTGGAAGGACTCGAATCAAACTAAAAATGAATTGATACTGATTTATTTTATGTTATGGTTTAGCAATTATTAAATGTGAGAAAGCGAGTATCGATAAGCGAATCAAATTTAACTTAATTCAAATTTTCAAAATGTAACTATTGCAACGATGTAATTATAGAATAAACATAAATATTCATAGAAGTTGCGAGTAATATTAATTTTGGACCGTTCATACCTCTGATTCCATATACATTTGTTTTGTTGAATATCTTCCCAAAGTAATGTCAACAATACGCATTAATGTTATGATGTGATCATTGCAATAGTTCTACTAGAAAAATCATGCCAAAGTATTATACTTTGCATTTTAGTATTGGAATACAGACAATAGAATTCTCAAATTAACTCACGCTGCGTATCTTAACGTCCTGATAAATTACTTATATTGTTGTTAACCATAACCAACGAAATATGAATAACTACTCTTGTTTCGAATATATGTCGTTGTATGATCTATAATACATCTAGTGTATAATTCTAAATTACCTCTCATTCTTTAGAATTCCAGCCAGGTGTTTTCAAATCCGAATTCCTTCGGTTATCTCAAATTCCGTCTCGTCATACCATTTCAAGGTTTTCACAAACCAAGAAATTCCTTTCCTTTACATAAAAAGCTGGCAAAATATACAGGTAGAAAATTTGAGAAATAGAATGGATAGAAATGGATTAGAGTGAAGATTACTCCTGGGAAATCATGCAATATAATTCGTTGACGCCCACAAAATTTTCCAAACTAACAGTAAATGTGATATTAGGTACGGCAGTTTTAATCGACTTAGATTAAAATGATCGCGGTCCAAAAAAGAGACGTGAAAACACAAGGATATGTTCTGAAGTATTTTTTAATTTACTCTCACAAAGCCATGGAGACATGTCAATGAAAATTTCACTCGAGCTGTTTCTAATCAGAATAATAAGGAATGCAAATTTTGCAGTCTTATTATATTTCACATCAAAGTATATAGTCATGGTCATAGTTCTGCAATTATTTGTAAATTTTCCGCTAATATTAGTAAGAATCAGTGATGATACCCTCTTTCCACAGCTTGCTGCTTTACATCACTGAACTTTATATATAATTCATAGATACCAAGCCGGTACAGATATATTAAAATTACTTGAAGGATTCTCTGGGCTACCTAGTCACTCCTTAACCAAAAACATTTTCTAACGATTAGATGGTCAGTATAGCAATTCAACTAAATGTTAATGTAAGCTCAATTACTTACGTTTCTTCCTAGTATAATTTGAATTCGGAATGCCACGTCCGGATCCTCGAATTCTGATTAGTATCCTTTCTTGTTCCTTTTTGTATGTCGCTCAGCACGAATCATACTTCTTGGAGCCATGAAGCACAGACATATATGCACTGTTAACACTGACACACTTTTTACAAATAACTATATCACTTTAATTCATAAGTACCTACTTCTAATGTCTACGTATTTAATTTCACTAGCAATTCAATTTTACTTACGAAGGAAAACGTAGAAGGTATCTTGAGCACTCGAGCACATGTTTTTTAGACCGACTTGAGAAGGACGGAAGTTACGTAATCAGATGACGAAGTGTACATTTTCGTTATTCAGAAATTTCTCAACCACAGTTCTCCCAAAATGAGCCTCAAATCCGTAGGAATGGCTGTCATAACCTTCAAGATTAATTTTGATATGTGCGAACTTAAAATGTTAATTAATAGTATCGGGGGCAAAATAATCATCTAGAGATATGGTATGGTTTTCCATGAATAGCAACTCAAATGTGGTTGGCTTAAATTTGTTCCGTGAAGTGTCTATTAGATATAAGAAATATCTTGTACGAGTAAGAATCCCAGCTTTACGACCAATGCCATTTCTAAAAGGTGTAAGTTGTTAGTCGGAACAGTGCTGTGCAGTGCAAATACTTGAATAGTGTTTTCGAGTGAGATAGTCCATAAATAAGATTTGACTTGTTTATTCCTACCACCAAAAGTATAATCTATCACGCATGAGTGGCTTCTATTTGTAACGTACAACAAGATGGACGATCTTCGTGTTGGAGGTGAATGAGTGCAGGATTCAGTAAATGAATATAAAGGTAAGTATAAAATGAAGAAAAACGTGTAGTGACTTAAAAATACTAAAAAACATTCCCTTGTGTTTTTCCATATATCTATGCATTTCACGGACTGTCATAATTTTTATTTAATTGTAAAACTAATTAAAACTATATCATCTAATTAGCAATTTACTGATAGTTTAGGGCTGACCCTTTAGATAATTTTGTAATTTTTATATACGGAAAAGAAAGGAATTTCTGGGCTTGTCGAAAGCAAGAATATGTATGACGTGATAAAACTTAAGATAACTGAAGGAATCTGGATTTGAAAACACCGATTGTCTTCGGCTGGAATACTAAAGAATGAATATTTATAATTCATATAGTATAGATAATATGATGACATAATAACTATTTGTAATTATAATGGCCATAAATCCATGTTTCGGAAATTACTGTTGTCAATAAATATGTAACTTATCAGGGCGTCATTACAAAAATATATATCTATAATTTTAAGAATTCAATATTTTCATTACATCAGATAAATGTATGCACTCGTTCCTTTGGTACATACTCTACAGAACAAAATTAAATGGAATATGACTTTTTATTGGTCTAAAGTAAATACAACTCGGAAATATGTTGAATTTTTAGGATTTGACCAAATTTAAATCATCCTTTTAGTTATATTTTAGAAGTTTAGGTTCGAATTTAAATTCGCAGATTGATACTCACTTTCTACCGTGTCAATATTGCCAAACCTTAACATTATATAAACGAAGATTTTTGTAGTCTTTTCAATTTATATAATTTGTTAAAATGACATATTTTTCAGAAGTCTTTTAACTATGAGTCATAAAGTAATGTGGTGGAGACGATTAATATACGCGGAATATAATAACGAGTTTCGAAATAATATTAATTTTCCAATGATTTTAAATTTAAATTAAATGGTCATTCTCTTAGTAAAATTTTATTTTGATAATGAATATAATTAATGATAACTATTAAAAAGAGGTAAATTAGAAGGAGATTGAAAGAATTTTTTATCGCCAACCAATCACAGCGCAGTATTTGGTTCAACTGTTATTCCAAATGTTTATATTTCAGTTGCCTCGGAGATGTCACCTAGTGTGGAGATGCTGCCTGAGTACTTTTTGAAAAACCGTTAACTTTTGAAATTTTGAAGTGTCATAGGTTCGAAACCGCTTAAGTCAACTTAAATATTGTTTGATCAATTTCAATCGAAGAGCCTCATCTTTAAAACAGAGGATATTTCTGGACGTCAAGATTTTCGTGGACTACTTTGGGGATCTCATTAACATGATAAGTATTTGCATCAAGATGATTTGCTCTAGATTAAGTTCTAAAGATTAATATTTGGTTTATGAGAACAAAATATCTGATTTTAATTCTCACGATGAATATATTTTAGCAGATAGCGGATTATGTTTTTGTGACTGTGACATCTTAAGTCAACTATTCCTCGCGTCCATGATATATTCATCTTTCTTTAACCACCAATTGCATTTCAGCTACATTTTTAATTCAGATTACAGTCGTCATTATTTTACTTGAATCTATCCTGCTGGCTTAAAGTCGATATTTCTCTCACCAGAAAGAAATCGTGTAGTGAGTTCTAATGGTATGATTCGATTTTTAATAACCAGGTACTTTACGTCGGAAATATTTTCTTCAGCAATTACCTACCGATATTGTGGAGGTATGTTATCGACAATATGTACTTATATCAAATGAACTGGATAATTATATAAATATGAAAAATTTTATTTTACCTTTTGTCGTTATATCTCATCCATCCCTTACAATAAGGATATCCATTCTCCTATCATTCTTCCATATTTCGATTAAAAATTGTCATACATGTAATTCTGTAACTATGGGTATATATTCATTAGACGTCTAGTATTCTTATTCTTGTATTCGAGTCTTAATTAAAAGAAAGCCGTTTGTTGGCCTCTGTTTACAAAATCAATGTATGTCTAAGGTTTGTTTCCTTCCTCTTCTTGGTACAACCCGAGATGAAAATCGGAAATAATTAATGAAGATATAAATAACTTGTTCTAGCCGATACTTTCACCTGAAACTTAGTGGAAGAATTTGGATAAACTTTCTAATATTATATTATGATATATGACCTTCATCTCTACCGGAATAACCTTATATGTTTATTATCACCATCGAATCATGAATTTCGATTAGTTACGAATTTTGAATGTTAAAGCTAACGCCATCCTAATATGTTTGGTATCACCGTTTTTGGTCTTCAACTGAACTGAGCTGAACTTAAGATACACTGAATTAATGGTATTCAACTCAGAAACTGTACCTCCCATTCAGTATGGTATCAGACCTTGTCCTACGACGTCGAATAGAATATCATAGTTTAAGCGATCGGTTATACATTAAATATTTTTATTCTTTTCTCGCACAATATTTTCAGAAAAACATAATTAATATGTGCTTCCTTCTTTTTTCAAGTTCCGTAGGAAGTGAATTCCATCGCTTTTGGATGATTCTTTTGGTGTCTCCGGTGTGATACCGAAAGCCTGGTCAACCAACGAAACTCAAGCGAAGTCTTCCGGATACACTGGACGCAGTTAAGTTATTTTGAATCATATTATCTGAATATTAAATAAATAAGCGAGATACTTCATATTTTAAAGACACTTCCTACGTGAGACCTGGTGCTTTAAGCATTAAGATGAGAAGGAGCGTAGCATTGCTGTGTAGAGATATTTGGTCCATGGATGCAACAAAGAATACAATGAGTACGATTTAAATTACATAGTATTATTATTCCTCCTTAATATTTTCGAACTACCATTTTGCACGGGGTGTTTGGATTTTAAAGGAATCTCGCTACATAACTCCATCACGGAAGGTCAGAGTAAGATCTCAGAGATACTGACGAATGATATTTGGTCCAGCGATGAAACAAGGTATACAAGTAATGCAAATTTAATGGAAGTCTTTGTGTTGGTTATGGATTTCACTTAAATAAACAGTCGTCAGTTCCCCTTTTTTAGAGTGTAATATTCGTGATTTCCATGAGAGTACTACATTCGATGATTAATTTATAATTTATCTTAAACGTTCTCTCATATTCCAATTTCAGAGTATCGCAATCTTCAATAAAGCTGTAGCGAGAATAAAGATCTTCAACTGAAGAGAAAACAACTGAACAGGTAATTTCTGTCAATGTTAATGATTCCTGATTAGTAAATTTGATAATGAATGTATATAAGACAAAAATAACTTCAAAGGAAAGAAAGTTATTCTTTGAGTATTGCGTACACAGTTTTTTAAACCATGGATTAATATCGGTGCAATGGAAGCGGATGAAACTTGTTATCCCTTTCACTTCTTTCGTATTAGAAGTAGTATCACGTTTTCTATGTATTCCTTATCACTCAGCCTACTTTCATTTTCTCCTTTGTTGGCAGAGCTTGTGTGCGTTTAGTTCAAGCGTCACTTCAAGGTTGAATCTTCTTCGATTTAGTATTTGTATATATATTTATCAGATCTTCTCAGTAACCATTGTTCATTTTAAGATAATATTTTGTTACACTTGGAAGGTGAGTAAATTACAGCAATTTTTCACAAAATTTACGAACCATCTTTGTAATACGCTAACTTACAAATCATTATTTATCAGCATTTAATTCCGTTTAAGAGATTCGTTCCCAACTAGCTTTTACTCTTAATGTCTTATTGACCATATATTTATAGTTTTCACTCTCAGACTAACACGTAATAATCCAATATTGAAGAAAAGTTACTTGTTCATGTAATTGCATCATTAATTTATTTATTGCGGACTAAAAAACAGGGAAATGAGACTAAGGTACCTAAACTTTGTTTTCGTGAAATATAAGAATCAAATTTAATGAATTTTAAAATTTACTAAATGAAAACTGAATTAATAAATATTAGAAACTGAGAATTACAAAATAGACATAATAAAATTAAACAAATCATTCATTATGTATACAAACATTATATAAAATTTATCATCATTTTTATTACTATAATTAAATTTTCAGTACAGATTACGATGATTATAAATATGATTTTTTCTAAATATTGATCCTATTTCTTTTCGCATAATTTTTCGCATATTTCCTTTCAGAAAAAGGTCAATATATATGGCGAAGTAAATCTTAGGTTATGTTCATGAAACTCTCAGTATATCGTGTGCTCCCTCAGATAACTTTAAACATTATAGATACAAGGTGGACAACATAATCGATTTAAAACCGGTGGTTGAAGTATATTTTTCAGGAAAAGTAAGATAACATAACATGAAACTCCTAGGAAAGGAGTCCAATTTTTATTCCTGATAATGAATAATGGGTAATAATAATATTTTGACAACAAAAGAATGCATAACAAACACAATATACGTATGTGAATACAAAATTAATCAATTTCCAGCATAAGAGTTGTTTTAAGCTATCATGTTAATATTTCAAGTATATTATGTTGTAAATTTTAGAAATCTTTAAATATTGTTTTAATTAACTGTTTATTCAAAGTGTGTGAATAATCAATAAGTGGTCACTAATTTCATTTAGAAAAAAAAATATTTATAATTATGTCAGTCTTAAAATATATATTGGCTTTATTGTATTAATATGATAATTGAATCGTCAGTTTAGCTTATTTAGAGTGCAAATTTCGTTATTCTAATGGGTGTAAAACTCTCGATAATTGATTTAGGATTATGTTTCAAACGTTCTCTTCTATTTCGATTTCCACTTCTAATATCTTATATATAAAAATACAGCCTGCGTATGTCTGTGACCACAAAACTCAAAAATATTCGGTTGATTGACTTTAAATTGTAATTTAATTTAATTGCATCTAAATACGAGTGCTTTTTTAAGAAAAAATGTTATCGTTATGTCCTCAGTTCGATCTTAGACGAGTTAATTACGTAATGCACGTGAAGTTCACCTTTTCCGCTGAAGGGTTCGTTTCTTTTGCAAAATTAAATCAAAATGGAATGGTCATACTAAATTGAGTCAAGCACCAAAAGAAGGCAAAATTAAAAAGTTATATTGCACTGGTCGTGAATTATACTTTTCGAATTGAATTATCGAGAATTTACACGAAATACTACAATTTTTGTAAATGTTTGAGTGTGTGTGTTCTATGAATTGTGGACTGCTTACATGGGAAAATGAAAACCAAAGCCATAATGTTCGTTTTCGCGAAATATTTGTAACGGAAATTATTTATCCAGAATTTATACTTTATGGCAATATGTTATATATTCATCATTATCTTCCACTGATAATACCCGTACATCAAACGTTGTTTCGTTAATACTTGTTTATTATTTACGCAATTGGATTTATCTTATGCCTATGTTATCAATTAATAATATACATTTTATTTTCCAAACAGAACTGAGTTGGTGGACAGCGTCGGATGATTAGGTCGGAGGATGAGCTCGGAATGAATTTAAGCCAGGAAAGAATAAAATAAACGCTCCTTGGAAATTAAAATCCGTGAATGATGAAGCAAATTGAGGTTAATCCATGAAGTGCGATGCGCAATTTTAAAAGTTTATTCTTAACTATTTCTTGAACCATAAATTTAACAAAGCAGTGAACTTTTTCTATTGATACTACTTTCGTCTTCCCTTACTATTGATATTATATGAGATAAATAGTTAGTGAATATATATGCTTTTATCTATCAATTCAGTGTTTTACCATCCTTAAAGATGGTATTAATAAAGTATATGTATTTTTCTTATCTCACATATTTATCCGATCTAACCGTAAATCTAAACTTTCTAAAATAGGATACATCATCTATTTATATCGCTGATATTTTATGAAAATTTTCAATTATGTAATTATTCTTGTATTTAATTTGTACTTATAATTGTAAATTCAAGAGGTATTTCTTCGACAGCGAAGGGGGGGTCAGTAGGCCTCACCTGCTCCTGAATAAATAAATGTTTAGTCGTGGGTCTCTGTAGAGGAAAGTCGTAGGGGAATTACCGAGGAAGCGCCTTCTCCGGGGAAAAACCCCTTACCCCAGGAAACTCCCCTCCCAGGGTAGCCCTTCCAACCCGGGAAATCCCTCCCTCACCGGATCCCCCCTCCCAGGGAAACCTTCCCTAACGGCAAAAGAGCTCCCCGAGATCCCCTCCCTTCCAAGGAACCACAATTCCGGGTAACCGTCCTTCCCAGGAACACCAGTTCCCGGGATATCCTCCCTACCTGGTCCCCTCTCCCTGGGTACCCATCTCCCCAGGATACCAGCTCTCCCAGGGAACCCCCATATCCGGGAAACCCCCCCAAACCGCAACTTCCCTTCCCGGGAAACCCTACCTACCGGGAAGCCCCTCACAGGGAATCCTTACCATCCAGGGAAACCACCTGCCCAGAAACACCACCTCCCCGGGAACGCCCTCCCCGGAAAACCCTACCTACCGAATTCCCACTCCCAAGGAATCCCTTCGTACCGGGTACACCCCTTCTCAGGAAATCCCCTTCCCGGGAAACCATTCCTCTCTGGGAAATCCAAGTCTCAGGGAAACCCTACATCCCCAAGAATCCACCTACCATTGAACAACTACTTTCCCGGGAACCTCTCCTTTGGAAAAACTTCATATTTGGGTACACCCCTCCCCGGAAACCCTCCTTCCCAGGGATAGCCTACCTCCCCGGGAAACCCTCCCTCCCCGGTTCCATCCTCCCGCCCCGGGAACCCCCTCCTCGGAGAACCCTCTATCCCCGGGAACCCTCCTCCCCGAGAAAACCTCCCACCCCGGGAACACCTTCCGCCCTGAGACCATCCTCCCCGAGAAACCCTCCATCTCCGGACCCTCATACCAGGGAATCCCACCCTCCGAGTGAACCCCCATATGCGGGAACCATCCTCCCCGGATCCCCCCTCCCCGTTTAACCCTCCCTACCAATAACCACCCTCCCATGGAAACCCTCCCACCCCGGGAACCCACCTGCCCGGGGAACTCGCCTCCTAGGGTTACCCTCCCACTCCTAGAAAAACGTCCCTCCCACCATGAACACCTCCCTCCTTAGGAAACTCTCACTATCCGTGAATCCTCGTCTCCGAGAAACACTCCATTCCCGGGAACCCCTTCCCACGGGAGCCCTCCTCACCTGAGAAACACACTCCCTGGATTCCCACATCTCTCTGGACTACCATATCACCGAAAGCTCTTAATTTAACCCTGTCTCCCCTTTTGGTAACCCGCGACGCAGTCTCCCGGTAAAACTTCCCCCCGTCACAATCTCCGAACGACTTTCCGTTAAGCAAACCCACGACTTAACATTTATACGTATATTAAAGGAGCAGAGGAGTTCTACTGACCCTCCTTTTCCTTCCCGAAGAGATCCCTCTATAATTTACAAACACGTTACAAGTATAAGTACAAAATAAATACCAGGATAATACATAAATAAAAATTTCCATAAAATAACAGCGATTTAAATAGATAAGATATCCTATTTAAAATATTCAGATGTACAGAGCCGATCAGATAGATAGCAGAGATTGGAAAAATATACTTGTATTACTTTATTAATATATGCGTAGATTATTATTACCATCTTTAAAGATGGAAAAATACTGAATTGATACATTTAAAAATATTCAACAAATAGTTGTTAAATGTGCATCACCCAAAGTCACATAAATATTAATAATAAGAAAATATTAATATAGTATTAATCAATAAAGGTTCATTGAATTGGTCAATAGATTATTCAATAAATATTTAAGAATTGAATAACGAAATTTGAATGCACACTTCACCAATCAAGTCAAGTCACAACATAAGATTCAAGTCATCCATTTTTCCTCTCAAGGAGTGTTTATTTTAATCTCTTCCGGCTAAAATTCATCCCGAGACATTCACCGACGTAGTCAACCAACGCTGTCCCTCGAAGCCGTTCTTCAAAAAAAATAATATATGCATTATTAACCAAAAACAATGATAAAATATTTATGTAATAACAATTATACATAACATTTACGGCGATTAAGGTAGAAACTGAGTCAATATTTAAAAAACTTTGACTGATATAAATTAAAATCAAATCAGTAGTGAAACACATTCGCAAACATTGGAGAACTGAATGAAAAAATTGTAAAATGCCAGTTTGTTAGTAAAGAAACTCACTATTGATCCATCTTGAATAGGAATTAACATAAAATTTGATTCAATTTGTACTGATTGTATTCCCTGTTCCATCCATGGACCGTTAAACTGCTCTCAGCATCTCTGCATTGCTACTCTTACTCTTCAATGATGAAGAAAGATTACGGACGCGTTTCTGAAGAATAAAACATCAATTTAATAGACAAAAAATATTACGTTAATCTAAATATATGCGCAACCGATCATACTTGAATAGGAAAAACTATAACAATGAATACAAATGATACTCATTTAAGTGTATCATTCCTGCACAAAATATATTTTGTTCGTATCTCTGATATTCTACACTGCTCGTCCTTTAAAGCTTTATGAAAATGGAGAAAACAGCAGAAGAATAGTAGTTCAAACACAAATAACAGAATGTTAATCCAAAATTAGGAGCTGCGTAGCGTAATTGAATAGGAATAATAACTACAGGAGATTAAATTTGCACTCATCGTATCCTGTGTACTATCCCTGTGCCTAAATAATTTTCCCAGTATCTCTGCTATTCTAGTCCTAACTTTCTTGATGGATAATATTTAAGAGCCTTTTACGAATGTAAATCAGCAATTCAATAGTAGCAATGACAATTATTATTCATGTTTATAATGTAATTATGAATTTTCAATAATTATTTTGTGCTTCTAATATTTCAATAAGGTTATGGTATCTTTGTTTCATTCCCCGTTTAGTAGTACGAAATATTTGAATAAATAATGCGTTTAAACGTATGAGAAGCTTTTATACAATATAATGACGCATTAATGTGACATTGAAAGCTATATCAATATGATCAATAAGATTAATGAGTACGAATATCTAAAACTGTATTTAATTGCTGGAAAACAATGATTTGTAAGTTAGCATTTTACGAAGATGTTTCGTAAACTTATCATTGATGTAATTTACTCTCCTTTCGAAGATGTAACGAGCTTCTATCTTATAATGGACAATTGATACAGACGTGATCTGATAATATGAATGCAATTACCTAAAGGATAGCAACTTTGCCTTCAATTGAACTCCAAAGAAGTGGAAGCACAATTAGGTGAAAATGGCGGGAATCATTGTTTAAATAATCTTAAGAAGTAATTGAAAGTTGAGGAAGATTTGACATTGAGATGACTCTTAAACCTAACGTACTACATTGGCTCCGCTAACAGAAAAGGAGAAAATCAATGTATACTACTCTAATTAAAAAAGAAAAATATGAAAAGTGATGTTAGAGCTAAAACGGAAGGAATGAAAGAAAAACAAATGCCATCCGCTTTCACTACGCCCACAGTGTTTTCGTGTAAAAATATCTAAGTAATATAAAGTCAAAAAATAACCAGTCTTCTATGCATTCATTATCTTATTTGTGAGTCAGGTATCATTAACTTAGATAAGAATTACATGTAAAGTTTATATTTACTTGGTTGAACACCATATCACTCCCTTTAACTTTATTTAAGAAAACGATACGATTAAATTTATATATAAGAGAATCTTAAGATATAATATTCGTGTAAAAGTCAAACAAACAAACCAAAGTAAAGATGTTTACGAAAGCAAGTCCTTGAACTTGAAAGACGTGAAAACAACCTTAGGTGAAAATGAAAGGAATCACTGTTGAAAAATCTTAAGAATGAAAGTAATTGGAGTTTGAAGAAGATTCGACCTTGAGGAGACGCTTGAACTAAACGAACATAAGCATTGCAAACAAAGAAGGAGAATATGAAAGTAGGCTGAGTGATAACGAATACATGGAAAAGGTGATGCTACTTCTAAAACGGAAGGAGTGAAAGGAAAAACAAATTCCATCCGCTTCCACTACGCTGATATTGTTCTCGGGTTAAAATATCTGTGGCGCCACCTTCGCTCCCGCCAACGGCTCAACGCCCGGGGCGCAAGCAGCGTTTAATCCCGCGGAAGGTCTTCTGAGAAATCCCCCGTGTGGACACGACGATTCGGCGCGCGCCAGTGGTTCTGTTTGGGTGTGTGCGTCTTGTGCTCCGGAGATCCAACCACCATATACGTAGAACAAAGATATCCTAACATCGTTCAATGATACCATGTATTTCCTGAATAGATATTTGTTGTTCAATTAGATGAGAGTTACAATTTCTTGATATTCAATGATAACATGGTCCTTCAAGAAAGACGGGCAGCAATGGGTTTAGTTGCCTTTTTGAGCTTTTCGGTGACAATATATCGCAATGTATGTAGAATGAAAGTGAAGCATACATGGAACGTTTTAGTCCGACACGTGTGGACACGACGATTCGGCGCGCGCCAGTGGTTCTGTTTGGGTGTGTGCGTCTTGTGCTCCGGAGGTTCAACAAAACTGATTTCCCTTCAAGTGATGCCCGCGGTAATTACAAACTCCAAATATCTAAGTTCGCAATGCTCAAAGATTAACGATCCTTCCTTTGAAGTTATCTTTGCCTTATATACATTCATCGTCTTATTTAACAATCAGGTATCATTAACATTGATAGTAATTACTTGTTAAGTTTATTCGTATTTAGTTGAAGATCTTAATTCTCGATTTAGCATTATTTTAGACTGCGATACTCTGAAATTGGAATATGAGAGAACGTTTAGGATAAATTATATTTTAATCATCGAATGTACCGCACTTATGGAAAACACGAATATTTCAATTCAAAAAAATGGGAACTGACGGTTGATTTTTAAGTGTAATCCATAACCAACACAAAGTATTCCATTAAATTTGCATTAATTGTATACCTTGTTTCATCGCTGGACCAAATATCATTCGTCAGTATCTCTGAGATCTTACTCTGCCCTTCCGTGATGGAGATATGTAGCGAGATTCTTTTAAAATCAAAACAACCCGTGAAAAATGGTAGTTCGAAAATATTAAGCAGGATTAATAATAATATAATATTTAAATCATCCTCATTGTATTCATTGTTGCATCCATGGACCAAATATCTCTACACAGAATTGCTACGGTCCTTCTCAGCTTAATGCTTAAAGCACCAGGTCTCATGTAGGCAGTGTCTTTAAAATATGAAGTATCTCGCGTATTTATTTAATATTCAGATAATATGATTAAAAAATAACTTCACTGTATCCAAAGCATCCGGAAGGCTTCGCTTGAGTTTCGTTGGTTGAGCAGGCTTTCGGCATCACACCGGAGACACCAAAAGAATCATCCAAAAGCGATGGAATTCACTTCCTACGGAACTTGAAAGAAGAAGGAAGCACATATTAATTATGTTTTTCTGAAAATATTGTGCGAGAAAAAAATTAAAAATATTTAATGTATAACCGATCGCTTATACTATGATATTCTATTCGTCGTTGTAGGACAAGGTCTGATACCAAATCGAATCATAAGTACTCTTTCTGAATTAAATACTATTAATATTTTGTATTTTAAGAACAAAGATATGGCAACTGATAGTCTTTTGAAATCAGGACCTCCGTCAGTAGAAAAGCAGAAAGTATTTGCTGAAGTTATTAGAATATATGTTATTAATGGACATTTTCCATATTCAACTCCAGTAATTGAGTTGAAGACCAAAAACGGTAATGCCAAACTAATGTTATACTGGCGTTAGTTTTAACATGGAAAATCCGTAACTGAAAGAGATTCATGATTCAAGGGAGAGTGTCAAAGTACATCCATTAAGAAAGAATCTGTATGTACCTATTATTCAAGAATGATATGCAAGTTAAATTTAAATCTAATATTGATATGAAGGTTTAACAAATGTCATCTGTTAGAAAACAGATCGGAAAAAACAACTTGTGATTCTCTTTAATGCCCCGCTGTAATGACATAGGTTGATGATATGCGTCACCAATAACGAATTAATTTCCAAAAAATGTCAATTAACGTACTGTATCACGTTCTTATCATTATTAAGATATTACTGCGAAATAGTAACTACATACAATATATTTCATCACATAGTATACTCGCATGAAAAATTCATAAATTGATAGGTTATTGTTTGAAGAAAATTGTCTCGTAGAAAAGTAACTGGTTATTCAAAATCGATTAACATTATAACACTCTATACGATTTCTTTCTGTTGAGAAAAATATTGACCTTATGAATGGATTAATGTAAACACAGGAGACTCAAATCTCAATAAAAAAAGTTAGCTTAAATGCAATTGAAGGTTAAAGAACAGAAATATAACATCGACGCGAGAAATAGTTGACTGTCGATGCCAAATCTACGAACACATGAACCACAAATTCCTAAAATATATTCATCTTGAGAATTAAAATAAAATATTTTGTACTCAAAACCTACAATTAATCTTTAGAACTTAATCTAGAGCAAATCATCTTGATGCAAATACTTACCAAGTAAATGAGATCCCCAACGAAGTTCACGAAAATCTTGACGTCCTGAAATATCCCCTGTTTTAAAGATTTGGCTTCTCGATTAACATTTATCAAACAATAATTAAGTTGACTTAGACGGTTTCGAACCTATGACACTCCAAAATTTCAAAAGTTAACGGTTTTTCAAAAAGTACTCAGGCAGCATCTCCAAACTGGGTGACATCTCCGAAGTAACTGAAGTTTAAACATTTGAAATAACAGTTGAACCAAATACTGCGCTGTGATTGGTTAGCGATAAAAAATTCTGTCGATAACCCTATGTTCCTAATACTTTTTATAGTTACCATAATTTATAATTAACATCAAAATACAATTCAACTAAGAGAATAACCAATTAATTTAAATTTAAAAATTTTACGCAAATAGTATTTTTTTTTGAAACTCCTTTATTACAATCCAAGTAGATTTCTCCCACGAATTACGTTATGTCTCGAGGTTAGAAAACTTCCGCTAAATATAACATTATGCAAACTATGTGGAAGGACTCGAATCAAACTAAAAATGAATTGATACTGATTTATTTTATGTTATGGTTTAGCAATTATTAAATGTGAGAAAGCGAGTATCGATAAGCGAATCAAATTTAACTTAATTCAAATTTTCAAAATGTAACTATTGCAACGATGTAATTATAGAATAAACATAAATATTCATAGAAGTTGCGAGTAATATTAATTTTGGACCGTTCATACCTCTGATTCCATATACATTTGTTTTGTTGAATATCTTCCCAAAGTAATGTCAACAATACGCATTAATGTTATGATGTGATCATTGCAATAGTTCTACTAGAAAAATCATGCCAAAGTATTATACTTTGCATTTTAGTATTGGAATACAGACAATAGAATTCTCAAATTAACTCACGCTGCGTATCTTAACGTCCTGATAAATTACTTATATTGTTGTTAACCATAACCAACGAAATATGAATAACTACTCTTGTTTCGAATATATGTCGTTGTATGATCTATAATACATCTAGTGTATAATTCTAAAATACCTCTCATTCTTTAGAATTCCAGCCAAGTGTTTTCAAATCCGAATTCCTTCGGTTATCTCAAATTCCGTCTCGTCATACCATTTCAACGTTTTCACAAACCAAGAAATTCCTTTCCTTTACATAAAAAGCTGGCAAAATATACAGGTAGAAAATTTGAGAAATAGAATGGATAGAAATGGATTAGAGTGAAGATTACTCCTGGGAAATCATGCAATATAATTCGTTGACGCCCACAAAATTTTCCAAACTAACAGTAAATGTGATATTAGGTACGGCAGTTTTAATCGACTTAGATTAAAATGATCGCGGTCCAAAAAAGAGACGTGAAAACACAAGGATATGTTCTGAAGTATTTTTTAATTTACTCTCCCAAAGCCATGGAGACATGTCAATGAAAATTTCACTCGAGCTGTTTCTAATCAGAATAATAAGGAATGCAAATTTTGCAGTCTTATTATATTTCACATCAAAGTATATAGTCATGGTCATAGTTCTGCAATTATTTGTAAATTTTCCGCTAATATTAGTAAGAATCAGTGATGATACCCTCTTTCCACAGCTTGCTGCTTTACATCACTGAACATTATATATAATTCATAGATACCAAGCCGGTACAGATATATTAAAATTACTTGAAGGATTCTCTTGGCTACCTAGTCACTCCTTAACCAAAAACAGTTTCTAACGATTAGATGGGCAGTATAGTAATTCAACTAAATGTTAATGTAAGCTCAATTACTTACGTTTCTTCCTAGTATAATTTGAATTCGGAATGCCACGTCCGGATCCTCGAATTCTGATTAGTATCCTTTCTTGTTCCTTTTTGTATGTCGCTCAGCACGAATCATACTTCTTGGAGCCATGAAGCACAGACATATATGCACTGTTAACACTGACACACTTTTTACAAATAACTATATCACTTTAATTCATAAGTACCTACTTCTAATGTCTACGTATTTAATTTCACTAGCAATTCAATTTTACTTACGAAGGAAAACGTAGAAGGTATCTTGAGCACTCGAGCACATGTTTTTTAGACCGACTTGAGAAGGACGGAAGTTACGTAATCAGATGACGAAGTGTACATTTTCGTTATTCAGAAATTTCTCAACCACAGTTCTCCCAAAATGAGCCCCAAATCCGTAGGAATGGCTGTCATAACCTTCAAGATTAATTTTGATATGTGCGAACTTAAAATGTTAATTAATAGTATCGGGGGCAAAATAATCATCTAGAGATATGGTATGGTTTTCCATGAATAGCAACTCAAATGTGGTTGGCTTAAATTTGTTCCGTGAAGTGTCTATTAGATATAAGAAATATCTTGTACGAGTAAGAATCCCAGCTTTACGACCAATGCCATTTCTAAAAGGTGTAAGTTGTTAGTCGGAACAGTGCTGTGCAGTGCAAATACTTGAATAGTGTTTTCGAGTGAGATAGTCCATAAATAAGATTTGACTTGTTTATTCCTACCACCAAAAGTATAATCTATCACGCATGAGTGGCTTCTATTTGTAACGTACAACAAGATGGACGATCTTCGTGTTGGAGGTGAATGAGTGCAGGATTCAGTAAATGAATATAAAGGTAAGTATAAAATGAAGAAAAACGTGTAGTGACTTAAAAATACTAAAAAACATTCCCTTGTGTTTTTCCATATATCTATGCATTTCACGGACTGTCATAATTTTTATTTAATTGTAAAACTAATTAAAACTATATCATCTAATTAGCAATTTACTGATAGTTTAGGGCTGACCCTTTAGATAATTTTGTAATTTTTATATACGGAAAAGAAAGGAATTTCTGGGCTTGTCGAAAGCAAGAATATGTATGACGTGATAAAACTTAAGATAACTGAAGGAATCTGGATTTGAAAACACCGATTGTCTTCGGCTGGAATACTAAAGAATGAATATTTATAATTCATATAGTATAGATAATATGATGACATAATAACTATTTGTAATTATAATGGCCATAAATCCATGTTTCGGAAATTACTGTTGTCAATAAATATGTAACTTATCAGGGCGTCATTACAAAAATATATATCTATAATTTTAAGAATTCAATATTTTCATTACATCAGATAAATGTATGCACTCGTTCCTTTGGTACATACTCTACAGAACAAAATTAAATGGAATATGACTTTTTATTGGTCTAAAGTAAATACAACTCGGAAATATGTTGAATTTTTAGGATTTGACCAAATTTAAATCATCCTTTTAGTTATATTTTAGAAGTTTAGGTTCGAATTTAAATTCGCAGATTGATACTCACTTTCTACCGTGTCAATATTGCCAAACCTTAACATTATATAAACGAAGATTTTTGTAGTCTTTTCAATTTATATAATTTGTTAAAATGACATATTTTTCAGAAGTCTTTTAACTATGAGTCATAAAGTAATGTGGTGGAGACGATTAATATACGCGGAATATAATAACGAGTTTCGAAATAATATTAATTTTCCAATGATTTTAAATTTAAATTAAATGGTCATTCTCTTAGTAAAATTTTATTTTGATAAAGAATATAATTAATGATAACTATTAAAAAGAGGTAAATTAGAAGGAGATTGAAAGAATTTTTTATCGCCAACCAATCACAGCGCAGTATTTGGTTCAACTGTTATTCCAAATGTTTATATTTCAGTTGCCTCGGAGATGTCACCCAGTGTGGAGATGCTGCCTGAGTACTTTTTGAAAAACCGTTAACTTTTGAAATTTTGGAGTGCCATTGGTTCGAAACCGCTTAAGTCAACTTAAATATTGTTTGATCAATTTCAATCGAAGAGCCTCATCTTTAAAACAGAGGATATTTCTGGACGTCAAGATTTTCGTGGACTACTTTGGGGATCTCATTAACATGGTAAGTATTTGCATCAAGATGATTTGCTCTAGATTAAGTTCTAAAGATTAATATTTGGTTTATGAGAACAAAATATCTGATTTTAATTCTCACGATGAATATATTTTAGCAGATAGCGGATTATGTTTTTGTGACTGTGACATCTTAAGTCAACTATTTCTCGCGTCCATGATATATTCATCTTTCTTTAACCACCAATTGCATTTCAGCTACATTTTTAATTCAGATTACAGTCGTCATTATTTTACTTGAATCTATCCTGCTGGCTTAAAGTCGATATTTCTCTCACCAGAAAGAAATCGTGTAGTGAGTTCTAATGGTATGATTCGATTTTGAATAACCAGGTACTTTACGTCGGAAATATTTTCTTCAGCAATTACCTACCGATATTGTGGAGGTATGTTATCGACAATATGTACTTATATCAAATGAACTGGATAATTATATAAATATGAAAAATTTTATTTTACCTTTTGTCGTTATATCTCATCCATCCCTTACAATAAGGATATCCATTCTCCTATCATTCTTCCATATTTCGATTAAAAATTGTCATACATGTAATTCTGTAACTATGGGTATATATTCATTAGACGTCTAGTATTCTTATTCTTGTATTCGAGTCTTAATTAAAAGAAAGCCGTTTGTTGGCCTCTGTTTACAAAATCAATGTATGTTTAAGGTTTGTTTCCTTCCTCTTCTTGGTACAACCCGAGATGAAAATCGGAAATAATTAATGAAGATATAAATAACTTGTTCTAGCCGATACTTTCACCTGAAACTTAGTGGAAGAATTTGGATAAACTTTCTAATATTATATTATGATATATGACCTTCATCTCTACCGGAATAACCTTATATGTTTATTATCACCATCGAATCATGAATTTCGATTAGTTACGAATTTTGAATGTTAAAGCTAACGCCATCCTAATATGTTTGGTATCACCGTTTTTGGTCTTCAACTGAACTGAGCTGAACTTAAGATACACTGAATTAATGGTATTCAACTCAGAAACTGTACCTCCCATTCAGTATGGTATCAGACCTTGTCCTACGACGTCGAATAGAATATCATAGTTTAAGCGATCGGTTATACATTAAATATTTTTATTCTTTTCTCGCACAATATTTTCAGAAAAACATAATTAATATGTGCTTCCTTCTTTTTTCAAGTTCCGTAGGAAGTGAATTCCATCGCTTTTGGATGATTCTTTTGGTGTCTCCGGTGTGATACCGAAAGCCTGGTCAACCAACGAAACTCAAGCGAAGTCTTCCGGATACACTGGACGCAGTTAAGTTATTTTGAATCATATTATCTGAATATTAAATAAATAAGCGAGATACTTCATATTTTAACGACACTTCCTACGTGAGACCTGGTGCTTTAAGCATTAAGCTGAGAAGGAGCGTAGCATTGCTGTGTAGAGATATTTGGTCCATGGATGCAACAAAGAATACAATGAGTACGATTTAAATTACATAGTATTATTATTCCTCCTTAATATTTTCGAACTACCATTTTGCACGGGGTGTTTGGATTTTAAAGGAATCTCGCTACATAACTCCATCACGGAAGGTCAGAGTAAGATCTCAGAGATACTGACGAATGATATTTGGTCCAGCGATGAAACAAGGTATACAAGTAATGCAAATTTAATGGAAGTCTTTGTGTTGGTTATGGATTTCACTTAAATAAACAGTCGTCAGTTCCCCTTTTTTAGAGTGTAATATTCGTGATTTCCATGAGAGTACTACATTCGATGATTAATTTATAATTTATCTTAAACGTTCTCTCATATTCCAATTTCAGAGTATCGCAATCTTCAATAAAGCTGTAGCGAGAATAAAGATCTTCAACTGAAGAGAAAACAACTGAACAGGTAATTTCTGTCAATGTTAATGATTCCTGATTAGTAAATTTGATAATGAATGTATATAAGACAAAAATAACTTCAAAGGAAAGAAAGTTATTCTTTGAGTATTGCGTACACAGTTTTTTAAACCATGGATTAATATCGGTGCAATGGAAGCGGATGAAACTTGTTATCCCTTTCACTTCTTTCGTATTAGAAGTAGTATCACGTTTTCTATGTATTCCTTATCACTCAGCCTACTTTCATTTTCTCCTTTGTTGGCAGAGCTTGTGTACGTTTAGTTCAAGCGTCACCTCAAGGTTGAATCTTCTTCGATTTAGTATTTGTATATATATTTATCAGATCTTCTCAGTAACCATTGTTCATTTTAAGATAATATTTTGTTACACTTGGAAGGTGAGTAAATTACAGCAATTTTTCACAAAATTTACGAACCATCTTTGTAATACGCTAACTTACAAATCATTATTTATCAGCATTTAATTCCGTTTAAGAGATTCGTTCCCAACTAGCTTTTACTCTTAATGTCTTATTGACCATATATTTATAGTTTTCACTCTCAGACTAACACGTAATAATCCAATATTGAAGAAAAGTTACTTGTTCATGTAATTGCATCATTAATTTATTTATTGCGGACTAAAAAACAGGGAAATGAGACTAAGGTACCTAAACTTTGTTTTCGTGAAATATAAGAATCAAATTTAATGAATTTTAAAATTTACTAAATGAAAACTGAATTAATAAATATTAGAAACTGAGAATTACAAAATAGACATAATAAAATTAAACAAATCATTCATTATGTATACAAACATTATATAAAATTTATCATCATTTTTATTACTATAATTAAATTTTCAGTACAGATTACGATGATTATAAATATGATTTTTTCTAAATATTGATCCTATTTCTTTTCGCATAATTTTTCGCATATTTCCTTTCAGAAAAAGGTCAATATATATGGCGAAGTAAATCTTAGATTATGTTCATGAAACTCTCAGTATATCGTGTGCTCCCTCAGATAACTTTAAACATTATAGATACAAGGTGGACAACATAATCGATTTTAAACCGAAGGTTAAAGTATATTTTTCAGGAAAAGTAGGATAACATAACTTGAAACTCGTAGGAAAGGAGTCCAATTTTTATTCCTGATAATGAATAATGGGTAATAATAATATTTTGACAACAAAAGAATGCATAATAAACACAATATATGTATGTGAATACAAAATTAATCAATTTCCAGCATAAGAGTTGTTTTAAGCTATTATGTTAATATTTCAAGTATATTATGTTGTAAATTTTAGAAATCTTTAAAATAGGTTATACATTCACACCGATAATCAAGAGGATGATAATGTATTGGGTTTTGCCAAGGTTTTATTCCGGCATAGTGAAAATCAACTGTTTATTCAAACTGTGTGAATAATCAATATGAGGTCACTAATTTCATTTAGAAAAAAATATTTATAATTATGTCAGTCTTAAAATATATATTGGTTTTATAGTATTAATATGATAATTGAATCGTCAGTTTAGCTTATTTAGAGTGCAAATTTCGTTATTCTAATGGGTGTACAACTCTCGATAATTGAATTAGGATTATGTTTTAAATTTTCTCTTCTATTTCGATTTCCACTTATAATATCTTATATATAAAAATACAGCCTGCGTATGTCTGTGACCACAAAACTCAAAAATATTCGGTTGATTGACTTTAAATTGTAATTTAATTTAATTGCATCTAAATACGAGTGCTTTTTTAAGAAAAAATGTTATCGTTATGTCCTCAGTTCGATCTTAGACGAGTTAATTACGTAATGCACGTGAAGTTCACCTTTTCCGCTGAAGGGTTCGTTTCTTTTGCAAAATTAAATCAAAATGGAATGGTCATACTAAATTGAGTCAAGCACCAAAAGAAGGCAAAATTAAAAGGTTATATTGCACTGGTCGTGAATTATACTTTTCGAATTGAATTATCGAGAATTTACACGAAATACCACAATTTTTGTAAATGTTTGAGTGTGTAAACCACCGGTCCCTCTGACGACAAATGCCATTCTTAAATTCGTTTCTGTATTTTCGCCTATTTAAATTTAAGAAAAAGTTGTTTTGTTATTTCGCTCACTTTGATGAGCATAATCAATCGTTGAAAGTGATTTGAATAATCTAATTTCGTAATTCGCAATGTGAGTTAATTTGATACCGAAGGTTGTATTAAGTTCAATTTATTTATGTTTGAAAATATTTAACGATCTCTAGTCGAAAATCAAAGTGTGAGTTACTTTGTATTTGACTGTTGCATTCGTTTATTTCGTTATTTTTCATTTAATCGTCGTCCTTGTATTCGCTGGCCATAGGACACGTTTTTCGGGTAAAATCAAGAAAACGAAAAGCAACTCAATCGAAGCCAAGAACTGTTGTCTATGTCTACGTCTATGTAAGAACCCTGCAAGCCGCTTTTCGGCGTGTGGCAGGGGTTGCAAGCACCCTGACTCTATTTTCCTGAACGGTTGCTTTCGCATATACTTCGCGGAAAAAATTAATTTTTGAAACGATTCGTTCTAGCATCTATTTCCCTAATCTTTCCGTCAGTATCTGAACGGCGAATATAACCGAGGGGGTCTCATTCTATCGGTTACATCATCTGAGAACGTAATTTCTCTGAACTTATTTTATAAATTTATCCTTTGAATTTTTCATCTATCTTCTAATGATTCCCATCCCGCGTCCTGTAACATCTGAGTTACACTCGCTGTTTTAACGTAGCAATACTTTACAGATCGTATCGCCTCTCGTACTTTTTCTAAATCCCGGATATGACATTTCTCGGCGGGGTCCCATAAAACTATTGATATAGTTCTCTCGTCACGTCAAGATTCATTCGTCATTTTATTCAAAAAAAAGTTACTTGCCTATGTAATTGCATTATTTTTCTATGAATTGTGGACTCCTTACATGGGAAAATGAAAACCAAAGCCATAATGTTCGTTTTCGCGAAATATTTGTAACGGAAATTATTTATTCAGAATTTATACTTTATGGCAATATGCTATATATTCATCATTATCTTCCACTGGTAATACCCGTACATCAAACGTTGTTTCGTTAATACTTGTTTATTATTTATGCAATTGGATTTATCTTATGCCTATGTTATTAATTAATAATATACATTTTATTTTCCAAACAGAACTGAGTTGGTGGACAGCGTCGGATGATTAGGTCGGAGGATGAGCTCGGAATGAATTTAAGCCAGGAAAGAATAAAATAAACGCTCCTTGGAAATTAAAATCCGTGAATGATGAAGCAAAGTGAGGTTAATCCATGAAGTGCGATGCGCAATTTTAAAAGTTTATTCTTAACTATTTCTTGAACCATAAATTTAACAAAGCAGTGAACTTTTTCTATTGATACTACTTTCGTCTTTCCTTACTATTGATATTATATGAGATAAATAGTTAGTGAATATATATGTTTTTATCTATCAATTCAGTGTTTTACCATCCTTAAAGATGGTATTAATAAAGTATATGTATTTTTCTTATCTCACATATTTATCCGATCTAACCGTAAATCTAAACTTTCTAAAATAGGATACATCATCTATTTATATCGCTGATATTTTATGAAAATTTTCAATTATGTAATTATTCTTGTATTTAATTTGTACTTATAATTGTAAATTCAAGAGGTATTTCTTCGACAGCGAAGGGGGGGTCAGTAGGCCTCACCTGCTCCTGAATAAATAAATGTTTAGTCGTGGGTCTCTGTAGAGGAAAGTCGTAGGGGAATTACCGAGGAAGCGCCTTCTCCGGGGAAAAACCCCTTACCCCAGGAAACTCCCCTCCCAGGGTAGCCCTTCCAACCCGGGAAATCCCTCCCTCACCGGATCCCCCCTCCCAGGGAAACCTTCCCTAACGGCAAAAGAGCTCCCCGAGATCCCCTCCCTTCCAAGGAACCACAATTCCGGGTAACCGTCCTTCCCAGGAACACCAGTTCCCGGGATATCCTCCCTACCTGGTCCCCTCTCCCTGGGTACCCATCTCCCCAGGATACCAGCTCTCCCAGGGAACCCCCATATCCGGGAACCATCCTCCCCGGATCCCCCCTCCCCGTTTAACCCTCCCTACCAATAACCACCCTCCCATGGAAACCCTCCCACACCGGGAACCCACCTGCCCGGGAACTCGCCTCCTAGGGTTACCCTCCCACTCCTAGAAAAACGTCCCTCCCACCATGAACACCTCCCTCCTTAGGAAACTCTCACTATCCGTGAATCCTCGTCTCCGAGAAACACTCCATTCCCGGGAACCCCTTCCCACGGGAGCCCTCCTCACCTGAGAAACACACTCCCTGGATTCCCACATCTCTCTGGACTACCATATCACCGAAAGCTCTTAATTTAACCCTGTCTCCCCTTTTGGTAACCCGCGACGCAGTCTCCCGGTAAAACTTCCCCCCGTCACAATCTCCGAACGACTTTCCGTTAAGCAAACCCACGACTTAACATTTATACGTATATTAAAGGAGCAGAGGAGTTCTACTGACCCTCCTTTTCCTTCCCGAAGAGATCCCTCTATAATTTACAAACACGTTACAAGTATAAGTACAAAATAAATACCAGGATAATACATAAATAAAAATTTCCATAAAATAACAGCGATTTAAATAGATAAGATATCCTATTTAAAATATTCAGATGTACAGAGCCGATCAGATAGATAGCAGAGATTGGAAAAATATACTTGTATTACTTTATTAATATATGCGTAGATTATTATTACCATCTTTAAAGATGGAAAAACACTGAATTGATACATTTAAAAAAATTCAACAAACAGTTGATAAATGTGCATCACCCAAAGTCACATAAATATTAATAATAAGAAAATATTAATATAGTATCAATCAATAAAGGTTCATTGAATATGTCAATAGATAATTCAATAAATATTTAAGAATTGAATAACGAAATTTGAATGCACACTTCACCAATCAAGTCAAGTCACAACATAAGATTCAAGTCATCCATTTTTATTCTCAAGGAGTGTTTATTTTAATCTCTTCCGGCTAAAATTCATCCCGAGACATTCACCGACGTAGTCAACCGACGCTGTCCCTCGAAGCCGTTCTTCAAAAAAATAATATATATGCATTATTAATCAAAAACAATGATAAAATATTTATTTAATAACAATTATACATAACATTTACGCCGATTAAGGTAGAAACTGAGTCAATATTTAAAAAACTTTGACTGATATAAATTAAAATCAAATCAGTAGTGAAACACATTCGAAAACATTGGAGAATTGAATGAAAAAATTGTAAAATGCCAGTTTGTTAGTAAAGAAACTCAATATTGATCCATCTTGAATAGGAATTAACATAAAATTTGATTCAATTTTTACCGATTGTATTCCCTGTTCCATCCATGGACCGTTAAACTGCTCTCAGCATCTCTGCATTGCTACTCTTACTCTTCAATGATGAAGAAAGGTTACGAACGCGTTTCTGAAGAATAAAACAGCAATATAATAGACAAAAAATATTACGTTAATCCAAATATATGCACAACCGATCATACTTGAATAGGAAAAACTATAACAATAAATAAAAATTATACTCATTTAAGTGTTTCATTCCTGCACAAAATATATTTTGTTCGTATCTCTGATATTCTACACTGCTCGTCCTTTAAAGCTTTATGAAAATAGAGAAAACAGCAGAAAAATAGTAGTTCAAACAAAAATAACAATGTTAATCCAAAATTACGAGCTGCGTAGCATAATTGAATAGGAATAATAATTACAGGAGATTAAATTTGCACTCATCGTATCCTGTGTACTATCCCTGTGCCTAAATAATTTTCCCAGTATCTCTGCTATTCTAGTCCTAACTTTCTTGATGGATAATATTTAAGAGCCTTTTACGAATGTAAATCAGCAATTCAATAGTAGCAATGACAATTATTAATGTTTATAATGTAATTATGAATTTTCAATAATTAGTTCGTACTACTAATATTTCAATAAGGTTATGGTACCTTTGTTTCATTTCCCCGTTTAGTAGTCCGAAATATTTGAATAAATAATGCGTTTAAACGTATGAGAAACGTTTTGCAAAATAATGAGGTATTAATGTGACATTGAAAGCTATATCAATATGATCAATAAGATTAATGAGTACGAATATCTAAAACTGTAATATAATAAAAAAATAAAATATAAAAATATAAAAAAAATCTTAAGAATGAAAGTAATTGGAGTTTGAAGAAGATTCGACCTTGAGGAGACGCTTGAACTAAACGAACATAAGCATTGCAACCAAAGAAGGAGAATATGAAAGTAGGCTGAGTGATAACGAATACATGGAAAAGGTGATGCTACTTCTAAAAAGGAAGGAGTGAAAGGAAAAACAAATTCCATCCGCTTCCACTACGCTGATATTGTTCCCGGGTTAAAATATCTGTGGCGCCACCTTCGCTCCCGCCAACGGCTCAACGCCCGGGGCGCAAGCAGCGTTTAATCCCGCGGAAGGTCTTCTGAGAGATCCCCCGTGTGGACACGACGATTCGGCGCGCGCCAGTGGTTCTGTTTGGGTGTGTGCGTCTTGTGCTCCGGAGATCCAACAAAACTGATTTCCCTTCAAGTGATGCCCGCGGTAATTACAAACTCCAAATATCTAAGTTCGCAATGCTCAAAGATTAACGATCCTTCCTTTGAAGTTATCTTTGCCTTATATACATTCATCGTCTTATTTATTAATCAGGTATTATTAATATTGATAGTAATTACTTGTTAAGATGATTTGCATTTAGTTGAAAACCTTTATTCTCGATTTCGCTAAATTTAAGATTGCGATACTCTGAAATTGGAATATGAGAGAACGTGTAAGATAAATTATATTTTAATCATGGAATGTACCGTACTTATGGAAATCACGAACATTTCAATTCAAAAAATGGGAACTGACGGTTGATTATTAAGTGTAATCCATAACCAACACATAGAATTCCATTAAATTTGCATTAATTGTATACCTTGTTTCATCGCTGGACCAAATATCATTCGTCAGTATCTCTGAGATCTTACTCTGACCTTCCGTGATGGAGATATACAGCGAGATTCCTTTAAAATCAAAACACCCCGCGCAAAATTGTAGTTCGGAAATATTAAGAATGATTAATAATATTATAATATTTAAATCATACTCATTGTATTCTTTGTTGCATCCATGGACCAAATATCTCTACACAGCAATGCTACGCTCCTTCTCAGCTCAATGCTTAAAGCACCAGGTCTCACGTAGAGACTGTCTTTAAAATATGAAGTATCTCGCTCATTTATTTAATATTCAGATAATATGATTCAAAAATAACTTCACTGTATCCAAAGCATCCGGAAGACTTCGCTTGAGTTTCGTTGGTTGACCAGGCTTTCGGTATCACACCGGAGACACCAAAAGAATCATCCAAAAGCGATGGAATTCACTTCCTACGGAACTTGAAAAAAGAAGGAATAACATATTAATTATGTTTTTCAGAAATTATTGTGCGAGAAAAAAATTAAAAATATTTAATGTATAACCGATCGCTTATACTATGATATTCTATTCGACGTCGTAGGACAAGGTCTGATACCAAATCGAATCATAAGTACTGTTTCTGAATTAAATACTATTAATATTTTGTATTTTAAGAACAAAGATATGGCAACTGATAGTCTTTTGAAATCAGGACCTCCGTCAGTAGAAAAGCAGAAAGTATTTGCTGAAGTTATTAGAATATATGTTATTAATGGACATTTTCCATATTCAACTCCAGTAATTGAGTTGAAGACCAAAAACGGAAATGCCAAACTTATGTTATACTGGCGTTAGTTTTAATATGGAAAATCCGTAGCTGATAGAGATTCACGATTCAAGGGAGAGTGTCAAAGTACATCCATTAAGAAAGAATCTGTATGTACCTATTATTCAAGAATGATATGCAAGTTAAATTTAAATCTAATATTGATATGAAGGTTTAACAAATGTCATCTGTTAGAAAACAGATCGGAAAAAACAACTTGTGATTCTCTTTAATGCCCCGCTGTAATGACATAGGTTGATGATAAGCGTCACCAATAACGAATTAATTTCCAAAAAAAACAATTCACGTACTGTATCACGTTGTTATCATTATTAAGATATTACTGCGAAATAGTAACTACATACAATATATTTCATCACAAAGTATACTCGCATGAAAAATTTATAAATTGATAGGTTATTGTTTGAAGAAAATTGTCTCGTAGTAAAGTAACTGGTTATTCAAAATCGATTAACATTATAACACTCTATACGATATCTTTCTGTTGAGAAAAATATTGACCTTATGAATGGATTAATGTAAACAGAGGAGACTCAAATCTCAATAAAAAAAGTTAGCTTAAATGCAATTGGAGGTTAAAGAACAGAAAAAAAACATCGACGCGAGAAATAGTTGACTGTCGATGCCAAATCTACGAACACATGAACCACAAATTCCTAAAATATGTTCATCTTGAGAATTAAAATAAAATATTTTGTACTCAAAACCTACAATTAATCTTTATAACTTAATCTAGAGCATATCATCTTGATGCAAATACTTACCAAGTAAATGAGATCCCCAACGAAGTTCACGAAAATCTTGACGTCCTGAAGTATCCCCTGTTTTAAAGATTTGGCTTCTCGATTAACATTTATCAAACAATAATTAAGTTGACTTAGACGGTTTCGAACCTATGGCACTCCAAAATTTCAAAAGTTAACGGTTTTTCAAAAAGTACTCAGGCAGCATCTCCAAACTGGGTGACATCTCCGAAGTAACTGAAGTTTAAACATTTGAAATAACAGTTGAACCAAATACTGCGCTGTGATTGGTTAGCGATAAAAAATTCTGTCGATAACCCTTTGCTCCTAATACTTTTTATAGTTACGATAATTTATAATTAACATCAAAATACAATTCAACTAAGAGAATAACCAATTAATTTAAATTTAAAAATTTTACGAAAATAGTATTTTTTTTTTTTGAAACTCCTTTATTACAATCCGAGTAGGTTTCTCCCACGAATTACGTTATGTCTCGAGGTTAGAAAACTTCCGCTAAATATAACATTATGCAGACTATGTGGAAAGACTCGAATCAAACTAAAAATGAATTGATACTGATTTATTTTATGTTATGGTTTAGCAATTATTAAATGTGAGAAAGCGAGTATCGATAAGCGAATCAAATTTAACTTAATTCAAACTTTCAAAATGTAACTATTGCAACGATGTAATTATAGAATAAACATAAATATTCATAGAAGTTGCGAGTAATATTAATTTTAGACCATTCATAACTCTGATTCCGTATACATTTGTTTGTTGAATATCTTCCGAAAGTAATGTCAACAATACGCATTAATGTTATGATGTGATCATTGCAATAGTTCTACTAGAAAAATCATGCCAAAGTATTATACTTTGCATTTTAGTATTGGAATACAGACAATAGAATTCTCAAATTAACTCACGCTGCGTATCTTAACGTCCTGATAAATTACTTATATTGTTGTTAACCATAACCAACGAAATATGAATAACTACTCTTGTTTCGAATATTTGTCGTTGTATGATCTATAATACATCTAGTGTATAACTCTAAAATACCTCTCATTCTTTAGAATTCCAGCCAGGTGTTTTCAAATCCGAATTCCTTCGGTTATCTCAAATTCCGTCTCGTCATACCATTTCAAGGTTTTCACAAACCAAGAAATTCCTTTCCTTTACATAAAGAGCTGGCAAAATATACAGGTAGAAAATTTGAGAAATAGAATAGATAGAAATGGATTAGAGTGAAGATTACTCCTGGGAAATAATGCAATATAATTCGTTGACGCCCACAAAATTTTCCAAACTAACAGTAAATGTGATATTAGGTACGGCAGTTTTAATCGACTTAGATAAAAATGATCGCGGTCCATAAAAGAGATATTACTACGTAAAAACACAAGGATATGTTCTGAAGTATTTTTTAATTTACTCTCACAAAGCCATGGAGACATGTCAATGAAAATTTCACTCGAGCTGTTTCTAATCAGAATAATAAGGAATGCAAATTTTGCAGTCTTATTATATTTCACATCAAAGTATATAGTCATGGTCATAGTTCTGCAATTATTTGTAAATTTTCCGCTAATATTAGTAAGAATCAGTGATGATACCCTCTTTCCACAGCTTGCTGCTTTACATCACTGAACTTTATATATAATTCATAGATACCAAGCCGGTACAGATATATTAAAATTACTTGAAGGATTCTCTTGGCTACCTAGTCACTCCTTAACCAAAAACAGTTTCTAACGATTAGATGGGCAGTATAGTAATTCAACTAAATGTTAATGTAAGCTCAATTACTTACGTTTCTTCCTAGTATAATTTGAATTCGGAATGCCACGTCCGGATTCTCGAATTCTGATTAGTATCCTTTCTTGTTCCTTTTTGTATGTTGCTCAGCACGAATCATACTTCTTGGAGCCATGAAGCACAGACATATATGCACTGTTAACACTGACACACTTTTTACAAATAACTATATCACTTTAATTCATAACTACCTACTTCTAATGTCTACGTATTTAATTTCACTGGCAATTCAATTTTACTTACGAAGGAAAACGTAGAAGGTATCTTGAGCACTCGAGCACATGTTTTTCAGACCGACTTGAGAAGGACGGAAGTTACGTAATCAGATGACGAAGTGTACATTTTCGTTATTCAGAAATTTCTCAACCACAGTTCTCCCAAAATGAGCCCCAAATCCGTAGGAATGGCTGTCATAACCTTCAAGATTAATTTTGATATGTGCGAACTTAAAATGTTAATTAATAGTATCGGGGGCAAAATAATCATCTAGAGATATGGTATGGTTTTCCATGAATAGCAACTCAAATGTGGTTGGCTTAAATTTGTTCCGTGAAGTGTCTATTAGATATAAGAAATATCTTGTACGAGTAAGAATCCCAGCTTTACGACCAATGCCATTTCTAAAAGGTGTAAGTTGTTAGTCGGAACAGTGCTGTGCAGTGCAAATACTTGAATAGTGTTTTCGAGTGAGATAGTCCTTCATAAATAAGATTTGACTTGTTTATTCCTACCACCAAAAGTATAATCTATCACGCATGAGTGGCTTCTATTTGTAACGTACAACAAGATGGACGATCTTCGTGTTGGAGATGAATGAGTGCAGGATTCAGTAAATGAATATAAAGGTAAGTATAAAATGAAGAAAAACGTGTAGTGACTTAAAAATACTAAAAAACATTCCCTTGTGTTTTTCCATATATCTATGCATTTCACGGACTGTCATAATTTTTATTTAATTGTAAAACTAATTAAAACTATATCATCTAATTAGCAATTTACTGATAGTTTAGGGCTGACCCTTTAGATAATTTTGTAATTTTTATATACGGAAAAGAAAGGAATTTCTGGGCTTGTCGAAAGCAAGAATATGTATGACGTGATAAAACTTAAGATAACTGAAGGAATCTGGATTTGAAAACACCGATTGTCTTCGGCTGGAATACTAAAGAATGAATATTTATAATTCATATAGTATAGATAATATGATGACATAATAACTATTTGTAATTATAATGGCCATAAATCCATGTTTCGGAAATTACTGTTGTCAATAAATATGTAACTTATCAGGGCGTCATTACAAAAATATATATCTATAATTTTAAGAATTCAATAGTTTCATTACATCAGATAAATGTATGCACACGTTCCTTTGGTACATACTCTACAGAACAAAATTAAATGGAATATGACTTTTTATTGGTCTAAAGTAAATACAACTCGGAAATATGTTGAATTTTTAGGATTTGACCAAATTTAAATCATCCTTTTAGTTATATTTTAGAAGTTTAGGTTCGAATTTAAATTCGCAGATTGATACTCACTTTCTACCGTGTCAATATTGCCAAACCTTAACATTATATAAACGAAGGTTTTGTAGTCTTTTCAATTTATATAATTTTTTAAAATGACATATATTTCAGAAGTCTTTTAACTATGAGTCATAAAGTAATGTGGTGGAGACGGTTAAAATACGCGGAATATAATAACGAGTTTCGAAATAATATTAATTTTCCAATGATTTTAAATTTAAATTAAATGGTCATTCTCTTAGTAAAATTTTATTTTGATAATGAATATAATTAATGATAACTATTAAAAAAAGAGGTAAATTAGAAGGAGATTGAAAGAATTTTTTATCGCCAACCAATCACAGCGCAGTATTTGGTTCAACTGTTATTCCAAATGTTTATATTTCAGTTGCCTCGGAGATGTCACCCAGTGTGGAGACGCTGCCTGAGTACTTTTTGAAAAGCCGTTAACTTTTGAAATTTTGGAGTGCCATTGGTTCGAAACCGCTTAAGTCAACTTAATTATTGTTTGATCAATTTCAATCGAAGAGCCTCATCTTTAAAACAGAGGATATTTCTGGACGTCAAGATTTTCGTGGACTACTTTGGGGATCTCATTAACATGATAAGTATTTGCATCAAGATGATTTGCTCTAGATTAAGTTCTAAAGATTAATATTTGGTTTATGAGAACAAAATATCTGATTTTAATTCTCACGATGAATATATTTTAGCAGATAGCGGATTATGTTTTTGTGACTGTGACATCTTAAGTCAACTATTTCTCGCGTCCATGATATATTCATCTTTCTTTAACCACCAATTGCATTTCAGCTAAATTTTTTATTCAGATTACAGTCGTCATTATTTTACTTGAATCTATCCTGCTGGCTTAAAGTCGATATTTCTCTCACCAGAAAGAAATCGTGTAGTGAGTTCTAATGGTATGATTCGATTTTGAATAACCAAGTACTTTACGTCGGAAATATTTTCTTCAGCAATTACCTACCGATATTGTGGAGGTAAGTTATCGACAATATGTACTTATATCAAATGAACTGGATAATTATATAAAAATGAAAAATTTTATTTTACCTTTTGTCGTTATATCTCATCCATCCCTTACAATAAGGATATCCATTCTCCTATCATTCTTCCATATTTCGATTAAAAATTGTCATACATGTAATTCTGTAACTATGGGTATATATTCATTAGACGTCTAGTATTCTTATTCTTGTATTCGAGTCTTAATTAAAAGAAAGCCGTTTGTTGGCCTCTGTTTACAAAATCAATGTATGTTTAAGGTTTGTTTCCTTCCTCTTCTTGGTACAACCCGAGATGAAAATCGGAAATAATTAATGAAGATACAGTAAAACTTCTACAACAGACCACCTCTATTAAACGACCACCTCCGCAAACGGCCAAGTTTTCAAGGCACCGATTTTTTTCCCTATACGCTTAATGTTAAAAATACCTCTCGAACAGACCAGAACATCCCTCTGGTTACGACCGGATTTGAAGTCGTCGTGAAGGCTACTGTACATTTGAAGTTATCGAGTTGCATGAAAAAGGAAAATCGGAGAGAAAGTTGGCGGATTTGTTTAACTGTGGAAAAACTCAAATAAACAAAATCATTAAAGAAAAAGTTGATCTCCGCAAAGAATGGGAAGATTTTAAGTTCAGAGGAGTGAAGAGAATGAGGAAAGAAAAATGTCCAGACGTATATGAAGCATTATTGGAATGGTTTAAAACAGCACGGTCCAAGAATATCCCAATAAGCGGAGCTCTGATGAAAGAAAAAGCCCTAGAGATCGCAGAGGCCCTCGGAATAAAAGACTTCAACGGATGGCTCGACAAGTTTTGAACAAGAAACAACATTGTGTTCCGCGCATTGTGTGGAGAAGCTGCCGATGTAGATGAAAATGTCTGTGATGATTGGCAAACAAGACTTCCATTTCTCTTAGCAGGATACGATGACCGTGACATTTTTAATATTGATGAAACTGGTCTCTTTTTCCGTGCTCTCCCAAATAAGAGCATGATGCTCAAGTCGGCAGACTCCAAAGGGGGGAAACAAGCTAAAGGAAGAATGACTATAGCATTTTGTGTTAGCGCAGCAGGAGAGAAAATGAAACCTTTGATGATTTGGAAATCAAAGAATCCACGATGTTTTAAGCGTAAAGACATCACTCAGCTTGGAATTCATTGGAAATCGAACCGCAAAGCTTGGATGACATCTTCATTATTTGAGGAGTGGTTATTAGAGTTCGATAAGGAAATTGAGAAAGAAGGTAGAAACGTGCTCCTTAATTTAGATAATGCGACTTGTCACAAACATCAAGCTGTGTTAAAGAATGTGAAACTGTTGTTTTTGCCGCCAAGTGCGACCTCCAAGCTTCAACCCCTAGACCATGGCGTTATCAAATGGTTCAAGTTAGAATACAGGATATACGTTTTGAGATCCATTATTGCAAGAATGGATAAATGTGAAAATGCGACCGACCTGGCCAAAAAGATAACAGTTGCCGACGCCGTGGGATGGACCAAACGCGCCTGGAAGGACTTAGATGCGGACTTAATCACTAAGTGTTTCGCCAGTTGTGGACTCACTAATTCCGAATTGGAAAACTTAATTTTTTTTTCGATGATTCTGATGCTATTGGTGAAATAGAGGAGCTTTCGCAACTGGCGGGGATTGATTATGATCCGGAGTCTCTGGAGTGCGAGGAGAACTTAGAATGCTTTGATAATCTCAGCGAAAATTGGGAAGACCGCTTAATACAGGATGCTATTGCCCAAGGTAAGAGTGCATATTATTTTTTTTTAATCGTTATGCTTAAAATATTTTAAAAAATACTAAGACTTATATTTTATGACTTTTATAGGCGCAAATTCCGAATCTGAAGATGAAAGTTCCCCTGCTGACATCATTCAACAGGCGGTCGAACCTACGATGACAGCGCAGCAAGCGTTAAAAAAATAGACTATATGATTTTAAATTTGCAAACGAAAGACAATTCAATAAGTAGTCTATCTTCAGAACTGAAAAATAGATGGGAAAAAGAGGTACCTTCTGAAAAATCAAAAAAAAATGAAACAAATAGAAATTTCGAGAAAGAAAATAAATACGTATTGTAAAAAAATAGTACGACTTCGTTTTTTGTATATAATTAAAATAAAAATAATAAAATTAGATTGTATATTTTTCTTAATTTTTACTACTGAATAATTGTTTCTAAATCGATAAAAACGTTTTAAGCAGCTCAATGTTAATACTTCTCAAAGAGACCAACCCCCCTCAACGACCGATTTTCCTCAGAACGGAGGGTGGTCGCTCCCGAGAAGTTTTACTGTATAAATAACTTGTTCTAGCCGATACTTTCACCTGAAACTTAGTGGAAGAATTTGGATAAACTTTCTAATATTATATTATGATATATGACCTTCATCTCTACCGGAATAACCTTATATGTTTATTATCACCATCGAATCATGAATTTCGATTAGTTACGAATTTTGAATGTTAAAGCTAACGCCATCCTAATATGTTTGGTATCACCGTTTTTGGTCTTCAACTGAACTGAGCTGAACTTAAGATACACTGAATTAATGGTATTCAACTCAGAAACTGTACCTCCCATTCAGTATGGTATCAGACCTTGTCCTACGACGTCGAATAGAATATCATAGTTTAAGCGATCGGTTATACATTAAATATTTTTATTCTTTTCTCGCACAATATTTTCAGAAAAACATAATTAATATGTGCTTCCTTCTTTTTTCAAGTTCCGTAGGAAGTGAATTCCATCGCTTTTGTATGATTCTTTTGGTGTCTCCGGTGTGATACCGAAAGCCTGGTCAACCAACGAAACTCAAGCGAAGTCTTCCGGATACACTGGACACAGTTAAGTTATTTTGAATCATATTATCTGAATATTAAATAAATACGCGAGATACTTCATATTTTAAAGACACTTCCTACGTGAGACCTGGTGCTTTAAGCATTAAGATGAGAAGGAGCGTAGCATTGCTGTGTAGAGATATTTGGTCCATGGATGCAACAAAGAATACAATGAGTATGATTTAAATATTATAATATTATTAATCCTTCTTAATGTTTTCGAACTACCATTTTGCACGGGGTGTTTGGATTTTAAAGGAATCTCGCTACATAACTCCATCACGGAAGGTCAGAGTAAGATCTCAGAGATACTGACGAATGATATTTGGTCCAGCGATGAAACAAGGTATACAAGTAATGCAAATTTAATGGAAGTCTTTGTGTTGGTTATGGATTTCACTTAAATAAACAGTCGTCAGTTCCCCTTTTTTAGAGTGTAATATTCGTGATTTCCATGAGAGTACTACATTCGATGATTAATTTATAATTTATCTTAAACGTTCTCTCATATTCCAATTTCAGAGTATCGCAATCTTCAATAAAGCTGTAGCGAGAATAAAGATCTTCAACTGAAGAGAAAACAACTGAACAGGTAATTTCTGTCAATGTTAATGATTCCTGATTAGTAAATTTGATAATGAATGTATATAAGACAAAAATAACTTCAAAGGAAAGAAAGTTATTCTTTGAGTATTGCGTACACAGTTTTTTAAACCATGGATTAATATCGGTGCAATGGAAGCGGATGAAACTTGTTATCCCTTTCACTTCTTTCGTATTAGAAGTAGTATCACGTTTTCTATGTATTCCTTATCACTCAGCCTACTTTCATTTTCTCCTTTGTTGGCAGAGCTTGTGTACGTTTAGTTCAAGCGTCACCTCAAGGTTGAATCTTCTTCGATTTAGTATTTGTATATATATATTTATCAGATCTTCTCAGTAACCATTGTTCATTTTAAGATAATATTTTGTTACACTTGGAAGGTGAGAAATTACAGCAATTTTTCACAAAATTTACGAACCATCTTTGTAATACGCTAACTTACAAGTCATTATTTGTAAGTTAGCGCACTCGCTTCCGATATTGGAGCTTAAACGACTGTATAATCCCTTGGTCTAGTGGATGTAAGTTTGCAATTCTGTTTGGAGGCAGAAACAGCAACTTAGCATTTGTAAGGGAATCGCTTGGATGGCATGGGGCATTGTCAAGCAACAGAATCACCTTCCGCTGTTCATAGACCATCTTAGCATTAAAGTCCTTCAGCCAAAATTCGAAAATTGCCGATGTCATCCATGCCCTTCTATTCGCATGCCATTTTACTCTTAACTGTTGGGCATCAACTCTTTTAAAGCAACGAGGTCTCAGAGATTTCCCTATTATCAAGAGTTTCTCTCTCTCTCCCACCGCATTACAGCACAGCAGCACTGTTAATCTTTCTATAGACATCTTTCCTCCGTTGCACATCTCATTGCTGAGGGTAAGGGATTTTTTAGGCATTGACCGATAAAAAAGGCCACTCTCGTCAACATTAAATATGTCACGAAGTGCATAGCCATCTAAAATGGATGGTAATCTTTTCTTCCAATCGTCAACATCCTTCGGATTTACATCTCCCCCTTCTCCACACACTGGCAACAAAATTATTCACCTCCAATTCGTTCGCTATTTCTCGAGCTTTCTCTTGGATCATCGGTCCACTCACAGGTAATCTCTTTGCTCGCGCACTCGTAAACCACTTGTACACAACCTCATTCATTCTCGACACTCGTCGATCTCTTCCTTTTCGTTGCGCGATTCTTATTGTCCTCCCAGTCTTTCAAAATTGAGCTTTTGTTTTTCAAAATGTTATTTATTTGTATCCTTCCACAATTAAAAGTGTTTGCCAATTTTCTTGCTGAAGATCCATTCTTACTCTCCAAAATAACTTTCCTTCTCTCTTCCAGAGTCAGGACGAGTTTGTTCTTGCCTCCGCTCATTTTACCGATTTCACTGACTACTGCTGTATGTTACTGAAAGAATTCGGTTGAACGCTAGAGACAGTATGAAGTAAGAAACTGAGTGTATCCGAATTAATCACTCGGTTTCTTCCCTATTAACGCCCGTTCAAGTGGAGACGATCTGGAGTTCTATAGCGTTGCATGGTTCTGTCGGAGAGGTAAATCGCTACCTGCACTACAAAAAACATAACGTATGCTCATGTCATCCCCTTACCGCTCATCCCAAACATGCCTATATTTTGGAGGTAAAGTGGATTGGAAAACACTGACAGAAAATAAAAGCATGGTGTGCTTCTGGGCATTTTTATGGCGATTTCTTTGGTCGAAAAACCCGAGTCACATCCTTCTTCCTCATCCATTACAGAGGTACTCACTTGCTTTCCGACACTGTGCATGGGTCGGTGAACTGTCACAGAAATAAATCTTCTCTATTTTACTCTTGGTTTATCAATTGTTGTCAGCAGTGGATCGTCACAACATTAATGGTGTCAGGCGTGGCTTCTTTGCGACAGAATCATCCAACTCAAGAGAGCCTCATGATAGATTAAAATGCTGATGAAGATTTCTATGATTTCTAACACCAAGAACTATATATAAACTATATACGACATAGTGGCGTCTTAGTAAATAAGTTTGTTTGAAGAAAAATCGGAAATCATCGAAAGCAAGAAGGGTTTCTGGTCGCGGAAATAGTGGCCGCAGGCATAACATAGAGTGACCGCTGGCCGCTGAAGGAGGTGACCGCTGAAAGGAGGTGAAATTTACATTGTTTATACGGGATATTCGTTCCGTTCCCGAAAAAAAAGGCCGCTTGAGGAGGTGACCGCTTAAGGGAGGTGGCCGTTGAGGCAGGTTTCACTGTATACAAATCATCCATTATTTATACAAACAGTATGTAAAATTTATCATCATTTTTATTATTATAATTAAATTTCAGGACAGATTACGATGATTATAAATATGATTTTTTCTAAATATTGATCCTATTTCTTTTCGCATAATTTTTCGCATATTTCCTTTCAGAAAAAGGTCAATATATATGGCGAAGTAAATCTTAGATTCTGTTCATGAAACTCTCAGTTTATCGTGTGCTCCCTCAGATAACTTCAAACATTATAGATACAAGGTGGACAACATAATCGATTTTAAACCGAAGGTTGAAGTATATTTTTCAGGAAAAGTAGGATAACATAACTTGAAACTCGTAGGAAAGGAGTCCAATTTTTATTCCTGATAATGAATAATGGGTAATAATAATATTTTGACAACAAAAGAATGCATAATAAACACAATATATGTATGTGAATACAAAATTAATCAATTTCCAGCATAAGAGTTGTTTTAAGCTATTATGTTAATATTTCAAGTATATTATGTTGTAAATTTTAGAAATCTTTAAAATAGGTTATACATTCACAACGATAATCAAGAGGATGATAATGTATTGGGTTTTGCCAAGGTTTTATTCCGGCATAGTGAAAATCAACTGTTTATTCAAACTGTGTGAATAATCAATAAGAGGTCACTAATTTCATTTAGAAAAAAATATTTATAATTATGTCAGTCTTAAAATATATATTGGTTTTATAGTATTAATATGATAATTGAATCGTCAGTTTAGCTTATTTAGAGTGCAAATTTCGTTATTCTAATGGGTGTACAACTCTCGATAATTGAATTAGGATTATGTTTTAAATTTTCTCTTCTATTTCGATTTCCACTTATAATATCTTATATATAAAAATACAGCCTGCGTATGTCTGTGACCACAAAACTCAAAAATATTCGGTTGATTGACTTTAAATTGTAATTTAATTTAATTGCATCTAAATACGAGTGCTTTTTTAAGAAAAAATGTTATCGTTATGTCCTCAGTTCGATCTTAGACGAGTTAAGCACGTAATGCACGTGAAGTTCACCTTTTCCGCTGAAGGGTTCGTTTCTTTTGCAAAATTAAATCAAAATGGAATGGTCATACTAAATTGAGTCAAGCACCAAAAGAAGGAAAAATTAAAAGGTTATATTGCACTGGTCGTGAATTATACTTTTCGAATTGAATTATCGAGAATTTACACGAAATACCACAATTTTTGTAAATGTTTGAGTGTGTAAACCACCGGTCCCTCTGACGACAAATGCCATTCTTAAATTCGTTTCTGCATTTTCGCCTATTTAAATTTAAGAAAAAGTTGTTTTGTTATTTCGCTCACTTTGATGAGCATAATCAATCGTTGAAAGTGATTTGAATAATCTAATTTCGTAATTCGCAATGTGAGTTAATTTGATACCGAAGGTTGTATTAAGTTCAATTTATTTATGTTTGAAAATATTTAATGATCTCTAGTCGAAAATCAAAGTGTGAGTTACTTTGTATTTGACTGTTGCATTCGTTTATTTCGTTATTTTTCATTTAATCGTCGTCCTTGTATTCGCTGGCCATAGGACACGTTTTTCGGGTAAAATCAAGAAAACGAAAAGCAACTCAATCGAAGCCAAGAACTGTTGTCTATGTCTACGTCTATGTAAGAACCCTGCAAGCCGCTTTTCGGCGTGTGGCAGGGGTTGCAAGCACCCTGACTCTATTTTCCTGAACGGTTGCTTTCGCATATACTTCGCGGAAAAAATTAATTTTTGAAACGATTCGTTCTAGCATCTATTTCCCTAATCTTTCCGTCAGTATCTGAACGGCGAATATAACCGAGGGGGTCTCATTCTATCGGTTACATCATCTGAGAACGTAATTTCTCTGAACTTATTTTATAAATTTATCCTTTGAATTTTTCATCTATCTTCTAATGATTCCCATCCCGCGTCCTGTAACATCTGAGTTACACTCGCTGTTTTAACGTAGCAATACTTTACAGATCGTATCGCCTCTCGTACTTTTTCTAAATCCCGGATATGACATTTCTCGGCGGGGTCCCATAAAACTATTGATATAGTTCTCTCGTCACGTCAAGATTCATTCGTCATTTTATTCAAAAAAAAGTTACTTGCCTATGTAATTGCATTATTTTTCTATGAATTGTGGACTCCTTACATGGGAAAATGAAAACCAAAGCCATAATGTTCGTTTTCGCGAAATATTTGTAACGGAAATTATTTATTCAGAATTTATACTTTATGGCAATATGCTATATATTCATCATTATCTTCCACTGGTAATACCCGTACATCAAACGTTGTTTCGTTAATACTTGTTTATTATTTATGCAATTGGATTTATCTTATGCCTATGTTATTAATTAATAATATACATTTTATTTTCCACACACAACTGAGTTGGTGGAAAGCGTCGGATGATTAGGTCGGAGGATGAGCTCAGAATGAATTTAAGCCAGGAAAGAATAAAATAAACGCTCCTTGGAAATTAAAATCCGTGAATGATGAAGCAAATTGAGGTTAATCCATGAAGTGCGATGCGCAATTTTAAAAGTTTATTCTTAACTATTTCTTGAACCATAAATTTAACAAAGCAGTGAACTTTTTCTATTGATACTACTTTCGTCTTTCCTTACTATTGATATTATATGAGATAAATAGTTAGTAAATATATATGTTTTTATCTATCAATTCAGTGTTTTACCATCCTTAAAGATGGTATTAATAAAGTATATATATTTTTCTTATCTCACATATATATCTGATCTAACCGTAAATCTAAACTTTCTAAAATAGGATACATCATCTATTTATATCGCTGATATTTTATGAAAATTTTCAATTATGTAATTATTCTTGTATTTAATTTGTACTTATAATTGTAAATTCAAGAGGTATTTCTTCGACAGCGAAGGGGGGGTCAGTAGGCCTCACCTGCTCCTGAATAAATAAATGTTTAGTCGTGGGTCTATGTAGAGGAAAGTCGTAGGGGAATTACCGAGGAAGCGCCTTCTCCGGGGAAAAACCCCTTACCCCAGGAAACTCCCCTCCCAGGGTAGCCCTTCCAACCCGGGAAATCCCTCCCTCACCGGATCCCCCCTCCCAGGGAAACCTTCCCTAACGGCAAAAGAGCTCCCCGAGATCCCCTCCCTTCCAAGGAACCGCAATTCCGGGTAACCGTCCTTCCCAGGAACACCACTTCCCGGGATATCCTCCCTACCTGGTCCCCTCTCCCTGGGTACCCATCTCCCCAGGATACCCGCTCCCCCAGGGAACCCCCATATCCGGGAACCATCCTCCCCGGATCCCCCCTCCCCGTTTAACCCTCCCTACCAATAACCACCCTCCCATGGAAACCCTCCCACACCGGGAACCCACCTGCCCGGGAACTCGCCTCCTAGGGTTACCCTCCCACTCCTAGAAAAACGTCCCTCCCACCATGAACACCTCCCTCCTTAGGAAACTCTCACTATCCGTGAATCCTCGTCTCCGAGAAACACTCCATTCCCGGGAACCCCTTCCCACGGGAGCCCTCCTCACCTGAGAAACACACTCCCTGGATTCCCACATCTCTCTGGACTACCATATCACCGAAAGCTCTTAATTTAACCCTGTCTCCCCTTTTGGTAACCCGCGACGCAGTCTCCCGGTAAAACTTCCCCCCGTCACAATCTCCGAACGACTTTCCGTTAAGCAAACCCACGACTTAACATTTATACGTATATTAAAGGAGCAGAGGAGTTCTACTGACCCTCCTTTTCCTTCCCGAAGAGATCCCTCTATAATTTACAAACACGTTACAAGTATAAGTACAAAATAAATACCAGGATAATTACATAAATAAAAATGTCCATAAAATAACAGCGATTTAATAGATAAGATATCCTATTTGAAATATTCAGATGTACAGAGCCAACCAGATAGATAGCAGAGATTGGAAAAATATACTTGCATTACTATATTAATATGTGCGTAGATTATTATTACCATCTTTTAAGATGGAAAAACACTAGATTGATACATTTAAAAAAAATTCAACAAATAGTTGTTAAATGTGCATCACCCAAAGTCACATAAATATTAATAATAAGAAACGATTAATACAGTATTAATCAATAAAGGTTCATTGAATTGGTCAATAGATTATTCCATAAATAATTAAGAATTGAATTACAAAATTGGAATGCACATTTCACGTTCTAGCTCCACATCACCAATCAAGTCAAGTCACAACATAAGATTCAAGTCATGCATTTTTATTCTCAAGGAGTGTTTATTTTAATCTCTTCCGGCTAAATTCCATCCCGAAGACATTCACCGACGTAGTCAACCGACGCTGTCCCTCGACTCCGTTCTTCAAGGAAAATAATATATGTATTATTAACCAAAAACAATGATAAAATATTTATGTAATAACAATTATACATAACATTTACGCCGATTAAGGTTGAAACTGAGTCAATATTTAAAAAACTTTGACTGATATAAATTAAAATCAAATCAGTAGTGAAACACATTCGAAAACATTGGAGAATTGAATGAAAAAATTGTAAAATGCCAGTTTGTTAGTAAAGAAACTCACTATTGATCCATCTTGAATAGGAATTAACATAAAATTTGATTCAATTTTTACCGATTGTATTCCCTGTTTCATCCATGGACCGTTAAACTGCTCTCAGCATCTCTGCATTGCTACTCTTACTCTTCAATGATGAAGAAAGATTACGAACGCGTTTCTGAAGAATAAAACAGCAATATAATTGACAAAAAATATTACGTTAATCCAAATATATGCACAACCGATCATACTTGAATAGGAAAAACTATAACAATGAATACAAATGATACTCATTTAAGTGTATCATTCCTGCACAAAATATATTTTGTTCGTATCTCTGATATTCTACACTGCTCGTCCTTTAAAGCTTTATGAAAATGGAGAAAACAGCAGAAGAATAGTAGTTCAAACACAAATAACAGAATGTTAATCCAAAATTAGGAGCTGCGTAGCGTAATTGAATAGGAATAATAACTACAGGAGATTAAATTTGCACTCATCGTATCCTGTGTACTATCCCTGTGCCTAAATACTTTTCCCAGTATCTCTGCTATTCTAGTCCTCACTTTCTTGATGGATAATATTTAAGAGCCTTTTACGAATGTAAATCAGCAATTCAATAGTAGCAATAATCATTATTATTAATGTTTATAATGTAATTATGAATTTTCAATAATTATTTTGTGCTTCTAATATTTCAATAAGGTTTTGGTACCTTTGTTTCATTTCCCCGTTCAGTAGTCCGAAATATTTGAATAAATAATGCGTTTAAACGTATGAGAAACGTTTTGCAAAATAATGACGTATTAATGTGACATTGAAATCTATATCAATATGATCAATAAGATTAATGAGAACGAATATCTAAAAATGTATTTTATTGCTGGAAAACAATGATTTGTAAGTTAGCATTTTACGAAGATGTTTCGTAAACTTGTCATTGATATAATTTACTCTCCTTTCGAAGATGTAACGTGATTCTATCTTTTAATGGACAATTGATACAGACGTGATCTGATAAATATGTATGCAATTACCTAAAGGATAGCAACTTTGCCTTCAATTGAACTCCAAAGATGTGAAAACACACTTAGGTGAAAATGGCAGGAATCATTGTTTAAATAATCTTAAGAAGTAATTGAAAGTTGAGGAAGATTTGACATTGAGATGACTCTTAAACCTAACGTACTACATTGGCTTCGCTAACAGAAAAGGAAAAAATCAATGTATATTACTCAAATTAAGAATGAAAAATATGAAAAGTAATGTTAGAGCTAAAATGGAAGGAATGAAAGAAAAACAAATTCCATCCGCTTTCACTACGCCCACAGTGTTTCCGTGTTAAAATATCTAAGTAATATAAGCTCAAAAAATAACCAGTCTTCTATGCATTCATTATCTAATTTGTGAGTCAGGTATCATTAACTTAGATAAGAATTACATGTAAAGTTTATATTTACTTGGTTGAACACCATATCACTCCCTTTAACTTTATTTAAGAAAACAATACGATTAAATTGATATATAAGAGAATCTTATGATATAATATTCGTGTAAAAGTCAAACAAACAAACCAAAGTAAAGATGTTTACGAAAGCAAGTCCTTGAACTTGAAAGACGTGAAAACAACCTTAGGTGAAAATGAAAGGAATCACTGTTGAAAAATCTTAAGAATGAAAGTAATTGGAGTTTGAAGAAGATTCGACCTTGAGGAGACGCTTGAACTAAACGAACATAAGCATTGCAAACAAAGAAGGAGAATATGAAAGTAGGCTGAGTGATAACGAATACATGGAAAAGGTGATGCTACTTCTAAAACGGAAGGAGTGAAAGGAAAAACAAATTCCATCCGCTTCCACTACGCTGATATTGTTCCCGGGTTAAAATATCTGTGGCGCCACCTTCGCTCCCGCCAACGGCTCAACGCCCGGGGCGCAAGCAGCGTTTAATCCCGCGGAAGGTCTTCTGAGAGATCCCCCGTGTGGACACGACGATTCGGCGCGCGCCAGTGGTTCTGTTTGGGTGTGTGCGTCTTGTGCTCCGGAGATCCAACAAAACTGATTTCCCTTCAAGTGATGCCCGCGGTAATTACAAACTCCAAATATCTAAGTTCGCAATGCTCAAAGATTAACGATCCTTCCTTTGAAGTTATCTTTGCCTTATATACATTCATCGTCTTATTTATTAATCAGGTATTATTAATATTGATAGTAATTACTTGTTAAGATGATTTGCATTTAGTTGAAAACCTTTATTCTCGATTTCGCTAAATTTAAGATTGCGATACTCTGAAATTGGAATATGAGAGAACGTGTAAGATAAATTATATTTTAATCATGGAATGTACCGTACTTATGGAAATCACGAACATTTCAATTCAAAAAATGGGAACTGACGGTTGATTATTAAGTGTAATCCATAACCAACACATAGAATTCCATTAAATTTGCATTAATTGTATACCTTGTTTCATCGCTGGACCAAATATCATTCGTCAGTATCTCTGAGATCTTACTCTGACCTTCCGTGATGGAGATATACAGCGAGATTCCTTTAAAATCAAAACACCCCGCGCAAAATGGTAGTTCGGAAATATTAAGAATGATTAATAATATTATAATATTTAAATCATACTCATTGTATTCTTTGTTGCATCCATGGACCAAATATCTCTACACAGCAATGCTACGCTCCTTCTCAGCTCAATGCTTAAAGCACCAGGTCTCACGTAGGAACTGTCGTTAAAATATGAAGTATCTCGCTTATTTATTTAATATTCGGATAATATGATTCAAAAATAACTTAAATGTGTTCAGGGCATCCGGAAGACTTCGCTTGAGTTTCGTTGGTTGAGCAGGCTTTCGGTATCACACCGGAGACACCAAAAGAATCATCCTAATGCGATGGAATTCACTTTCTACGGAACTTGAAAAAAGAAGGAAGCACTTATTAATTATTTATATAAAATAGAATTTAAAGAAAATATTGTACGAGAAAAGAATAAAATTATCAAATGTTTTACCGTTTGCTCAAACGATGATGTTCTATTCGACGTTGTAGGACAAGGTCTGATACCAAATCGAAGTTACTTTGGGATGTATTGTTTCTGATTTAAATAAAATTAATTTATGGTATCTTAAGAAAAACGAATTTGCAAATAAAGTATAAATCTTTTAAAAACACAACAGCTCCTTCATTTAATTTTGAATCTAATTTGTAATCCAATGAAAATAATCAAACAACACGAAAATACAATAATGAAAGAATAAGCAAGATGCGTAAAGGGTAAATTATTCCTCTTTTCAAATTCGAGTAGTCTGCAGGACCTCCGTTAGATGATTAGTAGAAAGTATTTGCTGTAGTAATTAGAATAATTATTATAAATGAACATTACCGTTATTCAACTCCAGTAATTCAGTTGAAGACCAAAAACGGTGAAACCAAACATATTAGGCTGGCGTTAGATTTAACATTAAAAATTGGTAACTGACAGAAACTCAGGATAAGAGGGTGACAATAAAATATACTATTCATAGATAATCAGTCCGTCCCTTTTATTTAAGAATTATATGCAAGTTAATTTTGAATCTAACATTTATATAAAGGTTAACACAAAGAAGTCATTTGATAGATATCTGATCGGAAAAAACAGGTTATGTTTCAAATAATCGGTTGATGATATCCGTCACTTATCCCAAATGAATTTCCAAAATATATCAATTAACGTACTCTATCACGCTGTTATCATTAATTAGAAATTATGGTGAATAAGTTACTCTTCATATGTTTTCCCAAATTAAATTCGCATGAAAAATGCATGAAACGATCGCTGCTCTAAAAATAAAATTAGAAATTTCATTTAGATTCTTCCACTAAATTACAGTTGAAAGAATCGGTTAAAATTAATAAACTATATCACCATTAATTATTTCCGATATTCATCTCGGGTTGTAACAAGAAGAGGTTCGTTACAAACCTTAGACATCCATTGATTTTTTAAACAGAGGCCACCAAACTGACTTTCTTATATTTAAGACTCGTAAACGAGAATAAGAATACACTAATTCGATACCTTATGAATATCTGCCCATTGTTCAAGAATTACATGTATGACGATTTATAATCGAGATATGAAAGTAATATATTTATTCAGAGAGAATCCGTAAGAACTATAAGTAAGTTAAATTTGAATCAAATATATTTATGAAGATTCACACAAAGAATTTATTCCATAGACAACTGAACGGAAAAAAAAAAAACAATTATAAACCGCGTTTATGTGACATCGGTTGATGATATGCGTCACTTATCCCGAATTAATTTCAAATTTCATCTCCAGTTGTACTATGAAGAGGATCGTAACAAAAAACTAATTCGGCAAAAAGAATATCTACCCATTATTCAAGAATTACATGTAGGACGATTTAGAATCAAATCAACGAATAAACATAGGAAGGCGGATATCCTCTTGGAATGGATGCTACAATGAAGACACACGGTAAAATCCTATTCATATAATAACCCAGTTAATTTGATATTAGAGCACATTGACCATAAGCGTCCTCTACAAAATCGGGAGATAATTACTGGAAGAATACAGTCCCGCTGTAACGTATTTTGTTATTCTAAATCGATTTAAAACCTTACTACTCTCGATACGATCGACGCGAGAAATATCTGACTGTCAATGTCACAGCTACTAACACTTGATTCGCAGACTCATAAAATATGATCATCATTAGAATCGAAATAATATATATTCTACTCAAAACGAGAGATTAATCTTTAGAACTAAATCCACTGTAATTCATGATGTTGCACACACCTACCAAATATATGAGATCCCCAACGAAGTCCACGAAAATCTTGACGTCCTGGAATATTCCTTTGTTTTAATGAATTCCTGCTTCTCGATCAAAATTAATTAAACAATAATTAAGTTTAAATTCGAAATTTGTTCGTACATGCTCAGTTTCGAAACTATGGTTCGCAAAATTTCAAAATTAAACGGTTATTCAATAAATAGACAGGTAGCATCTCCTCACTGGGTGTCATCTCCGAGGCAACTGAAGTTTAAACATTTGGAATAACAGTTGAGCCAAATACTGCGCTGTGATTGGTTGGCGATAAAAAATTATTTCAATCGCCCTCTATTTCACCTACTTTTAATAGTAATCATGATTTATATTCATTATCAAAATAAAATTTAACTTAGAGAAAAACGATTCAATTTAATTTTAAAGGTTCTTGGAAAATTAATATTATTTTTTAAATCCTACATTGAAAACTTTGTAAATTTCCCTTCATGACTTGAACTTAAAAATAGGAAGCATCATACTTGTTTTTGTATTGGAATACTGGCAATTTAGTTCTAAAATTTATTCACGTTACGTATAATAATAACGTAATAAATTACTTATCTTCTGGTAAACAATTACTTACGAAATATGGATTTGTCTTTAAAATTACATATAGATATTATGTACAATATCAGTCATAATATTATCTATACTATCTGAATTGTAAATGCCTCTCATTCTTTAGTATTCCGGCCGAAGACAATCGGTGTTTTCAAATCCGAATTCCTTCAGATATCTTAAGTTTTGTCTCCTCGTACATATTCAAGCTTACGACAAGCCCAGAAATTCCTATCTTTTCCGTATAAAAATGACAAAATTTCTACATGGTCAGCTCTAAACTAACAGTAAATGGCAAATTAGATAACATAGTTTTAATTCCTCTTAGATAAAACATTATCAGAGCCCGTGAAACGAATAGGTACATGGAAAAACACAAGGAAATGTGTTTAATCACCTACACGTTTTTCTTCATTTTATACTAACCTTTATATTCATTCGATGTGCGAAGGCGTTACCTCGTGGAAGGCCATAATAAATGATAAAAAAACACTAGTACACTTCCACAGATTTATTTCATTGGCGACATGTTTCGCTAGCGAGCTAGCATCATCTGGCACATTTATTATTTTGGGATTTCATTATATACAATAACTGATGGTGGGAATTTAGGAAGAAGGTTGGGGTTTAAAGAGTTTACTAGGAAGGGAAAGAAGGGGGGAAGGGTTGGGAAACAGGCGCTCATTTGTCAAAATATGTTCATGGGAGGCGCATATAATTTCTACCTCCTCCAAAAGGTCCAAGCGGCGGCCTTGCTTTTCTCTATGGAGACAATTGGGTTGAAAATCACTTTGGTGTCCTTCATCCAGGAGGTGCAGCGCGAAGTTGGACGACAGTTTGGCGAGCGAAGAGACTCCTCAAAGGATCCGGCATTGTTATCACGGAGTCGCTCACCAAAACAAGAGCTATGTTGCTCAGAGAGGCAAAGGATTTATTCGGGAAGACGAACGTATGGACATACGACGGTAAGATTGTAATTCTTGGAGTCAATGGTCGCCGTATATTCATCTCCTCCTCAAGGGAACTAAAGCAGCTAAACTCATCTTCTTAGTGGCCGATTTACTTTCTCCTTTACTAATATTCTGTCACTTTTTACCTCCATGGGAGAGGAAGTTTTAAGACTGTATTCGTGCTAGTGTTAAAGTGCATTAGGTTTTCTCTACTTTGTTTTCGTGTGTTATTTTCTGTGAAGTGATGATCTTCGTGTTCCCGTAGTGTAGATTCCACTCAGTGCAATTTATCCGTAATTATAGTAACGCTCTTTTCTAAGTGAAGTGAAAGTGAAGTGAAGTGCTTAGTGCAATCTATCCTTAGCTCCTCTCTCATTTCCCCAACGTGCTATTTACCAGATATTTAATTTTTACTCTGTGCTAACTTAACCAAGTTCTCGCCATCAGTATAAGACAGGATGTGATTAATTTCTAGGAACTTATGTCAGTGTCCTTACTTTAATTTTGCAATGCCTTTCCTTATTTTTTCATGTACCCCTTACGTAATTTTCCTAAACTTTTTCCTATTACTCTCCCACTAAAGGATTCTCTATTTCCGTTCATAATTCTTGCCCTCTCAAGGCTCACAGCCATATATCTTCAATGGATATTATTAGCCCCTTACTTTACAGCCGTACTTCCTCTTTTAGGTCTCCGACCGACCCTTACAAGGCGTCACAAATTCCCTCCTTTCTCTCTCCCTCTAAGTTAGACCCATAGAGTAAGCTTACTCTATGGTTAGACCCTAATTCCTTAACATCCCTCCCTCTCCGCTCCGGAGGTCTTGTCCTCAATCCAGAAGCAAAACTTTTCGAGCCCTTAGACAATAACAGAGATTCAATGCGTCATACCCTTGACACTTTACACTCATCATCGTCTGGCATTGCTATCTCACACAATAGTTTATCCCATTCCATCCCTTCAACGAAGGAAATTTTAGAGAAAAAGTTTCTACCTTTCCCGAGCACCTTCAAAATTATCTACCTTAATCCGCAAAGCCTAATTCCGCATCTCAACGAGCTTCGTTCAATCATACCAGAATCAGGAGTGCATGCGATTGCCGTTAGTGAAACATGGCTTCATACAAACATTCAATCTTCTACAGTAAATATTCAAGGATGTAGTTTATATCGTAACGAACGTGTTGGTAAGAGAGGAGGCGGGGTGGCAATTTTTGCAAGAAATGATCTACGTTGTAAAATTATTTCTCATAGCAATCCAACATTTTGTAGGAGACCAGTATTTTTATTTCTAGAAGTAGTTAACGAGCACAAAAAAATTCTTCTTGGGGTCTTCTACCGTCCACCTAATATAGGGCACTTAACAGATATCGACGAAGAATTATCGAAACTACGTAACAATTACGATCATATAGTAATTACGGGTGATTTCAATGCGAATCTTAATGCAGATTTTAACGACGCAATATTTCTTCGTAATACCTTCGATACCCATAATCTAACAATTCTTCCACTACAACCCACACATAATACACAAAAATCGTCTACATGGATTGATCTCATAGCCACCGCTAATCCGGAAAGAGTTGAAATTCACGGTCAAATTCCAGTACCTGGAATCTCGTATCATGACTTACTTTTCTTGTCATACTCACTTAAAGTTATGAAAAATAAACAGAAATACATCTATCATCGTAATTTGAATAACATAAATGATGCAGAAATGTTTGAATATGCTCATAGTTTACCCTGGTATGAGATAGAATTAACTGATGATATCGATCTTAAAGCTGAAATTCTAAATAACCTACTGACAAATTTGCTCGATAAGCACGCTCCAATTAGAAAAATTAGAATTTCGAAACCACGAGCGCCTTGGCTCACAGATGATATCAAAAGAATGATGGTCAAGCGTGACTTCATATTCCGAGAATTTAAACGCACTAAAGATCAGTTAATTTTCAATAAGTATAAGAAATACAGAAACAAAACCAAACAAATCATCAGAAACGCCAAAATTAAATATGCTTATTCAATATCGAATGGCAATAAAACTTCCGCTGCTTTGTGGAAAAACTTACGTAATCTGGGAATTGGTCAATCTAAGTAGCCTCCTTCGCTAAGAAATATTTCCCTTGACTTGAAGGGGCCAAGGGATCAACCCTTGGCCCCTTATTGTTTTCTCTGTTTATTAATGACTGTCCTCAAGTAATTAAACATTGTAAGCATCATTTATACGCAGACGACTTACAGATATACATCGACACCACGATTTCTGGCTTCCATGAATGCGTACAGCACGTAAATCATGACCTCGAACAAATTAATAACTGGAGTAAAGACAATTTTTTAAAAATAAATCCTTCAAAATCGCAAGCCATTGTCATCGGGACACCCAAGTTGATAAGAAGGCTTAATCAAGATAACGAAGCAAAGCTCACGTTAGACAACTCGCAGATCACATTCTGCGACTCTGTGAATAATCTGGGTTTTATCATCAATAATAATCTTACGTGGTCGGAACACATCGTTAATGTGTGTAAAAAAGTTTATTCTTCAATTAATTCTCTTAGATGCCTAGGAAGTTTCCTGACGCCTTCGATTAAAGCTCAACTGATAAATTCATTAATCATGCCACACTTTGACTACGGTGGTATTGTTTACCAAGACTTATCCAAAGAATTAGCAACCAAATTGCAGCGTGCCCAGAACGCATCGGTTCGGTTTTTCTTTAACTTAAAGAAATTCGACCATATCTCGGGCGCGTTTGAGAAATTGTCTTGGTTCAAGCTCGCTTCTCGTCGAAAATTACACATCTTAACAACAACTTACCGTATCATGCGATTACAAACTCCCGATTACCTTTTTTCAGAATTTGTCAGCTTAGGGTCGGTACATAATTTCAACACTAGAGGAAGAAATAATCTACTCATTCCAAATCACAGGACGGAAATGCTACATAAATCCTTTGCAGTGACCTCTGTTAATTTATGGAATGCCCTTCCGCATAGTATCAAATCTTCCTGTTCTATCCACACTGTCAAGAGGAGATGCCTTTCGTATCTTCTAGAGAATCAATAACGCTAATTATCTCCATCATAGCATTTTACATTTTACCATAAGTCAAGTTCGTTTTTTCTTATGTTTTCAAGCTGCACGGAACAACACTTTAAACTTCTTTCTTTACTTTGGAATATTTTGTTCGTTTTTGGTACTACAGTTTACATCCAGTATAACCTTTTCTTTTTTTTCTTTTTTTGTATTTCCATGATATTAACTTACTTTCGATTATTGTTTATGCCTAAATCATGATTTTAACTCTCTTATATAATTATTGTAGAGCATTATTTTTGGATTGATCGTGTTTTATTTTGCTTTTTTCTAGTTCAGTCATATTTTTTATCACAAGTGCATGTATCTACTTACTGTATTCTCTGCATTTCATTTTTTATTAACTTCCATTATTTGTCTTGATAATATGTCTCTAATACTTCTTGTAATTTTCCAGGTTATATGTAAATTGTTTTCTTTAATGTCTTTTAGTTTTTGCTATCGGTAGGTTTGCGCAGGTTTTTCACACCCCCCTTCTTTGTGGGTGTTTTCCTGCAGCGGATATTTTTTCCTAAGCTTTTCTTAGGTTTTTTTTACATCCGCAATCCCTTCTTACATTTTCTTCTATTTCCCTCTAAGTTTCATTGATACATGTAATATAGTACTTATAATAATGTAAAAACTAAACTACAGGTTAGATGGAAGAGGAGATTTTTTAGTCTCAATCTCGCCTAATAAAGACCTCTAATAATAATCCAAAAAAGTCCAAGAAATCGCTGGTTTCGCATTCCATGGGACCTGACGATAATAACCAACCTTATCTCTCGGCCATCCTGTGTTGCTAAGTGCAGTATTTTAAAGCTCCTCAATCTTATATGCAGCTACAACTAGTTCGATTTGTTGTGGGGAGCTGTACATACATATCCTTCCGATTTAACATATAAAATCCCAACTCGACCTTGGAACATTTTATTTGCGATAGTCTCAAAAACATTCCCCTTCATTTCGGAAAGCTTCCTGCTCCACAATCTTTGGCGGATGTCGCTTCCTCTCTCTCTGGACTCATCGCTGTTACTCGCGTTTTATTAATATGAGTTACGTAAGAATGATTATGTGATTTACTTGGTGCTAAGAAATTCTCTATTCTTTAGATATGAGCTTCTCCTAGTCATCTTTCATATGTTAGGCATTTACTATTGGATTCGTTATTTTACTAACTTATTGCGGACTCGGGAATAACTGAAACGAAATACCTATCTGTTTTTGTTTGGGCGTGACCTTATGATTTAGAGAATTCACCCAGTACAAAGACCTTAGCAGTCATACCTTTATCACATATCTGTTTACATAGAATTCTGCGATATCGTTTTCTAGGAATTCAGCAAAATACACTCAAGAAAGCGACCCTTCCCTTTTTGACTGAATGACTCAATTTAAAGTAAACACAAAGAGACCAAATTAAACAGACGTGCAGTGAAATCATAAGTTACTTAGAAGACGATTGATAAGGATACAGAAGGCCTCCATGAATAAATCCTTTCTCGCGGAAGAGGAATCTTCTTCACGATCTTCATCGATATATTTGAGAAACAATTACCTCCGCAACTGCTCCTACACCATTTATCCGGTAAGTTATAATTTTACGCTATAGCATATGTACGGGCATTCCACGGAAAATCTTGCAGAAAAAGACGTTTTAGTGAATTTTTAGAAAAGTGTTTAGAAATGTTTCATTTTTGCTAACCTCATTGGCCGAGTTTCAGTTCAATGAAAATTTTATAGCAAAGTTAAGAACTATAAAGCCTCCAAATTTTGGCAAAAATCGCCGAACATAGATAATTTTGAATGATCATTACCTTCAAATTAAAAACGTTTAGTTACTTGTTCTTTCATTAATTGAATATTCCAAATAAGGTTTAAATTTGCAATTAATTATTTACTGCGATATCGTCCACTTTCACCCTGTTTACCGGAGTTTAAAATGCATCATCGAAATGTATATCGTTGTTTAGTGGAAAACATTTTTTTTATATAAACGTGTTATGAAAGCATAATGTAAAATTAAAGTTTATCGGACGGTGCATGCCGCGCGCGCGCCTCCGCCCCTTTCTTTGCACAGGTAAGCGTTTGCTCGGATTGGGAATAAGACTACTGGTAGCTTCGTTAACATGCAACTATACATTTAATCTTTAGTTATATAGTATGAGTTAATACGTGCAACTGTTATCGATGGCATCGATCGATGAATTTATAATTTAAAAGACATTAAAAGCAATTGAGTAGATATCTCATCTAATTGTAGAGGTTCACATATTTATTTTATTTGTTACCTACCACGATGCTTTCTGTTACAAACGGCGTTTAATTTATGTTTCAAATAGCGCTTTATTTATCTGTAATGGAATACACTCGTGCATTGCTAATCCAACCATTCAATTTGCTACAAAATGCATTGGAGAGGGAATGAGGTTTCTAATCTAGTAAGGTAGTTTTTCAATATTTTTCTCGCTTAGGCAGAATGCTATGTGTCCACACAGTGCAGCCCAATGATTTTTTTTTAAAGCTACAGTTTCCCTTCACTGGTGAAAAAAAATCCGATCCAAATCTAGGATTCAAACCCAGGATCTTGGGGTAGGAGTGATAGCTATGATGGCATGCTCGGCCATCAAGCCCAGTGCTATGAATATAGATATTTATATCATTAAAAATAAGAATTGGTCAAATTAAATGCCATTACTTGGCAGATATACCTCAGTGGCATATTCATATAGCGTGACATAGTCTGAATATGAAAATTACTTGCAATTCCATATTTAAGAATTTCCTTCTTATTCTAAGGAATACTTTTGTTAACCGCACTGACAGTTGAAAATGTTTTGGTTCATATATAAACTATGTCTTAGATTGGTCAAGTCACATCAACATCCTTATTAAAAATATAACTTCTATCTTTATAATCTGGAGAGTGGCTTCTATAGTAGTATCGATAGATTTTAATATTATTATAATATTCTAATGATGATTCCTTCCTCATTATGTACAGCATTATTTTCTGGGATCAATCTTCACTTTACATCAGGGCCTTTTTATTCCCAAAAAAAAACAATCAAGGCAATTCTTGGAGTTTCATATGGTAGACCTCTTTTACTTCTATTAATATTAAACCCTTCCTCTTTCTGTATTCTTAGCAGCTGATGATTTATCCTAACCAACTGTCATCTTTTTCCCTCTAACTCAACCTACCACAATTATTTTACTTGTACTCAATCAGATAACATTAACCCTTGCAAGTCTGAATTTTTTTCCATGAAGAAAAAAATAATTTTTGAATTTATTTGTCTATTTTAGATACATTTATACTTTTACCAATAATAAACTTTGAAATTTATAATTTAGTTAACGATTTATGATGTGTCCAATATTTTGGACACTTATTTTAAACTGTCAGTAATAATAGTAATATTGTTAAAAGTGGTTCGACAGCTTAGGTAATTACGCACATAGGCTCCCACCGGGAATCGAACCCGGGACCGCTTTCACCAAAGGCAAACGCGCTGTCCACATGACTATTAGGAAGCCCACACAGAATAATGAAGTAAGACCAATCTTTTTAGCGAATATTAACTAAAATTTTTGAAAATCCCCTCCATGTATCCTTATGGAGAAAATCGGGACTTTGGGGCCTTCTAGAATCGAACACATGGCACCGAAGTTCAAAGTCGGCTTTTTTCTGGAGGTTACCCGTAATGGCCATAACGTCGTAAAAATTTCAAGTCGGTGGCACTTGTGGAACATGGTTAGAATTTTGATCCCCTATATCTATTATATATAGACGCTTCTCCGGATATCTATTACGAGTAAAATTTTGCTTGCATACTGCAAGCAGATCGGCAATACTAATTTCATATCGGCATCACATCGGGACGGTCCTCATAAGAAAAAAAAAGGATTTAATTTTTTCTTAAAATTCGCTGAAATTTCATCGTCTAGCATCGAACCTGGGTCTTACTGGTAAAACTACTATGAAACACAATAGAAGATCACCATCTCTAACTATGTGTAAAAATTCAAGCAGAAATATTGGCTACAACTGCCTCAAAAGACGCTCTAATGTTCACGAATGTAAATGGCTCTCGGGACTCAAACCAAGGACGATCATTTAAATTTAAAAAATGTTTCTGAAAGTTATTTATGATCTTTATCTATATGCCGAATTTCAAGTTTCTATATTATTGGCAAAGGTTTCAAAATAATTCCTAAAAATCGGATCAACTTCTGATTGCAGAGACACCTGGTGGCGAACCCAGGACACATTGATAGCTGTGAATGCACTGTTTGATTTTTATGGACTTGATCTTTCTATATGCAATGTTTGAAGTCGATATCGTGCCGGGAAGTACCTAAAATTTGTTTCCGTTATCTCCGTAAGAAATGCATTGAGGAATTTAAATGTCCCTCTGGGATCGAACCAAGGACCATCAGCGAATATGTAAAATTCGATTATGATATATATTTATGGTATCTAACCTCATACCGAATTTCAAGTTTCTATGCCATCGAAAAAGGGTCCAAAAAAATCTTAAAAATCGCCACAATGCATTTTAAACGGCCGATTTTTGCCCCGACCTAGCATCGAACCAAGGATAATATTCGTAGATGTCTTTATGGTTTATTTTAGATATGCATGGCATTTAGCGATCTCTTGAATTTCAAATCTCTCCTTTTCCGGGAAGTGCCTCAAAAAAATTTTCGAAAATCCCCGCCATGTAATCTTATGGGGAAAATCGCGACTTTGGGGCCTTCTGGAATCGAACCCATTACACCGAGGTTCAAAGTCGGCTTTTTCCTGGAGGTTACACGTCATGGCCATAACGTGGTAAAAATTTCAAAGCAGTGGCACTTGTGGAACATGGTTAGAATTTTGATCCCCTATATATATATCTATTATATATAGATGCTTCTCCGGATTCATTCATATATATAGATAGGTATATAGATAGGTATATAGATAGATAGGATACAAATTCACAGCCTAAACCACAAGCGTGATTGAGTTCAAATTTTTACTGAGTATTGGCCATAACAATTAACCGCCGGAAAAATTGTGATTTTGATCCTCAGTGTCATGGGTTCGATTCCAGAGGGCCCCAAAGTCCCGATTTTTCCCGTTTAAATGTATTGCTTAGATTTTCGGGAATTTTGAAAAAATACTTCCCGGATAGTTATAGAATCGAAACTCTAGGACCCTTTATATATGGTCATGATCTATCGAAAACATAAATGAGTTTTACGGAAAATAACCTGGGTTCGATGCTAGGTCAAGGAAAATATCGGCCGTTTAAAATGCATTGTGGCGATTTTTAAGATTTTTTTTCGACCCTTTCCCGATGGCATGGAAACTTGAAATTCTGCATGGAGTTGGAGATCATAAATATATGTCGTAATCAAATTTTACATATTCGCTGTCGGTCCTTGGTTCGATCCCAGAGAGCCATTTACATTCGTCAATGCATTTCTTATGGAGATAACAGAAAAAGGTTTTAGGTACTTCCCGGCATGATATAGACTTCAAACTTTGTATGAAATAAGATGAAGTCCTAATATGTCATACTGTGCAATCACAGCTACCAATATTTCCTGCGTTCGACACCAGGCGTCTCTACAATCAGTAAATTAGCCTATTTTTAAGAATTAATTTAAACCCCTTCCCAATAATGTTAAAACATGAAATTAGGTATATAAATAGAGAACATAGATAGATTTCAAAAAAATGTTTTAGATTTCCTAGATCATCCTTGGTTCGAATCCAGAGAGCCATTTACATTATTGAAAAGTAGAACGTCGTTTGAGGCAGTTGTAGCCAATATTTTTGGTTGAATTTTCACACATAGTTAGAGATGGTGATATTCTATTGTGCTGCATAGTAAGTTCACCAGTAAGACCCAGGTTCGATGCCAGACGATGAAATTGCAGCGAATTTTAAGAATATTTTCAATTCTTTTTTTTTTTCTTTTGAGGACCGTCCCGATATGATGCCGATATAAAATTAGTGTTGCCGATCTGCTTGCAGTATGCAAGCTACATTTTACTCGTATATATATAGGTATATCCGGAGAAACGTCTATATATAATAGATACGAGTAAAATGTTGCTTGCATACTGCAAGCAGATCGTCAGCACTATTTTCATGTCGGCATCATATAGGGACGGCCATCAAAAGAAAAAATGGATTAAAATTTTTCTTCAAATTCGCTGAGATTCCATCGTCTGGCATCAAACCCGGGTCTTTACTGTGAACTTTCTATGCAGCACAATAGAACATCACCATCTCTAACTATGTGTGAAAATTCAAGCAGAAATATGGGCTACAACTGCCTCAAAAGACGTTTTAATTTTCACGAATTTAAATGGCTCTCTGGATTCGAACCAAGGACATTCTTGGAAATCTAAAACATGTTTCTAAAAATTATTTATGATCTCTATCTATGTTCCGAATTTCAAGTTTCTGTTTTATTGGGAAAGGGTTCAAAATTGTTCCTAAAAATTGAATCAATTTCTGATTGCAGAGACACCTGGTGTCGAACCCAGGACTTACTTCCAGCTGTGAAATCACATTATGACTTGGTTTGACCTGATCTTATTAAATGCAAAGTTTGATATCAACAACTTGCCAGGAAGTACCTAAAATTTGCTTCCGTAATCTCCATAAGAAATGCATTGTAGGAGGTAAATGGCCCTCTGGGATCGAACCAAGGACCATAAGCGAGTTCTAAAATTTTATAATGATATATATTTATGATATATATCTACGTGCCAAGTTTCAAGATTCCAAGTCATCTGTAAGTAATTAAAAAAAATCTTAAAAATCGCAATATAAATTAAACGGGAGAATATTTGCACTGGCCTAGCATCGAACCAAGGATAATATTTGTAGATGTCTTTGTGGTTTCCTTTAGATATACACGGCATCTAGCGATCTCTTGAATTTCAACTCTCAACTCTTCCGGGAAGTGCCTCAAAAAAATTTTCGAAAATCCCCGCCATGTAATCTTATGGGGAAAATCGCGACTTTGGGGCCTTCTGGAGTCGAACCCATGACACCTAGGTTCAAAGTCGGCTTTTTCCTGGAGGTTACACGTTATGGCCAATACGTCGTAAAATTTTCAAGTCGTTGGCTCTTGTGGAACATGGTTAGAATTTTGATCCCCTATATATATATAGGTATATCCGGAGAAGCGTCTATATATAATAGACGAGTAAAATGTTGCTTGCATATTGCAAGCAGATCGGCAATACTAATTTCATATCGGCATCACATCGGGACGGTCCTCATAAAAAAGAGGATTTAATTTTTTCTTAAAATTCGCTGAAATTTCATCGTCTTTTTTTTCATGCACTTATCGAAATGATAGGAAGTTCTCGCTTTTATGGAAGATGTATATTAAGGATAGATTTTTGAAAAAATGTAGATAAGACCTTACTGTTCCTGGGTTCGATGCCGGAGCACATAAAAGTTTCTCTCATAAGGAATATAAGGGAAAAGTAAGACGTCATTTGAGGTAGTTGCACCTAATACTTCTGCTTGAATTTTCACACATGGTTAAAGGATGTGATCTTCTTTAGTGCTGCATAGAAAGTATTACCAGAAAGACCCGGTTTCGAAGCCAGATAGTAAATACACCCCCCATTTAAAACGCATTGAGTTAGTTTTCATTATTTATTTTGATGTATTAATCGAAATAATAGGAAAATCTTGCTTTGCTAGAAGATGTATATTAAGACTCAGTTTAAGAAAAAAATTAGATATGACCATGCTGTACTAGGGTTCGATGCCAGAGCACATTAAAATTTCTCTCATAAGGAATATATGGGAAAAGTAGGACGTCCTTTGGGGCAGTTGCAGCTAATATTTCTGCTTGAATTTTCACAGATAGTTAGAGATGGTGATCTTCTATTGTGCTGCATAGTAAGTATCACCCGGAAGACCCGGGTTCGATGCCGGACGAATAAATTGCAGCGAATCATCAGAATATTTTCAATCCATTTTTTTTTCTTTTGACGGCCTTCCCGATATGATGCCGACATGAAATTATTGTTGTCGATCTGCTTGCAGTATGCAAGCTACATTTTAATCGTAAATTATAAATAATAATAGATATGAGAACGAATGAATGTATGACTGTGGTGCCTTGGTAGCATACTGCAAATTATTCGTCTGGCATCGAACCCAGGTCTTCCCGATCATACTTACTATGCAGCACCATAGAAGATCACCATCTGTAACTATGTGTGAAAATTCAAGCAGAAATATTGGCTTCAACTGCCTCAAACGACGACTTACTTTTCCCTTATATTCCTTATGAGAGAAATGTTAATGTGCTCTGGCATCGAACCCAGGAATAGTACGGGCTTATGAAATTTTTTTTCTTAAACAAATTCTTAATATATATCTTCTAGCTGAGCGAAAAGTTCCTATCATTTCGATAAGTGCATCAAAAAAATTAATGAAAAACTATCCCCATGCATTTTAAATGCAGCATTTTTGCATCGTCCTAGCATCGAACCCAGGACGTTCTCATTAGTAGTCATTAATGTTTTTAATTGTTCTTGACCATATCTGTAAGCTCCTTGAATTTCGATTCTCTACCTGTCCGGGAAGTATTATTTAAAAAATTTTGAAAATCGCCTTCATGTATCCTTATGGAGAAAATCGGGACTTTGGGGCCTTCTAGAATCGAACCCATGGCACCGAGGTTCAATGTCGGCTTTTTCCTGGAGGTTACTCGTCATGGCCATAACGTCGTTAAAATTTCAAGTCGGTGGCACTTGTGGAACATGGTTAGACTTTTGATCCCCAGTGTATATCTTCTATTATATATAGACGCTTCTCCGGATATCTTCTATTATATATAGACGCTTCTCCGGATATCTATTATATATAGATGCTTCTCCGGATTCATTCATGTATCCATATATATATACGAGTAAAATGTAGCTTGCATACTGCAAGCAGATCGACAACACTATTATAATGTGGGCATCATATCGGGACGGCCATCAAAAGAAAAAAAGGGATTGAAATTTTTCTTAAAATTCGCTGAAATTCCATCGTCTGGCATCGAACCCGGGTCTTTACTGAGAACTTACTATGCAGCACAATAGAACATCACCATTTCTATTTCCAGAAGGCCCCAAAGTTGCGATTTTCTCCATAAGAATACATGGCAGAGATTTTCGAAAATTTTTTGAGGCACTTCCCGGGAAAGGAGAGAGTTGAAATTCAAGGGATCGCTAGATGCCGTGCATATCTAAAGGAAATCATAAAGACATCTACGAATATTATCCTTGGTTCGATGCTAGGTCGGGGCAAATATCGGCCGTTTGAAATGCATTGTGGCGATTTTTAAGATTTTTTTTGGACCCTTTTCCGATGGCATAGAAACTTGAAATTCGGTATGATGTTAGACACCATAAAAATATATCATAATTAAATTTTACATATTCGCTGATGGTCCTTGGTTCAATCCCAGAGGGACATTAAATTCCTCAATGCATTTCTTACGGAGATAACGGAAACAAATTTTAGGTACTTCCCGGTACGATATCGACTTCAAACTTTGCATATAGAAAGATCAAGTCCATACAAATCAAACAGTGCATTCACAGCTATCAATGTGTCCTGGGTTCGACACCAGGTGTCTCTGCAATCAGAAGTTGATCCGATTTTTAGGAATTATTTTGAAACCTTTGCCAATAATATAGGAACTTCAAATTCGGCATATAGATAGAGATCACAAATAATTTTCAGAAACATTTTTTATATTTCCAAAATCGCCCTTGGTTCGAATCCAGAGAGCCATTTAAATTCGTGAAAATTAGAACGTCTTTTGAGGCAGTTGTAGCCATTATTTCTGCTTGAATTTTCTCACATAGTTAGAGATGGTGATGTTCTATTTTCCTGCATAGTAAGTACACAGTAAAGACCCGGGTTCAATGCCAGACGATGGAATTTATGCGAATTTTAAGAAAAATTTCAATCCATTTTTTTCTTTTGATGGCCGTCCCGATATGATGCCGACATGAAAATAGTGTTGTCGATCAGCTTGCAGTATGCAAGCTACATTTTACTCGTATATCTATCTATTATATATAGACGTTTCTCCGGATATACCTATATATATACGAGTAAAATGTTGCTTGCATACTGCAAGCAGATTGGCCATACTAATTTCTTTTCGGCATCATATCGGGACGGTCCTCAAAAGAAAAAAAATGGATTTACATTTTTCTTAAAATTCGCTGAAATTTCATCGTCTAGCATCGAACCGGGGTCTTACTGGTAAACTTACTATGCAGCACAATAGAAGATCACCATATCTAACTATGTGTGAAAATTCAAGCAGAAATATTGGCTATAACTGCCTCAAAAAACGTTCTAATTTTCACGAATGTTAATGCCTTTCGGGACTCGAACCAAGGACGATCGTGGAAATCAAAAACATGTTTCTGAAAGTTATTTATGATCTCTATCTATATGCCTAATTTCAAGTTTCTATTTTATTGTGAAAGGTTTCAAAATAATTCCTAAAAATCGGATCAACTTCTGATTTCAGAGACACCTGGTGTCGAACCCAGGACGTATTGCAAACTGTGAATGCACAGTTTGATTTGTAAAGACTTTTTCTTGTATCTTGCAAAGTTTGAAGTCGATAGCATGCCGGGAAAGTACCTTAATTTTGTTTCCGTTATCTCCGTAAGGAATGCATTGAGAAGTGCAAATGGTCCTCTGGGATCGAACCAAGGACCATCAGCGAACATGAAAAATTTGATTACGAAATATATTTATGATATCTATCGACGTGCCGAGTTTCAAGTATCCATGTTATCGGGAAAGGACCCAAAAAAAATTTTCAAAATCGCCGCAATGCATTTTAAACGGCCGATTTTTGCCCCGACCTAGCATCGAACCATGGACCATATTCGGCGATGTCTTTCTGATTTACGTTGGATTTGCACGGCTTCTAGCGATCCCTTGAATTTCAACTCTCTACTTTTCCGGGAAGTGCCTCAAAAAAATTTTCGAAAATCCCCGCCATGTATTCTTATGGAGAAAATCGCGACTTTGGGGCCCTCTGGAATCGAACCTATGACACTGAGGATAAAAATCGCAATTTTTCTGGCGGTTACACGTTATGGCCAATACGTCGTAAAAATTTCAAGTCAATGACGCTTGTGGTTTAGGCTGTGAATTAGTATCCTATCTATCTATCTAGGTATATACATGAATGAATCCGGAGAAGCATCTATATATAATAGATATATAGGGGATCAAAATTCTAACCATGTTCCACAAGTGCCAACGCCTTGAAATTTTTACGACATATTGGCCATAACGTGTAACCTCCAGGAAAAAGCAGACTTTGAACCTCGGTGTCATGGGTTCGATTCCAGAAGGCCCCAAAGTCGCGATTTTGTCCATAAGAATACATGGCGGGGATTTTCGAAAATATTTTTGAGGCACTTCCCGGAAAAGGACAGATTTGAAATTCGAGGGACCGCTAGATGCCGTGCATATCTAAAGGAAAGCATAAAGACATCTACGAATATTATCCTTGGTTCGATGCTAGGTCGGGGCGAAAATCGGCCGTTTAAAATGCATTGTGGCGATTTTTATGATTTTTTTTGGACCCTTTCCCGATGGCATGGATACTTGAAATTCGGTATGAGGATAGATACCATAAAAATATATAAGGATCAAATTTTACATATTCGCTGATGGTCCTTGGTTCGATCCCAGAGGGACATTTAAATTCCTCAATGCATTTCTTACGGAGATAACGGAAACGAATTTTATGTACTTCCCGGAACGATATCGACTTCAAACTTTGCATATAGAAAAAGCAATTCCATAAAAATCAAACAATGCATTCACAGCTATCAATGTGTACTGGGTTCGACACCAGGTGTCTCTGCAATCAGAAGTTAATCCGATTTTTAGGAATTATTTTGAAACCTTTGCCAATAATATAGGAACTTCAAATTCAGCATATAGATATAGATCATAAATAATTTTCAGAAACATTTTTTATATTTCCAAAATCGCCCTTGGTTCGAATCCAGAGAGCCATTTAAATTCGTGAAAATTAGAACGTCTTTTGAGGCAGTTGTAGCCCATATTTCTGCTTGAATTTTCACAAATAGTTAGAGATGGTGATGTTCTATTGTGCTGCATAGTAAGTTCACAGTAAATACCCGGGTTTGATGCCAGACGATGGAATTTCAGCGAATCTTAAGAAAAATTTCAATCCATTTTTTTTCTTTTGATGGTCGTCCCGGTATGATGCCGACATGAAAATTGTGTTGTCGATCTGCTTGCAGTATGCAAGCAACATTTTACTCGTATATATATATATATATATATATATATATATATATATATATATATATATATATATATAGATATATATATATAAGTACGAGTAAAATGGAGCTTGCATACTGCAAGCAGATCGCCAACACTAATTCTATGTCGGCATCGTATCGGAACAGCCCTCAAAAGAAAAAAACGGGATTGAAAATATTCTTAAAATTCGCTGCAATTTAATCGTCTGGCATCGAACCAAGGACTTCCTGGTGAACCCACTATGCAGCACAAAAGAAAATCACCATCTCTTACTATGTGTGAAAATTCAAGCAGAAATAATGGCTCCAACTGCCTCAAAGGAAGTTCTACTTTTCAATAATGTAAATGGCTCTCTGAATTCGAACCAAGGACGATCTAGGAAATTTAAAACATGTTTTAGAAATGTATTTATATTCTCTCTCTATATACCTAATTTCATGTTTTAATATTATTGGGAAGGGATTTAAATTAATTCTTAAAAATCGGATAATTTACTGATTGTAGAGACGCCTGGTGTCGAACCCAGGACACATTGGTAGCTGTGAATGCACAGTATGACTTATTAAGACTTCATCTTATTTCATACAAGGTTTGAAGTTGATATCATGCCGGGAAGTGCCTAAAACCTTTTTCTGTTATCTCCATAATAAATGCATTGAGTAATGTAAATGGCTCTCTGGGATCGAACCAAGGACCATCAGCGAATGTGTAAAATTTGATTATGAAATATATTTATGATATCTAAACCCATGCCAAATTTCAAGTTTGCATGCCATCGGGAAGGGGTCCAAAAAAAATCTTAAAAATCGCCACAATTAATTTTAAACGGCCGATTTTTGCCTTGACCTAGCATCGAACCCAGGATATTTTCAGTAAAACTGATTTATGTTTTCGATAGATCATGACCATATATATAGGCTCCTTGAGTTTTGATTCTCTACCTATCTGGCAAGTATTTATGTTAATTATCGAAAATCAAAGCAATGCATTTAAACGGGAGAAATCGGGACTTTGGGGCCCTCTGGAATCGAACCCATGACACTGAGGTTCAAAATCACATTTTTTCTGCCGGTTACACGTTATGGCCAATATGTCGTAAAAATTTCAAGTAAATCACCCTTGTGGTTTAGGCTGTGAATTAGTATCCTATCTATCTATCTATCTAGGTATATACATGAATGAATCCGGAGAAGCATCTATATAAAATAGATATCCGGAGAAGCGTCTATATATATATACGAGTAAAATGTAGCTTGCATACTGCAAGCAGACCGACAACAATAATTTCATGTCGGCATCATATCGGGACGGCCCTCAAAAGAAAAAAAAAGGTATTGAAAATATTCTTAAAATTCGCTGCAATTTAATCGTCTGGCAACGAACCCGAGTCTTCCTGGTAAGCTTACTACGCAGCACAACAGAAAATCACCATCTCTTACTATGTGTGAAAATTCAAGCAGAAATATTGGCTACAACTGCCTCAAACGACGTTCTACTTTTCAGGAATGTAAATGGCTCTCTGGATTCGAACCAAGGACGATCTTGGAAATCTAAAACATGTCATGAAAGTTATTTATGATCTCTATCTACATGCCGAATTTCAAGTTTCTATATTATTGGGATAGGGCTCAAAATAATTATTAAAAATCGGATCAACTACTGATATAAGAGACGCCTGGTGTCGAACCCAGGAAATATATTTACGCTGTGAATGCACAGTATGATTTTAAAGGACTTGATCTTATTTTGTGCAAAGTTTGAAATCGATATCATGCCGGGAAGTACCTAAAATTTGTCTCCGTTATCTCCATAAGAAATGCATTGAGGAATGTAAATGGCCCTCTGGGATCGAACCAAGGACCATCAGCGAATACAAAAAATTTTATTATGATATAAATTCATGATCTCCAACCTCATGCCGAATTTCAAGTATCCATGCCATCGGGAAAGGGTCCAAAAAAAATCATAAAAATCGCCACAATGCATTTTAAACGGCCGATTTTTGCCTCGACCTAGCATCGAACTTAGGATATTTTCCGTAAAACTCATTTATGATTTCGATAGATCATTACCATATATATAGGCTCCTTGAGTTTTATTTCTCTACCTATCCGGAAAGTATTTTTTTTAAATTCCCGAAAATCACGGCAATGCATTTAAACGGGAAAAATCGGGACTTTGGGGCCCTCTGGAATCGAACCTATGACACTGAGGATCGAAGTCGCTTTTTTCCTGGGGGTTTCACGTTATGGCCAATACGTGGTAAAAATTTCGAGTTAATGACGCCAGTAGTTTAGCCTGTGAATTAGTATCCTATCTGGGTATCTGGGTATATCATGAGTGAATCCGGAGAAGCATCTATATATAATAGATATATATCATAATAAGAGTAAAAATGAAAGCATAAATTACACTCCAAAATTCTTTAATTAGTTATTCAAAAAAATATTATAAAATATTACTATGAGACTCCTTTGACTTAGGATTGGCATAATATTAAAATAAAAGAAGCAAAACTGTAAAATAATGCAAAAAATAAATATTAAATTAATATAAATAATGTATAATAAGCACTGAAAGTGGTATCCAATATATTGGACACAGGTCTGAAAGGGTTAATGTATATTCTTATCCTGTAAGTTTGAAAGGACCTTATCTTTCTGCATCTATTATTTACAATAAATTTCCCATGTACAGTCCTGGCCAAAATTAATGCACCACCTCCCTAGTGATCCTAACGACCGATGGTGCATTAATTTTGGCCAGGTGTACATACATAAATGAAATAGCCTGTTAAAAAATCTTTATATCAAAAGTAAAAAACTGATGTTAACCAGGTACTATTATTGAGTCATGGAATTCATTTATGATGGACTAAATATTTATATTAATACTTTCATAATGTCTATTTTGTCAAATCTTTTCTTAATTTGTCTTCATTGGATTTTATTGAGACGACTTAATCTACTTTGATCATTTCATTTACTTTCCTTTCATCTCATGAATATAATAAATATGTAGATACGATTATTGTGCATATGGGTATATACTATGCATACTTTGACATATTGCATGCAAGGTTACTTGGTGAATTTGGTGTTTCTCGAGGAATTGATAAAATTATTAGTATTATGTTATTATAACCACAGCCAACCACATAGGCATGACACAGAAGTGAGACCGTTACAATTTCCTCTATCCTGTACCAAAAGCTTAAGGAAAAATATTCCATTCAATGCGATTAATTTGTAGCAGGTTCCTTTCAAAATCTATATAATGAAAAAAATTCTTACAAACATAGTCCTTAATCCACCTAATGATACTGTAGACATTCACATTTGTGGTAACAATAAAATACGTTTTCAGCCATCATGAAAAGAATCACAAAATCTCTGATATGTCATACTCCTGTTTTAATATATTTGAAGAATAATCTCTACTTATTTATATATCGTAAAACTACTGCTATGAATTCTACTAACTTATGAGGTATGGGAATGATACTACCTTTGGATCATATTCAGATGCATGAATATTGGTCTTATATACACATAGAAAGTGTTTGTAGCACAAGTATGATCTGAAGGAGAAATTTAATATCAAAATAGTAATAGTCACTTCAGTTCATCAGTGATCTTCCCTAATACTTTTTGTTTAATATATAATAATAATATAATAATACTTTATTTAAACGGAAAAATGTCCTATTAAAAATGTTGAAAAGGACAAAGGACATTAGAAAAGTTTGAAAATAAACATCTAACATCTACATCTACATTAATACCCTACAAGCCGCCTTTCGGCGTGTGGCAGGGGGTGTAAACACCAGTTGAATCTAAATTACTTCCTTATTCGATTATTGTCACGTATTGTTCGCGGAAAGAATGAATCTCTGACACGATTCGTCCTAGCATCTATTTCTCTTAACTTACGGTCATTATCGGATCGACCGACGTAGCAGGGGGGTTGCATGATACCGATTGTATCTTTGGAAAATGTAGTTTCCCTGAATTTATTAAGCAATCGCAGCCTAGCTTCCAATCTCCTTTCTTTCAAGGATTCCCAACCTACGTCTGAGAGCATTTTTGTAACGCTTGCTTTTTTATCGTAGCATTTCTTAACAAAACGAACCGCTTTACGCTGCACTTTCTCGAGTTCGCGAGTACACGTTTCATCCGCCGGATCCCATATACTTGCCGCATATTCCAGAAGGGGTCTGACCAAGGTAAAATAACATCGCTCTCTCACCTTTTCGTCGCATTTACCGACAATACGCTTTACAAAGCCAAGCCTTTTACTTGCTTTGCCGCAGTTTTTTCGAATATGCGTGCTCCAATTTAAGTTATTAGTAATGTTGATCCCGAGATATTTAACTGAATCTACTACTTTGATACTAATTCCATTAATTTTGTATGGGTGATTTGGACGCATTTTTTTCTTTTCGAAGAAATTAACTACGGAGCATTTACTTACGTTAATATCTAATTCCCATTTTTCGCACCACCTTTGGATGAGGACTAAATCGTTTGAGAGAGATGTCCGGTCTTCCTCGTTTGTTATTTCCCTATATATAACCGAGTCATCCGCAAATATCCTCACATTACTAACTATCTCGTCACTCAAGTCATTGATATAAATAAGGAAAAGAAGAGGTCCAATTACACTGCCTTGAGGTACGCCAGAGGTAACTTTGACTCTATTTGAGCTAACGCCATCCAGTACAACTTGTTGTTCCCTCTCGTAGAGAAAATCCTTAACCCAGTCGACTACTTCCTTGTTAATGCCCGCTAGTTTTAGTTTGTAAATTAGTTTGTAGTGGGGGACTCTATCGAATGCTTTTTTGAAATCTAGGAAAATAGCGTCCACTTGCTTTAACATATGAGCTTAATTAAAGAAGATTGACACAAATGAAAATTACAGTTATATCATGGTATGCATTGCCGAAAGCATTGTTTAAGCTGATCTCCTAAAATAAATGTTTTCTTTTTCAGCAACAATGGAGGTAAAATTGAACTTATGGTCTGCAATAGCTTCATTGGTTATAGTGATACTTCAGAAATCAGACTCTTCAAACATTCTGCTCCTCTTCCCATTTTCTAGTCGTAGTCATAATAATTTATACAGCCCAATCACCAAAGCTCTATCAGATAAAGGCCATAGTCTCACTGTTATCACCTCACAGCCATTACAATTCCCTCCACCAAACTACAGGCAAATAGATTTGCACGAAGAAATGAAGAAATATTCAACTATATCAGGTTCACCAACAAAAGGAATGGGATTGTTTGAAATTCTTTCCAACATAAAAGCCATGACTGATGATGTATGTAGGAAGACACTGTTTCATCCTCAAGTTAATAAGTTTTTTAATCAATCTAGAATTTCTGAGACTTTTGACTTGATTTTAACAACCTCTCTATACTCGGAGTGCTTCTATGGTTTTGCCCACATTTATAAAGCTCCTTTGATTCTCATTTCTCCTCCTGGACCATTAGATAGTACTTACAGCAGTATCGGGATTATTGGATTACCATCTTTCATAGCCAATGGGATGCATGGCTTCAGTGACCACATGAGTTTCTCTGAGAGGATTGTCAACACTTTGGTGACCTTTGTGCACTCATTTTACTATAAAAACTTTGTATTGGGTAGTGTGGATTCTATTATGAAGGAGGCTTATGGGAAAGAAATTCCACCATTTTCAGAGCTAATTAAACATGTCAGTTTGGTCCTAGTAAACCATCATTTCTCCTTGAATGGTGCTCGTCCTCTTGCTCCAAACATCATTGAAATTGGAGGCCTTCATATCAAATCACCAAAGGAATTACCACCAGTAAGTTTTGATTATTTTGTTCCTTTTTACTGAGCTGCATATATGCTTATATCAAACGAGTAAAATGTAGCTTGCATACTGCAAGCAGATCGACAACACTATTTTCATGTCGGCATCATATCGGGACGGCCATCAAAAGAAAAAAATGGATTTTAATTTTTCTTAAATTCGCTGAAATTCCATCGTCTGGCATCGAACCCGGGTCTTTACTGTGAACTTACTATGCAGCACAATAGAAAATCACCATCTCCAACTATGTGTGAAAATTCAAGCAGAAATATGGGCTACAACTGCCTAAAAAGACGTTCTAATTTTCACGAATTTAATGGCTCCCTGGATTCGAACCAAGGACGATTTTAAAAATCTAAAAAATGTTTCTGAAAGCTATTTATAATGTTTATCTATATGCTGAATTTGAAGTTTCTATATTATTGGCAAAGGTTTCAAAATAATTCCTAAAAATCGGATTAACTTCTGATTGCAGAGACACCTCGTGTCGAATCCATGAAATACTGTAAGCTGTGAATGCAAAGTTTGATTTGTAAGGACTGGCTTTTCTATCATGCAAAGTTTGATGTCGATAGATTGCCGGGAAGTACCTTAATTTTGTTTCCGTTATCTCCGTAAGAAATGCATTGAGAAGTGCAAATGGCCCTCTGGGATCGAACCAAGGACCATCAGCGAACATCTAAAATTTGAGTATGATATATATTCATGATATCTATCGACGTGCCGAGTTTCAAGTATCCATGTTATCGGGAAAGGATCCAAAAAAAATCTTAAAAATCGCCGCAATGCATTTTAAACGGCCGATTTTTGCACCAACCTAGCATCGAACCATGGACAAAATTCGAAGATGTCTTTTTGATTTTCGTTGGATATGCACGGCTTCTAGCGGTCCCTCGAATTTCAATTCTCTCCTTTTCCGGAAAGGGCCTCAAAAAAAATTTGGAAAATCCCCGCCATGTATTCTTATGGGGAAAATCGCGACTTTGGGGCCTTCTGGAATCGAACCCATGGCACCGAGGTTCAAAATCGCAATTTTTCTGGCGGTTACACGTTATGGCCAATACGTCGTAAAAATTTCAAGTCAATCACGCTTGTGGTTTAGGCTGTGAATTAGTATCCTATCTATCTATCTAGGTATATACATGAATGAATCCGGAGAAGCATCTATATATAATAGATAGCAAAACCTGCTCGAGGTCTCATCATGTGACTGATTCGAAACATTGTTAAGCAAGATAGCATCTAAAGCAGGACATGAAACTTTATTTCTCACTCATCATAGAACAATGTGGAGTAATTTTGGTTCTTCAAATGTAAAAAAACTCCCCTCTTATTAAATAGAAGGTCAAACTTATTCACCTCTCAAGTTAGCTCAATATCACCCAAGATTATTCTAATCTGACAAGACTTTAGGTGAAAATGTTTTGAGGATGACCCAGTCTCTCTCTCTCAAAATTATAATTGGCTTTTGCAGTAGCATGGGGAGTGGAATGAAGAGAGATTTCTTCATTTCTGCTCATACTACTAGAAATTTCAAGAGTCAAATCACTAGGAGAAGTGTAGAAGCCAGATAGTATTGAGATGACTATACAGATTATGTAAATAATTTTTGGTTTATTAAATGAGGTGAGTGTACTTTTACAGTAGGTTTTGGCTCATCAAAGGAAGAAAAATCATCTTTGATAGAGCATAGTAGCATGTCTAAGGTGGGGCTTTTTTAGTACAATTAGCTTGTTCATAGGACCAGGGGAAACCATACCATAAACCAACCATATCAAGTTAAATATGAAAACTCCAATTGTAATGCACCTCACTTTACCCTGGTTTTGAATATACCATGGGTTTCACCATAATGCAAAATAACTACATTGACTTTTTTTTGTTTCTGGTAACTTACAATTAGTGATGAATTTAATCTGATGTGCCGAATGACGTGTGGCAGCAGCGTTATTTCAATTGATTATACTAATGTGGTTGGCAACATATTCAAGCCATAATGTCACTCTATTTTCATATGCATATTTCCTTTCTGAGTAATATACATTGCAGCATGCAGAATGATTTTCTCTTTCATTTTATAGATGTCTTCAAGTCTCATATGTGAAGTGTTTCATGTCTTCAATCCATTGTTTGATCAAGCTCTCAAATATTTTTATCATTTACTAAGTAATTATAATGCATTTGAATGAGGCTTTTCAATAAATTGAAGATGAATGTAATTTTTGAGTGAAATTGAAAATGCATATTTCTTTGTCTTCTTTATATTTTTATCACACTTTTTATAAACAACATGAGGGGATTGCTAATGCATTAAGGTGGTTTAAGTGCCTCAATAATGTCACCGAGGTTAGAAAGTGCAAGATAACCAATGTCTTGAGATTGTGCTTACCATTTCATGTAAGGAATTTGAAGATTCAAAATTGTACTTAGTTCATTTCACTCTATCCCATAGGAGCTAAAAGTATTCATGGATGATGCTAATGAACATGGAGTAATATATGTAAGTTTTGGGTCAATACTAAAGAGTGCCAATTTTCCTGTTGAAATTCAAAATGCATTTATTGAAGCCTTTTCCAAGCTGAAACAAAGAGTTCTTTGGAAGTGGGAAGGAGAAACTCAATTGTCAGGACAAACGGATAATGTCAGATTAGAAAAGTGGCTTCCACAACAAGATGTCCTAGGTAAGTACTTCTATGAATGAATGTGATAATGGGTTATCACTTTGAAGGTTGGTTTATTTTGCTCAGCAAGAAAACTATCTACAATAATCCTGCTTTCCACTACTAAGTGTTTCAATAACATTATAATATAAGTACCTGGGTAATAGGTTTTTCTGAGAAACACATGATAAAATTAAACAACAATACAATTTTCATAATTATCATCATCACATGAAGGAAGATACAATTTCTCTGTTTCAAAATTACTGCATATGCAGGCGTAAAAGTTGACCTGGTGTATAAGTCGACCCCTAAAATTTTGAGGTGAATTTCAAGCTTTTGCCTATTTTCAGCAGATAAGTCGTCCCAAAAAAAAAGGCAACATCACTTCTCCAGCTCTATTTTATGGGAAGAAAAACTATGGTATCCATAAATATACGAAAGCTTAACGAATATTTAATGCATAACCTTAAGACGCTAGAATTGTTTCTTTCAGCTGCCATGTCAAATTCTTGCCTCTGCTTTACTATTACATAAGTTTCTTTTTCAGGTATCACTCTGGCTCATCATCATCATAGGTAGTCTGCTTGCACAGGCCCTAGGTGTTGTTTCTCCAATTTTCCCTATCCTCCGCTCTTCTCTTAATCCCACAGTACCGTTCTTCATCCGTTCAGCAATCTTTCAATTTTCACTCTTCTCCTTCCTCTCCTCATTTGTCCCTCCACTTACAGCATATCCTTAATAAGCAGTTCCTTCTTATTGCATACCCTATCCAATTCTTCCTCCTTTGGATTATCAAATCAACCAATCTTCTTTTTTCGTTTACTCTCCTCAGTACCTCTTCGTTTCTAACTTTGTCCTTCCACTGGATGTTTGACATTTTTCTCCAAACCCACATTCCGAACGCCTCTATTCTATTTATCACTTTCTTCTTTAGGGTTCATGTCTCACAGCCATACAGGAAAACACTCCACACAGAGCATTTCATCATTCTTCTCATTAGTTCAGCACTGATGTTACTGCTTAAAACATTTTTCTTTTTTCCGAATTCTTCATTTGCCATTCCTATTTTTACCCTGTCTTATTTCTCACTTCTCCAATCCTTCGTCACCTCCACACCTAGATATTTATATCTTTCTATTTGTTCTAATTGCACATCATTTACATATACATCCATCACCTCATCCTCTACCACTTTCATAACTTTGTTCTTTTTTGATTTTTTTTAAGGCCGTAATCATCTGCCACATCCTCAAGCTGTTTCAACATTCCCTTCATTTCCTCAGTGCCTTCTGCAATTTAAACCAAATCATCAGCAAACCTTATGCATTTCACTCTTCTTCCTCTAACACTTACTCCTTTATCTTTTTCCCAGCATTCCATGGCCATCTCTTCTACATTCATATTAAACAGTGTAGGTGACAAATAGCAACCTTGACTTGCAACCTTGACTAGCAACCACTTTGTTTTCATTTTCCCTATTCTTATGACTGCTTCTTGACCCAAATATAAATTTCTTATTAACCTCCTGTCCTTCCAATCTATCCCTTTTTCTTTAAGCATAGTATATAATCTTTGCTGTATGAACTATGAGACTAATCGTACGGTGCTCTTCGCATTTCTTTCTTCTTTGCCAAGGGTAACGTTCCTGTCCTTAGGAAGTCCTTTGGCTCTGCACTCAGTCCACACAAAAAAAGATATGTTACAAAACAGAAACACAATGGTGTTAAAATTTTACTTTAGAAATAATGATAATATAGTGTGGTAATATCAAATCATAACACTACTAAAACAACTTCCATTAACTCCTAAAGCAAAGTTGAATCATAACGATTATAACAAAAACAAACCATATTGTGCATATATATTACATTTTTGTAAAATAAAAATACATGTGAAGAAATGAATATAATTTGCAAAGAATAAATATGCGTCAAATTTATTTTAAAGATATGAAAATGGTTTATAAATTCAACTCTTTTATTATGAAAACATGTCATAACTCATACTTTCAACCACAATTGTATTTCATGATGAAATTAGTTTTATATGATAACTACGTTAATTAGACTTTCCAAAAATTTGTTTTAGTAAGAAATATTTTTGGTGAGTTGCGATAGTTTGTGTACAAGAAGTGTAAAGCAGGCAGTATCACCAATATACCCCTCGGTAGTAAAGGGTTGAATTTTATGTTTGGTGTATAAGTGGACCCCTGGTTTTTTAGAGATATTTTTGAGGCTTTGAAGATCAACTTATACACCAGCATATAGGGTAACATAATTGTTGATTATGATACATTTTTAAAATGCGAGTCCATTGCTAATAATAAATATTAAATAAATGAAATAGCTTGTCCTTTAATAATAACTTTGATACCAGCAAAGGATGTTCATAAAACATTAAGGGAAAAAATTAATTGTCCTCCTAACGACATTATTCCAAAAGTATATAGATGGAGAAGAGTTCCAAACAAAATGAAGAACATCTTTCCCTTCAGTAGTACACCAAAGAGCAGGAAAGGCAAAAATGACAAATACAAGGGACTATAAGTTACCAACAAAATCAGTAGAGCATATGGAAAGATTCTGAAGAAGAAAAATGAAAACTATTATAGTCTCCCTCTTTTGCTATTGTGGAAAAGTTTAGAAAACTTGAATATAAACACAAATCTTATTAAATCATTAAACAAATTTACAAAAAATATCACTACAGAAAGGGGGGAAATAACAAAATTTCTGATCATGGAGAGTTTGAAATGTTGCTAAATCACACCTATAATCCAATATATACTTGGAACAAAGCCTCAAAGGGTAAAAAAAGAAAGGCAAATGAAAGGTCTTTGAATAATACTGACGCCATATACACATTATGAACAGATACTGGAAGCTCAGGATCATAGCTTGTCTTATAGAATGTGTAAACTAGTTATCTGCAGATGAAGTTATCTAGTTTATTTAAGAAAGATATTTCAATAAATAATCAAATGGAAAGTTAAGAACAAATCCCTCTAGATATATGCTAAAGATAATGATTAGGACAGAGAGTATGGTACTTTTTATTGGACATTTAGCAGAAATCACAGTTTAAAAAATAAGGCGTTAAATCATCTGAAATGTGAGTTTACAGAAGTTGAGGAAAATAAAATTAGTTGCAAATGAAAGGTACACTTGGGGCTTATGTTAAACTTGATGATACTGCATCACATTTTCTGTGTAGAAATACTGAACCAATGATATTTGAAGTATTTGAGGATTTACTGTACAAATTGTGCCCATTCTTCATGTAAATTTTAGATATAAGAAAGTATTTAGCAAATAATAAATATAACCATATCCAAGAACAATCTACATTTCTAATGCTACAATAATTGCAATGTAATTGACATATTGTAATTTCAGCCCATCCAAATGTTAAAATCTTCATAACTCATGGAGGATTGCTTAGCATGCAAGAAGCAGCTAGCAGAGGAGTGCCACTTATTGGTATCCCATGTGTTGGCGATCAGTTCACCAATTTGCAGAGGGTCATGGAACTACGGATTGGCTTGAAGTTAGATCCACAAAACCTGACAACAGAAACAATTCTGAGTGCTATTAATGAAATTTTAGGGAATCCACAGTAAGCAAATATTTTGTTTACCAAAGAAAAGTTTTAGTCTATATTTCATATAATAATTATTCTTTATAACAGTGTATTTATTCTGTGAAGGAGATTTGGAAGACTATACAATAGTTTTTATTTATACATTATTAATAGATGAATTTATAATGATTATTGATATTCAACTATAAAACTATTGCAAATATTATAGAATGAAATTATGAAGCAATACACTTTTATAGAGATTCAAATAACACAACGAAGATTATGTAAAATGTATCTTCATTATAAAGTATAATAATTTATCATGGTACAACGTGATAACTGATATGATAACTCAATCAAAGGGAAAATTGAGCCAATGAAGCCACAAATAAATAATAATTCATCTAAAATTATAAGAGCAATTTATATTATAAATATTATCAAAACTGATCCCATCAATATCCTCATAAATGTATCACGTATTTCTCCATTTCTTAATTTTAGGTATAAGGAAAATATGAATGCCATAAAGTCTCTAGTGGAGGATCAGAAAGATGACCCATTGGAGAGAGCTATCTTTTGGATTGAATACGTCATAAAACACAAAGGAGCAAAACACATGCGCTTATCTTCTACTGAACTGGCTTGGTATCAGCTGTATATGTTGGATGTTTTCTTTGTTTTGGTTGTGATGCCAGTGTTTATCATTTCTAATTTACTCTTTATAATTATTAAATTAAAGAGGAAGAAATGCTTACCTTTAGTGAAAATGACAGTCTTAACAAAGAAAACGCAGTGAAAAAAGGTCTTAGGTATTTTTCACATTAAGGCACCTGAGAAAATTCCATATTCTGACATCCTGTTCAGGTCCCAAGCAGTATCATAGAATGTAAATGCTCAAATTGGTCATTTTGGGACCCAAATAGCACTTTAGAATATTCAGGCTGGATAGCTCAATTGGCTGAGCAATCAAACAGCAATTGGGAGTGTTTCAAATCTTAGTTTAATTCAATTTTTGCGTGTAAGTTGGATCATCATCTAAGTATGTATGTCCGTGGACAGGTTTCAGCCAAAGACCTCCAAACCACTTATAATTACTATGCACTACACTATAACCACTACTCACTTATAAGATTGTTATTTCAATTTTCATCATGGCATGTTTCAATCACATTTCATTATGAATTTTTGTAAATAAATTATAAATAACAATAGATATGAGAACGAATGAATGTATGACTGTGGTGCCTTGGTAGCATACTCCATTGGAATAAGTAGATCCCCAAAGCAACTGCACTGAAAGCTGTATTTGCCTTTGACAAAAGAGCTTCAGGGTCTTACTGGGTACCCAGCTACTTCAATTTGAATGTTGTGAGTCTGATTTAGAAAAGCAATCAATAGATGTTGTTAGAGCCATATGTAGGATCTCTGGTCTTACCCCGCAAGGGTTGGCTAATGTATATGTAATTGAACTAATATTTCATTATGGAATGGTATATCTGGGTTTTAATATCCTGCTCCAATTTCAGTTCACTTCAGAATAAATGGCTGTAGCTCTTTCTCAAGATTTCTAAATTAAGCTTTCACTAAACAATGATGTACAAAATGAATCATTATTATCCTCGAAAAATTATGATCAGTGAGATGATCATTTCAAAATTAAAACCTCTTATGTTAGATTATAATAATGGTTGTTATTTTCAAACGTGCTTTTAATAAAAAGTCAAATGTTGATTTAATTTGATCAACACCATAACAAGATCCTGATTTGCAGGGCCTGCATTCAAGCAAGAGCAGCATTTTAATTCTTACTATTATTTGGTGTATTTCAAATGATAACATAGTAATATTGAAGACATATATCAAATTCCAGGGTTAAGTACGATAGAAGTCCATTATAACCACTAAAGAGGTAGGTAGTATTAGGGTTTATAAGGTGCCTCGACAGCAAAGGTCATGTTGCACCATACCACTAAAGAATGTAATGAGAGTTGCATTGCAGAAAGTGATTTTTTGGCTGTCGTCTATCTCACTGCAAAAAGGATAGGGAGTTACAATCATTATGATGAATGGATATTTGTCTTCCAGGTGGCATATCTTGGAATTGTCAATAGACTTAACAGATAAAATCCAACAATCAAATGGTAATCAGAGGTGCATTATCTCTTCAAAGAACAGAAAAAATTAAACATAACAGTTATCGTTACTCAATTCATGCATTTCTTTCCCAGAACTTGCCTAACTTGGCAAAAATTCTTGAGGGAGCTTTGATTAGAGATGAGTTTTGCTCTCCCCTTGTCCCTCTGTACATCTTATCTCTTGTTTCTTTTTGGCGACTATCCCTCTAGTCAGCAATGGAATTTTTAATTGAATTCCCATCATATTGGCATCCACACATGGGATTTATTTTCATACCAAACTTGGCACCAAATCGTTTGATCAAGGTTGGGTGGGAATATAAGAGATAAAAGCAGTACTGATTCGGATTCCCAGGGTAACCTCTCCCCTCCCTCGAGACAGTCATTGCTTATGAAGCATGTCAATGAAAAATATCTCAAGAAAGCAATTTCAAATGAATAAGTATTACCTAATGATATAACATCAATTATCAACGATTATTGAGGGATAATTTTCCATATTTTATATAAGATGAAGCACTTTGATTTTAGTTAATCAACTAATAAAATAATATTTTTTACACAAACTTACTTTTTACGGATTCTGAAGCATTTGAGTAGGGATTAAAAACCCTACAGTTCCATTAAGATTTCTCAGAATGTGAAAGAAAAATAAAAATTATATTAATGAAATGTCATGGAAGGGGTACAAAAATGAGCCACTTAAGTTTTCAGCATTAAATTAGGCTGAGCCAATTAAATTGTTTTAAAACAATGATAACTAATTTCCTATTTAATTTACAGTGACTTGAAGAAGGTAATAGAAAAAAAACCTCTCATCTCGTGAATCAAAATACATCATCTGTAGCTTTATTATTTGAACATAGAGAGAAATATAAAGAGTTGGCAATATACATTAAAAAGTTAACCAGTATACAAGTACTCATATGAGGTGCTTGCAATACAATAATCACAGAATGAAACAATAAATAAATAAAATAAATTAAGCAATAAGGAAGTTACGGCAAATCTGGATTCTCCTTAGTAATTATCGATTGATATTCAAAGGAACTTACTGAAACATACCACGGTAAATTTCTAGTTTACTAGAAATTTACCCATACGGTAAATTTCTAGTTTCAAATTTACCCATACCACTTTTGTAATGCCATATAAGTGTACAAAAGATAGGGAATGAGGTGCAATAGTTGATGCAACATCCATAACTTTTACTGAATTGTAACATTTTTTCATAAACTTTTTCGGGATTCAATCTCTGATTTAACTATATGGAATAACAAAATTTATTACTTTTTAATTAACGGCCAAATATTTTTAGCAAACTGGTAGGAGCCAAGTGAACTGTGATGTAAGAAAGATCAACACTTTATATCGAAAGTATTTTCACATACCATTTCCGATCTCTTCCTGTATTTCCTAGTCATCTAATTCCGTTTCTTCGAGAAATACGGCCGAGTATTTTTTATTCTGGAATCACATTCTTCCAAGCGAAATCCTTGAACACGAATCCTGGTACAGTTGTTGGTAAAATTTCACTTTCACACTTTTTGGGAAATAAAAGTGTGAAAGTGAAATTTTACCTCAGATTCATTTATTTAAGCAGGGTATGCAAATTGTACAATTTATATAAATAGTGACTCACAATGAATATAAGATTAAAAAGTGTTCAACAAAAATTCAAAGATTGCTTCGCAGTTGCTATTCAAACTGATAACTTTGATAGACATGATACTTGCTTAAACATGATAACAATTTAGAGACACAGTAGTATCCATCATAATTTCGTATAACCATTTGCTCTGCTTACAAAGTAAGTGCAGCAAAGAACAGCAATCACAGTCCGCAACATACAACAGTTCTTAACAAACCTTTACGAGACGGAAGAAACAACCAAATAATTAGTTGGAAAGCAAAGTGTTTCAAAATGGCACAGTATTTAAGAACAATTCGAAGACTTCTTGAGAGGTTAATATACAAGCAAAATATGGTGCAGCACTTTAGAGAGATTTAAAACATATCAGAGAAACTTTTTGTTTTACTTAAAAACGGGCTGCGATAAAGAACGGAAATAGTTGAACTTCAATGAAGTTGAACCGTGCTCGGAAGGCTGTATAAGATGTAAGAGTCCTCTCGATCTTAATATCTGCAACGGAATAATACCAAACTGGAGAGCAATCTATCTAGCAATTCCATCTCCCTTGCGGTGTTTACACTCTTAAAACGCCATGACAGTATCGATCGACTATGACTTAAAGTCGACTTCGAACTATCGATCCCTGAGTCTACCGTTTTTGAATGAGGGCGGCTGAAAAACTTTTCCTTTTTTCTTCTTCTTCAGTGTTCATTTTATCGATTGATTTTCAGAAACTCGCCTTTCTTCTCGTATATTTGCCTTCCTCTTCATTTCCGCTTAGTTTTTACGATATCCTTGCTAAGGATGATGGAAGAATTCGCACCCCTCCTCCAGACAACACATATACTTCTGATTAAAACTTCATTGAGGTAATTAGGTAACTATTGAATATTTTCCTTTACAATTAAGAATTTTTTAAGACTTGGATTAAGAGGCTGTGATATTTTTATCCATCTATCAGATGTTCCTTGATAATAGCCAATATATAAAAGTTACTTATCTCAGTTGAAAAGTCCATGCTTTATCATTTTTATCTAAAAAACGATGTTCCCATTTTTATTTTACTAGTATCATTTAAGTGAGAGTAAGAGAGAGAGAGAGCACCAGAATAAGCAGTGCTTGGTTAGGGGTAGTTCGTAGAAAATAAACGACTACGCACTGTCCTACGTCGGCTTTCAGTAGAATTAGGTTAGTATCGGTCACAAAGCGCTTCGTTTTTTATTCCAAAAGGGAAGTGTGGCTTAAAGTGGATTATTTTTAGAAGAATTATGAAGGAAAGAAATACGGGAATTGACACTCTTACGGTTACATTCCGTCACTGTATGTTTCACTGATAAAATTGCACTGTTAAGGGCTACTCCAAAGGAATCAGAAAACACACGATTCTTGCACCTCTGATGCTTACTCATCTCTATTCATGAAAATCATAATGGAAATGCTATACTTGTTTTCTTCAGCCCAAAGAAAATTGGGGTTTTTCTAAATATACTCTCATCTGGGATTCCTTTTAATGCTCTGGCAAGATCTTACCCAAGTCATTTTCATCAGCTAATTTATCCCCAAAATCTTTACCTTTCACATAACATATGCACATCTGCCAAAACATCCCAATACTTTATATGCAAATTCTCGAAATGTACGCTAGATAAATATCCAGAAATCCACCCATTACTTTATTATGGGATTTATCGTAAATCTTGAGACTTCTAGAAGAGAAGCAGTCATGATTAGGCTTAATATTTAGGAATCGGTAGTAGTTGCTCAGACAACAAAGGTTAAGTATGTTTTTTTATTTACAATTATATACGGGCAATCAACCCTTTTACACAGAGATTTGGTACATTTAAGAAGCATATTAATACAGTAAAGACAAAAAATTAAAAATACAAAATTCAAGATTCAAGTGAAACATAAAAAGTGTTAAAAAAATAGAATAAAAGGTACAAAATCAATGCAATTAAAAATAACAATTATCATCAATGAAGACATTACATAAATCATCAAATAAAGAAATCCTTCAATACTACAAATAAATGGAATAAATTTAATTAGATAAAATCAAGAAATCTAAATATAAAAACATAAGTTCTTTTCCATAAAACATAGAAACAAAAATCCATAAATATAAAAATAAAAAAAAATCAGCAATTAATTGTCTGGAATACATCTTGATTAGAATTTGTTAGATGCATCATATGATATACTATAGGATTATGGTACAGGTAATTTTTTCTTGCAAACAGTATACTGAATGGGTTCGGTCTACGTTGGTTATATTCAGAGTAATGGGATGTAATCATGCTGCGTAAGTAATGAGAGTCAATAATGATACTTGTGGATTTGACTAAGAATTTGCAGACAATATGCAGATGAAAACCTTCAAAATATAACAGATGCTAGAAATCTGACATTAATTATATTAGAATACACGCTAGTTAAAATGATAAAGAATGCTTGGAAGGTAAGAAGATGAAATTATACTAATATGAGTTATCCTCAAAAAAATATGGAAGAAGTGGAAATCCTAAGCAGAAAATCTCAAGATTTATATGGCCCACACATGTATGGGGTGGTTGCAATTTTAAGACTGATTTTAACTTGCAAGATTTTCACACAGGAAAGTTCATTGAGTAGAACAGTTATGCATGTGTCTGCTATTTCTAAGCAATTAATGTGCCCTAAAAGTTGTCAGTGAATCCGTTTCTCACAAACTTGGCATTCCCATTGTAAAATGAGCTATGAGAGAAGATAAAAAGACACTTAAAACATTACCAGTAGGAAAGAAGGACAACAAAAAGTAAAACAGGGAAGCATAAAAGGAGCTACACAGTATCTTCTGAGCAAAAAAGGCCTTCATGATACATGCTTTCCGGAACATCAGTGCTTATAAAAAATTATGACTGACCAATTAGCACAATTTTAACAAACTGAGTATAGGTAATGAAAGGATAATGCCAGATGCATGACACTTTGTGTGATAAGAGATAAGAAAACACATTTTATAAGTATCCTTTGTAACTGTCATAGCTTACAGCACAACAGATGCTATAAAACAGACTCGAGTGGTAAGTTTTCTACAAAATGTGTTGATTGGAGAAATATTTGAGAAATTGGAGTGATGACCCCTCTAGTAAGCTCTGGAAATTTTTTTGAGTTCCCATCATATGGGATCATCAAAAACATCCCACTCGTGGGATTTTTTTTCACACAAAACTTGGCACCAAATTGTTCGATTGAGGATGGGTGGGAATATCATATTATATATAAATAGCAAAGTGTCCATCTGTCTGTCTGTCCCCCTTTTATCTTGGAAATGGTAAGGTGTACAGATACGAGGTAAACTCCGTTGGATTCCTACCTGCTGAAAACTATATTCATTCCCGGAGTCACCTGGAATCAAACTCCTAAACCCATAATTCGTTTCCATTTAAAATACATGTGAACCTCATTTTTATCACTTGCAGGCTTTGTTTCTTTCACAAAATTAAAGTAGTAACACAAGTCGTACAAAGTCAAGACGAGTACCAAAAGAAAGGAAATTGAATGAAGATTCTTATTTCAGATGTGGAATATCGTTTACTATTCGAAATTGCAAACATTTTGATAAAATACATCAATATTTTGTGGTTGTAAACAACTCATCCCCCTGACGAGCTAAGCAATTTTTACTTTCTCCCTATACATAGTATAGAGAAAGTATTGTATTTGCAAAAAGTTTGACCTCCAGATTTCGATGGAAATAGATGTTTTGGGGCCCATAGAGCATGTTTTAGCTATTTTCCCGAATATGTCTGTCTGTCTGTGTGTCTCTGTCTGTCTGTCTGTCTGTGGTTAAAAATTTTGTGGGTGCTCTTATCTTAAAAAGTAATTATCCGATCATTTTCAAAATTCATAATTAGAATTTTATTAACAATGGCAAGAGTTGATTAGTTTTTGAAAAATATCGCTTAACCGGAAGTTACGGTTTATCCGGAACAAAATTTTGTTTCTTAAATATCTCTGTAAGAATGCAATATAGGTATATACATTTACAAAAAAAAGTTGTAGATAATGTAATTTACTACAACTTTTGTAGAAACATTTTTTCGTAACACTGATTGTTTAGGAGTTATTCCCCAATAATGGTTAACCGGAATTTGTTGTTAATCCAGAAATGGAAGTTTTTTAATTAATAAGATTAATTCCAAGAAAATTTTGAAAGTTGGGAAATGGTTGGAGTGGTTTTTTTAGCCCTTAAAAGAACTTTTGAGACAGTTGATAGGAAAAGATTATTGAAGAAGCTGAAAATATATGGATTTGGGGGGGTGGTAATTAAATGGCTCGAAGGTTATCTTTTTAATAGAAGTCAAATTGTGAAATGCTATGATGTAATATCAGACAAACAAGATGTTATGCATGAGGTACCCCAGGGAAGTCTGTTGGGGTCCTTACTATTTACGAGTAAAATGTAGCTTGCATACTGCAAGCAGTTCGACAACACTAATTTTATGTCAGCATCAAATCGGGATGGTCCTCAAAAGAAAAAGAAAAAAAGGATTCAAAATATTCTTAAAATTCGCTGCAATTTAATCGTCGGCATCGGACCCGGGTCTTAAAGATGATACTTACTATGCAGCACAACAGAGGATCATCATCTCTAACTAAATGTGAAAATTGAAGCAGAAATATTGGCTGCAACTGCTTCAAACGACGTCCTACTTTTCCCTTATATTCCTTATGAGAGAAATTTGAATGTGCTCTGGCATCGAACCCAAGAACAGTATAGTCTTATCTAAATTTCTTTCTAAAATCGATTCTTACCATACATCTTCTAGCCAAGCACGAACTTCCTATCATTTCGATAAGTGCATCAAAAAAAATAATGAAAAACTACTCCCATATATTTTAAAGGGCATATATTTGCATCGTCCTAGCATCGAACCCAGGATATTTTTCATAAAAGTCATTTATGCTTTCTATAGATATTGACAATATATATAGGCTCCTAGAGTTTTGATTCTCTACCTATACGGGAAGTATTTTTTAAAAATTCCGGAAAATCAAAGCAATGCATTTAAATGGGAGTTTGGGGCCCTCTGGAATCGAACCCATGACACTGAGGTTCAAAATCGCAATTTTTCTGGCGGTTACACGGTATGGCCATTATGTCGTAAAAATTTCAAGTCAATGACGATCATGGTTTAGGCTGTGAATTAGTATCCTATCTATCTATCTATCTATTATATATAGATGCTTCTCCGGATTCATTCATATAGATAGATAGATAGATAGGATACTAATTCACAGCCTAAACCACAAGGGTCATTGACTTGAAATTTTTACGACGTATTGGCCCTAATGTGAAAGCTCCAGAAAAAATGCGATTTTGAACCTCATTGTCATGGGTTCGATTCCAGAGGGCCCCAAAGTCCCGATTTCTTCTATTTAAATGCATTGCTTTTATTTTCCAGAATTTTTAAAAAATACTTCCCTGATAGGTAGAAAATCGAAACGTTAGGAGCCTTTATATATGGTCATGATCTATCGAAAACAGTAATGAGTTTTACGCAAAATATCCTGGGTTCGATGCTAGGACGATGCAAAAATCCGCCCTTTAAAATACACTGAGGTAGTTTTTCATTATTTTTTTTGTGCACTTATAGAAGTAATAGGAAGTTCATGCTTAGCCAGAAAGTGTAAGGTAAGAATTGGTTTAAGAAAAAAATTTTCATTAGACCGTACTATTCCAGGGTTCGATGCCAGAGCACATTAACATTTCTCTCATAAGGAATATAAGGGAAAAGTAAGACTTCGATTGAGGCATTTGCAGCCAATATTTCTGCTTGAGTTTTCGCACATAGTTAAAGAATAATATCTTCTATTATGTTGCATAGGAAGTTTCACCAGAAAGACCCGGGTTCGATGCCGGGCGGTAAATATGTCTCCCGTTTAAAATACATAGGGTTAGTATTTCATTATTTTTTTGATGCACTTATCGAAATGATAGGAAGTTTGTGCTCGGCTGGAAGATGTATGGTTAAAACTGGTTTAAGAAAACAGTTTTCAGAAGACCGTAATATTCCTGGGTTCGATGCCAGAGGACATTAACATTTCTCTCATAAGAAATATAAGGGAAAAGTAGGACGTCCTTTGGGGCAGTTGCAGCTAATATTTCTGCTTGAATTTTCACAGATAGTTAGAGATGGTGATCTTCTATTGTGCTGCATAGTAAGTATCACCCGGAAGACCCGGGTTCGATGCCGGACGAATAAATTGCAGCGAATAATCAGAATATTTTCAATCCATTTTTTTTTCTTTTGACGGCCTTCCCGATATGATGCCGACATGAAATTATTGTTGTCGATCTGCTTGCAGTATGCAAGCTACATTTTACTCGTATATATATAGATGTGTACATGAATGAATCCGGAGAAGCATCTATATATAAAAGATATTGTACATTAATGATATAGCAAATGCAAATATCACTTAGTTGCAGATGACACAGTGATTTACTATCATGACACCAAAATAAACACCATTATTGATAGTTTGAATGAGGATCTGATCCTACTTGGTGAATGATTTCATGTAAATAATCTAAAACTTAATATTCTCAAATCAAAGGCAATGATTCTAGGGAAAAACTCTCAGTATCAACTTGCTTTGGATTTGAAAATAAATATTTTTATTGATGATGTAATTGTGAAGTTCACTGATAGCACTAAATTTCTTGGGGTCATCATTGATATAAATTTAAAATTTGATGATTATGTCGATTATATTTCTAAAAAATTGCCAAAAAATAGGTTTTTTATCAAGAATTAGAAAGTTCCTGTCTCAATGAAAGTGTAAAGAAAATTTATAATGTGATAGTTCTGCCACACTTTTGATATTGTCCAACCACATTATATATGATCAGTGATGTCAGGTAATTGAGTAAAAGTACTCAGATTACCGGTAACGATTACTTTTTGGGTATTTCTGGCTTCTTACCCTAGAACAGTTTAAATTTTAAGTATTATTAATTGACGTTTTATAAGAAGTATGTTAGTTTCCGGTACCTAAAATAACACCAGTGGAAAGTATATTAAGAACTATGTACTTTTTATGAAGTAATGTCAAATCATAAATATTCTATGAGAGTATTTGCGCAGGCTCAGCCAGTAGGAGATAAAAGCAGTGCTGATTTGGATTCCAAGGGTAATGACTACCCTCCCTCGCGACAGTCATTGCTTATGAAGTGTGTCAATGAAAAATATCTCAAGAAAGCAATTTCATATGAATTAAGATTACCTTATGACACACAATTATTTTTCAACTATTACTGGGCAATAATTTTCCACATTTTATATTAAAGGAAGCAGTTTCAATAAAATCATGTGTCAACTTGAAAATAACACACCACTGTTAGTAAAGGGAACCCCAAATTTCAAACGGACACTGAAAAATAATTTGCCCACAAATGTAATGCACACCTTAAATATATGTTCATGCCATTCACTTCAATTGAACTTGAATGATAATGAGAGAAAAAGTCACACTGGTACAATGATGTTCCCAATTGGATAAGAAAAATGAATAGAGATTCAAGGAGGAAGCTAAAAATTAATTTAGAGGCTGATGTAATGAAAATAGAAATATATGGCATTCAAATCTTTTATAGAAGATAAGACTACCAGCCTCAGTTTTTAGATGAAATTCTCAAGTATAGAGGGATAAAGGGAGATCTTAACTTCGTGCTGGCTAAATCTTTTGTATATAGAAAAAGGAATCTCTTTCACAATGGAATTGTGGCAAACCTGAGTATAGAGATATCCATATTATGACATTGGTCCATGGACCCTCCTGGATATCTCCTGACATCCCATCTTGCTCAACTTTGTTCTTCAACGTGAATGTTGGTCAGGACCTCTCCATTTTTCTATAATCAGGTTGCCATGTCTCCTAGATTGTGGTTAAAATTAAAGCATTACTCCAAATTGATGTTGGAAATATAAAAATAAAAGCTACAAGCAGCATATAGGCATTTGTTACCAGAATTAGATGTCTAAAATACACTATGATTTAGATTCTTTGGTTCATTTCATTTGAGCATAAATCCACTGTGAGATACTTCAATTCTGAACAGCTACTCATTATGGTTGGATAGCACAAGAGTACATAAGTCCATCTCAGCAGCTAGTGAGAATTTACAATTACAGACCTCAAAGAAAGTGACTTTTAGTAATTCAAGATGAGCAATAATTACAATTTCACTGATGAAAGAACTGAGGCTACTATCCTTAAAGATATGAAATATAAAATTAAAGGAAAAGCTCTGGCAAACAAGTATCTCACCAATGAAAAGAAGATAACTTCAGAGGTCACAGGACTTTAACCACATCTGTACATCGATTAGAAGCAGCGTACAGGAATGGGAATTGAAAATATTGAATTTTCTTCTTATTTCTTTCATTTAACTCTCACCTCTTCTTCAATCCTCACATTTCACTAAAAGCTTAACTTCCCTTTTCTCTAAACTACAGTTTGAAGAGCATGTTTTGAGCCTTCAACATGACCTGAAAATGATGCATGTATGTATGATGTAACAGGGTGACCATTCATTTATGAGGAAGTTTAATTTCTAGGTCCTCCACAAAATTCTTATGCGAGTCGAAAAAACAAGTTCTTCACGAGCTAAAGAGTTTTGAATGCATAAATAATCAATCTTCATGAAGTGATAGATCTTTCCCCATCAAGAGTTTGAGAAATCTTGCATCAGAAACCTCTAAGAGTAGGTTCGAGGGAAGAAACCCAAACATGGTTAGGAAAATTTGGCAAAGAATGGTGAGCATGAGGTGGAATAGAGGAAAATTATAAGATCCCAAAATGAGCTCTTCAGAAACTCAAACAATGTAAAAAGGAGTTGATGCTTTCCTGGTGACTAGCTTGTATAAACTCTTCTTGGGTTAACATCTGAACATGCCATAACTGTATACATGAAACCAGCAGTACACCTTATAAATATGTATATTTTATCTTTATAGAATAAATTATGCATACCTCACTCCAACATCATTACTATGTTAAATATAAACATGGGATTTTTTTATCTCTTGTTTTTATATGATGTCAATTTATTCCGTTGAAGATGAGAGAGAAAATTAAGAAAAGAAAGTAAAAGTAAGACATCTGTAGGATAAAATGAAAATGCCCAACAACACTACTGCTGCATGGCAGCCAAGTGAGATTGAAATAATACACAATTAAGGTTAAGTTAAGCAGACATGAGACTGGGATCTGTGAAGAATTTAGACCAAAGTGTAATATATCACATTGAAAATATATTTCTCTTGCTTTCAAGTACAAATGTTAGGAAATGAACTGTAAAGAATATTGAAGCATCCAGTAACTTGATCTTTGTTTTTCCATGCAAAATCTGTCAAAGTATTTCCCATCAAATATTTCTTTCTTCTAAACCTGATGTTGAGGATAAGAAAATAATCATACAATGATGTTGGTCCATGGATAGCTGACACTCCTCTATATCTACCAGCATCCCAGTTGGTTCGCCTTCAGATTTAATGCGTACGATGCTGATCCATTACCGCTCTCTTCCCTCTTAATACTCCGAGTAAGAGCCTAAATTATATCGTATAAATAAAGACAAAATATTTAAAACAGTTTTCTAGTAACAATATTTACTAACAAAGAAAGAAATGATTAACATTGAATAAGGATTTAAACAAAAAATAATGAAAAATGCAATACGTTCGAATAGCGAAGTACAATTGACTCTTAATTTTCAAATGGTTACATTTTTATAGATTGGCTGTAAGTCGATTTTGAACATACGTTAATTGAGTGAAAGGAATTTTACACTCCTGGCCCGTCAATGTTGCAAAATGACAGGATATCGCCGTCGCTAGGTGCCTTCGCTGACAGCGCGTTCAAAAATTAATAAAAACTTCCCAAATTTGTCTATAGAGGCAGAAACTTTAGAAAAACTAAAGTCATCATCAGCTGTAAATGATTTATTAAATCAGTTTGCCGAAAAAAAAAAAGGCAAAAAGAGTGTATATTTAATTTGAATTGTTTGTAAAAATTTTGGAAAAAGTGACAGATAATTATGATGAATAAATATTTCTTTTAATTTTATGCAAACATTTTTTTTTCTTTTGTGAGAAATCTTTACCCTTCCTAAGGGCCCCCAAACAAATTTTAATACGGGGCCCCGCCAAGGCAAGCTACGCCACTGGTTCCCTCACTACCTGGCAGCAAAAGATGTAATAATAACTTCCTGTATTTTGCCAGCAATGCTCGTCAGGCTATCAAAAGTCATATGAGGAAGTCTAACCAGTAAACCTTAGTAACTAATGCAAACTCAGCGAAGGCTTCTGGTTGTCGATTGGGAAGCGATCAATCGACGAAGAAGGTCCTCTCTCAAACGAGCTAATCGGCTCATTTTGGGAAGGCTCTCAATGAAGTCTTGCACTTTTACAGCAGTTTGTGAATCCAAGAAGCTGAGGACATACAAGAATGTGAATTAGTAGTCAGTATTCACTCTGGCCCTATCGAGATTGCAGTTTTCTCAAGTACAATGAATCACAGAGCTATTAAATATTTGTTGAGAGCTAAGGATGCCACACTGTGGTTATCACAAGTAAGTTGAAAATATTACAAGTTGGAAGGTAAATTTGGATGTAATAGTTCGTTTTTCAATCTAAACAAATAAATGTCAACATCATGAAAACTATTTTTTCTTGCAAAGAATGGCTCGCCTCTTATCCCAGCGCCCATAGGAATTTACTTCATTGATAAGCGGTTGTCGAGTTAAGAAAATCATAATCTTTCATAAAATTGATCTATTTTTGCAGGTTTTACTTTGGACAGATGTCAAAGCTTTAACTTTTAAACGGTTTAATGTGTTTGGCAATTTTACATATATCTAAATTTTGCAGGGAAACGTACAAGAAAATTTGCATCAAGTTATTTATGGTAATTTTTTATTAGAGTCTTCCCTTTTAAAAAAATCAGTGCCTACGAAGGACCCATTTCCTATAACGATTCACAAGAAAATTTCTCCTTGTTCTCTTATTTACTGGGGTAAACAAAGCTCGATCGCTTGGCCGGCTATGAACTTAGAGCCTCTGCCTTTCGGGATGCTACCCTTACACTCTTAGATTAGCCTCACGCAAGGAGAAAGATCCACTACCAACCATTTAAGTCCCGCGTTCTTCCACGAGAACCACGTTAGCAATAAACTGGATCTATCCTCAATAATTGGGTCTTTTCCGTGACCGAGTGGTCCGAGGGTGCTCGCACGCATCGCTCCAACCTCACAGTCCCAGGTTTGAATCCCAGCTAGTCTGATTTTTCCGATTAGGGAAGGGTCTTGTATGGTTGTTGCTGTTAATACCTACGACTGTAAAAGTCCAGAAAATTGATGTTTTTGGGGTATATGAAATAAATAAAAACAAAAATAGACTTTCATATTGTTACCATGTGATTTCGGGAATGTCAATTCTATTAGTTAGCTTGAAATATTCCGAGTCATCGTAAAATAAAGAAAACTCTTTACTGGCAGCCATATAATAGCAACGACTATCTAAGATATTGGCTAGATATAAAACACCCAAATTCTGAGAACAAAAACGACAAGAATTTGGAATAAAAATTGTTATCTTCAACATGCTGTTTCATCTCGTAAAGAGTATTTTGGGGAATGAAGAATCTAAATATTTTAGAAATTAACATTACTGTTAGGAAAGTAATGTAAATATGGATTTTTTTCATAGATCTGTAGAATAAAAAATATATTATGTTCTTTATTTTAATCACCGTTCTTAAGATAATTTTTCTATTAAAATATACGAAAACAACAGTAATTAAATGCTTAAATGATATTAACCTTAAGGACTGCTGAAAATTCAAACTTTTAATAATATCACTCCAGTCAAACTCAATTTTAGAAAAGCTACAACATCTAAGATTTTGATAGATCTTAAACAAACTTAAAAATGTGTAATTTACTTACCCAGACGTTTCTCCGGAAGGAAAGTTCTCCAGGCCATTAAATTTCCTGTCGCTCGTTGACAATATTCCCTGCATCTGGAAACCAGAGAAGAATTATAAAATCTTATAAAAACAACTTTATTGGTAAATATACGTCTCAATCATTTAATTAAAAAAATGATTTTAAAAATCTCAATTTCAAACAATTTTTAAATAAGAGATTACAAATAAAGAGATTAATTTTGCACGAGTTTCCAAGCCACGTAATGACGTATCGTGCACAGCTCGTTTCCCCTTTTTTAATGGAGGGGTATCGCCAGAAAACTGCAACTGTTACCATAAGCCTTTCGGGGGACAGGGACGCTCGCGACAGTTGCAATTAACCAGCCCTATAAAACCATGGTGTGACAACGGCATGAAAACCATTGCCACGGAAAAGTTAGAGAGAGGGAGAAGCTTTTAGAAGACTAAATTTATTCACTAATGGCTATAGAGCCTGTCTGTATTTGTGTGTGTAGTACCGGACACTCAATTTCCCACTCCCCCCAAACAATACAACGCAAATTTCTCTATCGCCCATCAAGTGGGCCCTACTTCACTAAGTTTCCCACTCCCCCCAAACTCTAATGCAGACCTGTTCACTAACACCCTTTGTCGGGCCCTTTTCTAAAGACCCTACCACCCTTTCACCTGAAAGACGACGATCCTTACCTTGAGCAGCGGGAATCCTCCAGCGGCGGTGGTACTCTGCTTTCCATCGGCGTACTGAACCTCCTCTTGAAGTCACTTCACTATTCTCACTATTATGCACTAAAATGACCATAGCTCACAACACTAAAACCACTCACTTTCTTCTAGATCTTCTTAACTGGAGGCAGGAGATTCCGATGCTCAGCAGAAGCCTCTATCCATAGGGGAATTCTTTTTTCGTCGTCGACTTTGTCGAGAATGTTCGTGGATCACAGGGAATTTGATTCCCAGGCTGGCTCCAGTGCTGTCAAAACACGGACTTTCAGAAAGAGAGTTCGATCGGTCATCTCCGCAATTCCACTCTCCGTCATGGATCGAATGGTCCAGATATTTCTAACTGCAGGAAAACGGCGTGGACTATGACAGGAGTGAGATGATCCGATTCCTCCAGCGACTGGTCCTTTGGTTCTCTGGAGGATTTCCGCGAAGTGTTGGATATTTCTTTCGTTGTTACTGCCTCGAACTCCTTCTCCTGAAAAACAGTCTCGTTTCGAAAGTAGGAGGGCAATCTTCCGCGTCAACGTCAGGAGGTGAGGAAGAAACCTCTTCTGAAGTAATGAGGCAATGGAAGGTCGTCACCGAGGAGAGTAATTCAGGTGTTCGCTCTCGAGAGGTCCCCGCTCGACCTCTCTTCGATCCTCACGTTGAGTCGCAGAATGGGATGAGCGAACGTTGGGTTGTCCTATGCGTCTAAGTACCGTTACCACCGCAGTGGCGTCTCAGTAGGTGTCGCCCTTTACATTAGGTTTCTCACAATCAAATCAAGTAACGGAAGTGGTTTTGGTATTTTTTGTCTCATGAAGTCTAGAAATGGGCCTAGTAAAGATATTTTTAGTATCTAAAGTTAACTTAAATTTAGATTAAAATTTATTTTCTGGTGATGCCCCCTCGTTTCATATTTTTTGCAGGCTGGTGTACATTCCATTTTTTTTTTATTATTTTATTTTTATTTATTATTTTTTATTTTTTTATTTATTATTTTAACTTTTTTTTTTATTTTTTTATATTTTTTTAATTTTTTTCAATTTTTATATTTTTTATAACTTGGCTTAGTTATAGGTCCAGGATGTTAATTGTGTTTTTTATTCTGTCTTTTTTCCGTCTTTTCCTCGGGGCAGAGCACCATATCCTATGAACTAGAGGGTTATTTACTAGGGAGAGTTTTTTGTGAAATTTTTGGACTATTTTAATTGCCTTATCCTTTAATGTAGTTAGTTTGTGGATTCTTTTTATTTCTTGTAGCCTAACCAATCTATTAGTATTGGTGGCTATTCTAATTAATCTATTGTATGTGGTTTCCAGTTTTTTTAGATTACTTTTGGTTGTGTTGAATATGATGGGACAAGCATATAATAGTATTGGGATGACGTAAGAATGGATTATCCTAAGTTTAGTGTCTGCTGAAAGGGAGTTTTTTTTGGAGAAGAGAGGTAGCAGTAAATTTTGTCTATAAGTAGCTTTAGCTATGGCTTGGTTAATATGTGTGGTCCAATTGAGTGTTGGGGTGAGGGTCACCCCTAGGAATTTGTGTTTCTTTGCTATTGGTATGGGAGTATTATTCATAGTTATAGGTATAGTGGTGCGTTTGGTGCGGAAGATGTTGAAAAACATGTAGGAGCTTTTAGTGGGGTTGACTGTGATTTTCCACTTGGTGCACCATTCGTGGTATTTTCGCAGGTGGGAGTTCAATCTATTGCATGAGGTGTCAGGGTAAATGGACTGCGTTAGAAAGGCTGTATCATCGGCGAAGAGCAGGTTCTGTATTCTGGGAGAGGTGGGAATGTCGTTTATATAACAATTAAAGAGTAATGGGCTAAGGGTGGAGCCTTGCGGTAGGCCAGCTGTTAATGTTTTAGTACTAGAGAGGGTACTATGTATTTTTACTTGAATTTGTCGATTGTTTAAAAATTTTTTTATAATTTTGACTAGATAGGTTGGGAGGTTAATGTTAATTAACTTGCATATGAGGCCTTCGTGCCATACTTTGTCAAAAGCTTTCTCAACATCTAGAAATACTGTGTGGGCTGTTTTTTTCCCAAAGTTTATGCCTGTTGCAATGGAGTCAATTAGGTGGAGCAATTGGTGATTCGTTGAGTGTCGATCTCTGAAGCCCATTTGTTCGTTAATAATAATTTGGTGCTCTGAAAGGAATGATTTCAGTCGTGCTAGGATGGAGATTTCAAATAATTTTGATAGGGTGGGTAGGAGGGAAATTGGTCGATAGTTTTGGGCTAGAGTAGGGTCTTTTTGAGGTTTAGGGAACAAGATGACAAGTCCTTTTTTCCAGGAGGAGGGGAAATAAGAGGTCAGAAGACATGCGTTAAAAAGGTCAGAAAGTAAAAGCAGAAAGTAGGGGATGGATGAGAGTTGTTTTAGCATATAATTTGTGATATTATCGTGGCCGGGGGCCTTTCGTGATTTGAGTTTTTTGATGTGATTTAAGATTTCCGGAGGGTTGGTAAGTTTAGGTTCGGATGGGGGGGTATGGTCTATTACCTTGTATTGGTTGATGATAGGGATGTCAATAGCATTTGTGGGTGGAGATTTCATTATGTCAGCAAGGTAATCGGCGAATATATTTGCTTTGTTGGCGGGATCATCATATAGGATATCATTTTGAAGTAGCGGAATGGAGGGGGAGGTCGGGGCTGAGAGTGCCTTAGAGATTTTCCATAATTCTCTGTTTTCAAATGTGGACGAACTTATTTTATCCAGCCAGATTTTGTTACGTAAGCTCTGGATGTCTTTTCGTACTAGCTTCTTGTATTCTAGATACAGGTGTCTGTCGAGGGGTTGCCTATAGGTGCGATATTGTCTTCTGTACTTGTTGCGGAGTTTGATATGATTTAGTGTGGACTGGGGTAGTTTAAGTTTTGGCTGAGGTTTGTTATATGATCTGGAGGAATTATTTTTGGCTATATTAATTAAATCTGTTATAAGCTTAACTTGCATATCAATGTGCTCGGGGGAGTGTTCCTGTAGAAGGTGAATGGACGAGATATGGTTGTGGATGTATTCGTAAAATTTATTCCAGTTGGTGGTTGTGTGTAATGTAGGGGGAAGGGGATTAGTTGTGGAGTCGATTTGAAAATATATTGGGTAGTGATCGGAATTAAATTCATATAATACTGTGGGGAAAAGTGCTTGATGGATGTGGTTAGTGATGCAAAAGTCAAGGATATCAGACGATTTGTTGCAGTGAGTATGAGTTGGTTGGGCGGGAGAGTGGGTGATAATGAATTGGTTGTCAGAGTTGAGTTCTGGAATGAGGTTGGCTAAGAGTTGTCCATTTTGGTTTTGAGACATTGATCCCCACAGTTCGTGTTTAGAGTTCCAGTCTCCCGAAAAGATATTATTGCCGGGGAGAGAAAGGATATGAACAAGTTCCTGTCGAAGTGAATCTGATGAGTATTTTCTTTTTGGCGGGACGTATATGCTATAGATGTTTATGTTATTGGACTGGCATTTGATACTTATTCCGACATGTTCTATTATATTTATTTTTTTTCTGGGTAGGATGTTGTGGGGGATGTTGTTTTTTACAAGTATGGCTACTCCTCCTCCTTGGGTATTTCTATCGTTCCTAATTAGATGGTATTCAGGAGTGAAGAGCTTTTGTTGGATTTTTAATTGTGTTTCCTGTAGCAGGCATATATCAATATCCCAGGATTGGAGGAAGTCTAGAAGTTCGCCCAGTTTATTTTTTATGGCTTGGCAGTTCCATGAAAGAATTTTATATCCCATGAATTTGCAAAATTTGGGTCAAAATAAATAATTTTTTTTCTTGTATCGTGGGGAGATTTTTGATTTTAGTGATAATATTTATGGTCCAATGAATTAGGTCTTGGGTTTCATTTAAGTCATTACATGGAGTGGTTGTTTCCTGTGTAAGGAGAGGCTGATAGGGATTAGAGGTGGAGGGGGTAGGGGTCGTGCGGGCAGAGAGAGCTTGGCTGTATGACGGAGCCGGTAGGGGTGGGAAGTTTTGAATGGAGGTGGGGAGATTAGGCCTCGGCGCGAGTTTATTGCGGTTTAAAAGGGCCTGCTTTGCCGCGATGAAAGCTTGACAACCTCGGTAATTGGCCGGATGTTTTTGTTTACAATTGAAGCATTGCGCGTCGTCTTCTTTTGATTTTTTGCAATCATGAGTTGGATGGGGTCCTCCGCATTTGACACAGTTGTAAGACAGATGGCAAAAATTTTTTGTATGCCCGATCCGCTGACATCTCATGCATTGCGTCGGTATCTTTGGCCGAATGAAGTCGGATATCTGGACTCTTAGTTGTAATAGGCTGGTTATGCTTTTGATTCTATTAGGCTCCTCTAGATGTTCGGTGGTTATTTTAAATACTGGGCAGGGTCTTTTGTTTCCCGAGGTTGAACCGGCTAATTTTTCGGCTATGGTGGGTTTAGTGGTAAACAATTGTAAGACGTTAATTACAGGAAGTCCCTTTTCAATCAGGGCTTCTTTTATGGTGTCAGGGTCCGTGTTAGCGGGGAGGTTTCTTACAACATAATCCTGATTTTTTTGGTTAGGTATTTGATACGTAAAAAACTCAATGTTATTATGCTTTAAGTAGTGCAAGCACTTAGTATAGTCTTCGATTGTTTGGTTTTTTACTAGGATTACGTTACTGCCAGCCATTTGACAGACTGGCGGCATGGCGGTGGCCTTGATAATGCCATTTAACGTTTTCGACCAGTTACGATCATACATTATTTTGACAGAGGGTATTTTCGGTTTAGGTTTTGGGGTGGTAGGCGCGGATGGTTCAGCTGGTGGGCGGGGGATATAGTCATTATGGATGGGATCAAATCGATTTTTGAGGGGTATCGGGTCCGGAGGTGAATTAGAATGACTCGGGTATTTACGTTTGTGGGATACCGTTTTGAAACCACTTCCGCTGACATTTTCGGTTGGGGCTGGAGAGGGCGACACCGAGGTGAAGGCGCCACTTACCGTATGATGCTGGATGATAGCATTCCAGCGGTGAGGGGGGATGCGGTTCTTCAATTTCGTTAGTCCAGTTAAGAGGTTGGCTGCTGTCTGTTCCGGGTCGTCCATGGTTGCGGTCTTCTCCTCGATAAAGGATGGGATGACATCTTCTTCCATGTCTGAGGAGCTGTAAGACTCCTCAGAAGAGTTGTTTCTCCCTCGTCCGGGAGTCGGAGGAGCGGTCCTGATTGAGGCGTTGCGTGAAGGCTTTTTTTGTCCGCTAGTTGCAGGAATTGGGATTGGTGTGGTCTCTGATGCGTGGACGGAGCTGGTATTCAAAGGCACGGCGTGTCTATTGCTATTGGCAACTGTCTGTTGTTGTTTTGGGCGTGTTCTCGAAGGAGAACGCGACCGTCTTGAAGACGTGGAGGTGCTCATGATGGGATGATGGATGAGGTTACCATCAATCCCCTCCGAGCCGGTAGGCGCTCCCGCGCTGTGAGATGTGGCTCCTCGACTTGTAATTGATTTGAGTTAATGTTCACTCGGTTGCAGACGAATCTTAAATTACCAAGATTCTTATAAGGCGTTATTCAGAGATCTCTGTAGAGCGCTTGCAGGAGTAAAGGTCGCAAGAAATCCCACTGCCTGTTGCTCGATCTCGTCCCTCAGCGGGCATGGGATGAGCGCTAATGGCTCATGGTTTATATAGGGACACTGGTGAGGGAGGACGCTGTGAAGTCGGAGGGGAGGGGGGGGTAAGAGGTGCTAGTAGTGACCTGCCGCTCGGACGGATTCGTTGGAATGGATCGCTCCTATTTCACTTTTTTGTTCTCTTATACGCATTTTCTCATTTTTAGATAAATATATTGAAAGTCGAGCAAGGAAATGTTCAAAGTAATTAAGTTGTCGGAGCCAATCTTAGGTACATATGCGTATAGGTTTTTAATACTTTTCGGTGGTGATTTTCGAAATTAGCACTAGGGAAAGCGGCAGCTGAATTGCAATTGCAATTCCTTACGCTGTATATGTTACGAGAAATTATCATTCAACTTAATTTCTACATGAATTATATTCCTTCCTTCGTCGTAATAACTTCGAGAACATCAAGAAAGTCGAAAACCAATCCAAAACTTCGTAGTCATTCTATTGACAATGCCATGGAATATTTGCTTTGTGCTTTTTAGTAAAACTGAGAAAGGGATCCTAATTAAATTTTATATAAAGTTTTTAATTATTCATAAAGTATTTGAAAACACGTACTATTTGCATGTGGTCATTTAGACCAGTTTACGGTTGGGTATTCTTGCACTGCTCTTCCACATGCGTGCACTTCATTCTTTGAAAATGTCATTTTGACGGAATGTTATTTAGAGACCTTGACGGGCGAATAAGACAATTTAAAGATATGGATTTGAATAGTGGAATACGTTCTCCTCCATTCCACTCCCTAGCTCATTATTCTTTGTGAGGAATGCGTTCACTCTAAGGGGTTTTTTTAAATGGTAATAACATGGTATTTTGAAGTCCCATTTCTTCGTAATGCAGAGATCATTCCATTGCACTTCCAAAATTGTTCTTCGACACAAAAAATTAAGTTCTGACTGCAGAAAATTATGAAATTCAATTAACCATACTGCCGATAAATTAAACCTAACGTTATGACGTGCATCCGGAGGCATTATACCCGAACTTAATGCCAGGCTTAATAGAGGGTGAAATCACGCAAATTCTCGCCTCTGCCTTTCGAGCCTTGTCTTCGCATAAATGATGAAGAAATGAACATCACAATCACACTTCTCCCAATGAACGGAGAAGGGAATCGGTATGAAATGAGAAATTTTTGAAGCGAGGCGTAACGTGTAATTGGAGCTGCGACATCAGCTTGAACTCGACTTAGTGAGGAGGCGACAGAACTAAGTTACATGAATAATTGATGTGTGAAAATTGTGAAATAAACCGATATTTTGTCATTTTATCGTCACATTGGAGATAGATTAGTGTGATGTCCCTACACGCGTTGCGAAGCATGTTATAACAATGTCTTTATTTCCTTAGGTGCGGGTGTTTTGAAAGAGATTCTTCCCCCGGAGTGCACACACTGAGTGAGAACGCCGGATCGCGAACCTCCTGTTATTTGATTAATACGTGGCATACCATTTAAAATGGAGAACCACAAAAATTCTGCTTGCACCATACAAAGTGCGACGGTCATTGATAAAAGATACCAGAAAATGGGAAATGTGTTCATTGGAGTCTCTCCGCCTCACCCAATTCAACCGCTTGGAGTCACCAAGGGCGACGACGCCGAGGTGCGGTGGCTTCACCTTCGTAGGAGCGGCCACGAGCCTCGTTATATTTAGTCTGAGCAGTTGGCGGAAGCTATGCGTATTTCTCATGCGGCTTTTTATCAGGAATCAAGTATCAAGTATCGGGAAAGAAGTATCCGTGGAAGCATGATGGAATTAAAACCTTCTCGCCTTTTGTAATGGAACATAAAATGCCTAATTTGGCATGGAGATGCCAAATATTGTGCCAGTGATTAGGTATTCTTTTAGAGTGATATTTTACTGAAGTTTGAAAGGTCTGGCAGTGTCTGAAGATTGAAAGATGCACTTAAAAGATATTAAATATATTTCAAACTGAATCTCACGCTAAGTTTCACAGTCGCATCTATAAGATGTTTGCAGAACGAAATAATACTGATAAGTCGGTGGTTGACAAACCCGGAGTCGCGCCCGAGTGCAATACATCGGGTGTGGGCACCCGAGCGCAATACATTTTTCTCCTCCCTCACTTCGAAGGAATTAATAAATGGCTAATTCATTGTTTATTAATTAGTGGATACATTCAAGTTTGTTCATTTGTATTTTAAATGGAATGCATAGAATTCCTTTTGCGAGCGAATAATTATAAAATTTCATGATGAGCTAGAGTCGCCCTATTGTACGCTCTGCAGAAAGGCCATGAATTTTTAAAAATTTTCTAACTTCCGCTCTTTGAATAAGCCAGTCGTTGATTTCTTGGCCTTAACTTATTCCACGCAGCTTTCGAAGTTGCCCAACTCACTGTAACACGTTTCTCGAGGTTTTAAAAAATAAAACTAAGAAGTATTGGGATCCTAATATGAGAATGCGCGTACTAGAATGGGGAGTTTGAAAAATGAGCGCCTCGAAGCCTCTTTTCCGAAGGAGGGAATATTCATAGAGAGGGAAAGGGCTAATGGGATCTTACTCTTAGATAAGTAATTTGAGGGCCCTGCGGTGAAGGACCTTGGTTCAAATCCAGCTCTCCAACCTTAGCGTCTGTTCTTTGCCAAATGACACTTCTTCTTCAGCCCAGGCCATTGCTGTTGCCCTTTCGTTTTGCCTTCGTTCGAATGAAAGCTCAGTATTCATTTATGACTAACTCACTCTAAGACTGGGTAACCTTAACTATCTGTCTCTCAACGATCCTTCTGGCTCCCGGATAGTCATGTGGACAGCGCGTTTACCTTTGGTGAAAGCGGTCCCGGGTTCGATTCCCGGTGAGAGCCAATGTGCGGAATGACCTAAGTTGTCGAAGCACTTTTAACAATACTACTACTACGATACTCCTTTTCGGAAAATCGGATTTCCTATTAATAAAGCCTCCACCCTTATTTTAATCTGCATAATAATTGGAAATGGTTCTCTTATATTCCTTTATGTTAAAAATATTCGAAATACCAGTAAGTTTTTCTTGAGCGATGGACGAATACTTTTCTTAGTTTCAAATTCCATTTTCTCCATTGAAGTATCTCGTTATCCGGTAATTGAATTTTATAAAATGTTTTTATCAAAAATGAAGAAATCACTTCCACAAAAAGCCGCCCCCCTCGAGTTGCTCCCCTTCTGACAAACTGCAAGAGGACGCCCTTCAAGGACACGTCCAAATCCGCAAAGGAAAGTGGAGATATTGTGTAGTCGATTCGTGAAATAGTGGCGGATATCTAACTGCGCAGGTGGGCCAACTCGAAAAATAGGAGAGGTAGTGATTCTTGAGAAGAAATAAAAGTATTCTCCGAACCAAAATTTGTTACTGCTCAGGAAGCATGGCTCGCAGAAGTTCTCCCCCTCTTATTCCCCTCTCCCGCGACCATCACTAATTCGCCACATGGCGTCCACTGAGATCCTTTGCGCGTACGTCGATAGATAAGGGCCAATGTTAATTATAAGCGCGAATTATCTTTCTTTGTGTTCTCTCCGATTTTTAGAACCTGATGACGATTCCATGAGACGAAACTAGCTGCTCCAATTAACCGTTTTCCGAGACAATTTACACTTTAATTTATCTTTGATTATATGAACAATAATCGATTGATTAATAAGGGAAAGTTGAAAGATGTGGAGGAAAACAGAGTGGCAGAAGTCAACTACAGCCAGAAAGTTGAACTCTATTCTACTTTTACTAGCGCAATGATTACTGGCGCCAGTTGATTAGTGTCAGTAATCATTATATGTGGAAACCCAGCTAAAATCCAACACACTGAAAATTTATATATCCAATCAAACCAATTATCCGCTAATTAGTTTCCTTCCCACACTAAGGCTTTGGAGAAATTCGTTCATTACAAAATAACTCATTTTTCCCAAAATGTTCTATTTTCGATCCTTTACAATTATGATTGTGGAAGTCTTACATAACTTCATGCGTTTTTTTTGCTGACGATTTTTAAAGATAATAAGGAATTAACGATACTAAAACTCAGCAAATCGTTTGACTCGTTCGATGTAAATATAAGTTTATTAGCATATATTTATATTGATATTATTATATTTGATTATATTGATTATATTTATATTGATATTATACTTGGAAAGATTACACCGCCTCAATGACGAGTTAAACCCGACCCCTTCATTCATCAACCCTGGCCTTGTCTCACACCTAAATGTTTCTGTGTTTTTGGTGGATTTCCTAAAAAGACTTTTGTTCAGCGACCCCAAAAACATAAATACCACATAAAAAAGTGAAAAAAAAACTGCGAAAAATGACCAAAAGTTGCCTATTGTGGGCAACTGGACCATTTTCGGTAAAAAACGGGTATCATATTCGAGTTCAGTGACCCCGAAAACAAAAATATCAGATAAAAAAGTAAAAAAAAGGTATAAAAAGGCACTTACAGAAAAATCTAACGCGAAAAATCTCACGCGTTACGCGGTTTTTCGACCGGCACCCCATCCCGTTACAACGAGCGCAAAGAAGTATAACTTCAACAATTAAGACATAGATTATGAATGTATACACATTCATTCATTCATAGGGGATCAAAATTCTAACTATGTTCTACAAGTGTCACTGACTTTACATTTTTACGACGTACTGGCCATAACGTGTAACCGCCAGAAAAAAGATTTTGAACCTCAGTGTCATGGGTTCGATGCCAGAAGGCCTCAAAGTCCCGATTTTCTCCATAAAGATGGATTGCGTGGATTTTCGAAAACTTTTTTTAGGCACTTCCCGGGAAACTAGAGAGTTGAAATTCGGAGGAGCGCTAGAAGTCCTGCATATCCGACGAAAACTATAAAGACATCTTCGAGGATTATCCTTGGTTTGACGTTAGGTCAAAACAAATATTCTCCCATTTAAAATGCTTTGCGACGATTTTTTTTAATCACTTCCCGATAACATAGAAACTTACCAAGTCATAATGTGTAATCACAGCAGTCAATTGGTCCTGAGTTCGACCCCATGTTTCTCTAAAATTAGTAACTGATACGATTTTAAAGATTTTTGAGCCCCTTCCCAATAATATAGGAACTTAAAAATTGGCATGTGAATAAAGATCATAGATACATTTTATATACTCTGTTTTAGGTTTCCCTGATCGTCCTTGGTTCGATCCCAGATAGCCATTTGCATTACCCTATGCATTTCAGATGGGGATAATGGATTTCAGGATATTCCCGGTATGACATGGACTTCAAACTTTGCATTAAATAAGATCAAGTCTTAACAATTTATTATATATATTTGTATCTGCCAATAGGTCCTGGGTTCGATTCCAGGCGTCTCAAAATTAGATAATGCTCCAATTGTTAGATTTTTTCTTTCCCCCTATACGTAGTATAGAGAAAGTATTGTATTCGCAAAAAAACTCGACCTCCAGATTTCGACGGAAATAGATGTTTTGGGGCCCATAGAGTTCGTTTTCGCTATTTTCCAGAACATGTCTATGTGTCTGTGGTAAAAAAGTTTGTGGGCGCTCTATCTTAAAAAGTGATTATCCGATCATTTTCAAAACTCATATTTAGTATTTTCCTAACAATGCCAAGAGTTGATTAGTTTTTGGTGAATATCGCTCAACCGGAAGTTGCGGTTTATCCGGAACAAAATTTCGTTTTTTAAATATCTCTGTAAGAATGCAATATAGGTATAAACAATAATAAACTAAAGTTGTAGATAATATACTTAATACAACTTCTACATGATACATTTTTTCATTACACTGATTGTTTAGGAGCTATTCTTCAGTAATGGTTAACCGGAAGTTGTTGTTTATCCAGAAATGGAAGTTTTTCATACATGTCTCTGTCAAATAGCAATGTAGGTATATACATTTACACACAAAAGTTATAGATAATGTACTTTACTACAACTTTTGTATGAAACATTTTTTCATTACACTGATTGTTTAGGAGCTATTCTTCAATATTGGTTAACCCGAAGTTGGTTTATCCAGAAATGGAAGTTTTTCATACATGTCTCTGTCAAAATGCAATTTAGGTATATAGAAAAGTTATAGATAATGTACTTTAATACAACTTTTGTACAAAAAATATTTTTGGAACACATTGTTTAGGGGTTATTCTTGAATAATGGTTAACTGGAAGTTGTTGTTTATCCAGAAATGGAAGTTTTTCATACATATCTCTGTCAGAATGCAATGTAGGTATATACAATTGTGTACCAAAGTTATAGACAATGTTTTTTATTACAATGTTGTATGAAACATTTTCCTGTAACACTCATTGTTTTGGAGTTGTTTGTATATTACCGGCATAGGCTTTGGTTTTCAAAAAATACGGAGAAAGTCATGTGTCATCAGATTTTTTAAAACTGTTTTCCAATATCATAAATACTTAAAACTTGGCATGTGAATAAAGATCATAAATTCATTTCATATAAGCTTTTTTAGGTTTCCTTGATAGTCCTTGGTTCGATCCCAGAGAGACATTTACATAACCCTTGGGTTACAGATGAGGATAACGGAGTCTTAATTTTGGGCAATCACGGTACACTGTAAAAAATGTTTTGGAAAAATATGATAAGAATCGTTGGCACTATAATTGCCAACAAATTTTATTGTAAATTTCCAATGACTTCCAAACATTGAATCTTATTTTAAAATTATCATGTAACTCCAATAAGTGTGAACCATTAATGCCTGACCAAAAATGACATTGATGGATGATGAGAAAGGAGGAGGCTGGAGGAAGGGGTACAAACAAGGAAATAAAAAAGACAATAACATAATTAAAATGATACATCAATTTCAATATGTTAGCATTATTTATTATCTTGTAATTCTCTTTACTTTACAAGCTCAGGATAATCATATACATTTTAATTTACTCAAAAAATTTATACATTTCTTTAGGCTGAAACCATCCTCTATGTCAAAGAGGAATTGTAGTAAAGTCAAGCTATGCTTTAGTTTGTTACTGTATTGAATATTGCAAGTATAATAAATACATAGAAGTAATCTCAGTGATGTCACCAAATCTGAAGTATTTTTCATCATGAGTATTCCCTCCCCTTATATTTCATACTGCCCCCCCTCCCCTATCCTCCAGAATACAATATTTGGCGTCTTCTCTTCAGGAACCATAGCATCTTCATCCACCTGAAAATATCAATGTCACATTTTAGCAAGTCTTTCACAATATGTGGTTCTCTAATAACATAATAAATAACATATGTCGATCATGCCTAAGGACAGATATGCTAAGAAGGAGTAGATAGCTAAACATTTTCTTAATGTGGATATTTCTCAGGAATTTAGAAATTATCTAGTCACCTCAACATAAAAATCTGAGCTTTCCCGAAAATACTTGGGGACTAGAAGTCTCAGCATCTGGGTCAGGGACAGGTTCTTTTCCATGCCTCTGTTTCTTCACCGAAATCTGCAGTAACCTAGAATGGTAAAGTTCCAGATTCTGGGCAAAGGTCTTCTCGGCATATACATTAGTGAGTTGCAAAATTTCATTGTTCAGCTGTAAATAGAAAAGAAATTGTACATGTGTGAAGAAAAGAGCAATTGAATGGGGATTAAAAATTGAAAATAATTAAATTGTCATAGAGAAAATTTGAGAGAAAGAAAGTAGCCTCAAAAGCCTTTGATTTACTGTAACAACAGACTGAATTAATTGCTTATGGAGGATACACACTGCTTACCTCATCAGGCTCCAACAAAGATGGCCAACAAATTGAGAAACGGCTGGAGGTGGAGTGGCATTCCTTGTGTTCGAGTGCAGTTTCCTTTCTCCTAAGAGAATATGTTTCAGAAGCAAGCCTCTGCAAAGACTCCAGTGGTGCATTGGATACGAACTCCAGTTTCAACTGCTTTTTTAATAGCAACAGAGTTTCAGCAGTTGCTAACATTGGATGGTCTGGAGCAGGACTTATTTCACCTCTTCTACTGACCTGGGCTCGATGACCTCACTGCATAATATCACCTGATAAAGCAGAAATGAAGCGTTTAAATATTCATGACAAAAGATGGCACAACACAAATAATGAAACACTGCAATTGTGAGATCCATCATTGAAGTGTATGTAATCAAATCTACATCTTTAGGTATCATTCCCATATTTTTTGGCTATAGAAAGTTTTAACAGAATGTAAAAAAATCTGGTAGTCAAGACTCACCTCTGTTTCTAGCAACTTCAAGGCAATGATTGCTTTGATGTGATTCATTAATTGTATTTTGCAGTGGTTTCACTGATATCCACATGGGTCAGAAATAGACGCTCTCAGGCTGCGAAAAGTCTCTATAAATGTACTACACACATCATCCTTCTGCATCCTAGTGGGATAAGGGCCGAATTGAAGCAAATAGTTTGTCATAATGTTTACAACCTCTTGCTTCAATGTGTTAGATGGCTCATGCCATAGGCTGGTTCTTAGGAAATATTCTTCTGTACCTTGAACCTCTTTCCTAACAGCCTCTGAGAAGCTATTAAAATTTACAGCAAATTGCCCTTTTTCCACACAGCTTGTCCAAGATTTGGCTGATGAACCTCTATTTCCACAGGAGACAAAAGGGTGCTCTTAGGGGCCTCATTAACACACTTTTCGACCACATTTAAACAATTTATATCAAAAATTTGTAAACGCATTTTGTCCTTAACTTCAGAGAAATCCTCCAAGTCACAAAAAGCACCAAAATATGGATCAAATATTTTCACTATATATTTTTATTCTTCTGATAACTGAAATTCAGTTTTTGAAATACTTCTTATAGCCTGCTCTCTTGGTTCCTGTCCAGAGGGGATTCTTATTTTGCTTGAATTGTGCCCATTCTACAAGAATTTTGTAAGCCATCCTGTAACAAGGAATGAGAAAAAAATTAAAAAAACAAACGTATAACCATAAACAAAATATACCTTAATCAATCTATAAATCCTGTTCAGATGATTGCAATTTGAAATAATCATTTCATTAATTTTGCTCGGAGATTATTAAAATTCCACAAGATCATCAAAGCTTCAACTGAAGCATGGCACAGCATGCATGAGTGATACATAAGTTCCATCATCATGAATTCCTTGATATTTAGAGTGGATGGTAGGAGAGGCCAGCTCACATACAGACAGCAGCCTACGTTCTGATGTACGTTTCCACTCAAACAGTTTGAACATTTCAACGAAATATCCTTGGCACACAAAACATAATAGTTTTTTCTCAACCTTAACATCAAGAATACTTTCAATAATTCCAAGTATGGTCTCAGAGTCAGTGTAACTAATGAGCATACAGTCTCCTTCCTTATATCTAACGCCATTTACAGCATAATATTTCCTAACTGTGGTATCTTTCAACTGATGGGATAATAGCAGTTCTTGAATAGGTTCCTTAAAATGTGATAAGTCTACAGTTGTTGAGCTAGAATATTCCTCTGATTTGAAAAATTGAGGGCTGGACAGATGAGATAGCATGAACAAAGCATGCTTTTTAGCTGCATGCAGGTATGGATTCTTGAAATTTTGTGATCTTCTCACAACAGCTATGAAGTAAGAATGTTTCCCTTCGAAATGAATGGTTGACACATTAGTCAGTGGACCAAATTGTATCATTTCATCTGGATGATGCTCCAAATTGTGAAGTTTGAATCTGAATAAAGAGTTGGGAAAATATTTCTCCAGGAGTTTTATGTTAATTGGAAGTATTAGCCTCATGTATTCAATTAGTTCAATATTTAAAATGGGAGCAAATAAAATCTCTACTATTTCTTTTAAATACATAAGCAATTCCCAAGGCCGATATTTTACTGGTATGATATCCTTAAATATCACTGGAATTGTTCTAAGAAAGGCCCAATTAGCTGATGCATTACCTGAAGTTGTGTCCTTTTTCACAAAATTCTTGGAAAGGACTCGTTTGTTTACTTTATCCTTGCCACTGTAAGGGAAAGTGTTTACTCTTGTTAAAATCTGGACATATAAGAGTAACCCATCAGAAATAAATCTTTTTGAAACAAGGACAATCTCATAAAGTACAATCCCATCTAGTAAGTCATGGAATGGATCTGAAGGTTAACCCCTGGCAACATGAAAATAACTCAAATTGCTCATCAATGGACAAACGCCCTAACTCTTTTGGACTGTTTCACTTTTCCTGATTGAACAGCTTGCAGTTGTTCTTCATAGTGCCCCACTGATCTTGTTGTTCCAGCTCTTAGTCCCAATATGATATTTTTCTTCTTTATGTCACAAAACCTATATGCTTGTGAATTCTCAGCCTAAAAATTACATACATGACCTGCAAACCCATTTGATGATAAATTATCACCAGATACAAAACATATTGCTCCTTCTATGATCTTGCCCAATTTTGGAATGCAAATTCTCTTTGTTTCAAGAATTATTAGGTCTGACAGCAGAGGTTTCACTATGCTGGTAATGTCCACAGTTTTTAGGATCTCATTATTAAACAGTAGGCAAGGCTGAATTGCATGCAAAGTACTTTGATGTTCAGATAAAATATTTAGCATAGTGAAATAAAAACCAGACATTTTATGCTTTCCTTTGTGGGCTCCAAGTGCATATGTCAACTGAACTTCATCAAGGTACAAATTAATTTGGAATGTCAATTTTTCATCTTCAGAGAGATTATTTGAAGAAAAGAATGTTTCATCTTGATGTGATGTGATAAAATCATGCCTAGCAGATGTCTGATCTTGCAAAAAGTCTTTTGTGACATCATCATGTGTCATGAGAGCAGTTATAGTACGCAAAATGGGGATATAAACCAATTTCTGGACAACCCCTACTTTATCTTTCAACTTAATTTCTTTAGGACCAACGAAGATGCTACTGAATTCCTTTTCCAGATATTTAATGCAGCAATGATCCCACAGGGATAGTATTACTATCTCCCTCTAGCGCCCAAAAGTGAAGCCAGGGGTAAAGCGGCAGATTGCGCATTTAGCCATGCTGGGTAGCACTTTTCGTATCTCCCTGTACCAATACATTGTTTTTTTCGTGATTTTGCGGCTTTGATACCGAGTTATCAAGGTTTGATTGAGTAAGTCGAACGTTTTGGAACACAAAATGTAGTTTGAGCAATGCCTAACACGAAGCAATATGTTATTTTCACGTTTATAAAGGTTTTATAGGTAAATAAGCAGGGGCCTGTTTCTGCCTGCAGCATGGTCAATTGCTGCGCATCAGAACAGCTGCCCCCACAAAATTTTCCGAACTAGAATGTATGCATCTTCCTTAATTTTATTATTTCATTCATTATCTGAAATCTATGAAGCAGAACGAACGTCAGTATTAATCCACGGCGTTTCAATGAACATTTCATTGTGCTCTCGGCTGCACCTGCAGGTCTTGCATGGTGTACAAGTTCTCGTATTCGTCATTTTGACAACTTTTACTGCATTAGGCCCCAATTATGAATTAGAACAAACATTTGCACAAGCGGAAAAATCTCTAATTACCCTGATAAGCTATTATAATGTACGATAGAGTAGCTTTATCTCATTGCGGTAAACGACTATTAAGGAATTTTATGCCGTTCTTGGTATTGATCAATTAAAAACTATGACAAATAAATGCATTATAATATATATAAAATTAACATTATAATAATCAACGAGGTTTTAATACAGTTTGCGGGAGATTGGCAGACGATTCGTTCTCTGTATTTCTCTAGCAGACGACACCGGCATCTGAGAAGTTTACATTGCAGGCATGTTTTATTTTCCATAATAAAAGGAATCAAGAGGACTTAGAGAAAATAATCGAAGATAATCGTTAAGTGAAAGGTTCATTTAAACTATCTGAGTCCATTTCATAGGATAGACAAGCTCCTGAGTCCCGTATGAGACGAAAATAAAACCCCAACAATACATGTAGTTAAAGGGGAGCTGGAGAAAAGTGCAACCCAGTGCTCTGCGGGTTGCGTTATTTTTGGCTTCACTTTTCTACCGGTAGACTCTCCCTGTGAATGATCCGAACTCATACTACCCTCCATTCCTAATAGCTGTTCTACAGGGGTTATAACTTCCATTTTGCTGAAAATGTCAATGGTAACAGTGTTTTCTACTTCATTAAACATTACTTCTCTAAGGGACATATTGTGCATTCCTCTGCTAATAATGTGAATTTTATCCAGGGAGGAAAGTTTTCATTGTTTTAGGGTATACCTTAATTATAATTAGTTGTAACTAAAAGAAATTTTTTAATTGTAGATTTTTGACATATATTATGTACGTATATGTTTTTCAAATACTTTTTGGAATATTAATTGCAATAACAAATTTGCTATAGAAAATACAGTTTATTTTTATTAACAATCAGTATAAATTTTAAGAAAATTATTATTCAATGCATAGATTATGCGTTTTCAACTTTTTTATATTTAAACTCAATCTTAACATGTCATTTGAAGTAAAAAGCATGAATGTATGGTGAGAGAATTGACTATCCTCATGCTGTGTGCAGGGCCCAACAATGTTTCGGACCACATCCATAATAGCAGTCCAGAGCCCGGCAGCAAACATGTTAATGGACAATGAAGCTATTGTTGACTTGTCCATACCCCATATTTTTCAATTCTCCCAATTTACGGCAAGAACTGGAAAATATGCAAATTTTATTGCTGGTAAAAGAGTAAAGATAGGTAAATACTTTGAGTCAAAAAGTTATCAAACTCAATTGGTAATCCAGATTTAGACTTTTTTAAGAGTATTCTACCTGATGTATGAGAAATGATCAGAAGTTTTGACCCTTTTTGATGAGTGTGTAATAATTTAACTGCAAAATCTGAATGATGTTTTTCTTCAAGTAGGTGTTTGGCAAAATGTGAAGTGCGGGATTTGTTATGGAAGCATTTTTCATGTTTGTGTATTCTGGTTTGGAGATGTCAACTACTTTGTCCGATGTATATCGCCCCACAACTATTGCAATGTAATTTGTAAATTTCTGCTTTGTAATTAAAATTGATTTTGTTTTTATTGTTGAATTTCCTAAATTTAATGTTGTGTGAAAGGTTGGTTTGATGTTATGTGAAATGAGACAAGGTGCGGTATACCAATACGGTAGCTGAGAGAACAAAGGAAGGGTAGTTTTCCCCAATAGGGCTTGCCAGAATTAAATTGTTGGGTATTGTAAATTTTGGAAATATTAAGTTTCCTTTGTTTATGGGAAAGGATGTTGTCGATCAGCTTTTCAGGATAACTATTACTGCTGGCTATCTGTTTTATAGTCCATGATTCTCGAAAAAAAATATCTGCACTTAGGGGAACACGGAGTAACCTGTGAATCACACTATGGTAAGCAGCGTGTTTGTGTACAAGAGGGTGATTTGACAAGTGATGTTTTGTATGATGCAAGGGCGTCGCCAGCCACTGGGCTAGGGGGGGGCAAGCTGCCTGTTAAAATGAGAAATGCCTAACTTACAGGGGCTAGTTTATTCATGCCCGCTTCTTACTACAAATATGTAAAATCTTTTAAAAACTAAATGTATTGAAAACTAGAGGAGTTGAACGCTTCTATGGCAAACTCATTAACACTAGGAGAATGGCAGTTTCAGCCTACCTAGAAGAATGGGAAGTGGTCATTTGACCACCTCCCGTCAGTGCTATATCAATAAAATACTTACGGAATGCTAAGCAGCTGTCAATTTTCTAGAGGAACCTCAAGTGGAGTATGGATGAAATTTGAAGGATCCTAGAAATGAAAATATGGCAAAACTCACTATTTAAAAAAATACTCGAAGTAACATACAACAGAATGGCCACATAGCCACGACTTAACCCAAGTCTCTACTAAGGATTCTTTACCCATGTTTCAACAGAAACTTTGTTATAAGTTGTTACTTAGGTAAATTAACTAACTTTGAAGTTAATTAACTTTACTAATAATTCTCCCATTCTGTCCATTGTTAACCAGCTTCCCCTTCCTCCTCCCCCTAATACCGCTCCCCCTATCAACAGTAGTTAATCTGATTTGTTCCTTGGTATGTTATTCTTTGTATAAGTATATATGCACTCCTAAATAACTCTTGTGCTTGATAATGGACTAGAGTCTGAAACCGGTCACAGATATTAAAAACTTTAAAAGTGGAAGTTTGTTAAGTTATTCCCACCCATTTACTAGGAAGGAGTTCCACTAAGTTAAAGCTTACCAGATCGATTTAATTTGTTATTTTGTTGTCCATGATGTCTCGCCGGCACAATATTTTGTCTTCATACCACCAGATAGATACCCACACAAGGATTTACAACCTCATCGAAGAAAAAAAATTGCAAGCTTGGGATCCTCAACCAAGAAACCCACCCATGGCTGGTATTGCATGACTATCGGGCGTGACCCCTACGGCGATGGGGTTACTGGTTCAAATGCCTGAACTGGTAGTGACATCGTCACTACCAGTACCAGTCATGGACCAACGTAATATACTAAAAATGTCTACATAAAATAACCAGGACGATAAACAACAGAAGGCATGTGGCGCCACCATAGCAACGTTTTCTACTTTGTTAATTTTTTAGGGCTGTAAGTGCTCGCGATGAAAAACCAAGTGTACTTTTTTAAGAGGTTTAAAACATGCTCTTTCAAATGAAAATAATTTACAAGAGTATCGAAAAGGTCTTCTAAGAGCGGGCAGAAAATAAACCTATTTTTGTAGTTATTACAAATGTCATCCTCATAGTTGTCCCTATTTCTAGGGCCTCATATGCTCGAGATGGAAAACTAGATATACTTTTTTACTTTCTCCATATAGGAAGTATAGAGAAAGTATTGTTTTCATGAAAAAATTCGACTTCGAGATTTCAACGGAAATACATGTTTTGAGGTCCCTAGAATATGTTTTAACCATTTTCGGAATGATGTCTGTGTGTATGTCTGTGTGCGATAGTGGGTGCTCTAACGCGAAAACTATTTTTCGTATCAATACCAAACTTTATATATAGTACTGTGGAGTGTGCTGTCAGAGTTGATTAGTTTTTGGAGTAAATCGGTTTACCAGAAGTCGAGCTACATTCATCAAAGCTCATTTCCGATTTTCAAAATATCTCCATAAATATTACATATTCGTATATTGAATTAGTTATAAAAGTTTTAGATTATGTCTATTACTATATCTTTTGTATGAAACATATTTTTGTATCACCGGTTGATTAGGAGTTATTCGTGAAATACCGATAAACCGGAAGTAGCTGTTATGTAATTTGTGGGCGCTCTAACATAAAAACCATTCGTTGTATCAACACCAAATTTCATATATAGTACTTTGGTTGGTGTCGTTAGGGGTGATTAGTTTTTGGAGTAATTCAGTTAACCGGAAGTCGAGCTTAATTCTTCAAAGCTCATTTCCGGTTTTCAAAATATCTCCATAAATATGATATTTACGTATATACTATTACTTATAAACGTTTCAGAAAATGTAATTAACTATAACTTTTGTATGAAACATATTCTTGTATTACTAATTGTTTAGGAGTTATTCATAAAATACTGATAAACCGGAAGTTGCTGATTATGTACTTCTTGGGCGCTCTGGGCTCTATGGGCGAAAGGCCAAATTCATCGTTTTTCATCGATCATGTCCCAAAAATCATTATTTATAACGTTTGTGACGTCAAAGATAAATATATAAATTAATCACTCATCATCCAAGATTAGATGGAATATAGAGTTCGAAATTACTGTCGTAGATAAATATTTACATCATATGTATGGAGAAAGTCATGTGCTGGCCATATCAGATTTTTAGAGTGTTGAAATCATTCTCTATTTAATAAAAATGTTTCAAAAGAACTTCTGGAGGGTCTTTTTTTGTAAAAGCAGGATAAAAATAGCCTATTTTTGGCTTTTTTACAAAAACAGTCAAATGTTGACTCAATTTACAAAATAATGGAAAGTACTAGGATAATGAAATTTTATATTTATAAACTGTGTATTGATACGTTATCATACGCAAAGTTTCACGTTGATTATATCTTTTCTTCTTGAAATATAAAAAGCCAAATTTTTAATTTTTTTTCAATCTGCAATTTTTTGGGCCAGATTTGCACAGAATTTTCTGCAAGGAGGTCACTCTTACAGTTATTTTTATTATTTTGTTTAATAGAGCGCAAAAATTTATTCAGCTTTCTTGCTCCTGCTCTTCTGATCATTTTCCCGTACATTACTTTATTGTCCCTATTGTGGAAAATTAAGATCCTTAGAATTTATAATAGAAATTCTCAAATTTGAATAGCTAATACAGTCTTTAAAGTTTTCTTTAAGGGATATATTAATATATATTAAAAAAATCTGATGTGGCCAGCACATGACTTTCTCTATCTATAAGATGTAAATATTTATCTACGACAGTAATTTCGAATGCTATATTCCAGCTAAACTTGGAAGATGAGTGATTAATTTATATATTATTATCTTTGACGTCACAAACATTATAAATAATGTTTTTCGGGACATGATCGATGAAAAATGATAAAATTGGCCTTTTGCCCATAGAGCCCACTAAGTACATAATCAGCAACTTCCTGTTTATCAGTATTTCATGAATAACTCCTAAACAATCAGTGATACAAAAATATGTTTCATATAAAAGTTATAGTAAATTTTATTTTCTAAAACGTTTATAAATATTAGTATATACCTAAATATCATATTTATGGATATATTTTGAAAACCGGAAATGAGCTTTGAAGAATTAAGCTCGACTTCTGGTTAACGGATTTACTTTAAAAACTAATCAACTCTAACGACACCAACCAAAGTACTATATATGAAATTTGGTGTTGATACAATGAATGGTTTTCATGTTAGAGCGCCCACAAAGTACATAACAGCTACTTCCGGTTTATCGGTATTTCACAAATAACTCCTAATCAACCGGTGATACAGAAATATATTAAATACAAAAGTTATAGTAAATCGTATTATCTAAAACTTTTATAAGTAATAGAAAATCTGGTAATGAAAAGTATGTGGCAATATTCCACAGATCCAGTTCTTGCAAAATAGATAAAGGAAGTTAAAGCTACTAAATAGTACATGTATGCTATTCAACTAGGGTATTCAATTAAAGCAGTTATAATTCTGATTAATGGACATTAATTTTAAATGCCAACTAAGTAGATCAGAAACTTCCAGTATTGGTTTCTGCTGGAAAAAACATGAAAGAAAATAAATTGTGTTATCTGCAAAAGAACTTCTGAGCAGATCCAAACTCTTAGTTAATAAAAATCATTCAGCGGAGAACACATGAAGAATATAAAATTCACTTCACATTTAAAAAACGATTATTTAATTGTGTATTCCCTTTCCTCAGAACTTTGATTTTTAGACCCATAGTTATATTCCACTTAAGTAATCTTACAGTGATCAAAAATACAAAGCAAATAACAAAACACCTGCCTTATGGCAAGCTCATTCAGTGGAAGCTTTGGAATGCAATGAATGTGGCTTCAAATTGGCCAAGTACAGCGTGGACCTGTCCTTATTTCATCTATTTTAACAAATCCAACCTTTCTTTGTGGACAAGAGATAAAAAGATAAAGTTGGACTAAAATGTGCTGTTTATCTACTATTGACAAAGGCAGGATCACATTGTAAGTGCAAATAAAAAATATACTGCTTTGTTGTGCAGAACTACTCAAGAGGAATGACAAGTATCTCAAAAATCCTCTGTTGAGGCTGTACTTTTATGTAAAATATATTTTTTTGTTGCATTAAATTGTTTCAGATTGGCTAACAGAACTTTCTGGATAGCTCTAGTCTTCTAAAATTCAATCAGGCTAGAAATGTTTACATTTAACAAAGTATGTTAGAAACCCCTTGCAAAGCATCTCCACCAAATCTATCTTCTACCAAACCCCCTCACATGGTAACCAGTAAAGCATTACTGTTGTTACATAATAGCTTTGTAAAATATGTATAATTAATGAAACAATTGCACACAATTAAAACAAATAAGTTAGATTCACGATGTTTGGAATTGAGCAAGAAAGATACGTTGCAAGAACATTGGCAGATCAATCATTGCACATCACAAATAAATTTCAGTAATTTCTCATAACGCTTTCTGATTGACATATTTGTCAATCCCCCTGCCACTACAACTTCCAGCATTTGCTTGTCGCAATGCATGCAATCAAAATGTCATAACCTTTCATTGAACATACGAGCATAATTATTCAGAGAGGTGAGGCAGCAATCCTTCTTACCAGAATAATATCTTTCACCATGCAAGTATGTCACACAAACTCATAGAATCTTGCTACCCTAGCTATTGATGGTTCATTTTGTGACTTGTGGTGCTGTGAAATCGGAATTCGCAAATGAATCGATTACGACTAAGGAATAAATATACGGCAAATTAACCACATTAAAAATCTCATAAGATTTCTCAAGTACCAGCGGTGTGATGGAAGGCTCTTCAATAAAAAAATTCCGGATTTGTCCGGATCTCCGGGAGGGGATTGCTGAAGAGACCAACCAAAGGAGGAGAAATAAACGAGAGAAAATAATAGCAACATGGAATAAACGAAGTAGTTGTTGGAGGATCTAAACTGCAGCAACCATCAACATCTCAAAAGAAAAGAGAGCCCAGTGGAGGACAGCTGCAGACCGATACAAAAAATTGAATACCTAAGAAGTATACATAAACAAAGCAAAGGTTTTACTACACCAACGTTGAAAAATATCCTGGTGGGATTACGTTGAGGATGAATAGCTTGCAAAATTCAGTAATAAAGTGGAATTTACTTCACTGTAAACGTCAAAACTTAAGTGATTGATTCCAACAAGAAATGAGAATTTTCTTGAATTATAACTTTTACGAAACATGGCACGATAAAGGTAAATCACAGCAAAAAGCTCTCACAGTTGAAGATGAGTTAAATTTCTAGTTTGATTAAAATACCTTAAAAAGAGAAAAATCAATTAGAATGTTAGCTAACAAATAGTAACTAGTTAGTTAACAAATTAAAAAGATTGGTCTTCCACGGAGAGAGAACAGAAGAATTCGAACAGAAATACGTACTCTAGCGGTATAAGTGTGAAACACTTGTACGAAGCGGAAAACTTGAATAATCTTAACGAACCAAATTACTTTGTTTTTACGAACATTTCACTAGTTTTTTCTGTCAGTAATACTATGAGAGATAAAGTTACGGCCTTAAGGTAATCTATAGATAATCTTCTTTCGTATTATAAACCTTCTCCCCATTTCATTCCTACTTTTATTGAATCATTTTGTCATCCTTTTACTGATCTCGTTGAGAATCTTCTTCGTAATTGACAGAAACATAAACCATTGGTCGTACTTATTCTTGTTTAGGATTAAACATACATTCGCGAAACCTTTCTCAGTTCACTTTCTTACTTTTCTTCCATCCTTTCTTCACCTGTATCACCTGATGAGTACTAACAGTCAAAAATAATTACACTCATAAAAAAAATTCTTTGGGGCGTTAAAAACGGGTCTTTATTTGCCTAGAAATGTTTTCTTTTTTCTTGATGAATTTTTTTTTATTTCTAATTATAATTGTCAACTTAAAAAATATAAAAAACTGATTTTAAGCAATAGGTACTACATTAGTTTTCTTAAATGTAAAGAATTCAATAAACGCTCAGTAGTAAATTTAATATATTAAATTATGTACGAATTCAACCTCAGGGATCGGAGGCACTTTGCTCCATTACACGCCATTTCAGTTAATCGACCTTCAAAGAACTTTCTAATTCATCATAAACAATATTATTCTAAAGATAATTAAACAGAGTTTTCAGCTATGTTAATTTTAAAATTGTATCAGTGATTAATGACAAAATAATGATAATAAAACTAAACACTTCACTTCGATCTACAATGGAAAAATTAGAATATCTGATGTAACTCAAACAATTCGGCAAACTGATCACTGTCACTCTAACACAACACTAATAGCTTTCCTACAAGTTAGTTCAAAACCATTCCAACCAAACTGCAGTAGTTTCCAGCAAGTACAGGCCAATGGCCACTTTACTCCAGCCTCCCTTGTATCTTTAAAAAGAGAAATAACCTTATATTTTCATATTCGGACCAGAATAACACAGAAAAAGAAACATTTTGTTTTATCTTACAAAACAAACGTCAGTTACAATTCGTGACCAAGGAAACCAAACACCCATCGTTGTACAATTCCGTTCACCAGTGGCGCAGCCAGGATTTACCAATGGGGGGGGGAAACGAAAAAATGCCTAACTTACAGGGGCTAGTATATTCATGCCCGTTACTTACTACAAATATGTCAATTCTTTCTAAAACTAAATGCATTGAAAACTATAGGAGTTTAACGCTTATGTGGCCAACTTATTCAACTTTCCAATATAGTTGTTTACATAAGCGAACAATTGGAAACTTACCGTGAGTGTTGTTTGGATTTCTAGTTTGGATACGTCCAATATGTATTAAAAAGTTATTTGTTTTATGCTGAAGTATTTTGGTGTTGTAGATATAAACTTCCCGGGTCTTTGAGAGTTCTTTCTTCCAAGAGGTATCCAAGCGTGAGAAGGAAAAACATTAGTAACGATTATATGGCAAGCGACATAAAATGTAATATCTACTCATTAGATCCCCCACATTTGCGCGCCCATGCTTATTTGAATATCATTCGTTATTAGACTAAAGCATCGGCAGGTTTCTTAGGAGTGACTTCATCCCTTTTTTTTAATTAATTCCTCTTCTAAGAAACAAAATAAAATTTATATCAGATGGTTTCGCCTCGTTAAAAAATCATTAATATCAGTATTTTCTGGTAGGATTACAATTAAGTCTGATTTCTTTATTCATGCATTAGCTAAGTATTCAATTGAATGTGTCACAAACAGAGCATTAAAAATTCGGCTGCATTAAAAGTACAGTATACTCTTGATTATATTTGATATTATAATTGAATTTGCAGAATATAAGTTTCATACCAAGGTGAAACAAATGAAGTCGTCAACTTACAATTATTTAGACTAAATAACAGTTAGGTTGCATAACCAGCAGAGAGCTGACGCAAACCCTGTCTTACGCACTGTGTTCAAAGAAAACAAAATTTCATTTTGTTGCATTTTTATGCATCGAAAAGGAAGCTAGAGAATTTAAGCCACAGTTTTAACAGTTCATCATATTTATTTCAAGCCATTAAGTCACTGTTCCGATAAATCTGTGCGTACCTTACGCGCACAATACCTTTCAGCTGACTGATTTGCTTCCAAAATGGTATACAGTAAACCCTCGCTAACACGAATCTCAAGGGACCGGGCAAAGTGTTCGCGTTATGAAAAAATTCGTGTTAACCGTATCGCGGCAAAAAAGTGCGATTATACCTGCTGATATACTGACGTCTATTATGATGTTGACGTTTAATTAACGATCACAAAAATCTCTATTAAATCTTTCTTTACCAATTGGTAAGTAAATATATTCCGTAGTTTAATTTTTGCGATAAACTTAAAATAAATTGGTAAATATTTTTTATTTTACATCACAGTCAGGCATTACATAAATTTAAAAAAATAACCAGTCTTCAAAGTCAACATTTTAGCTTTTATTAGGTTTAAAGAAATCATGTAAATTCTTTTGCCGAAGAGTAGGGCGCTAATGGTCCATGCAGTCAAGTCTAATCCGATCCAAGTTATTGGAAAAGGTCCTGGAAACATTTGCCGTTGCTGCATATCTTTGGAGCACATTTAGATCCGTTGTGACTTCTCCACGGGTGGGAGGCTCAAGCGACTCCTCCTCACTTTCATCCGAAGATGATTCTTCGCTATTCAGGAACATACGGCCAGATCATTGTCAGACTCCAAATATTTTGTTCAAACGTTAACTCAACCTGGTAATTTTAAGCAAAAACTCAATTTAAAGATGTTTTAAAGAAGATACAATCAACGCTCAAACTGCGGAGATATTCTCACGATACTTACCATTGCCGACGAAAGTGTTTGCAACAGCTCCCATTCCTCAGGTGTGTCCTTTTCAGTAGCCGCTCCTTGTCCAACAGAATAATCGACATCACTATGGGTCCAAGCCTTTTCGAAGCAACTTTTAATATGCTTTGCGGAAACAGATTCCCAAGCTGCTCCAATAGCTCTTATAGCATCCAAAAGAGTCCAACTTAATTTAACACGTCCTTCCGCTGCGAGTATAGCTGCTCGTACCAGATGAGTCCGATAATACCGCTTCAGTAGAGCGATAATTCCCTGATCCATTGGCTGCAAACGACTGGTTGTGTTTGGCGGAAAAAACCAAACCTTGATGTTAGTCAACTCCATTTTTCCTAGGTTGTGGGCAGCGCAGTTGTACATCGTGAGTAACACAAGACGATTCTGAGCAGCCATACGTCTATTAAATCGCACAAGCCATTCACGAAATGCAGTGCCGTCAATCCATGCCTTCTTGTGGTGGGTGTAATCGCAGGGCAGCTTTGAAAGATCAATGTGCTTGAAGCATCGGGGGATCTTCGATTTTCCAATCACCCACCATCGTAACTTCTAGCCTCCGTCCGAATTGCAAGTGAGAACAACGGTCAATCGCTGCTTACTGTGGCTGCCTCTATGGCATTTCTCTCCCTTAATTCTCAGAGTGCGGCTTGGCAAGAGGTTATAAAATACACCCGTTTCGTCCATGTTAAAAACGTCTCGAGGAGAGTACTTTTCTCGAAGAAGTTTCAAATCAGCCAGCCACTCATTGACACTTCCTTCGTTCACTTTATTTGCTTCCCCACATATCACTTTCGAAGAGATTTCGCGGCGTTTTTGAAATCGCCACAGCCAGCCACTGTAGCACTTAAAGTCGTTCATTCCCAAACTGGATGCAATTGACAATGCCTTTTGCTGTATAACGGGTCCACTTACAGGCACGTCTGCTGCTCGGACGTGATTAAACCATTCCATTAATTCATCTTCGAGGTCCTTAAGATGTGATCCACGCTTGCACTTTCCTTTCAGCTCAACACCTCCTGATGCAGCCGCTTCGTCAATTTTTTCGTGATTTTTGATTATCGTTGACAAACCAATGAGGAGATTTTGGAATACCAAAATCGTGGGCAACCTGAGTTTTCGTCCGTGCTCCGCGTTCCACCTCACTTAATATTTTAAGCTTCGTTTGAAGATAAATACTCATTTGCTTTTGTTTGCTTATTGCAAAAAGATATTTTGTTCCTGTAGCTACAGATGTTCAGTAAAGACTCACTCACAGTCGTCGACACGAGAAGACTAAGAAAATTCATCCAAACTTACTCCCTGACTCACTCCTTGCCTACCATTCTCACTTTCTCATTGGGCCCCTTGCATTTTCTTGGGTGTCTTACATTATATTGGATGACCTACATTTTCTTGGGTTATCGTTTCAATACGAGGGACAAAGGCAACGTATTATCCTCAAAGTCATGGTTCTTATTCTGCCAGGCAGTTCGCCTTAAGCGAACTATATGATTCAAGGGATGGAGGAAACTGTTCGAAATTCGTCTTAACCGAAATTCGTGTTAAACGAAAAAAACCCCGTAAGAAACTATACATTCCTGCCGGGACCGTGATTCTGTTCGCGTTAACGAGAGGTTCGTGTTAAACGAGTACGTGTTATCGAGGTTTTACTGTATTATTACTCATATCATCGAAAATTATTTTTAGTGATATCTTGTATTTCTCCAATACTTCTTCAATTTCTACGGAAATTAGAATTATTTTCTTGAATATACAGCAAATTAACAGATAATCATAGAATAAGGATCAGTATATTTTCTATCAGCCCGAGTAATGATGAAGAGTACTGTACAGACTTTTATGCGTCCGGAACGCCTTAATAAAGGAACCAGTAGCTTTGCAATTGTCGCTAAACTCATCTTGAGATGTGCCCTCTGATAACAGCCCTAAAATAAGAAAATCCTTATTTATGCATCTAATAATGGTCATTTCAGGAAAATACACATAGCCATTGACTTACGTTTTTCCGATAGAGGCCTTGAGCTATTTGCGGACTGTGAACAAAATTTCGGATGTCCATATGTTCCTTATGAAATCCAAACTAAACTCTCCTTCGTACCGTTCACTGTGAATTTCTCAAAAGCAGTACTCCTAGTTTAGCTTTACATTCGCACCCTAAAAACAGACACATGCAGAACATCTAACCGAGCGTTTTATCAATCTGTTTGTTTCTCAAGCGTATTCTTAATCTCTGCTTCAGGATGTAAGTTTCGAATTAGTTCTCGAATGTTCCCTTGTATTTTTGCGAGGAGTAAACGAATCAGCACTTTCTAATTTTCTTATGGGAATCTTATCTTATGGTGAGAGTCATCTAACTATAGGATAGGCTTAAGAAGTGCACGTGTTGCATCTGATATGCAAAGCTTTTGCTGAATTTATCAAGCACACACGTGACTAGCAGTGTATCTCTAAGACTTGCGTGATGATTGGGGTTTTGTACTCTTCAGCAGAAAAAAAAGCTTTGCATTCATAGGATTTGACTCTTGGGGGGGGGGGGGTTGAACCCCTAAACCCCCCCCCCTCGCTGCGCCACTGCCGTTCACCTTACATCTGACTAATTGTTCGAAATAAACTTTTTATTTTTCGTCAATAATGGAATGAATAATAGAAATAATGAAATAATGGAAGAATTAAAAAGAGGAAAAATCATTTTCATTTGGCGAAAAATATTTAGTTACTGCTCATAGCTTTTGAAGCAAAGGAGTTGTTAAAATACGAATCTGTACATGTAAACATTGATTTTCCGAAATGTTATACTCTTTATGTCAAAAGACGTTAGTATTTTACCTACAGGCCTAGGACTCGTTACAAACTAAAGGAATTTTAATAAACGTAAGGAAAACATTCTTAAAGTCTCGAATTAGATGTCAAAATAACTTATAAAAAAGTAAAAATATAATAATAATAATAACAATAATAATAAATTTATTTGTGTTCTAGGACAAAGTCTTATGGAACATGTTTACAAAAATAAAAACGCAAATATATACAGCTAATTACAAAGGATAAAAAAACACAAATTCCAAAGCTCTGTGGAGGAAAAAGAACAGAAACAAATGAACACATAAGAAATTTCAAATAATACAATTACAATGTAAATTCATAAAACACAAGAAATTAATAATACTTCTCAAACAAATATTGAAACAACTTAACCTTAAATTGACATAAACTAGTAACGTCCTTAAAATAACAAGGAAGGTTATCCCATATTTTTATGCCGAAATTAATTTTGGATGATTGGAAAATATTAGTCCTGCATTTAGGATTCTTAAATTTTCTTCTAGACCTGGCTAGTCTTTCTGAATCATTCAGATTTACAAGGATTAGATGGTACAAATAGTCAGATGATTTTGCAGACAAGATTTTAAAAATAAAAACAGATAGTTTGAAAATTTTTCGATGTTCCAGCTTCATCCACCTTAAGTTAACATAAAATGCAGTTATGTGATCAAATAAACTAACATTAAATATATATCTTACCCCTGAATATAAGTAAGAAAATATAAGTTTATTGTAACGTAAATTGCTCCATTACCACACATCAACTTGATGGCAAAGCGGCGACTGTTTTACGCTCAAAATACACAAACCATATTATTCCGAAACATCACTTTGTTTACCTCATAAAAACTTTTTTATCGCCATATAAATATCCATATTACGTCATTAAAAAGAGTGTCAATCAAAGAGTAATAATCAAAGCATCGAAACATAAACTTGAATTCACTTTTTATATAGTCTGTAAATCATCAAAAAGATGGCCCATTTTGAAGCCATTAATTTTTATACTCAAATGAGGACGAATTTAAGATAAACCGATTGGACTTCGATAAGTCTTTTGATTCAGAAGTCATTGTCCTCCAAAAGCGGAAAAAAACAAATAACATGATGATATGATATAAATAATTTAAATAAAGATAATCAGTGGTAAACAAATAAGTTTAATGCAAATTTTAGTTTGTAATTAATCATTAAGAGCGATTTTCAGTAAAGTATACATATTTTAATGTGGATGTCTATGTTTTTTTAGAAATGCATCCGCAAATAGCTCGTTACCAATTCAGCTGACGCTAAACAAATAAGATCTAATATGTTTGAAGGAGCGACTTCGTGGAACGCCATTGCAGGATGAAACACTTTTCCACAGAATGTTATATCTAGCAATTGGTTTCGTAAGTGGACCTTTTACATCTTCCCATTCTAAGATCAAACAATGATTGAAAGTAAAAACTATTAAAACACAACTCACAAACACTCGTGTTAGTCAAAAAGTATCCTATAAAAAACATTCACATGTATTTGATTGAAATAATATTTCGATGAAATAATATTTTTAATTTATTCCAATTCGATATTTAAACTATTTTTAATGCAGAAAGTAATTGCTTAGAGGTTTTTTCTACTACTTCCTTGAAACCTCAAGGTGAGATATTGACGGCGAAATTCATATAAACGCTAATATTACTTGAAACGTAGTTACCATTTCTAATACATCATATAGTAGGAACTATTTTTGTATTTTTTGAGAAAATTATGTCTTAATGATTTTTGCGATATATGATTCGAGCCTGCATAAATAGTTTAATATGAATAACTTTTTATACTCTCGGCCGATCCGATAACGAACGTAAGTTAAGAAAAATGGATGCTACGACGAGTCGTTTTAAAAATTCATTCTTTCCGCGAACGATTCGCGACAACAACAGAGTAAAAAAGTAGTTAAGATTAACTGGTGTTTACACCCCCTGCCACACGTCGAAAGGCGGCTCGCAGGGTATTGATGTAATCACGTGCCTTGCAACCTCTTCTGATTATTAACCCAAGAGCAGAAAGGTGTTTTTTCACTATAACTGGGTTCGAATAGGTATTCAATGTCCCTGGGAAATAACATACAGTAACAATATTTTAGCCGTCAATCTTTAGAACATAGATAAAGGTAGTCTTACCTTTCAGAGACCACTTTCCAGAACCTTCACACTATTTCGCATTTTCTCTAAGAGGTTCTCATGCGTAAACGCATAGAAAATTATTTTTTCCCATACAAACATTTGGTATGCGAGTCAATGATGTAGTTACTGATACAATTTGTCGTGGTAGTATATATATATATATATGTATATATAGCTCAACTTAACAATTTTTAGTTAAAATAATTAACTATAGTCAATTAAATATCCCGTGGATATTAGGCCTTATAAAAGTTGGAAACTTAATTTCTCAAGCCTCTCCGTAAATTGGTGAGTGATTTCAGTTTAGGCTGAAAGGGAATTAAGACGACCAAATGAAAGCTTAATTGAGAAATTAGGAAATACTTTGCGCCCTTGAGAGTAATATCACGGAGATCTCTAATCCAGTCATGTCATTGCTAAATGCGTAATTAATATTTACGAGGGCACAATTCTTTTCGATTAATTGACGTCAAAAGAAGGTTCATCGAAAGATGAAGTCCCTCAAGGTAAAGTTTAACAGAACCATAAAGGTATGTTCATATTAGAGAGTAATTCATGATACCAACTCTATGATTATACATGCAGAGCATTAATTTATTAGCGAATCGATTCTTCCGAATTTCTCGATATTGATCACAATCGATCGCATCACAAAGCCCAACGTTCCGCATGGGCTTAATACAGAATTCAAATAAGTAATTAAAACTAACTAATGTCAGTCAGGTGTGAAGAATAAACATATTTCCCTAGAATCCGCTTATCTTTTAGCTACAGTTTTCTTCCATTCTATCCCACTGCGTCTCATTCGTGTATTCATGTCACTTCCGAAAACCATACCGAGTTTAATTTGTCATATGCGCATTCGAAATACGAGTTGTGTTAAAAAGATAGCGGAAAAAACTCACGCGGAGCCATTTCTGACGAATATAGAGGTTTTGGGCTTCATTACAGTCATATTTTTTGGCCAAAGACTCGCGAATATGCAAAGACGTGCATTATCGTGACGTAAAAGTCATGGATTGTTTCGCCTCAGATACGGCCTTTTTCTTTGGATTTCTTCACGCAAATGGCATTCAACTTGCAATTAGCGCTCTTTATTGACCGTGTGTTTGATTCAACCATTATTCACATCCATTTATTCACTTTTTCCACGTTTCCATCGGTGCTTTATGTTCTAGGGCGGTGCGCAGCCATAAACAGATATACATACTTTTAATATATTGCGTAGGATATTTATGGTGATGTAGAACTATAATGTAATATGAAAACGGAAGATTAGTTATTACTATGTTTAGAGTCCTCACGATGACTCCATGAGTCGAAACCGTTTCCTAATAAAATATTCTGTGGTTTTGTAAAAGTTGGTTTCACTTTCGCTCCATTCTAAAAAATTTGATGATATTATAAATATAGAATTCCTGAAAGTAAAGATGCAGTGAACACATTTATATATTTCCAAGCAATTGGTGTTAAGCGTCATTCTGTTTGTGAGGTTTCTACATAATGTCAGGAAAATACCGTAATTTGCCATATATAGAACGCATTTTTTTCCACGAAAATACGTCAAAAAAGTAGGGTGCGTATTATACATGGTTACAAATATCATCTTTTTTCGGGCTGTAGATGACATTTGAAGTAAATAACATACATACAGTAGAACCTCGATCTATCGTTTTTGAAGGGACCGAGAGAAAAAGACGATGAATGCGAGAAAACGATCAAAGCGGGAAATGTAGACTCAGCTCACACTATTAAAATGAATGCTTAACGAAAGTTTATACAAAGAGAACCCCTAAATTTTCGAAAAAGAACGTACTGAACTCCTAGAGACGGTACAAACAGAGTGAAATATGCCAGTAAACTGAGATGGACAAACAGGGCTCGTACGCGCACCCACGTGAAAGCTCTCCAATAGGTTACAATGTATTAAGACAGCCCCGGATGTGTTTAAAAAATCGGCCGTTTTGAGCAAGTGCTACGACAGCCTTAAAAAAAGTTCATGCCAAGCTCTTAGAGAAAAATTTTGTCGCAATTCCTAATACATTGTCTTTCTTCCTCGATTGGGCCAAAAATCTGAACGATGGATGCGGGAAAATAATATTTCGATGAACGATGAATGCGGTATTACTTTACATGTCTCCTTATGGGCTTAAGTCGGGACTATAGGAAATAAACGATAAATCCGGGAAAACGACGAATGCGGGAACGATGGATTGGGGTTCTACTGTATATGTATTCTGATATCACGTTTATTCTGAAAAGAACACTGTTGTATATTTATAAAATTATAAAATTAAAACAAAAATTCAGAGGGGTAGAATATGTTACTGATAGATCGTCACATTGAGACATCAAAGGGAAGAGCAAAGACATCCATCAGCGGCATTCCATGCTTGCGCGGTGATCTGTCGGGTGCTGAACGGCAGATGACCATACGCGAATAATAGCGTAGAATTCCATTCTCTTAAAGCCAAATGCGTATAATACATGGTGATAAGAAAATTCTCACATTGCGCTCGTAATAACGTGGGTGCGTCTTATAGTGGGTGCGTATTATAATTGGAAAATTACGGTAACTCTCCTCTTTAAAGACAAAATTATTAACAAAATATTCAGAATTCTTTCTTATAGATTTAAAAACTCTTAAGATTGCGAAATTTTCTCATAAATAATTAATCTCACTTAGATATAGCGGATTTATCCCTCGGGAATTTGACGGACACTTTGCAACGCCTCAGGATTCTCCACAACGTTACGATTACAAGACCTTTAGGAGGATCACAAACAAGTACCGAAAGCAGGAGGAAAGTCAAAAGTTTTGCCAGAGTATGAATTGAGTAGGTATGCTTCGTCGCTTATAGGTTTAGTGATTAAAATATTAAAAAAACAATCAGCGAAGCTATCATTGCTTCCGTCGTAGACATCGCTAAGACAGCTAATATATGAGCTAAATATCTCCATATCTATCTTAAATTACTCTGGAATATCTTCTTAATCTTTAGAGAATTAAACATGATTATAAGGTCAATATGTGGCTACTGATTTTGATATGAGTTCACCGAAAATCAAGCGCGATTGAGATTCCTAACGCGCAGTCGAAGAATTCACTGCCCTCCCAGGGCGAATCGGAATAATTTCTTCAGATTCCATATTACGTCAGGACGTAGAGCTGGATATTATAATATGGCGTTTTTTCCGATCCATGTTCCTTGCTTTATTTAACTTGGCCGCCATTTTAGTACTTGATATGAAAAATTTCGTCTTTGTGCATAAAAGCTGTAACAAATCAAAAGATAAGGAATCATAATTGAATACCTCTTCGTCATTTATTCGCAACAGTTTTCTCCAACAGCGTGGGCATAAACTGAAATGGCTGTCCGAAAAACCCAAGAGAATCCCTTTGTTTAAATATTTTTTAAGGTTCTCAGGTCCGAATCCACGAAATTAAATGCTTTTCTTCAATCCTTCTGATGAAGTTTTCTTCTCTGTTTTCTCCTGTTTTCAATGTGGAGCTATAATGGCAACAGGCGACAGTAGCCCGGCTGCTTCACATTTTCTTATACGTGCGAATGCCAAGTGCGATTTTCCAGTGCTCTGCTTTGGTCCATGTTAATTATCTTGATTCTCTTTTCTTTATATCTTAACAGGTTGATCAAAATTTTCTGATATTTCTATCTTCTTTCCGTCTAAATCGTCAGTTTTTGTAAGTAAGGTTAGTGTTAGTTGAAAAAATTAATATTGCATGCACAGAACAAAAAGGAAAGAAACATATTTAGCCAGCGAATAAAGAATATATTCCAGAATCATATCACAAACGTGTTCAAATATCCGATATAAGAGGTAATAATCACCAAAGAATGTTCTCAAAAGCCTTAATAAATAAGTTGTTTGCATTTCTTGATGAATAGAATGGTTGCAATTATGTTATTCTATGGCAAACCTCAGGATTACGCCATCGAAATTGCCGAATTAAAGTGCAGATACATAAAATGCGACCAAATCAGCGGAACTGCAAATTCACTTCTCCGTTTCAATCGCACCTGTTGACTTTTGGACGGATCGTCGATGCTTCATTCTCACGAGAAGCACTTTTTTCACTTCAATCTCTGGACAACTTATCTTATCAGAGATTTCCGTTGTTGGGATAGGAGAGTGATTTTTGTAGTATTTTTTGTCGTTTAAACATTTTCACTTATCATCTACAACTCTCCATTGTCTAACTCTTACATAACTTGTTTTATTTTGAGAATGCTGCGAAATTAGAAACGTATTTAAAGTAGTAACAAATCGAACTATCAACTTTTGAATCAATCCAAGGAGATTAATTTTCATATAAAGAGCCTTCTCCTTTACTTAAGCAAGTATTTCCTGATAAGATAATTCCATCCAAAGAGCGGGTACTGACTGCGCCGATCTGAAGTGAATATAGTTATTTGATTTGGTAAATTGAGACTCTATAGAGGCAAGAGAAAAACACAGTGGATAAAAGAAGTCCAAGAAGATCTGAAATGACAATAGAAGAGTACACTTTCTCTCTGTTTCTCTATTTATTTATTTTTTTCATTCCCGCCAATTTGTGTTGTTTCATTCACAGTGTCTGCTGAAGTGTAGCGTTGGAATTTCGCGCTGATGGATCTTCTGCTGTAATTTTTGCAAGTCAGCTTTTACACTTTCTGTCATTTTCTCATTCATTCCTGATAATGAAAGACTTGTTTTTTTCTGTGGATTGTCTCAAGGGGGAGATTCTCCTTTGTCGATCTCTAGTTGAAAAAGTTTCGATATCACCGTTTAGGAGTCGTATAATAGTTATACAATTTTCTGGTTATTGTGACAGATTTACGTTAAAATTTCGTTTTAATTTATGCCATTCCATACAACTGTTAAATACAACATGATTACTATACTTCTTCAATGCATTATTTGGAAGTTGATTGGAATTTAAAACACGCGTATTTATTTCAAAATAATTATTCAATTATAATTGTCTCCTGCCGTTATTGATTACTCTTCACAATGGCAATTAAGTTCGTTACTATGGGTTTGTTTACATGGCAAACAATGCAATGCAAAGCGTCTTCCGCTCACACTCTTGCTAAAGATTGAGCTCTGGCTGAATGATGAGGTTTTCTTCTTTGTTTTTAGTCCATTTGTCTCCTTTATTTCTTATGAAATTTGCAGGCCGTTGTTTTGTATGATCTCGTGTAGATTTTCTACGGCGAGTGTGACCTTAGTTTGTAAATTTATTAGGGAAGCTTTTCCACATAAGAACTCTTTCGGTCAATGCAGGTTTTCCGGCCTACGCAAGTTTTCAGTTTAAGCAGGTAAACGCAAAGTATATTTATTCAGCGATGATTTCCGATAACGCCCCAATTTTGCTCGAAAAACGTATCGAAAAGCAGAGATATAACAAGGAAAACCCCTTAACGCAGAATGAATGCAGCAAGAATCAATAGAAGGAAGATAAAGAAAATATCAGCAAATGACAAATTAATAGGTTCTTCTGAGGGGAAAAGACTGTATCGGAGCCGACTACCAGTAAGTGGGAAATCAGCTTTCTTTATGTCCATACCCTTAGGATATCGTCTCGAAGATATTCACGAAATATTTCATTGGGTAGGGAAAGACCAGAGGTTTAAGGAAGGCAATCCTACCTTTTGTTAGGAGTACGTTAAAGTTGATGACCATGCATCAGCGGGATCGATGCTTATAAGAGAATTTTGCTAGAGAAGTGTGGGAACACCAGAGGCGAGCTAAGCTCATATGGAGTAAACTATCAAAATAAAATATATCGAGTGTTTGTAATCTGAGTGTTCTTTATTTTTGTAATAACTGTTTGTCCACTTTTTCGAGTTGATAAATGAGCTTGGAAGATACGCAAGCCAAGGTAAACTTTTGAAAACAAGGAATTTTTATCCACCTTACACTGATTCCAATACTGGTTGCTCCTAATCGAGGTTGAAAGGAAGGTTCCGTCCGCGTTAGTAGATTCCTCCCTGGGAAGGGATTTTCCTGCGACAAACCTCGTGAATATGCAGTAATGTTATTGATGTTTTCGCCTTAAACAGGTTCGCCTTAGCCAGGTTTCAATGTATAGTCTAAGTACGTGACAGTTATGTTCACTTGCACTTGTGTCTAAACCCATCGGCTGAAGTTAAATCATTTAATAGTTTCAATATTACTGTTTTCTGTTTACAAGTATTTTGTATAGGTGTTTCTCCGCAGTGTGGATTTTTTTCTATTGACCTTCGATTGTGCACAATCATCCCCATTGCCTCACAGACCATATCTTTCCTTCCGTTTTATTTATTTATTTTGAAAGTGTTATTTTTTAATACTTAGTATAAATGACTTACGAGCTTAAGAAAAATGACCTACTCGGGTCTCGCTCAGTAAAGGGTTAAATAAAAATTAAAAAAGTGGTTGGTTATTGCTTAGATTCGATTGACCCTGAATTTGGATGACTTGAAGATCCACTGCAAGTACGTTGAACGGAAGTGATCGAAGTTGCACAATTGTCCTTCAATTATTATTAGTGTAGAACTGTTAAACAATGATGGCCATGTTAAAACCTCTGATGCGCTAAACTATGTGAAGCTGTGGCTATTATTGCAGCAGCCATGAACTACGGATTGAAAACGGCCATTTCTGCTATTTGATAAGGACTAATGTCCCTCAAATCGTTTTCATTTCATTTAGATACTCGCTAGTCCTTATCATGTTTATTTTTGGATCTCAGGAAATATCCAAGACGAGATAAGATGATAATCAGTTTAAAGACATAGTGATAATCGTCTGCTTCCATTGCATTAAATTTAAAAAAGAAACACGTTCATACGTTGAAATAAAAAAAAGACAACGCGATAGATGCGAAAATTTAACCTAATGATTCTCACGTGAATTGAAACTCCTTGAGTTGGTACGCATGTATGTACTTTTTGTTGACTTCAAATTCGTGCTTTCTTTTCAGTAACGAACGGAAGTTTTTGATTTTTTCCGAAGGGTTACAACCATTACAAATAAGCCTTCGATTGATTCAAGGTCGATATTTATTTAGTCATTTAATTTATTTTAATCTACATAAAGAGTGAATTGCTCTATTTATAATTTCTTTATCCTACGGGAAGCTATCTATTTTTGACATCAATTGTTGCTGAACGATTATTTTAAATTCAAGTAGTTCATAAGAAAATATTTGATCCTGACGTTAATCATTTCCAAGGAAACAGGGAAGATAATTCTCGTAAAATATTAAGTCGTTATAAGACATTTATTATATTAACGTTATATACATTTCTCTCACCAAATTCGACATTACCAAGATCAATAACTCGTAGATTGTAACCGGCAATAAACCTTAATTGCCATATATACTCTTGAGCAATAAATAAAAGGAATGACATCTCATGACGTGAAAGTGAATGAAAAAAACCTACCTAGTTAGTGGATTATATGCTTCAGATATGAGAGCATGATTTGTACATTTTGTCGAGAGATCGATAACAGATTATGAGGCAATATAAGCGAAAGCGAGAACGCAGAAATCTAAATATATCATCGGTCCGCAGTTATACCGACAATGGCGCATAATGTGATGCGCATGATGCAACAATGGGCCATCATTTGCCTTACCTTTCTTCAAAGCCTTTGCCATCCTTTCATATTAACATACAAGATGTCCTAGAGCTCAAAAAATACAGGAAAACGGAAAGTAAAGAATATGACCGTAATTGGGAGAACATTTGAAATATTTTTCCGGTTAGGGAATGGTCGTATGCGTTCGTCTATTGTTGTGTTTGTGATATAAATTATAACTAAACTTGGTGGGCATGACCTGTTTGAGTTAAAAATAGAATAGAATAACAGAACGGTTAGGAATAGTATTGATGGATGGTTTGAGAGAAACGGTTAAGAGCGATCTGCAGTGATGACTTCTTGGAATTTTAGCATTTTAAATACACTTGGAATAGAAAAATATCACTCACAGGATTTTATGCTTAAGTGAGCAACACTCGACTATGAAACATCCCTCAAAAGGCAAGAAAACCTTGAATATCTCTTGTGCTATTTATTGGGATGACTTGGTTTTTCCTTCACCAAATATGTGAATTCTGAGCTATGAAAGACATTTCCGACAATATTTTAATATGTGACATCCAGCCACGAGAAATGTGAGTATAATTGTCGTATTACTATTTATTATATAGTATAATAAAGAGGATGGAAGTATTGAAATTTTACGGAATGTCTCATTATGGAAAAACCTGAAATAACCAGATTTTGAGGATGATTTGTATCAATATATTTATACCTTGTTCAAGGAAATAAGCATCAAAAACAGATTTTAGCTCGTATTTTGATTTCTCGTTAAGTGAATGACATTAGTTAGCATTGCATTCCAACTGCTCTAATTGTAAGAGGAATTATTTTTTAGAAAAATATTTCGAAATTTCAATTAATAAAAAGTTAACTATAAAAAATTGAGGCAATCCCCTTGTAGCTTAAAAAATTTGTATTAAACAGCTGTATATGGAAGTGAAGTTTTTCAAAGCGTGCCAATAGTCACAATTCAACGTGGCCCGTGTTAAACTCCATCATGGGAACTTTCTCAAAACAAAATAACTTCAGGCAATGAAAGTTATAGGTGCTAATGCCTGTGATACGAATTATCCGCAAACTACATTGTATTACTAAATGCGGATGGATTTCACAAAATAGCAATTCCATTTGATTGGTGCTGTTGCACCATCGTGAGCGACGCTATTCATCTGAATTAGATTTCTTGATCTGCCTTAACCCTCTTGTTATCTCTGGTTATCTACGTTTGTACTATGTATAGAAAGACAAGGTAACAAGTGATCACTATAAAAAACCCGCTCATTGGAACCATTACGAAAGCCGTAGCATCTCGAGGAGAATGGTCTCTCCCCACCCATTCCGCCTGAGGCCTTGAATCTTTAAAATTCATTCCTCGCTCAAACACGGAAGGGATCTCCGGCCAAAGGCGTTATGGACTCGAGCTGAGGCTGCGGCCGAACAGTGTCATTATCGCTCTTCACTCGATTGGAGGCTGACCTCCAAACATCCGAGCTCCGGCCGGTACAATTACTCGCTCATCGGATCATCAGGTACGTGGACGCCTTAAACATTACGAGTGAAATTCCGTAGCAGTGTGAACATATCATTCTGATTCGTGAAAGCTATGTTGTACCAGAATTCTTTCAAGTTCCGCTTCGAATTCATGGCAGACTGCGAGGGCCTCGTTTTATATGACAAACACAATCTCTACACTAAAAACTAAAGATGAATCAACTGAGACTTTAAAGTTAAGAAGTTAGCTGACCCAAAATCGCCAAAATAAAACCCTTTTACGCCTCAAAGTCAATTAGTGCAAAGACTCCAGAGTTTTTTTATGTGCTCGCGATTACACACATAACTAACCTCAAATAGAATAGTCTGCTGTTCATATAAATATATGTTAATAACCTCGAATTTTAGAAATATGGATGCTAGCAAAATCATTGCTCCAGTTCTTATGTAACTCATTGAAGATCGGCGATTGCCTTCAGCAACGTCTGAGTGACTCAGCAATTCATTACAACCGCAGCCGCGTCAGTTCGAGGAAAAATAAAACTTCCGCGAACTTTGAATAGCGTTGCCCTTGAAACCGCATCATATCGCACATGCGTAGACTTCATTAGAAGCGCAAACAGAGGCGGAGTATTGAATGCAATACACAGAACTCGGATGACTTCATAAGTACCATAGAAAGATATGTAAGGAGTAAGGCGTACTATATCGAAGGATAAACAACAATTTAGATTTTCGATTAATTATATACATAAGAACAGAACACTTAAACGTAAATTTTATTCGAGGATATAAATTTCTTTATGCTGATTTCTAAACCACATATAGTATCAGCATGATGCTGTCATCTGACAAACATAGCTGGACTATTCCAGAGTTTAGAGAAGTGAAGACTGCGGTATTTCCCGACCCATAAGACGAACCGTTATTTTTCGGGTCAGAATGATGAATAAGCTGACGATCAAAGTATTCTAATTGTAACACTTCATATGGATTAGTTACGATAAATCCCATGATATGAATTGAATCTGCTGAAAAGTGATACATTGAGTCGAGATTCACCAACGAACATCAATGTACGAAAGTAAACGCGCTACCTAGTACACAATTACGATTAACATAGGATTTTTATAAAGGAAATCCCACCGTGGAAATATTACAGTTATTGCCGAAGACTGGCTCCAAACCTTTTTATTGTCTTAAATGGTAATAACGGTTACCATTGTCTGGGCACATAGCCGAAAAACACTAAATAATTGTTTCCCGGGAATCGGCTTCCGTCATATAGGATCTGTCCACCCTACGCCCGTAAGACTGGCTGATGACACTCTTTGGAGTAAAAAAAGTGTCACATTGGCCGATAGATACGGTAGATCCTTACTAAACTCAGTAGAAGATTGCACAGAATGATTTAAATCAAAACTCAGTAATTACCTTGGATGCATAAGACAATAATCTCCTATAACAGAAAAGAATGTAAAATTTAGGTAATAATGCTATACTATGCTAAAATTCTTACGTAACTTTTTAAGCCTTCCAGTTTCTCTATTTTGAAAATTGTAATCAGATAAATTTACCAGATATTCCAAAATAAATGCTATAATGATAAAATATCAAGTGATGCCCTAATTGATGAATCTTCTGTCACACTATACAGAGACAATCTCTACCTATTTTTATTTACAATCAAATATAAACAAATTAGCCTTGAATAAGCTTTTCTAGAAATGAAGGATAAAAGAGGCACTGCAGATTTTTCAGAGGAAATCTAAATGAAGAAACTTTTGAAAGGGTTCTGCAACACTAATTAGAGCTCTAATTACTAGATAAGAAGTGAAATAATAGCTCTATCAACGCATCACCACATGAACCTTTTGCAGTGGAAGTCTAGGATATTTAAAATAAAGTTTATTTCTGTTCTAGGGAAAATGAAGACAAGATGGAGTTTGTGGGCTGCAGCAGTAGCACTAATATTAATGCTACAAACGGAATCATCAGAATCAGCAAATATTCTAGGTGTATTTCCGTTTTCCTCTCGCAGTCACAATAACATTTACAGTGCAATCACTAAAGCCCTAGCCAAAAAGGGTCATACGTTCACTGTGATCACCTGTCAACCCTTACCTTCTCCTCCTCCAAACTACAAACAAATTGACGTTTTCAATGTTGTGGGGAAACATCTGAATCCCTTTAGTTCAACAGAAAAGGAAATGGGATTTCTGGAAATGTTTTCGAAACTGAAAGATATGACTGATGATATTTGTCGCAGTGCACTCGCTCATCCAGAGGTCCAAAACCTTATCCATCCAAAGAATCCAGAGAAGTTTGACTTGATTCTCATGACTAATTTCTTTGGAGAGTGCTTTTATGGATTGGCCCATATCTATAAAGCTCCAATGATACTCATTTCACCAACTGGAGCAATGCCAACAACTTATGGTGCAGTTGGGAATATAGCATTACCTTCTTCATTAGCAAATTCTATGCTGGGATTTGACGACCACATGACTTTTCCTCAGAGAATCATAAACACCCTCACAACTGTTGGATTTTCCATGTACTACTATTACTATGTACTGCCTAATATGAACTCGATAATGAAGGAGGTGTTCGGAGAGGATGTACCAAATATTAGTGAGCTGGAGAAAAATGTCAGTCTTGCAATGCTCAACCAACACTATACTTTGAATGGTGCCCATCCTCTGTCACCGAATCTGATAGAAATTGGAGGTCTTCATGTGAAGCCACCCCAAGAATTACCACAGGTAATTTTCCCCTGCTTATTCTTAGCATATTTCAGTAAAAATTAAACCTTTTGTGATACTTTTATTTATACTGTTATAATGGAATTCAGCATCACACCAATTTATTATTACATGGTTTTAAGCAAGCTATTTTGAATCACTTTGATGGAAAATATATATATATATACATTTGCATAACATAGAAATTAGTAAAAACTAGAATATATTACTTGTAATAGAGCTTGATCATTTCTGATTGGCTTTAAGGACTTAATTGGTGTTTTGAATAATGAAAAAAGCCATAAATAAATGCTTAATTATCATAGATTAATATATAAACACTGAAAATTTTTTTGGACGGTTTGATATAAGCACTTTTCCAGTGGACGGTTTAACATAAACACTTTGAAATTTTGTAGCGCCAATTTAATGGGGCTCTAAATTTAATGGGAAGGAAAATTGTTAATCTGAGCTATTTAGGAACTGGTTTTCTGGATAGTCAAGTCAAATTAATTCACTTTTGGTAAGAGCTGTCACACGATTGATTCCTGATGGGGGGGCATGATGTTGACTAAGGATTGTGCAGTTAACAAATAGCTACACAAATTAATAAGTAACAGAGTAATATTAGCCTATAAAAGCAAATAAGGTGACAACAGTAAACTCTGTTTGGTCTCAGAGTATGAAGGCCATGTCATTGACTCAGTTTTAATCTTTTAGGAATTGAAACAATTCTTAGATGGTGCTGGCAAAGATGGTGCAATATACTTTAGCTTAGGTTCGGTTTTGAAGAGTGCAAACTTTCCAACTGAGACAAGAGATGAATTCATAGCTGCGTTCTCCGAGTTGAAGCAGAGAGTTCTGTGGAAGTGGGAGGGAGATTCACCGCTACCAGGACAGCCAAAGAATCTACGGCTGGAAAAATGGTTACCACAGCAAGATCTCCTTGGTAAGTTCTCCTGTACCCTTAAAATTTATAACTTGATGGACATTTAAGATACATGAACATAAAAAGTTGAACAGCCAAATATCACTAGTATAATGTTTGGAATTTTGAGACTCACATAACTATCCAAGATTTCATAGAATTTATAGAAATTTCAATTCTTTTTCTTAGAGCTCTTAAATTCAGAAATTCTATAGTTACACTTTTTCAGAATTTTATATTTTCAAATACATTGATTCTAAACCATTATCATATTTAAATCACTTTTAGCACACAAAAAAACATCAAAAGAAATATTCTATTTGTGCTAGTTTTCATTTGAATATTCTAAGTGATTAAAAACCCCTTCCAAGTTTTTTATAGTCATACCTTTCAGGTATAAATTCATGTTTTCATTCTTTCCAATAAGTTATATCATAGCATTTTCTATAAATATATAATGGTTTTTCCATGAATGAACCTCATTTAGTAGCACAGTTACCTATACACGAAGTATATTCAGTTTACTTGTACAGTTCTCACATTGATTTATGCTACTATAACTTAATTGGACTTGAATGAACTTAATTACAAATCATATTTTCTGTACCCCACATTTTCCTTTGAATTTATTTCTTATACTCATTGAAAATAGAATTATATTATTAGCAGTTAAGCTGATACCATCCATTTGAATCTAGAATTAATTGGAATGGGGGTACAGACCAGAATTGCTTTAGAAAATAATAATTCACTTTCAAGAGCAATGTTCATAAGGAAACTTTAAGTCAAATATTATTTATATAAACCTACTAAACAAAGATGGTTTCAAATTGTTCTAATGAATGAAAAAGGGCCAAATATGGTTTATGCCTGATAAAGGATGCAAATATCTAATATGCACTCTTCGACAATATACAGAAAGGTGAGCAAAGGTTAAAAAATAAATGATGTTATGGATTCTTTAATATTCAAGTAGTGTATGAACAGTGAACATGAATTTTTAAACTTTAACAGAGAGCTATGGGCAGCTATTGTTATTTATGGAGTGAATGAATGGCTAACTAATGTGATTCAAAAAAGGTACTAAGATAAACTTTATACATTTTGACTTGCATACTGAAAAACCCCAGGAAATAAGGAGAGAGAATAAATTGACTTGATCGGGACCCACACCTTCGTTCCCTGCAAGGCATCTTTCTGCATGTGGCATCAAAGCACTTTGAATCAGAGCTGTTGATGCAGAAAGAACGAAACCGAGGATAAATGCCGTGAAACAGTACCGAAAGTTAGACGAAATGCATGAAGCAAACTACCATGAACAGAGTTTAAATTCAGATGATACTGAACTTAAAGATATCAATGGTTTATTTTCCATAAATAGAAGAACAGATAATGAAATTAAAGGTGAACAAATCTTTTTTGTAGCCATGATGTTTCTGGAGGATTATGGAGTGGATAACCAGTCCATCCGAGAAAGTGTAGAGGAATTAAGTCAGTGTTACATGATGATCAAGTACTTACTAAGAATGTATAAGTCAAGTTTTTCTGGGCTTATTGGATTAAAGTAGATAAAAAATGATTGAGAAACCCAAAAGGGGTAAAAGAAGAAAAAAGCTATTCAGATGAGGTTGATAAGACGATCATCCAAGAATGTTTGACAAGGTATCTGAATATCTGAACAGATTTGAAGCAACAGGTAGTTGAAGTAGTCTAGTAGTTTTTTAATAGATTGAGGCCTTTAAGTCACCTATCCTAAATGAATTTTTATACTGCATTACACATATATATAACCTAATTCAACAAATACATGCTGTGTAAATATGAATTAAATTCATAGTTTTCAAAAGGACCATTTCATCGTTATAAAAGGTACATACATAATCATGATGTATGAAAAAAATAATAAGATATCCCATTTACTGCTTTTTCTATAGCTCATCCGAATGTCAAGGCCTTCATCACCCATGGAGGATTGCTCAGTTTCCAAGAAGCCACCAGCAGAGGTGTGCCATTAATTGGAATTCCATACTTTGCTGATCAAAGCGGCAATATGCAAAAAGTAGCAGATCTTAAGCTCGGACTTAAGTTGGATGCTGGAAACCTAACCAAAGTGAATATCCTAAATGCCATCAATGAGATTTTGTCTAATCCAGTGTAAGTATGAATCATTAACTGAATAATATAATACCTAAGAAAAAAGTTTTGTTGAAAAGATGCATTCATCTAAGAGTATTGCATGAAATCGCATTCATGAGTTATATAAGTTAAAATAAAAGCATTAAGCATAGTCATCTTGTACACTTACTGGTTTGTGTATACATTCATATAAGGCTGCAGTTAAAGTATGAACTCCATTGTTAAAGTGTGTACTATTCCTAATTGATTCAATCTCTAGAGATTGCACACAATCACTATGGAAGATTCATGGAAGTATTAATTAGATTTTAGACTGTTTTTATCATTAAACTTGTTAGTGCTGCAATAAAAACTTTGGTTATAAAATTAATTAGTGTGGCAATACTTCTGCCTTTGGGATAGGCAATTATTGATCACAGGACACAGCACAAGAAACACCTGGATCTGGTTCAATAGTAGGAATGAAGTGTTTGGGTAGCTAGACATTGAAAATATATGAATTGATGCAGGAAGAGCTGTGTAGTGAGGGGTCATTGCATTTTTCCTTTTACGTATGCTTTTCCTGAATATATATATATATATATATATATATATATATAAATTTATATATCCTGAATATATATATATATATATATATATATATATATATATATATATATATATATAAATAAATTTATATATCCTGAATATATACATTTAATAGTAACAGTACACATATTGACCCTGAGTTCATATTTTTACTGAAATTTAAGGTCAATGTGAATATTTAATGTATACAACTGCTACTGTTGAGTTAACACTTTATCGTTACAAATATATCAGGCAATACTTCTTTGCCCTATAGCTTTCTAATTATAGGGATCATATTAAATAAACTTTGAAAATTCCACAGAACAAAACTTCATTGTGCGACTGGATTCAAGCTGACCGCTCATCATCTGGCACAGGATACAGTAAAGTTTTGTTTTGTGGAATTTTGAAAGTTTATCTAATATGATCCCGATTATGGAGTTCCACCAAGTTAAGGCTTCATTGACTGATTTTATTTCTAATTATATTTCTCATATTACAAAAAATATAACTTTTTGTAAAATATTTAACAATTTCGTAAGTCAAAATTTCAGGCAGACAGTCTTTCCCCTTTTTCTTTAAAATAATTTGGATAGTATAAGAATAACAGAATACTAGAAGCAAGAAAAATTTAATGTTTGGATAAAAGCGATTTTCCCAATATATGATGAATTCTTACCTTTGTTAATATTTCTATAGATACAACTTACTCGTCAAATATCTGAGATATAGATTAAATCAGCCAGTCAATACCAATTGAATTCTGCTGTCGATTGGCCTTATTAGACTATAAAATATATACGAAGGGTGTCCAAAAAGTAAGTTTCCCTATTCTACCGCTCAGCCAACAATAGAGATCGGAGGGAGCCAGTTGTATGCAGTATCAGTACGAGTGTGGTGGTAGTACTGAGAAACTCTTAGAGGCGCCCAAGTCACATAATGTTTAACAATTACAATCATGGACACTCTTTTGCGCATTACCGCAAGCTGTGAAATAAGAAGTGTTATTCATTTTTGGTCTGCAAAAAACAAAACAGCAGTGGAGGTTCATCGATAGGTATCCGCGGTCTACGGTGAAGATGTCATGTCTATTCAAATGGTTCGTTGCTGGCGTACAATGCTCATTTAAGGAAGAGAAACTGTTCATGACGAGCGGCCGGCCAATGTCGTCCCGACAAGCTGATGTGATCGACGCTGTTCGCGAGAGCATAGCGTTGATAAACGCTTCAGTTTGGATGAGATTCTTTCCAACCTTCCTCCAAAGATTAATCGATCTTCACTGCATACCATCATCGTTGATGAACTGCAGTACAGAAAAGTCTGTGCTAGGTGGGTGCCCAGATTGCTAATGGAAGGCCTTAAACAGCGACGGATGGAGGCAGCTCGGTCTTTCTTGCAGTTGGTCGAGCATGAGGGAGATGCACTGTTTTCCCGGATAGTCACTGGGCATTAAACTTGGGTGCACCATTCAACCCCTGAATCAAAAATACAAAGCATGGTGTGGCAAAAGAGGGTGAATGCGCTCCACGGAAAGCGAAGTCAGCCGGGAAGGTCAGGTCAACGATCTTCCGGGACTCCAAAGGAGTTCTTTTGATAGACTATTTGCCTCATGGGACATCCATCAACGCTGCTTGTTATTACGAGAAGAAACACCGACGAGCCATACAGAACACATGGCGCGTCCTGCTTCCGCGCAAAGTTTCGTAGATCCACGACAACGCGAGGCCACCCTCTGCCCAAGAAACAGTGCTGCTACTGGAAAACTTCCACTGGGATGTGTTTGTTCATCCAGCATACTCACCCCCCAGTGATCATCACCTGTTTCCGGAGCTGAAAAAACATCTTGGTGGTCGGCGCTTCTCGAATGACGTTGATCTCAAGAATGAAGTCGATTTTTGGGCAAGAAATTTAGCGGCAGAGTACTGCGATATCGGAATAAAAATACAGTTGCCAAGATACGAGAAACGTCTTAAAAATGAAGGGGACTACATCGAGAAATAAAGAAATTAACCGAATTTCGTTACCGAATAGTTTTTCTAATTTTTAAATAAAGATTTTATTTTCTCTAGCTCAGGGAAACTTACTTTTTGGATGCCCTTCGTACAATCATTAATATAAAAGTAATATGTGTTAACATTTCACTACTTTTGTTCACAATTATGGCATAGATCTATGATTAGTACTATTCCTCGTATAATTATCACTTCATTCTTTCAGGTATTCAACGAATATGAAGAATATCCGCAAAATAGTTTCAGACCAGAGAGATCACCCCCTAGATAGAGCTGTGTATTGGGCTGAGTACGTATTGAGACACAATGGAGCGAAACATTTACGCCCAGCTGCGGCCGACCTGAGGTGGTATCAACTGTACATGTTTGACGTATTGTTTGTTCTAGTAGCAGTTCCACATATAGTATTCTTTGTTATTGGCTATGTAATATTTAAATTAATTAAGAAAGTATGCAGGTCAAAAAAGAAAGATACAAGTTCATCAAAGAAAAAGCAATAGTGTAGTAGTATGTATTTCCCTTGCCCGTCCAGTGACTGTCTTCTTATGAGTGTCCGCTACAACAATAAATCTTTTTTATTTAAAAATATGTATTTTTTTCCTATTTATTTGCAGATTTTTCTCATATACAGTTTATTTTTGGCTGACAACGTTAGTAATTTCATCCTCTCTGGGATCCTTCACATGCAAAATTGTATTGATATCTTTAAATGAAATAAATAAACTTTGGATACTGTACGAGCTGCCACTAGGGTATGGTAGGTGGTGTTGTGACAAAACAGCCTCACCTAATCTGATCTGTTAGCTTCTCTGATTGAATGCGTAAATAAGTAACGGTTCTAGGGATTACTTCCTAGGTCACGTTTTACCAAAGCCTCAACGAGATCGGGTTTACTGAATGCAAATTTTACCATTGATTAAAATTACAAAATTATAAATTTGTGTAAGCAATTGGACCTCTTGTACTCTCGTGTAAATCTACATATTTCAATAAATTACGAAAAATATGGGTAAAAAATCCACAACCCAAGCAAATAATAGGTAATATAACTGAGGGATGATGTGGTGATGTTCTTGCATGAGTAGAAAATCCACAGTATCTCTCACACGTTTTGACGGTAGGTATGTTGAAATAATTAAGGAGGTAGAGTAAATCCATCACTATTTGTTTGCTGACACAATCATATGTTAAATCTTAACGATTGTAAGAAACAAAAAAGTTTATAAGATGTACAACGGTAGACTTGTATGCTAGACGAACCAGTACTTGTTTCGTTCCCAACCACTGCGACTCCAGAAAGACACTTTTGATGTTCATGATTGTGCTGAGTTTGATCTCAGATTGCTCGAAGTAACTTCTTTGATAAGTGCATGGAGACATCGTTTTCATTTTTTGCTATCATTACAGGTACATTATTCACAGACTTCGAAGAAAAACAGAAGCGAGATGAAGTTGAGGGATACGCCATCAGAAGAAAATGAAGTCAAGGAACTAATACAACGGTTCATGTAATGAATTCAAAATCACTAGAACTGAAGTTCTAAGCGTAAATAAGTAAAAGTTATCGGTTAACTTTTAGGAGTTGAATAATTCTGAGGGAATGTACATCGAGAGTTAAAGAAATGCCGTACTTTTCCTGATTTGACCTCTACTTGAGTATTGCTGTGCGATTTGGGATCCTCACGAAGGAGGATTAATTTCCGATCTTAAGATGTTTCATCTTAGAGCAGCAAGGTTCGTCAGGGAGATTTTAGATTCGACAACAGTGTTTCGGCTATGATAGAATCCCCCGGATGGAACTCTCATAGTGATAGAAGACTTGAATATCGATGGAAGATTTTTGATAAATTCATCACTATCGATTTTGGGGAGGAGATAACTGATATTGTCATCCCAGTTATACACTTACGCGATCTTTGTGAGAAAACAAAAAAGCGTTACAGGGAAGTAGTTGCCAGGACAGATAGTTACTTTTGGACGTTTTTCCCACAAGTATTAGAGAAGCTAATAGCTCTCCAGGTTAGTTAGGGATGTCGGTGTTTTACACCCCCTGCCACGCACCACTGGCGGATTGCAGGGTTTAAATGTAAACTATTTAGAAAACACTTTTAAAATATTTTTAATGAAACGCTGCACAGGGGCGGAATAACTGGGGCAATTCCGCCATGGTCTCGGATTTGTGACATTGTGATTTTAGGTAGAAAATAATTATATATTTAATTCTTTTATGTGAATTTGTTATATTTTTATGAAAAGCAGTTAGCAAACATGAATGGCGAGGATTTCAATGAAAAACATTGCATAGTTTACGGAATAAAGTATTAGAAACTCAGTAAAAAAAGAAAGTAGTTCTTCAACTCGTAAATCGCGAACTACTGTCCGCTAAAACACAGACAACGATCAGCTAGAATAGAATGGAATAAATGAATCAAATTTAACGTATCAATTAAATAGAAAGTAACTCACACTTTGATTTTTGGAAACAAATCATTTAAATCACTTGCAATGATTGAATGTGTAAATTGATGAGGACAAAATCAACCAAACAACAACAAAAAATTCTACTTAACTTAAACTAGGCTAAATGCAGGAACTTGGATTCAACAATGGCATTTGTCGTCATGGGGACCGGTTGTTTTCACCCTCAAACTTTGACAAATATTTGGTTTATTTCGTGTAACATCTCGAAAATTCAATTATTGAAACAAGATTCCACGACCAAAATACGATTCTTTATTTATTTTTCCCATGGGCGTACCGAGGAGGGGGCAGCTGCCCCCCCTGGACAGCCACCACTGGACCCTTCGATCTAGCTCCCATACATTTAGCTGGCTAATTATGTGCATATACAGAAGTACTGTTGAATTTATGAAATTATAGATAATGTAAAATGTATAGGCAATTATGTTTCGATTCACATGCAGACGTCTGTACCATATCCGTTTGACCTACATCAAGTGCGTAAACAAACGCATTACATGGAAGGAATCGAACTTTCCATGGGCATTTAGAAGTTGCACCTGCAAATAATTTCCGAGAAATACGTAGACGTATAATATAGAAAATATACCTATTTTTAGACGCCACAAAAACGATAGAACATGTAAATGCAATTTTTTTTATGTTGAATTTTTTATTTGCGTTTCTGATTTACCCCCCCCTAGGCCAAAAGCTGGGTACGCCCATGATTTTCCCTTCTTTTGGTGCTTGTCTCAATTTTGTATGACCAATCTTTTTAATTTAATTTGAAAAATAAATAAAGCCTGCAGCGGCGAAAATTAACTTAACGTGCATTTCTTATGGAAATGCTTTGATTCGTCTGGGATCGAACCGAGGACGAAATGTCAACATTTTTACAACAGAAACACTCGTATTTGAATAAGATTGCTTTGAGCTGAGTTGCCCCGGCGGATTTGCAGGACATTTGAAGAGCCCTTTACTTCCTGCTTCAATGGACGAATTGAAATAATTATTCCCCAAACTCGTTTATTAAAATCTTCAAGAGAAAACGTGAGGAATATGAGTTTATATAGCGATTCCTTTTCCTTCGTGCAATTTCGATTTTAATTAGTCGAATGTAGGACATTGAAAATTGGCGTGATGTTTTTTATGTGCAGCTTAAAAGCGCAAGCGAATTTCGATAAATAAATACTGCCCAACCCTAGCCTAGATTTACATAATGGTCAAACCTGCCCAGGGGCTGATGATGAGTCGAAGTTGTAATACTTAAGCATTCAACTTATGGTAATGATTGATAAAGCTCGATAAATTTTTCTTCTTATATAAAACTTGCTGAAGTGCCCGTTGATTCTCAATGCAAAAAATAAAATTAATAAACACTTTTGTTACAGGCTTGATCGTAACACATGCCTCATAATTTTAGGTAAATAGCAAATGCCAGGCTATTATCATTTCCAAACCAATAAACAAACAAAATAAAGTTATAATATAAAATCTGCAAAGTAACCTAAATATTAGAATGAACAATTCTTCGATGGACACAGCATTTGTTTGAGGATTATAAAAAGTATATTTGAAGATAGCATTAGGATAAGCAGCATCACGTTTAGGGAGACATTTTCAGAAAGGGAAAAAATGGATATCAGAAACAATGATCAAACACAACCAAAATGTATTTCATATCACTCTTAAACAACCGAGATTGAACACCGATAACAGAATGATAGTAAATGTATAAGAATTGGAATCACTTATAAAACCACAATGAATAACTTTATTTATTCTGCGTATAACAAAACGTAAACTTGCTTTAACTTTTCAATGGAGGGATTGTGGAGGAAAACCCTTCTACGAAAAAATGACCTCTACGTGTAATTCTTATGGAAACGTTTTGACCCGTCTGGGTTCGAACCGTGGATCTAAGGGAAATAAAAAGTAGCCTATACTCTGCGCGGGGTCGACTTTTAATAATGTATGAAATTTCAAAGTCTTGCGACTTTCGGTTCTCGAGTTTTTAGCGAACACACATACATACATACACACCCACACTCTATTTTATATAATAGACTAGCTGAAGCGCCCGTTGAGAATCAAGAAGAAATATATAGAAATATAGAAGGAGACTAAATTCAAGTTGCCGGTCGTGCAATGCGTAAATTCCCTTTAGAATACAGTCTAAAATCCGAAGCTATTCTTACTATACACGAAAATTCATGAGCTCAATTCAACAATCGCATTGATCGTGAGGAGGATTGGCTGTTTACAACCTCAACAATTTTGGATAATTCACGCGTATTTGATCAAAATTCTCGAAATTTCGATTCGGAAACAATATTCCATGATCAAAATTAGAATATTCATTTAATTTCCGTTCTTTTGCTTCTTGCTTCGACTCTGCACGACTATTTTTCAATTTTAATTCTCCAAAAGAAATATAGCCTGCTACCGATAAAAGTGAAGATTAGATTTATTCCTTATGGAAACCCATCTGAGCGATCTTGGTTCGAACCCAGCAAAATTATCGAATAAAATTGAGACAGTACGTCCTTCCTGGTCCCAGAAAACACGTATGCAAAGTTTTGACGCGAATCTGGCATACGGTTTGTACTAAAATCGAAGATACACAACATACAAACAAACGTACAAACCCACAGAATATTTGCTTTATATCATTCAAGACATCTAACTTCCCTCATCCATGAGCTGGAAATCTCCTGACTGCAATTACGTACCTGCAATTGCTGGTTACCTTCTTACAGAAAATTTCTCGTTATCCATGTAATATATCGTCCTCTTCAATCATCAGCTTTATGAGACTAAAGTCCACGAGTATTTTTACGATAAAACATGAGCTCGGATTCAACAATGGGATCGGTCGTCAGGGGGATGAGTTGTTTATAGCCTCGAATTTTCACAAACCTTTTGTATATTTAACCAATATTCTCGCAAATTCTTATCGAAAGTAAGATTCCATGACCAAAATAAGAATTTTTATTCGATTTTCTTTCTTTCGGTGTTTCTCACGACTCTGTACGGATTTGGAGCATCTTATTCGTAGCCACGACACCGATATTTTTATAGGTACAGAAAGCTGGTTAAATGAGGATATAAGCGATAATGAAATATTTCCAAAGGATTACACTATTTATCGCCGGGATCGTAGGGAAAAGACAGGTGGCGGTGTTTTTATTGCGGTTAAATCATCTCTCCAGAGCAAGCCGAGGATTTCGAGTGATAGCGATATAGAAAGCGTCTGGTGCACAATAAGCCAACAGAACAAGCCGAACATAAATGTATGTGCGTTTTACCGACCACCGAACTCTTCTCAACAGGTTTTGCGAAATCTTAACGACGAAATAAATTTCTACACGAGTAAGAACAACCAGAGTATAACTATAATCGGGGGGATTTTAATCTTCCAGGCATCGACTGGAATAATCATAGCATAAAGAAAAGGGCCCGGGATGTCAACTCATGTAAAAAGTTATTAAATTTACTTCAGAAAAACTCACTAAGTCAAGCAGTAAAATCGCCAACCAGGGGTGACAGTATACTCGATCTCCTTTTAATTAACTTTCCTGAGCGCATAGAGAACATTTCGATTGACGAAGGTCTTGGAGACCACAAAGGCGTTTTTGCAGATATTGAGATAAACCTTAGTAAGTATAAGAAACCCAAACGCAAAATGTATCTCTATTCCAAAGCCAACTTCGAGGCATATAAATGAAAACTAACTACCGATTTTAATTCATTTAAGTCGCGCGTAAGCAACAACAACACTAAGGATACATTTAAATCATTCGTGGAGATAATGCATAAATATATAGATTTGTATATACCTTCGAAATACTCTAAAAATGATTGTGAGCCCAGATGGTACGATAAAGAGGTTAGAAGGGCTCTTCGCAAACAGAGAGATTTGCACGGAAAAGTAAAGGCTTTTACGGGAATAGATCAGCTTGTTCCAAATCCACCACAATCACTATTGCTAGAATAGCACAAGAAAGAAAAATGCGACGCCAAGCGAGCTATGCGTAACGCCCACAGCAACTTTAAAAAGAAAATTCTTGGGGAATGCTTAGAGGAAGACCCTAAAGCTTTCTGGTCCTACGTTAGAGAGGTACAGGGAAAGATACAAACAGTGAGCTCGATAAGGGATATCGAAGGTAACATTACTTGCGATTCGAAGAGGAAAGCGAACATACTAAACGAATTTTACCAAAACGTATTCACATCAGATTGTAACATAGACATCCTCCCTAAGGTTAATATACTGGATTCCTCGACAAATATAACTTTTACGACCTATGGTATAGTTAAAATATTACGCAAAATTAAGCCAAATAAGTTGCCAGGGCCAGAAGGCATTCCAGTAAGAGTGCTTAAAGAACTGGCAGAAAGCGTCGCCCCTTATCTCAAAATTGTATTTTGTAAATCGATAAATGAAGGTAGGGTCCCATCCGATTGGAAATTAGCTTATACTAATCCTGTTTACCTTCCCCTGGACTACAACCCCTTCGTGGTTGAAGGGTTTACCTGTTCCTATGACCTAAAGAGCTAGACTGGCTGGAACATAGTTCCTGGTAGGGTCACCCATGCCAGAAAGATCAAAAGGTAGGGGCCAGACGTAAGGTAGTCCACGCAGCGTCTGTACCTCAGTGAGGCGGCTGCAAAGACGTCTGTTCCCCAGTGGGGCGGCCATAATGAATGTTGATGTCACGGTAAAAAACACCGTTGAGGAAGGCAACGGGATACCACCTCGACTACATATCCCATGTTATGATGCACAAACACAATAATATTGGTACTGGCAAAGGGACTCAGCCTTCTAGGATGAGTGTCATACCCGGCAGTGATGGGATTAAGGCCATCTCGGTTGTCATTCCACGAAACCCTTACACAAGGAAAGACAACAAAAGAAGAGAGAAGATGGAAACGAGGGTGGGGACATGGAATATTAGGACTATGCTCAGGAAAGGGAAATTGGAAAACGTAAAGTTAGAAATGAAAAGGTCCAACATAAATGTAATAGGGTTATGCGAAGTGCGGTGGAAAGACGACGGAGACTTCTGGAGCGACGATGTTAGAGTCATTTTCAGTGGGGGAAATACTAGCCAGAGGGGAGTAGCTGTAGTGTTGGATAAGAAAGCGGGAGAATCCGTGATAGCCACCGAGCTAATAAGCGATCGGGTTATGTCGGTAGCAGTAAAGTCTGAACCAGTAAACATGGTTATAGTTCAGGTGTACTTGCCCACTAGTGATTACAGTGAGGATGATGTAGATATGGTCTATGAACAAATAGAGGACGTTATGGGAAGGGTTAAGGGCGATGAGAATCTCGTTGTTATGGGAGACTGGAACGCGGTAGTCGGGCAAGGCAAAGATGGGGAAGAGGTGGGAGAATTCAGTTTAGGGAAAAGGAACGACAGAGGACAGAAACTGATCAACTTTTGCAAAAGAAATAATCTCTGCATCACAAACACACTCTTTCAGCACCATTCCAGACAAAGGTACACATGTAAAAAGCCCGGGGATACAGATAGGTACCAAATTGATTACATTTTGGTAAGAAAGAGGTTTAGAAATAGTGTTAAAAACTCGCGAAGTTTTCCTGGTGCTGATGTTGACTCGGATCATAATCCGGTCATGACGAAAACCGAGCTTAAGTTTTAAAAGATCATTAGACCAAAACGTACACGAAAATGGAATTTAGAAGCTCTAAGGGGTGGGAAGTCTAAAGAATTTCAAGAGTCGGTCAGCAAGGATCTTGATAGTAAGAGGAGGGAACTAACCACTAACGACGAATGGGAAAAGCTTAAAATTTGTGTGAAGGATTGTTCTCAAAAACTGTTGGGAGGGTTAAACAAACTAAAACTAGAAAACCATGGGTAACTGTAGAAATGTTAAATAAAATGGAGGAAAGAAGGAAATGGAAAAGTGTCAACACTGACCATGGGCGCAGAATGTACAGAGCACTAAACAACGAACTAAGAAGGGAAACTAATAAGGCTAGGGAACGGTGGTGGAAGAGGCAGTGTAATGAAATAGAAAAGCTGGTGGAAAGCGGGAGGGCCTACCTAATGTATAGTAAAATAAAGCATCTGACGGGGAATAGAATTAGTAACAGAATGGTGACAGTTAAAGACAGTAAGGGAAGTCTTAAGAACGTAGGGGATCTTAAGAACGTAGGGGATAAGGCCAAGAAATGTTTCTATTATTTAATTAGGAAAATTTATGATGAAGGGCCATGGCCAGAGGATTTTACCAAAACTATCTTGATTCCTTTACAGAAAAAGAAAAAGGCTACAGAATGTCGGGATTATCATACAATTAGCCTAATCTCACACGCGGCAAAAGTACTTCTAAGGGTTCTGAATATACGGGTTGAAGGAAAAATTAAAGGGCTAATCGGAGAAGACCAGTTTTGTTTTCAGAGAGGGAAAGGAACGAGGGATGCAATTGGGGTGATGAGAGTACATGCAGAACGAAGCCTGGAATTTAAGAGGGACTTATGTGTATGTTTTGTAGATTTTGAAAAGGCTTTCGATAGAGTCCAGTGGCCAAAACTGATAGGGATATTAAAGAAATATGGGTTAGACTGGAAAGATAGACGTTTAATTCAAAATTTGTATCTGAATCAAACAGCCTGCGTAAGGATAGCTGATGGGGAATCGGATTGGGCTGAATTGGGTTGGGGGGTGAGACAAGGGTGTCCTATGTCACCAACGCTTTTTAATACATATATGCAGAGGAAATGGTGCAAGAAGCCTGGGAAGAAATAGACAAGGGAGTAAAGGTTAGTGGGGATGTAGTGAGGTCTGTAAGGTATGCAAACGATAAAGCTATTGTCTGTGATTCCGTAAAGGGTTTGCAAACTTTAGTAAATGCTCTTAACAATAAAGCAAGGGAGTTTAGTATGAAAATTAACGTAAGTAAAACTAAAGTTTTGAGGTTCACTAAAGGATAGAAAGCTAAGTTAACTATTAGGGTGGATGGGAAAAAAAACTAGAGCAGGTAGATACATTTTCTTATTTGGGAAGTATTCTCTCTTGGGACGGAAGATGTGAAGATGAGGTTCGTAAAAGAATAGCCTTGGCAAAGGAAGCCTTTATGAAGCAAAGGGAATTAATGACCAAAGGTCTTGATAAAGGAATCAGGAAAAGATTGGTGAAATCCCTGGTCTGGAGTGTGTTGCTCTATGGGTGCGAAACGTGGACCTTGAGAAAGGAAGAAGTCAAGCGATTGGAGGCCTTCGAGATGTTGGTGTGGCGTAGAATGGAAATAGTTAGTTGGGTTAATAGGAATACAAACTCGGAGGTGTTAGAGATGGTTGGGGAGGAGAGGGCTTTCATTAACGTGATTCAGCATCCTCAGAAGAAATGGGTGGGTTAAATATTGAGGGAAGAGGGAATGGTAAAGGTTGTAATGGAGGGTAGGATTCAGAAGAAAAGGCAGAAGGGAAGACAGAGACAGAAGATGTTGGATTACATAAGGGGTGGGGTTGAATATAAGGATATGAAGGAGATGGCTATTAATAGGGATTTTTGACTGTTCCGAGCCTACCGAAAGGTAGAGCACTTATGTTGACTCCTGTTTACAAAAGCGGATTAAAGGAGGACCCAGAAAATTATAGACCCTTATCAGTAACTTCACTGTCCGGAAAGGTAATGGAACATATTGTCGTAAGCTCACTCATGGGATTTTTAGATAGAAATGAATTCCTCGACGAGAACCAGCATGGTTTTCGAAAGTCCCGATCATTTAATACCCAACTTGCTCTATTTGTACACGATATCTTAAAGCCTGCCGAGAGAAAAAGCCAGTGGACGCTATTTTCCTCGATTTCAAAAAAGCATTCGATATAGTCCCCCACTACAAACTAATTTAAAAACTAAAATTAGCGGGCATTATCAAGGGAGTAGTCGACTGGGTTAAGGATTTTCTCTACGAGAGGGAACAACAAGTTGTACTTGATGGCGTTAGCTCAAATAGAGTCAAAGTAACCTCTTGCGTACCTCAAGGCAGTGTAATTGGACCTCTTCTTTTCCTGATTCATATCAATGACTTGAGTGACAAGATAGTTAGCAATGTGAGGATATTTGAAGATGACTCGGTTATATATAGGGAAATAACAAACGAGGAAGACCGAACATCTCTCTCAAACGTTTGAGTCCTCATCCAAAGGTGGTGCGAAAAATGGGAATGAAATATTAACGTAGGTAAATGCTCCGTAGTTGATTTCTTCGTAAAGAAAATATTGCGTCCAAATCACCCATACAAAATTAATGGAATTAGTATCAAAGTAGTAGATTCAGTTAAATATCTCGGGATCAACATTACTAATAACTTAAATTGGAGAACGCATATTCGAAAAATCTTCGGCAAAGCAAGTAAAAGGTTTGACTTTATAAAGCGTATTGTCGGTAAATGCGATGAAAAGGTGAGAGAGCGATGCTATTTTCCCTTGATCGGACCCCCAAGTGCAGCGTAAAGCGGTTCGTTTTGTTAAGAAATGTTACGATAAAATAGCAAGCGTTACGAATATGCTCTCAGACGTAGGCTGGGAATCCTTGAAAGAAAGGAGATTGGAAGCTAGGCTGCGATTGCTTAATAAATCCAGGGACTAGCAGTTGCCTACTGCCTGCACCGCAGGCAGGTTAGTTCCCTTACGTTTGATGGGGCAGCATCGAAATGTATTCGGTTTTGTCGTTTCTCTCTTGAATGGCATTTCCTCCGAAAAGATTCCGAAAAAGTAGATAGTGTGAGAGATCGCAAAGTCGGGACCTCACCCTCAGCAGTGAGATCAACTGATAAAGACTTAACTATGTTAAATTACGCGCAAGCGATAGGTAAGCGGCGTTCGTCATCCCAAAAGAAAACGACTCCCACTGCCCTCATTTTCCCGATTTTTCCTTTTTTCGCCCGTTTTGCACCTCTAAACTCAACCAAAAAAATAAATTTTTGCACGCCTGTGCGTGCAACCCGTCCGCCTCCAGCTCACTAAGAATCGTTGCGGGAGATTGAATTTAGACTCAGATTTTGCTAAAAGTGTTACATCCCTTTTTTGAGGACAGACGGACGGACACGATTCTGTCTTAATATATATGGAAACTACATTTTCAGAAGATACAATCGGTATCATGTAACTCCCCTGCTACCTCGGTCGATCCGATAATGACCGTAAGTTAAGAGAAATAGATGCTAGGACAAATCGTTTTAAAAATTCATTCTTTTTCGCGAACGATATGCGACAATAACCGAATAAGGAAGTTGTTTAGATTCAACTGTTGTTTACACCCCATGCCACACGCCGAAAGGCGGCTTGTAGGGTATTAATGTAGATGTAAGCAAGCATACTATCAAAACGTAGTGCTCACAAACAATCAAATACAATTCCAATTACCTTTATTTATTCCTGCATGTTATCTTTATACTAAGCGTAATGTTTCACTTGCTTTCCTCTATATTTAATAATCTTCCCACACTTTTATTACTCTTGGTTTCGTAAACCAGTACCAACACTTACTCCTGGAGTCATCTACGTTCTTGATGGTTTTCCTTCCGCTGCTGATGAGGGGGGGGGGGAGGGAGGATTTGGGGGGAATACGTAACACCCTAACGTGGGGACCCGGCCAGATCAGAGTGGCGTGCAATGGGGTTCATCCTCATGCCTAAGGATCTCCCCTTTACCACTCTTAGCTGGTTAACCGCGGGATCCGACCTCATAGACAGAAAGATCGAACTGGTGAGAAGAGAGGGCTAAGTTAGCTCCCCCCAGCAGAAGAAGGTGAAAGAAAGGGCCCTGGAAAAGATGCCTACATCTGCAGGCCTTTCGGCTAGGGTTGAGAGGAGTAAGGCATTACTCCCTCTTCCCCTACAGAGCAGGTAGTTATTACATAAAGATACACTTCATTTAAAGCTGCATTCAATATTTAGATTGGCAGCAATTGACTAGAATTTATTATTTTCATGACTTACTGCAATATTTACTTGTCATGGTGAAATACTTAAAATCATATTTAATTCGATTTAAAGAAAAATTTGTGAAATTATTTGACTATTAATGATTTATCAGAATGAAAAATTTTGTATAAGAAGCTAATATTTCAAATTGTAAAAATTTTTCATCATCTATAGCAAATTAAATTTATCTAAGCAATAAGCTGCAATTAAGCAATTGCAAAATTAACAAAGTAAAGATTAAATTAAATTAGATATAATATGTAAAGATTGTTAATACTCACAAGGTTACATCCGGAGGGTACATTGGGAGCTTACGCTTCAGCACTTACCCTGTAGAAAGGAATTAAGGAATGAGTATTAAAAGGTAAAATCTTTTGAAGTATAACTATGTATGAATGTTTATACAGAACTTAAACGAATCATTATAAATTTCTATATGTTTCTTTTAGAGCAGTAATGTGCAAATACGACAAATCACTATCCCCAAGTTCCACGCAGTTGAGATTATATTGGAACCATTTTCATTACACATAAAATATTTCTTTGAATTCACAAGCATGCTTGGAGACAAGCGATTAATTTAAGTTGCTTCATCTCTTTCTCCGGATGCTATCTATTGACTGCAGAAAACAGTAATGGCTCTCAATGGTCCATCATAGCCATATATCTTCTGTATTTTTTGCAATTTACAATGATAAATAATATTTTACGTTATCTTGATTGCCTTTTGAATGGAATGGATGAACTGTCTGTTCATCTCCATCTCTCCATCCTCAACTTTCTTAATTATTTATATTGCAAATAATTTTACTCACTTATGTTATGAAATACTGCCAAGAACATTCCACCACTTCATTATGAAACGAAGGTATCCCTTAAAAAAATTCAATTACTAATTCTTAAGGATAAATTTAGATATTTGATAACGATTTACTAACAGAATAAGACGCACTTTCAAGTCCAACAACGTAAATCAAAAATAATTTTAATTTACTTAAAAGTAATTAAACAAATGAATTCCAGCCATCTGCTCCAGGAAAAACATTGTTTCCACGAAGCGAACAATGCAAGTATGTATTATCATGATTTTTAAAATCATAAAAGTGAGTTTTTATATTAGGAGGTAGGAGAAATTCGGTCACGAATTTTGGATGCTACGGCTAAAAATCTGAAGGTCGTTGAGGACTGTTATCGGTCGGCTCTTTGGAATTTGTTTGTGGAAGACGATCCCAATTGTCGTAGAAAAACTTTAAAGCGAAAGTAACTGAAAGGGAAAGCAAAACATCAATGAGTATTCGTAGAAGCATATCTTAAATACGTGAAATTCCGCATCCTTTTTTGGAACCATGGAGATAAAGCGAAAGAGTAAGTATATGTTTGTTACTTTATCTTTAAAATAACTTTAAATACATTTAAAATTTATCACTAATAGGATTGCATTTATGAAGTATTTGGAATATTTTTAGGAAATTTCATTCGTAAACTATCGTGAGCTCTATGAATTTTCAATCTTCATCTCAATCTTAAAAGATATGCACTTTTCTATCATATCAATTAGTTATCGTTTAATCCTTCTTATATCACAAACATACACCTTTCCGTTTTATCTCTGCGTTTCTGAAAATAATCGCGGAACGACATTTCCACTTTTAGGTAAACGGTATCCGAAGTCAATTGAGAATTTGCTTTTATTTCTTGATTAAGATGTACAGTTTTCTAAAAATTGTCTTAATAACTCGAAGATGAAAAAACATAAGATAAAAGAAACAATTGAGATGAAGTTCCACTAACTGAAAGCCGAATCATTTGAAAAGAAAATCTATTTAAAATCAATACCAGGACTTAGAAACCATAAAGCATTAATTTTACAACTTTCAACAAGGAATATTTCATAAAAAGTAAAAAATAAACAATCGATGTTAATCAATATGTTAATAAATTATTGACAAAGTATGAATAACGTAATGGATATTAAGCTTCCATACATGAACATCTTTGAGCTTTTTGCGGGAAGGATTTTATAAATGAATGTCCTATCTATGTTTGCATATTCCCTCTTGTCCATCATCATAACATATCACACTAGACCAATTCAAATGACATTATGTGTTTGCATAGCGAAGTTAAGGAGAGTGTATTTTGAACGTAGGAATGCGCATTTGTTGGCGTGAAGGTCACTCTAGGTCTTTTAACAACATTTTGGACTTTGATACTTTAAGATATTATAAAAATGTATCGTATGAAAGGGGTCTTCGGATGTGTTGTTTTAGATATTGTTAAATCCATAATATGTAAGTGAGATGACTGAGAAACTTCTGAAGTGACAAGTGACTTATAAAAGAAACAATGTAAAATGTTATTATATAGGAACAGTAATTATAGAATACATCTGATATAAATGTGGGAATAAATAGGTGGAGTAATAGGGGGGGTATTTACTAATGTTTAAGTCTTGTTCGTTCTTAAAAATGTGACCTAATCCTGTTCTTTAATATAGTGATGTTATTAAAGAATTTTTAAATGTAATAATGTATGTGTGGAAGAGTAATTAACAATGTTTTGGGGCTGCCTCCTAAATTATTTTTAAATGTAGCAAACGATAAAAAAAGATCTTTATTAGTTTTACTATTATGTACCGAGGCAGTGGAAACGGAATCACGACCCACGGGCAACGCCTGCAGTGCATGCAAATGCATACGATAACCAATTATCCAATTTCTAATTCTAAATAACTAACAAAAAGTCAACGACTGCTGCGGCTTCCGCGAAATTCCGTCAATGCATCTTTGCTTTCTAAGTTACAGCGATTTACTTTTATTAAAATCATTGGAAGTCGAGAATCAGCGAGTGTTCTGAAATTGTTGCATAGCAGGGATCCGAAATATATTTTTATATGCTATGGAGCACTTATTTAGAAACACAAATAATTGTGTTTATGATGCTGTCATAAAATCGATGGACTTAAAGAAATGTTGCATGCGACTTTTACAATATGGAAGCATGATGAAAAGTATCAACGCGCCTGATTATCTAAACACTGGTTAAAACAAACTCTAATATCGCGAATTGCAAAGAAGTTCCAATGGATATCATCATGTTGTACTCATAATGTTACTTTGCAGTTCATTAATGTAACTGAATTATTTTACCGTACCAACGGTAATATTCTATATTCACTAGAGCTCTCCTATTATATCGAAACTAATTAAGGAAATATTCACCAAGTCTTTCCAATTACATAAACGATATGCAAATGATCAAAGCCAATAAAATGAAAACATGCATTTATTGAAAATGAAATCCGTCGATAAAATGTACATATGAATTCTCCTTACCTAAAAAGTTGACATCTCGGTTGCAGGAGTCCACCAAACTCTTAATCTCTTCAACGCCTTTCGATTTTGAAACACGCGAGACGAACACACAAGGAAAACATCCAAAGGAGAGGTTATTTACTTGAAATCTAGAAAAAATATAAATTAAATTAATATCACATAAAATAATTGCTTTTAGGTAAATGTTCTAATCTGCAGCCTTGAGCATGTACAGACATGACCGATATGATGGGCGACTTTCAAAGGAGATTTCTGTTACATTAATTTCAATATCTCTTCCCGCTCACTATTAAGGATCGCTACTTTAAAACCCTAAAATACAGGCATGAAAATCACTATCGAAATTTAATACTGGTGACTCTAATAATTCATTAGTTGAGAAAAAATTTTTAATTTTTTTTTGAAAGGGAAATTCAAAATTCGGTTTGGAAGGAGAAAAATTAATTACCTATGATGATGAGTAGCTAGTTAAATACCATTCAAAAGAATAGACGCAGCCTTATTTATATCGACGATAAAATACAAAAAGTGATAAATATACCTTTCAATTATACGATGCCTATTTAACATCGACACCGTAAAGACCAGAACAAGATGCACCAAATAAATTCAGTAATGCTACTTAAAGTATCCCAATCAAAGCTATAAAAATACTATGAATGCACCAAGATATGAATTATATAATTTAAAATTACATTATAATTTAAAATAAAAGTATTAAGTGGTGAAACAATTCCTATGTCATCAAAAATAAGCAGTGGATTTCATATGCTCTAAAAGATCCCTCGGCTAAGTCTCTGAAATGCTCCCAATGTTTGTCAGTAGAGCTGTGACTATCTATTTCTATAGGTTACTTCTATTAACTCTTTGAAATTCGTTTTTTAGCAAGTGCTATAAATGTTGAGTTTATTGATGTAATGAAGAGATCAAACATAGAACTTTCAATGAAAAAAAAGCCCGCATTTAGGGATTAAAAGTTTTGTTAAGATTTTGGACAAATGCGAAACGCATTAAAAATGAAATATTGAAAATTAACGTTAAAATAATCTAAAAGAGCAAACTGAAAGTCAAACAAAAAGGCATTCAATCTATTTCGGCACTACTTAATTGCTACAAATTAAATTTATTCATTTCAGAAGGCGAGGCGTAATTAATAAATTATTAAATATTATTATTATTACTATGTTCAAAAATTGTTTAATCTTTAACAAACTAATTACACTATGTGGCCTTGCGCCTAATGGTTACTTCGGAAAAGTCGTTATATTATATAGTGCACTCGGAACTCCAATATTCAAGTAGTCACTTTTATAACGTAAGCGGTAGACATGCAAATTTAAAAGAAAATAAAATGAAGATATGAATCAATGAAAATAAAATTAATATTGTTAAAAATAAATACAAATTGTAAAAACCTAGATTAGAACACTAGTTGTCGGTGACCGTGATCCTCTTCCGTGACGAATTCCTTCAACGAACTTTGATTTCGAGAGACGCACGTAAATCATCGATGGGAGACGTTAAATTTACTTAAAATCTGGAAAAAAATAGAAAATGCAATTAATATAAAATTAAGCAAAAATAATCAGGAAAATATTCTTATCTGAAGCGTTGAACATGTATGGACGTTAACAATTTGAGAGTTGACTTTCAAATGAGATTTCCGTTATTTTAATATCAGCATATCCGTAATGCTTACTATTAAAGATAACGACTTATTCTTCATCGAGATACATGCACTTTCATTGATCTAGGATTGAAATTCTGATGACGGTAATTGATCTGACAAAACGGTAATTAACTATTCATGCATCCTTTTTCGACTGTAAATTTAGAACTTTGGTTCAGGTGAAACATTCCGTAGCCGCACTCACGACTATCGAATCAAATTCAAAAGAATGGTCGTGGGCTGTATCGGATTAAAAATAAAATGAAGACAATAAATTACACTACTAATATAAGAAATAAACGTGATAAATGAAATATCGGAACGAATCCAAATAATACAATTCCATAATGAAAGTAAATCGAATTTAATTTAATTATATTTTATCTAGGCTCGCTAAAACAATAATGAATAAACTTCGATATACATTAAACTATTATGGATTGGGAAAATGACTCAGTTATTTTCAATTGCCTGTAACCGTTACATTCAAAATAGGTTTTTTTCCGTTATTCTATTGTTTGATAAATGTACACTTCTGGCCAAAATTAACGCAGCACCTCCCTAGCGATCCTTACGGATAGTGCTGCGTTAAATTTGGCCAGGACTGTACCACGCGAAAATCCCCGTTTGATCCAGTTCCCTTTCCTATGGTTCTTCACTTGATATTTAGCGTAAAATAAATAAGTTTTTCATTTTTAATTTAAGCATCGATTAAAATTTATGATATTTTTTATGACGTTCATTATGACTTAATAGCCTACTCATAGACAAAAAAAGTGGCGCATCTATAATTCGGAATGTCGACACTTGACATATCTACATTTACAAATCGCAAGGAAAATTCTTCATTGATAGGAGACTAAAAAAATGAAATTCTATTCGGATATCTAAAATTACATACCATAAATACGAAATCCTAAATTGTGACCACAGAAATCCTGACACCTTTGAAAATACTCCACGAATAGTGACTCCACTCCACTTATATAAAAACAATAATAACTTAACGAGCAACAATAATTGAAAAATAATCAATTGTTTAGCTATAATAAGATTGACCATTGAAAATATGTGTTTTTTATTTCTAATTTAAGCTTTGATTTACTTTTCTGGCACTCGTTAACGACGAAAATTTACAAACTAATCATAACGTAATTACCAAATCGAGTGATTGCAAAAACGAATTTTAAGTGCAATCTGAGAGTAAAAGGAATACGAGATAACGAGAAAGAATTCTTCTGTCTTCAGGGACGACTGAACTGAATGACCTTCTCATAGACACGGGAACGTTACGCACAAATATTACGCAACAAACGAACTTATGATATCAGAAATTCCAACTCAAGAGAGGAAATTTTACTTTGATAAAAGACTTCAGTTTCAATTAAGATATTTCATGCAGCATATCACACAGAGGAATTCCTCTGTGACGTTCACTGATATATTAACACACCGAAATTCGTTCTCTCTTTTCGTTAACGAATAATCAGGATCATGAATATTTATTTCTAAAAGGAGATTGCTAGACATTAGGAATATTAATTATTAACAAAAAAATCGTTTAACTTTACAATATGGCTCCGATTCCCAGGTTCCCCAATTAACACAATTCGATAAATTTAAATTCTAACGGTTATTTCAGAAAATTCAGTAAACGGTACTCACCTGAAGAAATCCGAACAGCAAATGAGAACTTTACCGTTTGAACAAATTTTGAACACTTCTCCTGTGCTGTGATTGGTCTGTAATGCCGCGCCCCCGATTTAAATATTTGTAATGCCGCGCCCCCGATTTAAATGGAGGTTTAGCGATTACTATTTTTAAGGATTCTTGCCCTTGGTTGTCTCGCGATTGCCGGAAGAAAACACTTTCCTTAAAAGATAAAATAAATATTCTTTATTACCTTGAGTCCACGGGAATTGGGCACACTCGGGAAGTTGGAATAAAAAGGGTTGATCGCCTTCACGGAGGATCCTTTTGGACGTAGCTTCTTCGAAACTAGGGGGGAATTTACGAACAGCCACGACACGACTGTGAAAGAGTCCGGGTCCGTTGGGAGAGCTTCGTATGAAAGGGAGTCCTTCCGAATCTGCGAGAGTCTGGTGCGAGAGTCTGACGTATCTCCGTGCGAGAGTGAGAGCGTGAGCCTTGGTGCGAGAGTCTTGGTGCGAGAGTGAACTTGAGAGAGCCTGAACTGAGCGAACTGAACTGAACTGAACTGACTAAAAAACTAGCTATTTCCCCTTTTGACATCTATATATACTAGATATGCTTTCTTGATCAGAAAAGGGGAAATAGAGAAAAATGTCGTCGGTGAGGGGGTCGCACGAGGGAGCCCAAAGGGACGACACGTGAGGGAGGTTTTGGGACGTGAGAGAACGAAAGCCCTTCTCTATGCCGCACTGAGATGAGGATGGGAGCAGAGCCGTCGGCATGCGTTAATATGTATCAGACGTGACACCGGGTCCTCTGCGACTAGAGGGGTTGTATTAAAACAAAGGCCTTTCTCTACGCAGTACTGGGGCCAGTCTCGAAGGGTTGAATTTAGGGGAGGGGGGCGATCGTGCTTAGGTTGAGAGAGACAGCGTCTGTTTCCACGCGGGCCTTCACCGACACGTGTTAATGCGTATCAGACGTGATCAGACGTGACGCCGGGTCCTCCGCGACTACAGAGGTTGAATCGGAAACAAAGGCCATTCTCTACTCAGTACTGGGATGAGTACGGAACCAAAGAACAAACCGACACGCGCTAATATCTGGCGACTCGAGGTTAGGAATTTTGGGGGAGACAGTCCGTCTCCACGCGGGTTTTCGTCTACACGCGTTAATGCGTATCAGACGTGATGCCGAGTCCTCCAATGTCCACCACAACCGGAGAGGTTGAATCGGAACAAAGGGCCTTTCTTATGCCCACCACAATCGAGGGACGAGGTCTGTTCCCACGTGGGTATTCGTCTAGCCAAGGATCCTCTCTTAGGCGTAATTCCGAAGGGGTGGGGGGAACGAGTGCGGGATACAATTACCAGTTATCGCAATGGCCCACCTACAAGATTTGGTGGCCATTACAATACTCCCTCCCGTGGAAAAAATCAGTTGCCTCACAGGGCAACTTACTTTTAAAATACTCAAGATTCATAAACAGATTAATTTCTAAAATTCCATTATTAAAATAGTCAAGATTCATAAACAGATCAATTTCTAAAATTCCATTTAAAAAAATTAAATGTCTCATTCTGAAAAATAACTCAATACTTTTTTCATAGATTATAACCAATAAAATAATAAAAAATATACCCAAGAATAACTCAATCGGTTAATAGTCTTGAACAAGTTATTCAATAGCGTGCACTTGACACTTTCTATTTCACTTCACGAGAGGAAAAAAAAAATCACTGGTTTCGCTATTGGGACATATTTCGCAATAATTTTGGGGGTGAAACACACAGGGGAAGGCATTGTAGAAACTGCTTCCGAAGTAGATTGGTAACAGGATCGGTGAAATCTTGAAAAAATGAGGAGGCTCTCCATCCATTGCGGTAACCATACTTGTCTTATGCAGCTTCCTGGATAAATTTCATTTGCCTCCAAGAGCTATCTTAATCCAAGTTGTAGTAACCTCGAAACTCAAAGAAAAAAAAAACAAAATTACTAATTGAAAAATTAAAAACATACAAAGAGGGGATGATAGGATATGTGTGGGAAAAATAAGGGTAAGTTTTGTGTGGGCGGTGATCACTTTATCTTCATGTATGTAGGTACTCTCCATCATCTTCGGGATAAGTATTAGGAATGGTCTTCCAGCTGTTTAGTCAGGATCTCTGCGGTTCTTCCGATGATACAGGTCCTCTACTTCTGAGATGATACCGATGTGGGGGTGGTGGTTGAGGAGGGTCGGGGGGAGATATCGTTGGAGGAGGCGACGAGGGAAGTGGAGGGAGTAAATCGGATTCGAACACAAAGGGGGGAGTTGGGCTGGTCTTAGAGGGAATTCGAGGCGGAACTGCGGGTGAGGGCAAGGTCAAAAATTCTTTTCGACGCGATAGAGGGGAATATAGCTGAATGTCCGTTCCAATGGCAGGTTTCAATCTATTTACGTGCACTAACTGACAGTCTTTTGATCTGTAAATATGTTGCACACGGAAATTTACCGGGCTGGTTTTTTCTAATATCCGGTAGGGTCCTTGCCATTGACGACTTAACTTCTTCTTCTTCCCTATTCCTACGTATGGTATATGCAGGAATACTTTATCACCTGGTTGAAGGTTTGTTTCTTTAGCACCTCGGTCATAATTTTTCGCCTGTTGTCGATGGGATTTCTGCAATTTTTCTCCTACTTCCTTAAATGCTATATTCAACCGGGCTCGCAGTTCTGCGGCGTAATTGGTATCGGTCGAATAATTGATCTCCAAGGGCTGCGTGATGTCATCGAAAGGCATTTCGATGTCGCGCCCATGCATTAGGTAATGGGGAGTTTCTCCGGTGGCGGTATGAGGAGTACTGCGGTATGCGGATAAAGCGAAGGGAAGCCAATCGTCCCAATCTCGTTGTTTCGTATCGACGAAATGTGAGAGGATGTTCATAAAGGTGCGATGACTTCTTTCTACTAATCCGTTTCCTGCGGGATGATATGCAGTTGTTTGCAGTTTCTTAATTCCCAATTGGCGGCAAACTTCCTTCATGAGATGAGAGGTGAAGTTGGTCCCTCTATCTGTTAGTAATTGGCGCGGTGCTCCATGACGTAGTACAATTTCTTCTACGAACGCTCTTGCTACCGTTTCCGTCTTTTGATTCGGTAACGCTATAGCCTCAGGATACTTAGTGAAAGCATCCTGGAAGGTGAGGATGTATCGGTTACCTTTGTAGGTAGAAGGTAAAGGACCGACAATATCCATGGAGACGCGTTGAAGGGGTGCTAAAACTTCGGGAAGGGGTTGAAGAGGGGCTTTCTGCGTTCTGTGGGGATTTTTCTTTTCTTGACAAGAAAGGCATTTCTCACAATAAATTTCAACGTCCTTTCTTATCGTATTCCACCAAAACTTTGAGCGTATGGATGCTAAAGTTCGCTTTACACCCATATGTCCCGCCCAAGGCGCGTCATGAAAAGCTCGCAGAATACGACTTCTCATATTACGCGGCGCTATCAGCTGGTCGTGTCGTAGACCGCTTAGTTTATAGAGGAGTCCATCCTTATCTCTTGTGAACTCGCGTGTCTGTTTTCCTTCACCTTCTTCGAGTTCTTTAAGTATCTTTTGGCAGAACTCATCCCTCACTTGCTCTTCGCGGATTAATTCGCGATCCCAGGTAGGTTCGTAGGTGGGTTGGATCGCTCCTGCGAAGGATCTGGATAGCGCATCTGCGTTTTGGTGTGTTTTCCCCGGTCGATGCTGAATCTCGAAATCATATTCGCTGAGGAGTAGCGACCAGCGAACGAGTCTCGAGGAGGGGTCCTTCAGAGATAAAAGCCATTTTAAGGGGCGATGATCGGTAACCGCCGTGAATCTTCTTCCGTACAGGTAGGTGCGGAAGTATTTTACGCCCCACACTACGGCTAAACATTCTCTTTCCGTAGTGCTATAATTTCTTTCTGCGGAATTCAATTTGCGACTTGCATATGCGATTACATATTCTCCGCTATGATCCTTTTGGGCGAGTACGGCTCCTATTGCTTCTCCTGATGCATCGGTGTGGAGGATAAACGGCTCCCGAAAGTTGGGGTATCTCAAAATTGGTTCGCGACATAAAGCGTTGCGGAGAAATTCAAAGGATGCTGTGGCTTCTGGGGTCCACTCTATCTTTACGTCCTTCTTCGTCATCTCCGTCAGTGGCTTAGCTTTCTTCGCGAAGTCGGGTATAAATCTCCGATAATATCCGACTAATCCCAGGAAACTCCTTACCGTCTTCAAATTATGCGGGCGAGGAAAATTCAGAATAGCAGAAATCTTTTCTGGATCAGGTTTAACTCCGCCAGCAGAGATAACATGTCCCAGATAATCAACTTCTTCCTTGAGAAATTTACATTTCGCCGGTTTTAATTTTAATCCGGATTCGCGGAGTCGCTGAAATACCTCTCGTAATCGCACCAGGTGTTCGGAGACGTCTTTCCCGAATACAATGATGTCATCCATATAGACCAAACATTTTGCTCCTTTCAAACCGCTAAGTACGGAGTCCATCAGGCGCTGAAACGTGCTCGGGCTATTGGATAATCCAAAAGGTAATCTCAGGTATTCCCAGTGTCCGTCGGGGGTGGAGAAAGCTGTTTTTTCGGTATCTCTTGGATCAATGCCGATCTGCCAAAATCCAGATTCGAGATCTAAGGTGGAGAAATAAGTCGCACCGCCCAGGTAATCGAGCGTATCTTGGATGTTAGGTAGCGGATAAACATCGCGAACTGTTACGGCATTCAGGGCCCTAAAATCCGTGCAAAATCGCAATTTATTTCCGCTTCCACTATCCTTCTTCGCGACTAATACCACAGGTGCGCTCCACGGGGAACTGGATTCTTGAATAACACCTTGATCCAACATGTCTTCGATGTGCTCCGCTATCACTTTCCTTTGTGTATACGGAACACGATATGGCGCTTTGCTAATTGGGGGGGAATTTCCCGTTTCAACTCTATGTTGAACTCTGTCTGTTTTTCCTAGGGGTTCTCCTTCTTTATGGAATACATCCTCATATTCCATTAAGACTTCTCTCAGAGGTTCCGCTAATTCTTCCGGTAATTCTCTTATTTTCTCCATTAATTTCTCCGGGAGATATCCTCGCGGCCTCTTTTCCCTTTGTATCGCGGCGGCTTCCGCGAACTCCTTCGTTACCGTTCCGACGATGGTTTTCGCAGGTATCACGAGTTCTTCTTCAGAGATGTTCATCAGCTTCACCGGAATTCTGCAATTGTCTGTGGACTTCACTACACACCTCGCGGCCATTACCCCATGAATGGTGATTTCAGCCGGTTCCATCAAAAGTGCCTGTCCTTTGACTTGGTCTCCTGGATTGTAGTATCCATCTACAATGGCTTCACTACGTGGTGGGAGCTTAATTACTTCTCTCACCTTTACCTGGAGTTCCTCTGCTTTATTTCCGATGTCCTTCGAACTTCTCTGTCTCGTGATTTCTTTATCGGTTTCTTTTTTCTCTCCCAATTTTCTCTTGGGTTTCCTATTATTTCCCGATACGCCGTTTCTCTTTCCTTCCTTTTTCTTGTTCTCTCTTCTTTTCGAGATTTCCCTTTTTCCTTTTCCCTTTGTTTTTTCTTCGTCTCCTTCCTCTCTAATTATTTCCTTGATTCCTTCTTTGTTAACAATTTCCTCTCCTTCTCTGTTAACAATCCTCCGTCCTTCTGCGGTCGTTTTCGTAACTCCTCTCGTCTCTACACTAGGGGGTCCGCTTAGGGGTAAGCGATGTAGTGGGAGCGTTGTATTACGAAAAACGATACACTCTTTCGCGACATTTATTCTCGCTTCGTTTTCCCGAAGGAAATCGAGCCCCAAGATCCCGTCACATGATAATTTGAAATCATCTCCTACCACGTGAAATTGATGCGAGAATTGCTCGTACAGAGTGCTGACCGGAAGGGTAATAAGTCCTCTTAGGGGAAGTTCATGGCCCGTTACACCGCGAAGTTTTATTGTGGGGGGAAGATATGGTCCTTCAAATTCTTCGCGGTCTTCTTTGATAAGCGACTCGGTTGCTCCAGTGTCGATAAGGAGGAGGACATTCTTATTTCCAACCTTAACTTTTACTCCATATCCAGAGCTTCCGGGTCTCTCCACGTCGCTTATCCACATTTCCCTAAATTCCCTTATCTTCTTTGACCTTGGTCCTCCGCGCGCCTCGGGAAAAGGGCGGAGGGACGACCGTTTGGGGAAGAATTGAAATTCATCAGAGGGGGAATATGACGCTGCTCTCGGTCATTGCCCTGACTTTGTCTATTCTTCCGAAAAAGGTTTTCTGGCGGAGCGGGAGGTAAACATCGCGAGTTAGGTGGTCGCGCTCGGCCGACGAATCTCTGATTTTCCGCCTCGTATTGGAAACGAGGAGCGGGATACCTAAAATTCTGAAGGGGGGTCGTAGGTGAGAGGGGTCTTCTACTAAAGCATTCTCTCGCGAAATGCCCCGTTTTCCCGCATCGGAAACATTGTAACTGGCTATTTTCTCTCGTAACGGGGGATCTCCACTTCTGTCGCACTTCGGGAGCGGAATGTTCGCAACATCTCGGACAAGGGGTTTGGACTTGGGGGGTGGGCTGCTGGGCTGGCGTCGTCTCTGCTCTCGGGATGTCCGGCTTCGGTTCTTCCGCGACGACATGGCACCTTCTGGTCCTCGTCTCTTCTTCATGCTGCTCCTCCAGCATGGCGACACGGATGGCTTCCTTCAATGACCCCGGTTCTCGCACCTGTACGAACCGTCTGATTCCTTCCTTCAGTCCGCGGGTGAATTGATGGAGGGCCATTTCGTCGGTGAATTTCGCCCGTATGGCTATTTCGAGGGGGTCGGTGGACACATCACTCGTCTCTTTGGATATCGCGCACAATCGGTCCGCGAAATCTCTCACTCTCTCTCTCGGTCCCTGTACGCACTCAAGGAATTTAATCATCTTCGCGGCTCTCGATTCTCGCCGCGAGAATCGTTCTTTTAAAGCGCGCTTAGCGTTCGCCCAAGTACATTCATCTCCCGTTAGTGAATGCACACACTGTCGCGCACTTCCTCGCACTTTTAATTTTAACACCTTAGATTTTATGCTATCAGTCCAGTTTCCTAACTCCGCAGTTGTTTCTAAAGATTCCAGGAACTCATACACATTATCGGAAGTATCGTCTCCCGAAAAGGTGTCTACTAAATAGATTAGCCCTGCTACATTAGGGGGTATTACCGATGTCGTGCTTGAGGTTGCTGGAGTTGACGTCATTATAATAGATTCGGGGGAACACTCGCGTAAATAAAAATTTCAGAAAATTTACTTAAATTTCAAACAAAGTTACTTCGAGAGTACTTGCAATATTCAATTAAAATGACACATAGCAATTTGAAACTTTAGGAGAAAGGTACTCTCGACATTTAAAAATTCTGAAAAGACAAAAAAATAAAAACACTCGCGACAAGTAATAAAGAGGACTGTATTTTCTTCCTTTATCTAAAGACGCCTCAGAGGTGACCTGAATGGGCCTCTAAGATACCTAGGCAATTAATTGAATCCCACCGCTGCCACCATTTGTAATGCCGCGCCCCCGATTTAAATGGAGGTTTAGCGATTACTATTTTTAAGGATTCTTGCCCTTGGTTGTCTCGCGATTGCCGGAAGAAAACACTTTCCTTAAAAGATAAAATAAATATTCTTTATTACCTTGAGTCCACGGGAATTGGGCACACTCGGGAAGTTGGAATAAAAAGGGTTGATCGCCTTCACGGAGGATCCTTTTGGACGTAGCTTCTTCGAAACTAGGGGGGAATTTACGAACAGCCACGACACGACTGTGAAAGAGTCCGGGTCCGTTGGGAGAGCTTCGTATGAAAGGGAGTCCTTCCGAATCTGCGAGAGTCTGGTGCGAGAGTCTGACGTATCTCCGTGCGAGAGTGAGAGCGTGAGCCTTGGTGCGAGAGTCTTGGTGCGAGAGTGAACTTGAGAGAGCCTGAACTGAGCGAACTGAACTGAACTGAACTGACTAAAAAACTAGCTATTTCCCCTTTTGACATCTATATATACTAGATATGCTTTCTTGATCAGAAAAGGGGAAATAGAGAAAAATGTCGTCGGTGAGGGGGTCGCACGAGGGAGCCCAAAGGGACGACACGTGAGGGAGGTTTTGGGACGTGAGAGAACGAAAGCCCTTCTCTATGCCGCACTGAGATGAGGATGGGAGCAGAGCCGTCGGCATGCGTTAATATGTATCAGACGTGACACCGGGTCCTCTGCGACTAGAGGGGTTGTATTAAAACAAAGGCCTTTCTCTACGCAGTACTGGGGCCAGTCTCGAAGGGTTGAATTTAGGGGAGGGGGGCGATCGTGCTTAGGTTGAGAGAGACAGCGTCTGTTTCCACGCGGGCCTTCACCGACACGTGTTAATGCGTATCAGACGTGATCAGACGTGACGCCGGGTCCTCCGCGACTACAGAGGTTGAATCGGAAACAAAGGCCATTCTCTACTCAGTACTGGGATGAGTACGGAACCAAAGAACAAACCGACACGCGCTAATATCTGGCGACTCGAGGTTAGGAATTTTGGGGGAGACAGTCCGTCTCCACGCGGGTTTTCGTCTACACGCGTTAATGCGTATCAGACGTGATGCCGAGTCCTCCAATGTCCACCACAACCGGAGAGGTTGAATCGGAACAAAGGGCCTTTCTTATGCCCACCACAATCGAGGGACGAGGTCTGTTCCCACGTGGGTATTCGTCTAGCCAAGGATCCTCTCTTAGGCGTAATTCCGAAGGGGTGGGGGGAACGAGTGCGGGATACAATTACCAGTTATCGCAATGGCCCACCTACAAGATTTGGTGGCCATTACAGGTCCATTTCGAATTCGCTGTCATTGGCCACGACCACCCTCGGTTTTTATAATTTTATAATCAATAATTACAATTAAATTAATAGCCAAATCAATGAGACATAGTTATTTTTGATTTTTAAGAATTTTTTTCTCGCTAATTATTTTTTAAACGTTAATTTTAAATTTTGCGTATATTATTATAACTACTCATAATCTATAAACAAATGAATGGGATAAGTAAATGGGTATATATCTGTTTTTTTTTTATTTGATAAGTTCACAGAAAATGAAATTATGTATTGTTGAAAGTAAATTTTAAAAGTTTTGGATGTAATTTTCTAAAATGTTATTTATTTTCACAAAATGTTAATTTGGCGATAAACTAGAATATACGAGTATCCATACCATCAATCAATTTATTTTAATATTACACCAGGATTACGACTTTAAGGTATTTAATCATACATTATAAATCCTGATTTTCAGTAACAAAGAATAGGATTTGCTTAAGCGCACATTTAATTGATTTACATTGCTATTGCTGGCAATACTTTATAAAAATATTAATTTAAAGAAGCATTTACTATCCAGAATATCTCCATTATATATGAAAAGATTAATTTATTTTCACCGTAAGAATTCCTTTGTTTCGATATATCTTCACAGTGATTGATTCTCAATCGCTAAAAATCTCGTGGTTTTGTTTTGTGTCCATATCTACTTCAACACAAACATTCATCTTTTTAAGTACTAGAAGGCAAACATTGCTGTCACTGAAATATCGCTAAGAAGAAAGAATATATACCTTCATTTTAAAGTCATGTTTCAATATGTAAACTTTTACCACCGAACCTATTAGTAAGGGGTTATTCCCATTATTTTTTTGCAGAAGCAGATAAATGACTATCTATCCCTTAGTTTTTTCTTCTTAATAGCAGTGAAAATATGCAAGCTAAGGAGATAAAGGTGGGATTTGTGTCTGCCCTTGATGTACATTGTTAAGGAAATGCAATATTTTTAGTAATAATTTTTATGAAGTTGCATTAACTTTTCCTAACCTGCGAGAAAACCATGGCATATCTGCCTCATCCCTCATGATATCCAGAAGGCCTCATTCCCTCTACTAAATGAATTTTAGCTAATGGTGAAGAGATCAAGAATTTACCAGCATTTGAGCTGACGTCTCCTTGATATACCTCTAAAACATCAAGCCAACCAATCAAAGTAATTTCAAATTGAAACATTAGACAACTGGAGATTATAGGTCTTGATAGATTTTCAAATTAACATTCAAATTTAATTTCGTTAAAATTTACTACTATTTCTCACTAGAAAGATAGTGGCTGGCAATGGAATCATTCGATAAATCGAATAAACCGCATCGAAAATGCTTCTATCTTTCCGGGCTTAACAATATTACACGTTCTGACAAACTAACAGATTCTATCAAATAGGAACATCGTTTTAGTAATTACATAATTATCTCATCCTTATGCTATGATATTGATACGAAAACTTGGCATAGATTGAAAATATAGACGTAAAATTAGATATCATTCATTCCATACTTACATTTATGTCATATATCACTGAAGGCAATATGTTTGTTTTCGAAGGTGGCACAATTCGTAAAACTCTAGCATTAACTTTCATCCATTCCTAGGTTGTCCTTCATTGACGATTCTTTAATCACTGATTTAGAATTCTACACTGGTACACCCTTACTAAATGTAATCACTGATTATATAATTGATTCTGCTCTAAAGCCAAGCATTTCTGGTTATACCACGGATGATTTGGAGTTATACGACGTTCTTGTAGCACATTCACAGCATAACATTTATCCATAAGCACACTCGATCTTGATCGCTTACAACAAATCCACTTTACCTACATAAAATAATAATTAGCACTCAAATATCACTTAATTTTGGCTCTTTACTTACATACTCAATACACCACGAGGCGATTACGAGACCATTACCGCGCTTTCCAAAAATCGATCGTCTTGAAAAACCTGAATCACGTATATGGCGTTTCAGAATAAGTGAGTCATGTTTTTCTCGTGACTGACAGTCCTCGTTTCTGTTCTCAGAATGGCGGCCATTATCTACCTCTAAGATACCAGCATATTTTTCTTGCGAATGTTCCATCAATGCTAAGAAAATCGGACATGTGAATTTACCAGAGGAATACTCGAAGGCCTTTCTTCGTAGTTATATCTGAACCTTCACTCTTGTGATTTCCGTCTAACTTAGACAAAGAGTTAAAAAAGTGGTGCTACAGTATATATAACTCAACACCTTAATTGTGTCGTATGTGATAGTGGTAAAAGCGAGTGTTATTAAATCCCGTTAAAGTAATAGCAACTAAAATACAGATTATATCCACAAATTCCTAGGGTGAGAAGAAAAGCTGAGGAAAGGATTTGAAGAGGAAAGACACAGAAGGTATGAATGTTGAAATACTGTTCATTACACAAGATCTTTAAAATAATGCAATACGACTCAAAGAGAATGTCTAACTATAGAGTGTTCTTTTTGACAGGATTTAGGTGTACACCTTTTATTATTATTGCAGTAAAGTAAACGAACATTTTCCGGGAGGTAGGAGTATCTTGTTTTCCATTTAGAAAAGGGTATCATACTATTAATCAACATATCTTAATTATCATTAACACCATCACTAGTTTCCTTAAGGAAACTTCGTAGAAAAGAAGAAAGTCTGTTTATATATTGAAATATTATCAGAAATATCCATGTTAATTCTTTGAGTGTACAAATGCGCTTCTCCCATTCATTTGTTCATATATTAAGAGTAGTTATAATATTAATAGCAAAGTGTAAAATTGATATTTACAAAAATGTAGATGTTCGAATAATGTTAAAATTCAATTTTAACAATTTCTAATTGAAATAGCTATTGATTTAATTATAATTATAGATTATAAAAACCGAGGGTGGTCGGGGCCAATGACAGCGAATTCGAAATGGACCAATCACAGCACAGGAATAGTGTTCAAAATTTGTTCAAACGGTAAAGTTCTCATTTGCTGTTCGGATTTCTTCAGGTGAGTACCTTTTACTGAATTTTCTGGAAAAAACCGTTAAATTTAAATTTACCGACTTGCGTTAATTGCGGAACCTGGAAATCGGAGGGATATTTTAAAGTTTAACTCTATATTTTTCTTATTAATTTGTATTTTTAAAGTCTAGCTATCTCTTTTTAGATATAATACTCACGTTCGTGATTATTTGTCGACGAAATGAGAGAACGAATTTCGGTGTGTTAATATATCCGTGAACGTCACGAAGGAATTCCTGCGTATGGTATGATTCAAAAAATATCTTAATTGAACTTATTGTCTCTTATCAAAGGAATAATTTTTACCTTGGTTTGGAATTTCTGATATCATAAGTTCTTTTGTTGCGTAATATTTGTGAGTAACGTTTCCGTGTCTATGAGAAGGTCATTCAGTTCAGTCGTCCCTGAAGACAGAAGAATTCCGTCTCGTTATCTTGTATTTCGTTTACTCTAAGCTTGCACTTAAAATTCTTTATTGCAATCACTCGATTTGGTAATTAAGTTATGTAAAGTATGTAAATTTTCGTCGTCGATGAATGTCAGAAAAGTAAATCAAAACTTTAATAAAAAAGAAAGAACGCAAGTCTTAAATGGTATATTTAATTATAACTAAAAAGCACATGGAAAATAATGACTCGCTTTTAAAATTTGCTTGGTATTTAGCAAATATCCCTAACAGTAGAATAACGAAATTATTTTGTTGACTGTAACGGTTATTGGTATTTGAAATAATTTCATAATAAGGTTTTCCAATCTCATTGTATAGAAACTAATTCTCAAATGAATAACTTAATGCATTCATATTTTACTTAAATTTGAAATTACCTGCTACTGATTACTGCTATATGTTTGCCAACTTGCATTAATATCGTAACCTATTAAATCGGAGAATAACTGTAAAGACTAGTGATTTATTTTGTACTCTTTGTTATTCGTTTAGTGATTTCGGTTCAGGATTTGAAATGTATTTTCAGCTGATTTAGTAATTTTTCGATTTTTAAATGTCAATATGTCAAGAGTAGATTTGGCGTATTATGTTTGCGCCACGTTCTTTGCTCTATGAGTAGGTAATTTAGTTCAGTTGTCTTTCGAGATAGAAGAGTACTTCTTCACTGTGCATTCCTTGAAATAAGATATGTATATAATAATGATATGTCTGTAAACGATCGTCTTTTATGTCTTTTACGCTGAATTTTAAGTAAAGAAGTTTACGAAAAAGAATTTTAACGAACCTGAACTTTTGGGTGATATTTAGTAAATGTCTTGAACAATTGAATAACGGAAAATATTTGTTTGAATGTAACGGTTACAGGCCATTGAAAATAACTGAGTCACTTTCCCAATCTATAATACTTTAATCTATATCGAAGTTTATTCATTATTGTTTCAGTGAGCTTAAATTAAATATTATTAAACTGGATATGATATACATTCAGTATGGGATTTTACTATTTCGAGTCGTTCCGATATTTCATACATCAAGTTTAGTTATTTCTTAAATTAATCGTGTGATTCTTCCAAATTTCGTGTATTCGCTGTTAACTATATCCATTCTTTTAATTTTATTCGATTTGGTACTCGTCAGTATGCATACAAGATTTTTGTCTTTCTCAAGCGAAGTTCGACCTTACTGTAGTAAAGAGATGCTTGAGTGGTCAATTACTGTTGAATCCTTCTTCATCAGAGTATCATTCCCGTATTAATGGCAATGCGTTTATCTCGATAAAAATTATTTCGCTATATTTAATACTATCCATAACGGGTATGCTGATTTAAAGTAATGGAAATCTCATTTGAAAATTGACGTTCGTATTGCTAACTCTATGTATGCTTCAGGCTTCAGAGTAGAATATTTAAAGGATAACTATAATTTGATATCACATTAATATTTTTTACTATTTTTTCAGATTTTAAGCGAAAAATATCACTCCTTTCGTTGTTTTTTGCTGTGTGGTTCTCTCGTGTATCAAAATCAAAGGCCGTCGAAGATAGTCACGGAAGAGGCTCATGGATTCTGGCGACTGGGGATAAGTAATTACAATTTTATTTGCATCTTATAATTGAATTGAATTATATTGATTCATATCTATATTTTATTTTCTTTCCAAATCATATGTCTATCGCTTACATAATTGAAGAGACTGGTTGAATTTAAAAGTTCCGATGGTAGTATATAATTGAACGACCTCTTTAATGCAAACAGAAGGAGCAAGGGCACTCAGGGTGAAATTAGTTTATTAAAGTTAAGACAATTTGTGAACATATTACGCTTTAGTAATTATGCCTCGCCTTCATAAACCATTAATTTTAATGCTCAACGATTAAGTACCTAATCAGATGGACAGTCTTATTCAAACTTCCTTACAATTCGCCCATACATATCATGTTAAATTTAAGTTCTTTTTAATAAAGATTAATACTTGCATTTCTAATAAGTTTGTCATTCGTAGGAAATCTTAAAAGAAAACTTCTTACTTCTAAATAGGGAGCTCTCTATTCTATTAAGGTATATCTTTGATTGCTGCTTTACACAATAATTTTAACACTTACTTATTACCGAATTCCATTAAGTTGATTGCAGTTAAATATAAGAATAGATACTCTCAGGTGGCTCTAGTATTCGAAATGTATTGCGGGAATTCTACTTTTTTATGAGTCATTCACCGAGAAGGTGGTAATTCAATGGCCAGGCATACTCGTATGAACAGAAATAATGAATATGTCATAAAAACATTTTATCTTTTACCTTTTGATCATTGGTTCTACCCTAGGGCACCATTTATATTTTACCATATATTTCAAAGGGGCAATACAGATTTAAGTTTGAGGGCTTTCCCGATATGATATCGACTTAAAATTTGTATCATTCATATGGTTGCAGAATGCAATCAAACTTTTACTCGTATAAGATAATCTCTATTTACAAATAACGAGAGCATGCCAGAGACAAAGCGGAGGGCTCTTTTTCGGAAATTCTTATTCTTTGGTGACGTAGGAATTGTTTCACCAATTCATTGTTTATTTTAATTTTGTCGCGGACTTATGCCAGAGGGACGTATTTTCATGTTGAATGTCAAAGCGCAGAAGTTGAGTGAATATATAACTTCAAAGAATTTCATTTTTATATTTAAATAATTTTTTGAGATTTAGGTTTTACAGGAATAAGCATTTTTAAATTCAATAATATAATTCTTCGTTTTCCTCAAACTGTTTGTGCGTTGTCGTCAAGTAAAGAGAACGCTTAGTTAAAATTGAATCAAACAGTTACGCAGACATGTCATTAAGCACCCAATACGACGATTTTTTTCATTTGCTTTACTATTTTCTCTGCTATTGCAGTCTGTATTCTGTATGAATCGATTAGTCATAGTTATGTAAGAAATCTTTTGCAGGGTGTAAATTTATCAACAATTCTATTAAATATCCGAACGTTATCAGCAGTGAATTAATAAGTGTGGGGTCCTATAGATAATCCTATTTGAATTAGGCTAATCCATTGTAACTGGATTTTTTTATTTATGTATCAAATAGTCGTAGTTTTAGCAGAGCATCGTGTTAAAATATCATTATTTCGTCATAATTTCGATTTAACGTACTGAGTTATGGGCTGTAGTAATTCCATGTCAATAAAAATGTGATCCATTTATTTTTAAAGAGGAGAGTATAACTTTGTACAGTAAAAAGGAATCCAGACTTACGCAAATCGTCTACTCTCGGAAGATACGGTTTTATTTGGCCTTCAGCCCTCCTGCTGCGAGTTACGAAGTATGAAATGCGCTTTCGTTCTCATCGACGCATACACACAGAAAATCAAAATATTTTGTTATATCTTTGCCATATCATAATAAGTAACAATTGATAACTCTACTCTTTAATAAAGGATTAAGTACATCATCATATTACAATTCTGATCTTGGACTCGTTAAATAAAGTAAGAGACTTGCGAGAGACTTAAACTACATAACAAGCCTTTTTGATTTATTTGAAATTTCTGATGAGTTAAGACAACTTTTGCATGTGTAACATTCCATGAAAGAAGCAGCGTTTCAAGGTTATTTCGATCCAGGAATATTTCCTCTTCCTCTCCGTTTATCATTGACTGTAGTAGCATGTTGTTATAATAAAAATAATAATATAACTTTATTTATGGTGTAAGAGTGCACATATGCAAGAAAAAATAATCTGATTGTTTTTGGAAATCTTCATGCAAAATTAATACTGAAACCCCCTTGGCACAGTGAACATCATTTATCAATTTCTTTGTTGTAAAATCATTCCGTTAGGATTTCTTTGCACTATTAAAAGTTGTTAACTTTCCCTCGAAGTTTTATTACTTCCATATTTTTGGTCTAAGTTTCGATTTCTATATGGAATATTCTTCGTTGATAGTTGTTATACCAAAGTATAATTATTTTTCAACCCCGTTCTTGATTTAAAACACATTTGTATTGTTTTCTACTAATCAGTTTTCGTGCCATTCTTCTTGGCAACAAACATATACTTTCTCTTTCGCTTTATCTCCATGGTTCCAAAAAAGGAAGCGGAATTTCATGTATTTAAGATTGGCTTCTTCGAATACTCATTGATGTTTTGCTTTCCCTTTCCGTTACTTTCGCTTTAAAGTTTTTCTACGAAAATTGGGATCGTCTTCCACAAACAAATTCCAAAGAGCCGACCGATAACAGTCCTCAACGACCTTCAGATTTTTAGCCTTTACATTCAAAGCTCGTGACCGAATTTCTCCTAACTCCTAAAATAAAAACTCACTTTTATGATTTTAAAAATCATGATAATACTTGCATTGTTCGTTTCGCGGAAACAAAGTTTATTCTGGAGCAGATGGCTGGCATTCATTTGTTTAATTACTTATAAGTAAATTACATTTATTGTTTTTTTACGTTGTTGGTCTTGAAGGGCGTCTTATTCTGTTAGTAAATCATTATCAAATATCTAAATTTATTCTTAAGAATCAGTTATTGAATTTTTTTAAGGGACACTTTCGTTTCATAATGAAGTGGTGTAATGTTCTTGGCAGTATTTCATAACATAACTGAGTAAAATTATTTGCAATATGAATAATGAAGAAAGTTAAGGATGGACAATAGAAACCGACAGTTATAGAAAAAAAGCAATCAAGATACTGAAAAATCTTATTTATCATTGTAAATGGCAAAAATGATAGTAGATATTTGGCTAAGATGGACCATTGAGAGCCATTACTGTTTTCTGCAGTCATTAGATAGCATCCGGAGAAAATGATAAAGTAACTTAAATTAATAGCTTGTCTCCAAGAATGCTTGTAAATTCAAAGAAATATTTTATGTGCAATGAAAATGGTTCCAATATAATCTCAACTGCGTGGAACTTGGTGATTTGTCGTATTTGCACATTATTGCTCTAAAAGAAACACAAGAACAAAACATTAATAAAATTATAATGATTCGTTTAAGTTCTGTACTAACATTCATATATACTTATACTTTCAAAAATATATTATTAGGAATTAAGGAATATTCATTCCTTCCTTTCTTTACAGGTTAAGTGCTGAATCTAAAGCTCCCAATGCACCCTCCCGATGTAACAATGTGAGTATTTCCAATCTTTACTGTCAATTTTGTAATTGCTTAATTGCCACTTATTGTTAAAATTAATTTAATTTGCCATTGATTAAGAAACATTTTTTTTAATTTGAAATTTTAGTTTCTTATTAAAAATTTTTCATTCTGATAATTATTAATAGTCAAATAATTTCACGAATTTGTCTTTAAATCAAATTTAATATGATTTTAAACTTTTTTCTCATGACAAGTAAATATTGCAGTAAGTCATGAAAATAATAAATTCTAGTCAATTGCTGCCAATCTAAATATTGAATGCAGCTTTAAATGAAGTGTATCTTTATGTAATAACTACCTGCTCTGTAGGGGAAGAGGGAGTAATGCCTTACTCCTCTCAACCCTAGCCGAAAGGCCTACAGATGTAGGCATCTTTTCCAGGGCCCTTTCTTTCACCTTCTTCTGCTGGGGGGAGCTAACTTAGCCCTCTCTTCTCACCAGTTCGATCTTTCTGTCTATGAGGTCGGATCCCGCGGTTAACCAGCTAAGAGTGGTAAAGGGGAGATCCTTAGGCATGAGGATGAACCCCATTGCACGCCACTCTGATCTGGCCGGGTCCCCACGTTAGGGTGTTACGTATTCCCCCCAAATCCTCCCTCCCCCCCCCCCCCTCATCAGCAGCGGAAGGAAAACCATCAAGAACGTGGATGACTCCAGGAGTAAGTGTTGGTACTGGTTTACGAAACCAAGAGTAATAAAAGAGTAGGAAAATTATTAAATATAGAGGAAAGCAAGTGAAACATTACGCTTAGTATAAAGATAACATGAAGGAATAAATAAAGGTAATTGGAATTGCATCTGATTGTTTGTGAGCACTACGTTTTGATAGTATGCTTGCTTACATCTACATCTACATTAATACCCTACAAGCCGCCTTTCGGCGTGTGGCATGGGGTGTAAACAACAGTTGAATCTAAACAACTTCCTTATTCGGTTATTGTCGCATATCGTTCGCGAAAAAGAATGAATTTTTAAAACGATTTGTCCTAGCATCTATTTCTCTTAACTTACGGTCATTATCGGATCGACCGAGGTAGCAGGGGAGTTACATGATACCGATTGTATCTTCTGAAAATGTAGTTTCCATATATATTAAGACAGAATCGTGTCCGTCCGTCTGTCCTCAAAAAAGGGATGTAACACTTTTAGCAAAATCTGAGTCTAAATTCAATCTCCCGCAACGATTCTTAGTGAGCTGGAGGCGGACGGGTTGCACGCACAGGCGTGCAAAAATTTATTTTTTTGGTTGAGTTTAGAGGTGCAAAACGGGCGAAAAAAGGGGGAAAATGAGGGCAGTGGGAGTCGTTTTCTTTTGGGATGACGAACGCCGCTTACCTATCGCTTGCGCGTAATTTAACATAGTTAAGTCTTTATCAGTTGATCTCACTGCTGAGGGTGAGGTCCCGACTTTGCGATCTCTCACACTATCTACTTTTTCGGAATCTTTTCGGAGGAAATGCCATTCAAGAGAGAAACGACAAAACCGAATACATTTCGATGCTGCCCCATCAAACGTAAGGGAACTAACCTGCCTGCGGTGCAGGCAGTAGGCAACTGCTAGTCCCTGGATTTATTAAGCAATCGCAGCCTAGCTTCCAATCTCCTTTCTTTCAAGGATTCCCAGCCTACGTCTGAGAGCATATTCGTAACGCTTGCTATTTTATCGTAACATTTCTTAACAAAACGAACCGCTTTACGCTGCACTTGGGGGTCCGATCAAGGGAAAATAGCATCGCTCTCTCACCTTTTCATCGCATTTACCGACAATACGCTTTATAAAGTCAAACCTTTTACTTGCTTGGCCGAAGATTTTTCGAATATGCGTTCTCCAATTTAAGTTATTAGTAATGTTGATCCCGAGATATTCAACTGAATCTACTACTTAGATATTAATTCCATTAATTTTGTACTGGTGATTTGGACGCAATATTTTCTTTACGAAGAAATCAACTACGGAGCATTTACCTACGTTAATATTTCATTCCCATTTTTCGCACCACCTTTGGATGAGGACTCAAACGTTTGAGAGAGATGTTCGGTCTTCCTCGTTTGTCATTTCCCTATATATAACCGAGTCATCTTCAAATATCCTCACATTGCTAACTATCTTGTCACTCAAGTCATTGATATGAATCAGGAAAAGAAGAGGTCCAATTACACTGCCTTGAGGTACGCAAGAGGTTACTTTGACTCTATTTGAGCTAACGCCATCCAGTACATCTTGTTGTTACCTCTCATAGAGAAAATTCTTAACCCAGTCGACTACTTCCTTGGCAATGCCCGCTAATTTCAGTCTGTAAATTAGTTTGTAGTGGGGGACTCTATCGAATGCTTTTTTGAAATCGAGGAAAATAGCGTCCCCTCTCGTTTTACTCTCGGTAGACTTTAAGATATCGTGTACAAATAGAGCAAGTTGGGTATTAAATGATCGGGACTTTCGAAAACCATGCTGGTTCGCGTCGGGGAATATTTTCTATCTAAAAATCTCATGAGTGAGCTACGACGATATGCTCCATTACCTTTCCGGACAGCGAAGTTAATGATATAGGAATATAATTTCCTGGGTCCTCCTTTAATCCGCTTTGTAAACAGGAGTAATATTAGCTATAAAATATAATTTTGAGATAGGGGGCGACGCTTTCTACCAGTTCTTTAAGCACTCTTGCCGGAATGCCTTCTGGCCCTGGCGACTTATTTAGCTTAATTTGCGTAATATTTTAACTATACCATAGGTCGTAAAATTTATATTTGGCATGGAATCCAGTATATTAACCTTAGGGAGGATGTCTATGTTACAATCTGATGTGAATACGTTTTGGTAAAATTCGTTTAGAATGTTCGCTTTCCTCTTCGAATCGCAAGTAATGTTACCTTCGATATCCCTTATCGAGCTCACTGTTGTATCTTTCTCTGTACCTCTCTATCGTAGGACCAGAAAGCTTTAGGGTCTTCCTCTAAACATTCCCCAAGAAATTTCTTTTTAAAGTTGCTGTGGGCGTTACGCATAGCTCGCTTGGTGTCGCATTATGCTTTCTTATGCTTTTCTAGCAATAGTTGTCGTGATGGATTTGGAACAGGCTGATCTATTCCCGTAAAAGGCTTTACTTTCCCGTGCAAATCTCTCTGTTTGCGGAGAGCCCTTCAAACCTCTTTATCGTACCATCTGGGCTCGCAATCATTTTTAGAGTATTTCGAAAGTATATGCAAATCTATATATTTATGCATTATCTCCACGAATGATTTACATGTATCCTCAGTGTTATTGTTGCTTACGCGCGACTTAAATGAATTAAAATCGGTAGTTAGTTTTCCTTTATATTCCTCGAAGTTGGCTTTGGAATAGAGATACATTTTGCGTTTGGGTTTCTTATACTTGCTAAGGTTTATCTCAATTATGGGTTAGGTGTAAGAAGTGACTTTCTACTCTCAATCTCGCCCGAATAAAGTCCATTTATTATTATTATTATTATTAATATCTGCAAAAACGCCTTTGTGGTCTCCAAGACCTTCGTCAATCGAAATGTTCTCTATGCGCTCAGGAAAGTTAATTAAAAGGAGATCGAGTATATTGTCACCCCTGGTTGGCGATTTTACTGCTTGGCTTAGCGAGTTTTTCTGAAGTAAATTTAATAACTTTTTACATGAGTCGACATCCCGGGCCCTTTTCTTTATGCTATGATTATTCCAGTCGATGCCTGGAAGATTAAAATCCCCCCCGATTATAGATATACTCTGGTTGTTCTTACTCGTGTAGAAATTTATTTCGTCGTTAAGATTTCGCAAAACCTGTCAATTGGAGTTTGGTGGTCGGTAAAACGCACATACGTTTATGCTCGGCTTGTTTTGTTGGCTTATTGTGCACCAGACGCTTTCTATATCGCTATCACTCATAGTCCTCGGCTTGCTCAGGGGAGATGATTTAACCGCAATAAAAACATAGCCACCTGTCTTTTCCCTACGATCCCGGCGTTAAATAGTGTAATCCTTTGGAAATATTTCATATATATCTTATATCCTCACTAACCTGCTTTCTATCTGGTATATTCTATCTGGTCTTTATATCCTCATTTAACCAGCTTAGCATTGTATTCGTGTTAGCTGGAGTTCAAATTAACTGAAAGCTTATCATTCAAATCACTGAACGCAATACTGTTATCATACCCCTAATGGATACTGAAATTAAGATCAATTTTTATTAAATTTGCATTTTTTCTAATAGATACCCTAGGGGGGACGTTACATTGCTGCTTGTTAATCCCGAAAATCTCGGTAACTGTCTAAAGATATTTTGTTTGAAGTTCATTTTGGATACTTGTTTCCGTAAAGCCATTAATTAATATCATTAATACAGCAATTTCTTATCAGTAGTATGTAATAATCTTACATTTTCTCAACGAGTTTATGTATAATCATTTACGAAAAGTTCGTAATTTTATGGTTCGTACAAATCATATATTTCCTCATATTCTACAGTTTCGCACTTACATATCTGTTCTACTTGGAACTTAACATAAACTGTGAGAAACATGTATTTCTTCACATTCTGTTTTACAAGAATACAGGTTTTTTTAGAAATACATGGTATTTACTGGCAAGACCTTGCATTACATTATTCGGTTAACTCCATATCTTACACTAGTTCAATACTTTCCTATGACTTGAATACTACAAAAATAAAATTATCGCTCTAGTTCATAGGTTCCCAACCTTTTTTGAGTCAGCGCCCACTTTTTCAGTCAATAATTTGTTAGCGCCCCCCTCAGGTTAACTACATTGTACATGCTATATATTGAAAAACAAGAACAAATTCTTAATTTTCTTTAATCATAAGATAATGAAATATTGAAGTAATGTTTACAGAACGATTAAAATATGTTATTAATAATTAATACAATATTATTGAGACAGCTGAGCTTGATGCGATGAAACTAATTTATCAATATCTGGTGCCATTTTTGTTATTAATAACCTTAAGTCACCGCGTTCCAATATTGACAACCTGTTTCTTTTCTTAGTTTATAGATTGGTCGCCATGCTAAACCCTCTTTCTGCTAAATACGAGGACGGAAAAGCAATAAAAATTTCTTAACTGCAGCCCATAAGGCTGGATGTAATATTTTAATTTGACGTTGAAGCCAAAATTCTTGATAACCATTATTTAATTTAAATTTCAACTCTTCATTTGTTGACAATTGCAGTGATAATTCTTGATTTCTAAGTTAGAGGATGGTTCTATGACTCAATCTGGGATGACCATATTAAGTAAATCCTCAAATCTAATTGTAAAGTCTTCTTTTAGTGCTTCCAAATGCTGGCAGTAAGCGAGAATGTCGTTATCATTAGTTTCCATTGAAGAAAGACTTGGAAACTGATAAATTGTGTTCTACCCAAATTTTGTTTGTACGAAGCACGTTTTAACACAAACGCAGAGATAATTGTCTTTGATCAGATTTAAATAATTCCTTTGCAGCTGAAAGTTTGTTTCACTAAATTTGTTTTATAAATCTGTCAAATAAGCAATATCGCTTTTACATTTCAATAAATGCACTCTTAATAAATCATCTTTGCTTTCAAAAAACTTAGTAACTGCTTCAAAGAGTTCAAAAAATCGTTTTAGACATGTAACTTTTGACAGCCAACGAGCTTCTGTGTGCAATAGTAACCGATTAAAGTCTTCGTCGTTTTCATCACAAAGCTTTCTAAATAATCTATCCTCGAGAGCGTTGCTTCTGATCCTATTAACTGCAGTAATTAAATACTGTCGAGGTTAAGACGGTCACTAAGATGTTTTGCTACCAAATGTTGTCGATAAATTATACAATGCACGGCGACTACATTTGGTACCTCTCTATTCAAATATGAAATAAAACCACGGTGACGTTCAAGCATTGCCGGAGCACCATCAGGAGCAGCAGACAAGATATTATTCAGAGGAATTCCTTTTTCTACAAAGTAGTTTTCTAAAACGTCAAAAACAGATTTTCCTTTAGTGTCCGTTTCTAACGCTCTTGCGAATAATAATTCTTGACAAATGCTTTCATCTTTTATGAAGCGAACGTACACCAGAAGTAAAGACTCGTATTTTGGCAAAGTAGATTCATCAAGCTGTAATGAAAACTCGGTAGTCTTCAAAAAATCAGCTAGAGAACTCTCCACATCCTCGGACATTTCATCTATTCGCCTCTGCACTGTATTATTACTCAACTGAATTTCTTAATTATATCAGAAGGTGGCTTATGCAGCACGGTACGCAGAACTTCACTCAAAGCTGGAATTATCAATTCTTCGCCAATTGTGTGTGGTTTTCCCGATTTAGCAATGAGTAAGGAAATATTATATGACGCACGTAATCCATCATTTTCTTCTTTTGATGCGGCCGAAAACATATCACCCAAAGTAGGACGTCTCGAATATTTCGCTGAGCATTTGAAAGTGAGATAAATTTTTTCTCAGGATGTATTCTGCTTAAGTGCTCTTCTAATCGCGAAGGCTTCATAGCTTCATTGAAAAACACCTTGTGGCAAATTAGGCACATTGGTAATGTCTTGTTTGTTGGCGATTGAATGAAACCATATTTTAAATATTCGACATTGTATTATCTACATTTTTTCATTGGTTCCGACATGGATCTATATGTGGAAATAACACAATAATATGATTAATACGAGATAGATATGTATGGAAATATTGTAATAATAAGAAAATATGTTTCGGAGATAAAAATTTCTGTATTTACTTATCTAAAAATCAAAGCAAGGTGAATAATTAATTTTCCAATAATTTTGAAAAATTAAATGAACCGCAAAATAGAAATAGAAATTTAACCATTACTGCTTATTTTGAAAAAATACCACAAAAGAAATATCATTCGTCCAGACTGGGACACGAACCCGGACCCCCCGATAACGTGCCAAGTAGTTTAATCAGTTAAGCTAGCTACCTTAACATCCTTTTTCCTCTGGTTTTCTGGGGCTTAAGATTGACTACATATCATGAAGAACTGCCGTACAGTCAATGTGACCAATCAGTCTTATTCATGCTCTTTACGGTGCCATCCACGTGGTTAACGCCATCTTTAAACACGGAGGTGTTTACTTACTATAACGAAGGGACCGATAACTGGCACGAGTATGGCACGCTTCCTTAGTTCCCAGAAGCTTTTCTATTGACGCGTTTCAGGCGGAGCTAAGGGCTTACGCGCGTAGACTTTACGTGTGAACTGTTCTCATAGGTGCATAGAATCTATCTACTCGAGGAAAACACCGACTAATAATCTACGCAAGGAAAACACCGACTCGCTATATGGTGTGTAGAAATGAAAACCATGAGACTTGGATGCTGTCATATTCCTGAGCGATTAGGTAGGCGTTCCTAGCTAATCTGAGCTCGTAATGTCTAATTCCGCATTCTATTTTCTAACCCTATCATTCTTGAACGTATCTTATTTTCATTGCTTCAAGCTACCTGATTATTTATATTTTTAATTATAGGCATAAATTAATTCAATTGAAAGTTATTCTTATGTTTCATGATAAATGGTAATTACATTTTTTCTAACTTAGGCTGCACTTACATTGGACGCGTAAACCGACCCGACCCGATGGCCCGACTGTCGGAACGAAAACAAACTCTTGCATCTGCATCCGAGTGCTTACATTGCACCCGATCCGTCAAGTCGGAGCGGCGTGACGTCAACCGGCCAAACCGACAAATCTGATCCGACCAAACTGGTTTGTTTCTCTTCCGAGTCTGAACAGACTTTTGGCCGCGAAAATCTACGAATTGAATTTTCAAGTTATTCATCGCAATGGACAAAACTTTGCTAATAGAATTAGTTAGACAAGAGAGAAATTTGGGTGATCAAATTTGGTGGGATCAACGAAGTGATAGTTATCACAACCGTGATTTGAAACCAGCCTTGTGGGAGAAGATTGGGAAAAAATGGAACGTCCCGAGTACGTCCAAAATTTTCATTAAATAAATTCACAAACATACACCCTTACATGAAATATCTAGTCATAAAATTATAAAGTTACGCGAAACATAATTACATTATTTTCAAAAATTTGTTTTTCGCTGTCTAATGTTACGAGTTTAAGTAAGTGTTTTGCCATGGTATTGATCCTTGAGAAATAACGAAGTATTTTTTTAATATCTCTAACTTCCAGTGCTTTTTGGGTAGAACAATTTAAGTGTCTATTGTCTGTAGTGGATCTGTTTTGTGCTCCTTGGGTGTTTTTATTTAGTGCCCGCTGCGTAGAGGATGCAGAAAAGTTTACCTCCAGATCTATACATATATTGTGTAACAAACAAATACGTTTAACTATTTTTTCTGCTTTTCCGACGGAAGTTTCAATCGATTTATTAAGTGGCCTCCATTTCGTATTCATTATTCCGAATGCGCCGCGGTTCTTCTAGCTCTTGAGTGACGATAGTTAAATATTTTCTCTTCATTTTAAAGATTCTTTTGGAATAGGGTTTCATAAGATAACTCTTTAGCGGATAGGCATCGTCACCGAGTAAAACAAAGGACATATCGATTGCAAATCCGTCGAAACCAGCAGGTGGTGGTAATGTCTCTTTGTAATTTTCCAAATAATTGTGCAAATTAGACACTGATAGTGTGCCTCCATCACTCTACTTCCCACACCCGCCAAAATCAATAAAAATTAGCCTAAAATGCTTGTAATTGTAAAACAAACTTCCACTTTTAGCAGGACGTTTAACCCTAATGTGTTTTCCGTCTATGCTACCGATTGCATTCGGAAAATTCCAACGTTGAGAAAATCCAGCAGCTATTTCTATGAATTTTTTGTGATCTGGTAGATGAATACCAGATAATCTATTCCAGACAGCATCGATGACTGACGATTCCATGGCTTTCCCAACAGTTGCATCATGCATCCTAAATTGTTGTCCAATAGATTTAGAACTAAGGATGGAGTTCCTAGGTTTATTGCATAAACACTTGAAGAAAAGTAGTAGAACTGGGAACTCTTCAATTACCGGCCGTCTAATTATGCTCCGTCCACATGTTCCCAAGGAGCTCCTTCCCAAAATGAAACAGTAGGGGAAGAAACTCCCAGAAGTGACGTGGAATGGGGAAAGTATGATTCCCCTTTCACTTCATGCTTGAACTTATGATTGATTCAATTCTTTATGAAAGATTTCTTTATGTTAAACTTTGTTAAAATCAAGTCTCAGAAACTTATTTAACCCTTGATTCCCCGAAAAAGAATAATTATGTACGTACGAATTTCATAATATCACATTGAAAAGTTGCCTTCGTAAAAAATATATTTAAAAGTATTTGTTCATCAAGAATTTCTTACCTCAGTGTTACAGTTAGTTTCTCCCCTGGGGAAATGTACTCCCTGAAGTTGCTAGTAGAATTTATGTCGTTGTATATATTTCTTAAAACATATTCATATGTTTCGATTTTCAATCGGTGGCGAAATTGAGTGGGATACCTTCGTAACTACTCGCACGTTTTCGAGTATTCCCCTTCTTTCTTCTCTTCGTAATATTCATGCATCCAAATTCACCAGTTCTTAAACATATCAAGATAAATATTATTTTCACATAATAAATAATCGATCACACCGTCTTCCGAATCGCTCATTTTATAAAGTCGAGGTACCCGTGTTACCAGAGAAGAAGTGACTGGCTGCGTCGGGAGCAGATTTTCCGCATCCACTGACAGAACGTCGCCCGACTTTGTCTGGCCAGATTTTCTTACTTCTCGGACTCATTGTCGGATCGGGTCGGTTTACGCGTCCAATGTAAGTGCAGCCTTAAGTTGAATGCGACAAGTAGGGACCGCAAGACAGGATAGTTCACTCCTTTCTGGTACTTTGGGTTTGGTTTCAGTGATTTGTGCAGTAATAATTGGACATTTAATAATATCTGCACGAAAGTTCACTAAAAGAATTAGCAATTTCACTATTCAGAGAGGTCTGTAAACACAAACATATCTATCCGTTGTTGAAGGAACGGTATTGTAAGATATGGGGAACTTATGCTAGATAATCTGTCAAGCTATAATTTTTCTCCCTGATAATGTAAGAAAGTTGATATTTCATGAATAGGAACTGTTTTTAAATGAATACCCCGAGTAACTTCTTGTCAATTATTATGGATTGCACTATATAGTTATGATTGGGCGCGTTAGAGCAGAAATCATAAAAAGTTTTGTAATTATTATTTTCTATTCTCTGTTTCAATCATTGTCAAACTTAATTAACCAAACTACGAGTAAAAGCCGATGATGTTATCACACTGTATCAGTGTTAAACAAATTCGATATAGTTCACTGATATTTGGAAGATTTTTAAATTAAAACAATGATGAATAAAATTGAGTCCGAGTCCCAGTTTGAGAAATATTTTTTCTCACAATCAGTGGTAATATTTCAAAATACTGCTATTTGATTATGCGACCGATGCACTTATAATTTGTAAATTTAGTGACAAAAGATATATTTTTTTCCTTTTCTTTCTACTTTTACATGCCTGCTGACAGAGATGTCTCTGTCCAAAACATGTCGCTTTTATTAAAATAAAATTTCATGTATGCTAAAAGCTATGATGTATGCTATTTTAATTTAATTAAAAATGATAATAATAAATACATTCTTACCTATCTGATAACAATTATTGCGCCAAATTGCACTTGCACTGAGGAAATTCCGAAACTGTCAGGTATCAATACGACAAAGACGACGCGACGGGCGATGAATGACTGATGAATTTAATCCTCACTCAAATTCTTACATACAAGCTCGTGGCAGTTGCGCAGAGGACGATCTGGTGGCGGATATGTCCATTTTCTAAAACCCGGTCACTACGGTTGGAAAAATAATGACTATATGCGCCCCTTCCTGTTTGTCTCTTCGCTGACTTTATTCTAATTGTACAACGCGATCCGACGGTAAGGTATACATGAGAATAAGGCCTAAGACGCACTGTCGACTGGTCTGGTATACAACCGTGCTTCTATCGGTCGCGGCGACCAGCCAGTCGTTTGCGAGTCCCCACTGCGCGGCGAGTCGCCGAGTCGTTCGGGTGACCGACGACCAAGTGCGTACACACCTATTTAAACTGTGCAAAGTCACAGTCGACGTCGACCGAGTCGCCGGCAACCAGTCGACAGGTAATTAATTTAATGAAATAATTAATGTTTGATCAAATCACATTCAAGGTTTCATAAAAAAAAATAATGAGGCACCATGAGACTGCAAATATATCACTCAATATTAAAATTAAAATTTAATGTAAATCTGAAAACTTAGGTACTTCCAACTTACAAAATATGACAGCTTTTTGTTCTCCATTTCAATTTCCTAGAATGTGCTATTTTCATTCCAAAAATTAAAACTTTCTCAATCCAAACATTCCGCCTTCATTTAATTTCTTTATTAAAACTTCTCAATCTGGGAATAGTGGGAATGTGGGATGTGGGAATGTTGCAGAAAACTTATATCCCCATCAAATTCTCTCCTATCCATGCTTACCTTTTTTAGCTTCACACTCACTCATCTTTTCATAAGTTCTCTTTCATTCTTTAAAACACAGACATATGTCTCTTCTTTTTCTCATTCAGCTAACGTTGTCATGTTTTCTTTTGCAAGACTCAATCAGTGTCATCAAGCATCATTTTGCTTCTATTCATCCTTTTTGCAAGTGTACCTCACAGATGAGATACCTCATTATCACCAGCAGCTCCCTTCAGTTGGTACTTTCTCTTTGTTTATTTCCTCATTTATGTTCTCACCATCAATCTTTCTCATTCCATCAGATTCAACTGCACTCAGTTTATGCATGTATTTCATCTGAGATCTCCAGCTTTTGTTACCAAAGTAAATCCCAGCTCAGTGCTGATAACAGCCAGTTCACTAATTTCAATCCCTAACCTTTTGTTGGTGACTTCTTATTACCTTCTTGCTTAGTAAAACTTTCTTAATATCCACTGAATTCTTTCATTAACTCCATGTAACATTCTTAAAATTCTTTCTCAGTATATAAAATCATTAACCACCAATAAATATTATTAAAATGTATGCTTCAGTTAAAATCATAAGATACATTCTTATTATTAAAGAAATAAACTCCAGTGTTATTTGGTGGAACTTCATTTTAAACTTACAAAAGTAAAAAACACACTCACACTTGTACAAATTTTATTAAAATTTGTGGAATTCGTACAAGTGTGTGTTTGTTTTTTTTTTACTTTTGTAAGTTTAAATTCTTATTATACAATACAACAGTCTTCTTTGATGATAATTACCCTAAGATCTGCTAATTCAGGCATTCTATTTAACAACATCTGTAACTCACTTAGCAATGTCTCAATTATTGTAATAAACACCTTATAGGACTTATACGTAAGTGTTTTCCTATTTTGAATCTCTCAAATTTTTGAAGGCATTTCCAACTTCCCTCACTAAAAGGGAATACATCCTCATTTTATACAACTTCCTCCTTCAGGAATATATTCCTGATACTCCCCATATCATTTATTAGGATACTAGTTTTGTTTCATCACATACAGCATTTAGGGAATCGATCAAAAAATAATTAATTCTTTATATCAAAATCCATATTGAGAAAATCCTTCCAAGGATTTACGCAGATACATCAATGATAAATTCAGTAGTGAAGTTGAGATTGAACAACTTGTTGTGAAAAAGGGTAATTTCGGGTGTCTAGGGAGAGTGATAAAGTCGATCTTCTGAGAGATCCGGCTATTTGGCCTAAAACCATTTTAATTAACTGGTATTTTTTCCAGCGACCACGCCTATCAACGAAACTGAGTTAATGTCGCATTATGAAGCAAATACTAATCACAAAATCAATTCCTTTCAGCGTATTATCAGAATGTTCGTGGTCTCAGAACTAAACTAACAGATTTAAGAGTGAATGTTTGTTCTTCTGTATTTGATGTTATTGCATTCACAGAAACGAATTTGTGTGATAGCATTGCTGACAATGAACTTGGCTTAAATAATTATAAAGTTTTTCGAAAGGATCGTGAACATTTAACTAGTCCAAAATCAAGTTTTGGTGGCTGCCAAATTGCTGTAAAATCTGATATTAAATCTTACATCGTCAAGGTTAAACAATTATAAACATAATATTGAGCACATATTTATTACACTTTGCATAGGTCATTCTAAAATATTATTTGCAGTTGTATATATCCCTCCTACATCTCCAATTAATGTGTATGAGGACCACTTCTCAACAATTGAGGAAATCTTTAACATGGATGTAAACTACTCCTATGTCTTTATTTTAGGTGATTATAACCTTCCTGATATTGATTGGTCTTCCAAATTAAGTTATTGCACTGGTTATTTAATTCAAAGTCAATATGTGATTAATGTTGCCTATTTCCTTGGACTAACTCAAATCAACTCTGTTTGTAACTCAAAAAATAGGTGTTTAGATCTTGTGTTCTCATCCTCATCTGAAGATTCGACCTTTCTTATTGATGAACCTCTTCTCAAGGTTTAAATATCAATTCCCTTTGTGTCACCAATCATCTTTCTTCTATGGTGGAATTCCATGAGTATAAAAAATGCGATTTTGAAAGAGTGTATATGATTTAAGTTTAATTAATTGGGAAACCCTACAAGGTATGAATACCAAAACAGCCTTTTCCACATTAATCAATATCCTCAAATACACAGTTAATCTTTATACCCCTACTATAAAATATTACACTAATTCTAAGTGTCCTAAATGGTTTATGCCTGAACTGCGTTGCCTAATAACCCAGAAGAAACTCTTGCATAAGAAGTTTAAGTCTTCTCTATCTGTGATTGACCATGAGGACTTTCGTAAAATAAGAGCACTGTGTAAGGTTAAAACTAGACAGTGTTACAAAACTTATATGCTTTCTGTTGAACTGATACCAAATAATATTAAGTCATTTTGGAATTATGTTTACTCTTTAAGGAAGACAAATTATTTACCTGATGTACTCTCCTACAATGGTAAACTTGCTGATAACTCTGTAGATATTGCCAATATGTTTGCTAGTTATTTTTCCTCTGTATATACTTATTGTCCTAATTCCTCTAATACTGCTCATTTATCTTCTATACATTTTCCTTTCCAAATCTCCCATTGTGGGATAACTTATGATAATATTCTTAAAAAACTTGAAAATTTAGATGTCAACAAAGGTTTTGGCCCTGATGGTATTCTAACTCTAATATTAAAATGGTGTAGGATATTACTAGCTTATCCTTTATACATTTTATTCAACATGTCCTTATCTACTGGAATATTTCCTGATTGCTTTAAGACAAGCCATGTTGTACAAGTATATAAATCAGGTAACAAATCAGATATAGAAAATTATAGGCCAATTGTAATTCAATCATCTTTAGCTAAGATCCTTGAATCCTTAGCTTATGACGATTTATCTCCCCTTTTTAATTCAGTTATAATTCCGGAACAGCATGGATTTATGAAAGGCGGCTCCACTGTTACTAACTGTTGATCTTTCCAGTCTATTTGTCATGGTGCTTTTCAGCAAAGCAAACAAATTGATGCTATTTACACTGATTTTAGCAAAGCTTTTGACAGGGTTAGTCATGAAATTCTGTGTACTAAGTTAGCTGCATTAGGTTTTGGAGGAGTAATGTTAGATTGGTTTCATAGTTACTTAACTAATCATAAACAAGTTGTCAAAATTAAATAAAATCTTTCCTTTGAATATCTGGCCTTGTCTGGGGTTCCTCAAGGATCTCATCTGGGTCCATTGATCTTTTTATTTTTATAAATGATATTGCTGATGTTATCAAACCTAATAACTTCCTTCTATTTGCAGATGACTTAAAATTATTTCATGCAATTGACACTATTGAGGACTGTCACTTTCTCCAAGCTCAGCTTATTAAACTTAATGATTGGTGTATCAATAATCTGATGGATTTAAATATCGGCAAATGTTATGTCATATCGTTTAGTAGGATGCATAAACCTATACATGTTGATTACTTTATTGATTATAAAAAAATTGAAAGAGTGTCTTTGATAAAAGACCTTGGTGTCTATTTTGATTATAAACTGAATTTCTCCTCGCATATTGATTTTGTTATACGTAGGGCTTTTAAAATGCTAGGTTTTCTACTTAGAAGCACCAATGACTTCCAAAACATTCATGCTCTAAAGCATTTGTATTGTTCGCTTGTTCATCCGACCTTAGAATATGCTTCATGTATATCAGGCAACTTATCAAGCTAAATTAGAAATTACTCAAAGAAGGTTCATCCGTTTGATTGCAATTAAACTACACTTCCCAACTGATAATATTCCTAGATAATGTATGAATTAGGGCTTCAAACCTTTCATCAATGCAGAAACCTTAAAGAAGTATTATTTCTTTATAGATTAATCCATTCTGTAATAGATTGTCCTTATATTTTGCAAACTGTTGATTTCAATGTTCCATCTCGTAAAAACAGAAAAACAAATTTATTTAATGTTAACTTTTACCATAATAATTACCTTTTTAGTGGTCCTATTGCAAGAATGATGAGAAGAACTAATAACCTTCAGATTCAATAGATATCTTTTTCTTGTCATTGCAGCAATTCATTTATTATTTGAAAAGAAATGTAAATATTCTACGATATATAATGTTTGTTTTTATATTGAATCACTGTGATTTTTATGGCTATTTTGTGATATTACTTTTTATATTGTATTTTTGTATCTTATTTGTATAACATTTTATATTCTAAAATGGGCACTTTGTTAATTAAATTAAATAAATAAAAAAAACTTTTACTAGACCACAGAGAATGGGTGGTTCTCTGTGGTCTAGTAAAAGTTTTCTATAAATGGATTTTGATATAATTAATAACTACCACAAAGTTACGCCTGATTTCGTGTTGTTTAATTAATTCTTTCTTTACTAATCCAGAAAAATAATTCCACTTTTCTTGAACAATGTAAAAACAATATGTGTACCTTGTTCTTCAATAATTTAAAATAGATAGTAATAGATGTCCATAGAATATATGAAATACAAGTATTATTTCTGGTAGATAATATTTCTTATGAACAATTCTCGAATCGAATGCTGCCTTATACATTCAATTCACTCTTTGCTGGCAATGCTTGTTTGAAACATGATATTTAAAAGATTGTGGCAGTTGGTTCTTAGAGAATGAGATAACAATCATGGGAAAATATTTGAAGAGTAGAAGTTGTTTACTTAATTTTTCGAAACTAATGCTAATTTACAGTTTTTCCTCGTTGCATTTTCGTCGGTCACATCCATTACGAGGGCCGAGCATCCGAAATCGACAAATATCTGGAAATTTCCTCTTCCGTTCTATTTGTGGAACGACTCCGTTATGTCAAACACATCTTATCGCTATAAGTCTAAACACAGTTTCCAATAGCCTTGGTCGGTGGAGGGGGAACCTTTTCCCCTCTAAAGCCAGCTCGCCTTCGTTCCCTGACAACCGTTGCACTAGTAGTTGTTGATTGGGGACAGCACGCCTCACACCGCCGAAGGTAAGTGAAATGCTTAATTGTATACTTCCTCTTCATTTCACTTATATTTTTCCTCAGAGTCGTTCTGCTATACCATTTAAATAAGTCCCTATTAAAGTCCTGTAGGATATCCGATCGATTAACTAAGTTCTGTAACGTAGAGGAGAACGGGCTTGGATAAAGTCAGTCGGAACCGGGATTAGAACCCGGGTCTCCTAATTGCCGGTTGATTACTTCGACCAATTGTGATTTTATGCCGGAACATGCCAGCAAGGCGTTTGGGCGTACAGTTTCGTCCGACTGAGCGGCATCGGCCAACGACCTCTTGGAGGAATGGCCGCATGAAGAATGGACTCCCCAATTAAGGGCGCTCTTTACCTCGAGAAAATTTCGCCACCGCCGTTTCACTTAGTTCACCCTTGCTCCGCCGCTGGTTTCGTACCCTTCCGATGGAATGGGATGTGATTAGAGAACGGGGGAGAGCTCAGTAGTTCCTCCTCGTCCTTTCACAGTTTCATTGTCCTGCCTCTGAAAGAGACCCCTGTTTCATTCCTCTCTATTGTTCTGGATTGACCAAGGGACTTCTCAATTCTGGAAAACCTAAGTTCTGTATACATCCTCTCGTGCATTCTTATTTTCTTGTCTTTGCGTTTTACAAGTGCTTCCTACAGTAATTACACAATGCAACTGTGATAAACCTTTTTCGCAGAATTAGGTGTTCTATAGGTATTTCGATCTTCAGAATTCGGAAACGATACTGAAAACATCGTATCACCCACTGTTTATTTTATAGGAACGTGGTACTCCAGAGAAAATGAGCAATATTTGCTAATGTTTTTAACAAATACGGTATGCAATATCTATGAAAGGAACACGTTGCATGGTAGCTTCATCTTTTAAGCATCGGTTGGTATATCTGTACCTCTGTAAGTGTTAAAATGTCCTAACTGCAAGGGATATAACAACAGTCTGAAAACGGATTTTTTCTGTGAGGTAAAGAGCAGCCTTAAGGATAACACAAGGAAAAGAGTGTATGGTGATTTTGCACGTCAGAATGTGAATGTATGAAAAGACTTTTATTCAGATTGTACCAGATTATCAAAGAAAATTTCGGTGTAAACAAACAACCTGAAGATGCGACTACGAAACCACGGTCGTTTCTCTCTTGCGGCTTATTTTATCCCTCACGGAGTTTTTGTGAAATTTCGGTGCCACTCAATTGTCTCCAAACATATTATCACACCCTACCAAGACACACGTGGGTATTAACTGAAATAACATCCGAAAATTATCACTGAGTGTTAATGAAAGAATAGGATAATGAAAAATTATATTATTATTTCATGTTATTGACACGAATGTATGTACCAGTAAACGTGAATGATACAAACTAATTTATATTTAAAAAACTGACATTAATTGAATTAATATAGAGAGAAAAAATAATTTAGAATTGACAAAATCTCCAAATAACTTTAAAATTACTGGCGCAAAAGGATAAAATGAAATTATAAATGTGATCGTTTGTGCAGCGACCAAAATTTGCCGTCCCTAAGCGGTTCCCAATGTTCACTAAGTTTTGAAACTACGTCTGCTCATATTGAAAAGGTGTATTGATTAATATAATTATTAGATTGCCTTACCTTACTATTTGATTATTATGGCAATAGGACGGTATGATGTAAACCCAGTGGGATGAATGGGGAGAGAATTCCCCTGAGTACACAAGCATTGAAAGCGTTTCAATATTGAAAAAGCATTAAATTATGATTCACGCGATTCTTATGATAAAATGACTGTGTTCAACATTGAATAGGTACAGAATAATACCCAATTTCCTATACTTTAGCCCTACCATACCCTTTTATTTCTCCTTCAACTTTTTGCTTTCAAGCGGCATTCCGACAGCCTATAGAACTATTCCAGGACATGGCATTCTTCTAAGCTCCATTTGACTCTTGGTCCATTCAATTGATGCTGATCAGCAATACGGAAATCGCCTAGGATAGTTTATAATTTTGTACGGAATTTCTACCGCGCATTTTTCTGGGCACTTAAGTAACCGGCAAATTATTTTTCTTGAGAGTAGAGCGTCTCATACGTCTTTTGAAAGGCTATATATTCATTGCATTTCGACCCCCGAATATAATTTAAAAATAATACCCCTTATTTATACATCATTGCTTACAATATGCTTAAAATGATCGGTTTAAAACATTAGCGATAGTAAAACTAACTAATTATTATTATTAACAAAATTCAAGGCAATTAATGCTCTAACTAACTGAGCACGAAAAATCAAAACTGATCACGCGCTAATTTAAGTAACCGAAACAGAATCAGGTTTCACTTCGTGGTAATCATAAATACAAAACGGCTTCATGATAAAATTCTTTTACTACACCACAATACAACTACAAACATGATCAGGTTTCGAAACCAAGCGACATCTTCAGGTGACATGAGAAAAAATCAACATTATATAGGAAAACAATGAGGGTAGGGGAAAGAGTGGGGGGGTTGATAGTAAACCAATGGGAAAAAAGAGGGGGGAAAATGTAAGTTTGGGAGGTAGGAATTGCAGGGGGGAATTTGGGGGAGCTAGGTTAAGAAAGTATGGGTTGAACAATGGGGAAGGGTTTGAAAACAAGAAGTCGTTAAGGATGTTATTGTTGGAGGAATTCCTGGCTATTTCTAACGTCTCCAATGTGTCCAATTTTGCACTGTGGTCACAAAAATGTAAATATGTCGCATTAAAATCATTAGAATACCCGTTAAGGAGTAAATGTTTACTGAAATTGGAATCATCTGGTTTGTTATTTTTGAAGGCACGAAAATGTTCTTTCTGATTCTCGTTAAAACTCCTGCCAGTTTTGCCAAAACCTTCACAACCATTACAATCTAGTCTGTACACACCACTTTTGTTGGATGGGTTAATTGGGTCTTTTACAGGGTACCAACAAATCCTGTACTTCCTTCTGGTAGTTGTTCTCGGGGCACGTTCAGCAGCCGAAAAGCTTTTGAGAACATGGGTGAAAAGAGTCGCTGCTGATGGTAACTCGGAAGATGGAGAGGTTATGTTATGTTATTTGAAAATGATATATTGAGGTCCAGAAAAGGAAGAGTACCATTATTTTCTACTTCGTGCGTGAATTTAAAGTTTTTATGGATTCACGAGGGTGAATGAATACTGGAAACGACTGGTCTGATGGGGGTTGCTGGTTTGTGAATCTTAGGAAGGCCGAAACAACGAGGGGACGTGGGGTTCATTACTGTATATTTGAAGAATTCCCTATGAGGAATGTTGGAACATTGTCTAAGGGCAGCTTTAATGTTCTTCTGAACAGTCTTAATTCACCCTCCTACAAAATATCCTCTAAACTCAACATACTTATAAAAAAATACTGGATTTACTCCTACTTTTGCTATCAAAAATTCATTGGATCTGATCAAGAAAATTTAACCGCTCTGTACCTGGAAGAAGGCCTTCTTGGTGTCCTTTGATGTTAAGAATCTTTTCACCAGTGTTCCCTGCGACGAAGCCATCACCATCACTTCCGAACTCATAAAAAATGCTAATGTGGACCCTTCTTGGTGTTTGGGCATTATTAGACTACTTTAAACTTGCCTAGATCAAAATTATTTCCTTTTTAAAGGTTGTTATTATAAGCAAAACTCAGGGTTAGCAATGGGTTCCCCCTCTTTCCCCTCCCATGGCCGAAATTTTTATGGATCAATTTGAAAAAAATCTTTTCAGTTCCAACTCAAAATTTCTACAGAATATTTGTTATTGGTACAGGTACGTGGATGATGTGATCTGTTTGTGGAATGGAACTGAACGTACTTTGCATCTGTTTTTGCAATTTTTGAATTCAATCCATAAAATAATGAAATTTACAAACGAAGTAGAAAATAAGGGACTCTTTCTTTTCTGGACCTCAATATATCACTTTCAAATGGCAAACAACTTCTCCATCTTCCGAAAACCGAGATCGATCCTGCCGAGTAACCTCATTCACCCCAATAGATCTTGGCAGAGGGGTGAGCTTCCAACCAGCCTTCGGGGAGAATACGTTACAGACAGAGCAGCATGGACGCGTGCACTAATCAATTAGAAATGATCGAAAGAGCTCGTCCATGCTTCAATCACCAGCAGCCTTCAGACTGCGTACCTCTGGAAACCGCATTTGCGCTAACGAGAATGATTCCACATCACAGCTGAAGTATCATTTTATTCCACTCCGCATTTTATTACCTTTAATTCGCATTTTGCTCTGCCATTGAATTAATTATGGCAAATTTCGCAAAGGAGAAATCAAAAATCAGATGACTTCTTCTTTTTGCATTTCTTTTATTTGTACACAACTAATTTATCTTCTGCGAAACATGAATCCTACAGTTATTAGTATTTTTTTCTCAAAGTACAGTCTTCAAGCATAATAAACTTTAAATACACTTTTGCTTCTAACATTCCTTCCCTTCAACCTTTATTTAACCTTAAAAATGATTCTGTAGCTTCTGTTTTATATCGTTTGCACCGCTATCCCTTTGTAATAGCTGTTTTATCTGATAAAATAACTACCCATTTAGCTATTGTGATTAAAATCCCTTAATTAATTACAATGTATTCCAAAGGTATCTCTTTGATATTTTAGGTTCCGCGTAAGTTACTGTTTCCATTATAAATTCGCTCTCACAATTCTTTATGCAAGAAATTTGCAGCACATAATCGAAAATCTGAGTTAGAGATAAGTCAGTGAACAAAATCTGTGTTAGGAATCTAGATATAGAAGAGGCGAATCATTTAACACATATTTAATACCATTGTTTCTTGTCGTAATTATTTCAGAAAGATGGGTGAAGGGAAACAGCCACTCTGGAGGCTAGCTGCCATTCTTTCCATCGGTGCCCTGGCATGCCTTCCAGGAGATGTCCAAGCTGCCAATATCCTAGGATTGTTCCCCATTTCTGCTCGTAGTCATAACAACGCATTCAGCTCCTTGACGACTGAGCTGGCTGCCAGGGGACACCACCTCACCGTGGTCACACCTTATCCCATCAGTTCGCCGCCCCCCAACTACGAGCACATCGACACGTCCAGGGTGGTGAATCCCTATTTCCAGGCTTTCAGCAACATCAAGATCATATCCATTCATGAAATCATGTGGAAGCTGCACAACATAACAGAGCTGTGTTGCGTGGATGTGTTGGAGATGCCGGAGATGCAGAAACTGATAGACCCGAAAAAGTCGGGGAAGAAGTTCGACCTCATATTGATGAGCAATTTCTTCTCGGACTGTTTCCTTGGTTTGGCGCATGTGTACGACGCCCCAGTGGTCCAGATGTCTCCAGGAGGATCGCTACCTCACACCGATGCTTTGATTGGCAACATTGCCCTCCCTTCCTACGTCCCTGGCCCATTCTTCCCTTACACCGACCACATGGATTTCACGCAGAGGATGGTCAACTTCGTGGCCACCGGGGCTCTGTCCTTGTATTTCAACTTCTGGCAGGTTCCGGTGCAGGATCGCATATCGAAGCGATATTTCGGTGAAAGCACGCCGCATGTGTTTGAACTTCAGCGCAGGGTACGTTTGGTTATCCTGAACCAGCATTTCACCATGAATTACCCTCGGCCGTTGGTACCTGGCATTATCGAGTGCGGAGGTATGCATGTGAAGAAACCAAAGCCACTTTCAAAGGTGAGTACTGTTCATTGATAATCAAATTAGAAGATTTGCGGACGGCAAGAAAATTTACAGGGAAACAGAAAGTACAGAGGATTGGTTACACTGTTCAACATACAAACTGTTATGGAAATGAAACAAGCTAATCTTTGTTAATTCGGTACTGAATTCGAAACAGATATTAAAATTTGCTTGGTGGCTCCAGTTTTCGAATTGCAGCCTTTCGTGTAATTACGACTTTTTTTCGCAAAATATCGAGTCTTATATACATGCAGTTGGCTGCTCTGCCAGAGGCAAAATGTGGGCACCACATGCATGCTGCACTTCATGTTTGTCCAACCTTAAGGCATGAATGAATTGAAAAGAGCGTCGAATTAAAATGAAATATAGACGAAACAAACCAAACTTCACATAACCAGGCAAAGTTTTAAACCACGCGCTAAATATAAGACTTGTGAAAAATTTTGTAAAAGCATTTAGACACAAATGGCATTTACTTACGTCAAAAGTTTTCCAGGCTCTGTTTTGAAATAGTGCAATCAGGTGTGTTTATCGGACCACAGATAAGAGAACATTTAAGGACAATCAGGTTGAATCAAGGGTAAGGAGAAAACAGCATTGCAATCACTTTTTTCGAATATGTTTCAGGGTAATCTAAAAGCGGTAATTTTAAAGGAACTTGTGAATGATCTTGTGCGCTCGTATGCACAGTTGAAGTGTAATGTGTCACTAAAAATGCAGCTTTGGATATCACATTTAGATTTCTCTCCGTCAAATTGTGGCCATGAAAACGACAAACACAGCGAGCGTTTCCACCAGGATTTTCAGCGATGGAGCAAAGATAAAAAGGGAAATGGAGAAAGTGACCATTACTGGATGGTGAAAAAGGACGCTCCAACAACACAGTATCGGAAAAGGGCGAAAAAGAGACGTTTTTAAGATAATTGATTTTTTCATGTTTTCATATTTTTTTGAACGATACATACATTAAATATCATTATCTCCAAAACAAGAGCTAATCAAATTAAAAACATCACTTGCGTGTTCTGCGAACCTTAAAACATACAGTAAACAGATTTTCTTCGCCACAACGTTCAAGTTTTTAAAATTAATATTCGTGAAATAAAATCTCACATGAAATGGGGTATGATTGGAAAATTTAGAGCTTGATTCAAACAAATGACCAATTGCTTCTTTTGAGGAAAATCTATTTCAGATGAATATTAATAAAACCACTAGGGGGAAAGTTAATAAAATAATACTCTGTGAAATATCTTATAGCAACCCTCCACGTTTGATTGGAGTACAAACAATCGTTGCATATAAAGTTTAGAATTTCGGCTTCGCCAGCAGAACCCTCGGTAGGAGCGGTGAATAATTCCTTGGGTGTTACTACGCTCTTAGGCTCCATCTAAGCAGTATTATATAACTTTCTGAAAAGTTCATTCGTTCAGAATTTATAGACGAAGTAAGTGAAATGTTAGTGCCAGTAAGGAGCGATCTACGAAAGAGGCATCGACGAAGCGTTTTATGGAAGAAATCGCAAGGACGGATAATTACTTTTGGTCGTTTTTTCCCAAGGCTATTAGAGATGCTAATAGGGAGGAATGATTAATGGTGGTGTATTACCCCCCCTGCCGTACGCCTCTGACGGCTCGCGGGATATATATCTTAATCTAAAATCTAAATCTATTAGGGTCCCTACAGATGAGCGTTGTATTCGTGAATTAGAAAAGGTTAAGCCTAAGTTCGTGCATTTTGTTCAAAATTGCTGCGACAATCGATGCGATGGACAGGATTGGAATCGTTTGGAGAGAACAAACGCTAAACTTAGTCTTTTAATCTAATTTAGAAATAGATTATCAGAAATAATTCTTTGAGGACATGTTACATTGTCCGAGCAGGTAATGCTACAAAAATTAGGAAAATAAGTCTCTCCAAAGACTCACTTTTTCTCTAACGTTAGGCGACAGAGTAGAGAAATAATCTATAGGCACCCTCCGCCACACACCTAAATGTGGATAGCAGGGTATATATACATATGTAGATTCAATTTCATGACTTGGTGCTGCTTTCCAGAATTCTTTCTTAAGCATTAGGTGCGTTGATAGTACTCTTCAGAACGTAGGAGTTAAGAATCTTTATACACCCTAATAATATATGCTCACAATTAGAGCTTTAAAACTTACTCGATTGTCGACATCTTACAGATTATAGACTACATTTCATTTTTGTAATCTTCGTAGATCCATTCCATAAGAAAACTATGGAATGAAAGCGAGGAAGCAGACATAAATTGATTCCATTAACAGAGCGAGTCCATGAACTTGAGACCGGTTTTATATTTTTAAAGAATAGATAAGGAAATCAGTTATTGAGACGATTAAAGATGAGAGCGACTCTTAAGATCCCTTACGTAACAGTGTGCTCGGCCCACTAACCAGAATATTATGATAACATATAATAAATTAATTCCTCCGGAAAGGAAAACTTTATCAAGGCGATTCAAAGGAAAGTATTAAAAAAAAGAGTGCAGTTTCATGCTTAATTACCATAAATCATTGCTGATTGTGTAAATATTTATTGTCAAGCAGAATATAAAATGTCAATTCATAGAAACAAAATTCATACACGGTTTTAACTGATAGCGATACCGTATGGCGCTAGCTGGGAAGACATGCGTAAATAAGCCTTTTTTGTGCGTAGGCATTATCGGTAAACAAATAAGGGCACGCTCATTATACAGGAGTCCAGAATAGCACCTATTGGAAGAAATGTTTGATCAAGGGCCATATTATGCAAACGTATGTAACAATACCAAATCACAATCAAATAATTAATTACATACTACCAAACAATGGCTTTCAAACTTATCATTGTCTCATACATAGTATCAACCCATAGCCAACTTAATCGAATAATTAATTACTTCGGTAATTTCAATATAATGATGTTGGTCATTTCTCAAAGAAGTCTAGAGGAATTTTTCAAAGATATTGGATGCATATAAATCACTTATTCACCCATTTCTCTCTCTTAAATCCTTTTTACATATTATGATCAGCATAACAATTCACCCGTTTAATTTATCTAAAAAATTTTTCTTATTTCTCACACAGATGCAATACTAAAAGTCAAGTTTCTTCACCACTTGCTATTTTGTTCTTGTGGATAGTGTGTAGGAAACGGTAACAAACAAAGAAATCGCGAAGAGTCACTACAAAAAATCAGTATCACTGAATTAGATGTTAGGAATCGTAAATGATTTGATACCATTCTGGTGATAGGGAATGCTTCCTTAAATCTTTCATCTCTCTATTCAGATAACTATTTCTATCGTTAAGATTTAAGTGGCTTTCAAGGCTTGATTTTATTTCTGTATAAGTCGTGATTAGACTCTTTATTTCATAACAATGAAAGAGACATTCAAAGAGATATATGCAGATCAAGCTATAATTTGAACTTAATCCTAGTAAAATATTCAAAAAAATAAGATAATCAAATAGACAATATTGCTGTTTAATTGTTGAGATTTTTATTTGTCCCCTCCCATTAAAAATGTCACCAGAATCAATCACACACATCAAACGATTCATTCAGAGATAAATGAAAAAATATTTCTCGCTACGAAAAGACGATTTTGATTTTGATGCTAACAATATTGCGAGAACTTTTGATTGTACCGAATTTCAGCAGAAAGTCAACGCTTTTTAAAATTAAAATTGCATTTCTCTTTGAATGAACTTCATTGTATTACTCGATGTCATACGGAATTTTCCAGGAGTTCCAGAAATTCATGGACGAAGCCACGGAGGGAGTGATCCTGTTCAGCATGGGTTCGAACCTCAAGAGCGTCAATTTTCCAGCCGAGAAAAGAGACGCTCTCCTCGGAGTTTTCGCGAGGATGAAACAGAAGGTGCTGTGGAAATGGGAAGGCGATGGTCCGTTGCCGGGACAACCACCGAACGTCAGACTGGAGAAATGGCTGCCTCAATCGGACCTGCTGGGTAAATATATACTCTATCCCCTACTAATTAATTATCGCTTCGAATGGATAATTTACACTGAAAAGAGCATATCTACACCCATTGACTTATTAGATCAAGGGACATAACGTGAAGTTCGTAAACAATATGCGATTCAATTCCTATTGAATAATCAATTACTGAAATGCATCTTCACCGGGCGGCAATGTTTAGATTGATATTTCAAAAAAAGAGAAAGAAAAACGTTACCATAATTCTTCCAACTCTTAATACCTTTACCGTCAGTTTTTTTCTTAGTGAACTACCCAAAGTCAAAAATGACAGAAACAAATTCAAACCGTAGAAAATTTGAAAATATAAGCTATTTATAATTTATCATTCTTTACATCTGATTTTTCAGCATAATGATAAATAACCTTTTTTAAGTATCCATCGTGATACTATCCAAGGCTAGAAATCTAAACGGAACGCCTGAGAAAGAGCTCACATTAACTTAACTAAATCCATAGAAATTTCCTTATGGATATACTATGTAAAATAATAATAATACTTTTTTCACTTATAAATCTTCGAAAACATTTTCCTATTCTCCTCCTATTTCACATAACTTGATATTTTCCCCGTATCACAGTAGTGTTGTACTTTAATCTAACACTTTTGAAAGTTAAAGAAATGAAAAGATAAGATTATACCCGTATCACTGGAATATTTCAAAGAGAAAAATCTTATCTTTTATAAGAAAAATGTTAACTTTTCTTTACGTTATGGACAAAGTCGAAGCAATTGATAGTTATTGAAAGTTTTTTATATGTTGACGACTATATTTGTCAATGGACCGACACTAACTCTCAACTCACACGTTCCTTTCTAAATCTTATCACCCTACTTAAAACTGACCAATTCTTAACACATTACCGTAGCCATCTTCAACTTTCTTCCCAATTAAAGACAACCATTCTACTATAATCACGTTCTTCAATCTAACTATCTCTCACCAAACCGTTTCATTCTTTAATCCATTCTTCACATTCCCATGTCACGTGGGAACATTAACCACCAATTAAAATCTTCCTTTGATGTGTTCGCGCCTGACTTGGTCACTAAACTCCAGAAGAAGCAGAGAAATCTGGTTTTTAGATTTTTTAGATTTAGATATATACCCTGCGAGCCGCCAGAGGCGTATGGCAGGGGGTGTATTACACCACCATTATTCATTCCTCCCTATTAGCATCTCTAATAGCCTGGGGAAAAAACGACCAAAAGTAATTATCCGTCCTTGCGATTACTTCCCTGTATAACGCTTCGTCGATGCCTCTCGGATGATTCTACGGGAAATTTCTATCTCACTGATAAGTGATTCTGAAGATACATCGAAATGGTTGAAAATTAATTTCATTGACTTGATTATTTCATTAATTATATGTGTTCCAATGTTCTCTTCACAGAGTTTACACCAGGCTCAGCTTGCAGTTACTTTTTCGCAATCGATAAAGCCGAAGAATGTAAAAATCGGGAATCTACAGGCAACATTGCGATTATTGCAGTGTTGCTTACGTGTGCAAATCAAGTAGTATCCTTATTAAACTAGCAGTTGAGCAAAGCAAAAATGGCAAAGTTTTCTTTAAAACGTCATTCCCACTTCACCTTCGTTGAAAAATCCTCCGTACTTTATCTTACAACATGGGGTCTAAGGGAAAAAACTGCACTTTTGAGAAGAAATGTACATTTGCCGCCACTCATTCTTTTCATTTGGCTAATTCTTCTATTCCGAGACCCTTTTCCCACACTTAACCCCTTCTATTCTCTTGAAACATTGACTGTTGATTTCCTTGCATTTTCCCCTTGCATTTCGTACAGCGTTCTGATCATGGCGTAATTCGCCGTAACCGGTCCTTCCTGTAAATTTGATTGAAATTTATTCAGCGGCATTGAACAGACATTGCGATTAAAATAGTTAATTAAGCATTAAATTCCACCAAGTATCGCTCGAGAACGTTCACTCTGTCCCTAAGTTTTCATAATATTAATAATAATACTAATCATAGAGGATTGCTTCCTTTTCAAAAAGATGACCATCTCATCACAATTCGTACAAACAGATATTCCCCGACTACGAAACAATACACGAGCTCCGACAATCGCTTTTATAGTCAGTTAGACGGCTTGTTTACAACCATTATTTTGAGAAGATGTTCATATATTTCAACTTATTTTTCCCAAATTTGAATCTAGCAGAACGGTACTAGAGGAAATAAGAATCTTTACTTAACTTCCGTCCTTTAGGTACTTGCCTCGTTTTCGTAGGACCATTATTTCTAATTTAAATTTGTAAATGAAATCAAGTCTGCAAACCATAAAAAATAAGTGAAATTCATCCAGCTAGGAAAAACAGAGTCATGGTTCTCAAAAAATAACTTGACGTTCATTCCTTAAGGGGGCATTTTCGTGCCATCTGGAGTTGAACTAAGGATGCCTAACATATTGATAACGACATAGCACATAGCACAAATTCCTAAATTTTGCATTCATTTCTCATCGAAAAGTGAGTTCAAAATTATTTTTTTTAATTTTCCATGATTTCTTTCGGAGAGGTACCGAAATAGATGAAATTCATATATAAATGTACATATTTATATATTTTCACGCGAATGGGATGTTACAGCAAACAAATCCTGCAAGGAGTTTGACCCTTTGAGGTCCAACTTACATTTTTAAAACACAACGAAAAATTCGGGAAATATAATAATAATAATTGTTTCCTTCCACCTTATCCTTATGAGTTAAATGCTTTCCATTTGTATTTTCGTGCAGGGTAGAGGACAGTGTTTTTTTTTTATTTATTTTTGCCTCTGTCTTTTTCATGGTTATTGTCTGTGGAATTACGCCGAACTTTCTTAGTCAAAGTGTGAACTTATTTATTTCGGTGAAACGTACATCAACGTAAGGTGGACTGAGGGTCAATTGAGATGTATTTTGACCGATTACAATTTCACCAGGCTGCTGGATAGTAAACCATTTATAAACGGCCATGTTCCGGCTGTTCTCCTCATTTCTGATACTCAGAATTCTGTGAATCACAAAATTTAATCTTAAAAGTTATGAGAAGGCAAATCTCCTTTCTCTCTCTCCAAATTAATCTCTATCGATGTTCCAGCTCATCCCAACATGAAGCTGTTCGTGACCCACGGAGGACTGTTGAGTTTCCAAGAGGCAGTGTACAGAGGAGTGCCGATCGTCGGCATTCCATTCTACGGCGACCAAGACCTGAACATGCAGAAGGCGGTCCAACTAGGCGTGGGTCTGATGGTGCCGTATGCAGATCTCACCCAAGAGAAGCTCCTGAGCGCCATGAAGAGCGTGCTCGAGGACAAAAGGTAAAGCGTATTTGCTTGACGGTGATTCTGAAGAAATAAAATGAGCGGAGACAAACAGAAAATACTATTCAGGAAAACAGTCAATCCTAACTCTTAGAAAAATGAAATGCTCCTCTTAACTGTACAGTTCCAAGATATTTATAAGTGACGCCACAAAAATAGGATGGTTTATCAAACTTACAAACTTTAGTTGACAAGGTTTGTACAAGAAGAGAAAAAAAGTGCCTGGTACCAGGTAGTTACTGGTACTCGGACAAATTTAAATGACGAGATCTTATATCGGTGAAGCTCATATTTCAGCATCGTGGCTTTCCACGACGAGTCATTCTCTCTAATGATTTGCATACTACTGGTTATCTTGAATTTCTATTTTAGCAGCAAATAGTTTGAAAATAAAAACTTTGGATCAAAAGAAGCTGCATTCTTAAATAATTTAGAATTGTAAATGTTGAATATTTCATTCGTGCGATCACTTATAGCGATCCACATGATGTAGAAGAATGTCCAGCTTATGTGGAATAGCTATGAGATTAAATTAAGTGAACATTTGAAATATTCTCTTGCTATTGTATCCGAAATTGATTTTAATATTGCAACCAGGCTTAACTCTTAGAATAGCCTTAAGGTTTTAACGAAAACGATATTAACAGGCGTGACTTCGTGGAAAGCCATAGTAAAATGAGAAACTTTGTGAATTCCACACTGAGTTTATTCGCGACCGCTTTCGTAATTTGCACATTCTGAGTGCAAATTACGAAACCGGTTGCAAACAAACTCAGTGTGGAATTTACAAAGTTTTTCATTCCATTAAGGTTTTAACACTTATGAAATGAGCGTGAACTTCACAAACAGAAGTATATAACAAATGATAAACGTGAATATAATCTCAACAAAATAATCACAAAAATGTGATTCAATGTCCTGTTTTCTTATGGTTATTGTAAGTTATTGAAGGAATTCAATTGTAATATATTAATTAAAAGTTTTAAAGGAAATAGGATAAAATAAAATCACAAATATTCTTTCCATGGCATTGATATGAATTTGCACTCCGCAAAACTTGCCACAATCGGCTTTATTTAAAAGGGAAGCCACAGTGTACTTTTCCCACGGGATTTTAAAAATATAAAAAACACCAGTAATCGCTTAAATGTGGTCGATTTTTTATTTTTTTTACTAAACACTGTGGAAAAAGCACAACCAATCTTTCCTTTTAAATATTGAGTATTTCCACAAAACATCGCCAATGTCTGTGAATTACACATAATCTATTACATAAATTAAGCAACTGCAACATAATATGAAAATAACTGAAAGTAAAAGCGACTTAACTCTTTAATCTACGGCTTAAAAGTTCTTTTCCAATGGAAATGCATGTATACTACACCGTCGACAGTGGCTAAAATTCACATTGTATTGCATGCATAAGTGTGAAACGTGTCACAATGCATCCGAAAGAAGAATGGCTTTTGACAAAGATAAAAATTTAATTCCTTCTATATTTTTGCAGTTACTACGACAGGATGAAGGAGCTGTCGGCGAGACTGAACGACCAACCGTTGCCACCGCTGCAGAAGGCTGCATTCTGGGCAGAATACGTTTTGAGGCACAAGGAAGCCGAGCATTTAGCCACTGCTTCGCTGGACCTCTACTGGTACCAACTGTACTCGTTGGACGTGGTGGCCGTGCTGGTCGTCATCCCTTCCTTGTTCCTCCTCAGTGTGATCTTCATGCTTCGGAAATGCTGCAGACTGTTCAAGGCGAAGAAGAGCGGAAAGACGAGAGCGAAGCCAAAGCAAAATTGAAAATCGAATAAAAAGTTTTAATCACCATCTCAGATGTTTGATTTCCGACGCCTCCTCAGGATTCAAGTTTTAAGATAACGGAATGAGTTCATACTTTATGCAACGCAAAAGTTAGCGTATTTCAGAAAAAAATTACTATAGACTTAAAGAATACGTCAATCTAAAACGAGCAATACATCGTCGAACTCTGTGGATCATCAGTATCAGATACGAAATGCTATTACATTATTTTTAGTATCTCCTAATTCCTTTTATTATTCTTGCTAAATATGGCACCAGTTGAACGATATAAATAAATCATGTCTCAATGAAGGAACAATAGAAAAGGAATATCTCGACGTTTTATTTTTAAGAACACTTTTATTACGCCCCATTTTTATGAAATCTAAGTTCTCTGGCCGTACTTCGTGGAACGACATTAGAAATGATAAACAAACTTGGTAATTTCCACAATAAAACTTCAATCGACGACCGGTTTCAGCTACAAGCTATCATTTCCCATTTTTTTATGTTTGAGCAATGACGTTACGTAATGCTATCATTTATGCAAAGAATAACGAAAAAGGCACCTTTACCTCAATATCAGGTGATGACAACTTGACAATTCAAAACCACGATCGTGGAATAAATGATATGCCGTGGTAAAGGCATGTGTTTTTTGTTATTCTTTGCATAATGGAGGACTAAGTCGAGGCCGGATAAGAAGATTCCATTAATGCTATCGAATTAAACCCTCATCACTGAGTTTTATTCATATAATTTACCTCTCTTTCTATTTTCTGTAATCTTGTTCCTTCATTCATTCAGAATAACGATGGATGGATCAACAGTTAACGAGAGATAAAACACACAACTCGATCGCTGCTCAAAACGAAGTTTTTCACAGGAATCGAGCGATGCTAATGTTCATGAATGGCATCGAACCGATCTCAACCATTTATCCCTAGCGAGCTGCAACGCGGGAGTGCCTTCTGCATGCTTTTCGCCTTCCGGAATAAGCACAACACACCTCTGTACATTCCTACCCTTATATATATATATATATCGCTTTTGCTTCAGACGCATCCGTTTATCTTTCCAATGATTCCTTTCGATTCTGCGTGCACCTTTCCTTCAGCATCTCACTCACTCACTTTTGATCTTCTTTTCCACTCAAGAAAGGATACATCTTTTATCGTAAAATAAATTTGTAAATTTAGGTTTCATCCGTCCAAGGTGACTTCGATGGCTAAATGGTTAATATGCTTTCCAAAGGTTCAAGTTCAGATTTGTGAAGTTTTATGGTTAGCACATGAATGCTCGTTATCAGTGTCTCTATTATTTATTTATTAAAATTGCTGTTTTTTTCGTTAAAGAGATAGTTATAATTATCATTTATACCAACAAGTACAAGTGCAAATTTCCTTTTTACATATGCTAATTTATTTTTTTCAGTTTTACCGACTCTCTTCTGTTTACGCCAACCACATGGTCCGTACAGAATCAATTCCAAATGAATTCAGTTCTCTCGAATATTTCTTCTAGTACGCCTCATTTTTGCTACCATATCCACAAAATTATCACCATAATACTAGTGTTTTAATGATGTTTGAGTAATCCACAACACTAAATTTGACGTCCACCGCGACACATTATCAACTGAAGTTCATGCTACGAATTTCAATGTTTGGCTATGATTCACTGAAAAGAAAAAGTTGCTGAATTCTTCCAGCTATTTATTTAAAGACACTTAAATGGCATTTACGATTTCATGTATGGCTTTACATGCTGACGCTAATTGAAATAAAACCGATTAACCGGTTATTACAATCGAGAATTAGATCTTTAGATAGAATTATGTACTGGTGCGATGATTGGCAATTAGAGCTTAATGTAGAAAAGTGTTCGGTAGTTAACTTCTCCGAAAGTAAATCTATAATAAATGATTATTCTTATAGCCTCCGAGGGGATAACCTAATGACAGTAGAATCGGTGAAGTATCTTGGAGTAACTCTCACGAATAATCAAACATGGAACACCCACATCCGAAATATATGTGGAAAAGCAATCAAGAAACTCGGCTTCATTAAAAGAATAGTCGGTAGGAGCGAAGAAAAAGTTCGTGAGCGATGACTTAGCGTTAGTTAGGCCACACCTTGAGTATGCATGCAGTGTATGGGACCCCGCCGAGAAATGTCATATTCGGGATTAAGAAAAAGTACAACGAAAGGCAATACGAATTGTAAGATATTGCTAAGAAAAAAAACAGTGAGTGTTACTCAGATGCTACAGGATGAGGGATGGGAATCATTAGAAGATAGAAGACAAATTCAAAGGATAAATTTATTAAATAAGTTCAGAGAAATTACGTTCCAGATGATGTGACCGATATAATGCGACCCCCCTGTTATATGTTTTGATACTGCCAGAAAGATTAGGGAAATAGATGCTAGAACGAATCGTTTCAAAAATTCATTTTTTCCGCGAACTATAGGGGAGACCGGGGCTAGTTGGCCCAGTCGAGTTATTTAATACAATGAACGCTAGATCGTGCTAGGAATCAATCAGCAGGTTGTTAGTACTGTCCCCCTCCATCTACAGGACCAATATTGCCGGCGGAGCAGTTTTGGATAAGTTGTAGTGATTAACTGTTTTTGTGCGTGCTTCAGTAAAATTCTACTCGTCGCGACGAGTAGAAAACACATTTAACCGACGCGTCGGTTAAATGTGTTTTATTTAACTTCTGCTTACTTTAGGCGCAACAGGTGAGTAGTATAATTAAAGGTCATAGTTTAAGGATTATTTCTATATGGCATACATTCGAAATAGCTTCATTGGATTTTGTCACAAATAGAATTTATTGTAAACATGGCGATGGGGCTGGTTGGCCTAGAAACGACGGGGCATGATGGCCACCCGGGCCAACCTGCCCCGTCCTATATATTTTTTTAAAACTCGATGAAAGGTTAATTTTAATGATAATAATATGTATAATTCGTCCAGTTTATTCAATTATTAATACAATTTTCGAAGTTAAACATATTTTTATACGTTACAGAGGTCAAAAGATCGTCATAATCACGAGATAAAAAGCATTTCAAAAGAAAACACGAACCTGTAAAATTTGTTATAATCTTAAATAATAATAATAATTTTTATTTATCCAACGACATACATATGCATGTATAGGACATGTCAATAATATACTATCAAATGATCAAATCAACACAGCACAGTCAAACTTTACATTATAATCACATTATAACATACATTAGAGTAATGATACAGCAAAAAATTGTTCTTAACCGTTTTCGATAGGTCGAGGCTGCATTAAAGTCATAATCGATCGACAATCGACCTAAACTGCCAACCAACAACGAAGGGTAATTCTTCCACGGTTAGTTGCTTTGAGTCATTGTTAAATGATTTCCTTTCTGACGCATTATATCAATTTCCATATTTTACTAGTTTTTTACGACATAGCTTGTTGTTTATAGACACACAAGTCACTGAAGGAAACTAGAGTAGTTTCATTGCTTTCAAAGGAACAATGTATATCACTGATTATTGACATGACACATTCTATGGCACCTCTGCCTTTCAGGAAACCAAATTGTGTGGGACTTATTAGATTGTTCTTTTCAAAGTAATTACATATTCTTGAAAATAATGTTTTCTCTATTATTTTAGAAAAGACAGGAATTATTGATATGGGAATGTAACTTAAAATGTCATTTTTCTCACCTTTTTGTGTATTGAGATAACTTTTGTGATTTTTAATTGTTCTGGATAATTACCAGATTCAAATATCTGATTAATAACTTTGGTTAGAGGATATTCTATAGCATGTGCTATGCCTTTTAACAGCTTTGAATTCATGCCATGTATATCACAGCAGTTACTGGTTTTTAACGAGGCAATTATATTGAATATTTCTTTTTCAGTTACAGGTGCTAAGTAAAATGACTTTGAGTTGGAGTAATTAAACTATTAGATATATTATACTATAATACATTGTGCTGTTTTATGTTAGAGCCTTCAATTAACTGTTCAATTACATTGGTGAAGTAATCATTAAAGACATCAGGTGACATATTTGTTAAGCAGCTTTCAGACTTAAGTTGAGTCTCAGTCTTCATTAATTTCCATAAAGCTTTTGATTTATTATTAGATGTGGCAATGTATTTATTGTTTGCTTCCACTTTTGCTTGCCTAATCCTGTAGCCTTTTAAAGTCTTTACTGATAACCATTAGTTTTATTTTGATTTCCTAAAGTAATACTAGTTTAACTTATCAAAAGATTGTATGGGTCAACGTGCTCCAGCCTCTGGGCCAACCTACCCCGATGTAGGGGCTGATTGGCCCACTCGACATACATACAGTAATTATTATATTTTTTTAATTTTTAACCCATATTTTCAAGTTTAATAATTGCCATACAGATTCAGTAAGAATGCATCTAAAATTTAGCAATAATTTCATAAGTTTAAATATGTACACAAAAATAATATAAAATAAATTTAAAAACATCGGGCCAACCAGCCCCGGTCTCCCCTACGCGAAAGCAACCGTTTAGGAAAATAGAATCAAGGTGCCAGCACCCCCTGCCACACGCCGAAAGGCGGCTTGCAGGGTTCTTACATAGACATAGAATTCGAAGAAAAAACTCGGATTTTCAGATTACAACTATTTTATATGCTCAAATTGACGCACACTTAATAGCTACAACCCTGTAGAGTCTGACATCGAGTGGGGGCCGTTGACTTCCTCACGTTAGCGATCCACTCGAATGTATAAACACGTCCATCAACGACCGCTGAGCGTCTTCGCGTGCGGAGTACCTATACCAACTTCCCTCGATAATTGCTTCGACAGAGGTATTGAGGAATCTACTTGGAACGACGCCAGTAAACTTTTATCGCCATATAAATGGTTGCTTGTTAGGCTGAAACATTAAATTATCATTGTAATGATAACGATGTCAGTCAGTGAAAAACTTTTGCTCTTAAATATAAAGTAAACACTTTGCGAAGAAAAGTTTCTTGTCTAACAATAAGTAAATGATTGTTTACTTATTCACATTTAAGATGATGGCTGTTATTGCACATCAATAAATTTGAATTTAATAACAAAAAGCAAGTATTATTTCAATGACCTGAGATAATATACTGACACCATACTTTTCCCTAAACAAGGAAAGTAGATAATAAATGTCATATCTTTTCACTAACGCGAACCATTTAACACAATTGTTCTTATTCAAACAGAGTAAATCTACAACTTTTATCAAGTCTTCTATCAAAATTAGCTACCTAGAGACTACGTATTTAAACTCAACTCTTCCATGTCTATATTTTCTACTCAACTTAAAGACTGATCTTTCACAACTGTTTCATTCTTTAAAGTTTACGTCCAAATTATTTATATTATTCCTCCATTCTTTCGTCCAGAAAACTCATAATCTAATGTTTTTGGCACGTTTCTGTTAGAGTCACAGCTACATTCGTAATATTCACCTTCATTGTAAATAGAGATTGAGTTTGGATTTTGTTTGACTTGAAATAAATAATAAAAACTACTCACAAATGAATTGCTTTGGAAGAATTACTCAATCTCATCCTTGTGAAATCATCCTTGCGTTGCAAGGTGTTGTGATACAATGAATCACATATTGTATAATTTCAGAAGTAAATTTATTCTTTTAATTTTTATCTATTAAAAGAATTTCTATTATGAACACAAGAGTATTATCACAGCGGCACTCAATAAGATATTGCAGCGATAACCCTCATTGAAAATCTACTGCAGAAATATACAAACATAGCTATTATCGAAGAATAAAAATACATGCGTGATTATATCAATGCATTCTTTGAACTTCAGTTGGGCGAGTGTTTGACTGTGTTCCGGTATTGTATGGCGAGTATATGGAGTAGAAAAGTCGTGGTATGTTCACTATATAAGAAAAATAGTCCTAATTAAACTGATTGAGTTTTTTTTCTTTTTACATCTTCTTTTATTCCCACATATTCCGCGTCCTTACTGATAGCATTCACTTCTTATTTCTGCGAATGTGAATTCTTTTTGTGTCCGATATTTACTACCTCTTTATCAGATCTTCCCAACTTTTTGTCATCCACGGTTATGCCAAACCGAACTCTATGGCATACTGCACAAAGAGTAAGTTCCAGCATAAATTCAAATCGAAATAAAAGTAAATTGGGAAGGCCTGAAATTCGAACCCTTAGTTTCGTTTTTGCATATACTCGTTAATCTTCATATTTTCTTTTTGTTAAGGTCGAGGTTCACCGTACGAACAAACGCACCATCCTCTGCTTTTCTCGTAACCGGCGTTTTACAAATCCAAGGGACGTAAATTCACTCTCCATTGGGTTAACGCTCCCCCTCGAGCTCCAGGTAGACGACCCCAAAACTGAATTCACTTCCCCCGGCATTTGTGGTTATGAAAAAGTTGAGGTGAGAGTCGAGGACCCGACTTCTTCGGTACGAACGGCTGATAATGGACCTGTGGATCCTTCTCAAACATTCTTCGGGGGCAGTAGGCGTTGACCATCACAACAGGCTCGTCCCCTGCTTCCCTTTCCCCTGGTGAAGAAGATTGGTGCAGACTCGCTTTGAGGCTCCGCATTTACGCCTCCATAAACCCAATGGCCCAATGGTATGGCTTGCGGACCTTCGGTTCTCAGGCGTCCCTTCGAAGCATAGAGATAAGCGTGTGTTCGCTTAGGATTTCGGCATTTGAAGGATTGGACGAAAGTGTGTTGGGAGTCTTGCAGAAAGGTGAGTGACGGCTTCTTCTTCCTCCTCGATTGTGCGAAACCGCGCGTTTTTGAAATGCGTATAAAATTAATTATCGAGAGAGGCGTACATAAAAACAGACACCGGCTTCTCGTCTGCCACGGATGCCTGCGATATTTACTTTTAAAATTCCGAAGCAAATTACCGAGGTTGTGTTAGCGCTCGAAAGGAGAGTAACTGAATTGTTTTTTCGCCGAACAATACGTCAAAATTGGTAGATTATTATTCTTAAGGGATTTTTCCCTCAGCTTCATTTCATTTTACGAATCGTCATTTTTTATATCATTGTGTTTCATTTATAATAGGCACCTTTAAAATTTGATGTATTCCTTTTAAAGTTTCGAGCTTTATAGTATTTGTTATATTCAGTGATCTTCGCTAGATTATATTATTTCTACAAACTATATTCTCTGCCTATGTATTGCATGTATAAAATTCCGAAACTATACGAACTTCGGTCTAAAACATCAATTAATCTATGTTCAGACGATATAATAAATAAAAAAATATAATCCCGAATTCTTGTTATATATTACATACCAACAATGAAAAATGAAATACGTTGATTTCATTTTCTACTCAGCCTTCAAGCTTTCTTGGCTCTAAATAAGGCAAGTGTTGGCTATAGTAATAATATTCTTCTCTATAAATGAAGAGAATTGTCTAAGAATGCTAAGATGGAAAAGGTAATCTGCCTTGTGAATCAGTCACAGTGTTACATTTTGATGGACAAGGTAATTGAGCCATTTAAAGGAAAGCCCATTATAATTCGACAACTTTTCCTTCACCGTTTCACTCCACGCTGTCCCTCGTTAATCAACTTTGGGACAATTACTCGCAGCTCCAAAATACAAACCATTCGTTCTTATTTTTCAATTCCGGGAATTCGGATGGGAATTATTTCAATTCTGGAGTTACTGATACATTAAAATATTCGTCAGACTTCTCAATGATGTTTAGATCGGCAGCAATTCAAGCGATGCGTTTTATCCTGCGTGCACTTTTATTTATGACATTAAAACCTAAAACGATTCTTTCGGTTGTGCTGTTGCATGTTATATTTCTATTTCGGATGTAATGAGAGTCATTGAATAATATGATCGAAACATATTCAAATTAGTTGTGTTGTCCTCTGAAGAATTAGTCTTCTAATGATTAAAACAAACTAATGCCACCAAAGAAGTGAAAATACGACACGTGTGTCACGTGTGTTGTCCAGAATTATCATTACAATATCGGAGTAAACTGAGGCATTCTTCGATTTGAGAACTTTGCTTACACGAAATGAAATCGAAAGTTAAAGATTCAGCTCAACCACGTTCAGCCAATAGCTTCTGGGATATCAGAGAAACAAACTCTTTGCCATACTTTAAAGATAAAATTCATTACTTATTCGTAGGAAGTTTTGCACGATCATTAATCGAATCTCTCGTTGAGACGTTTATAATACAAAAAATGGTTTTTATCTTCCCAGTAAATGAAAAGTGCGATAAGCGGTTAGTTTTTCTGCAAATCATTCCAACGCGACGTATTTTCATTCTCGCGCTTCACAGTTACGTCATCGTGAGTGGGTTGGATAAGGTATGATGCAATTTGTAAGCAGACAAACGTATTTATTCCAAAGATCTAATAATTGTGTGGTAGTTATGTACTCAATATCCCTATACGTAGTATAGAGGAAGTATTGTATTAGCAAAAAAATTCAACCTCCAGATTTCAACGGAAATAGATGTTTTGGGGCCCATAGAGTTTGTTTTCGCTATTTTCCCGAACATGTCTGTGTGTGGTAAAAAAGTTTGTGGGCGCTCTATCTTAAAAAGTAATTATCCGATCATTTCCAAAATTCATATTTAGTTTTCTCCTAAAAATGCCAAGAGTTGATTAGTTTTTTATGAATATCGCTTAACCGGAAGTTACGATTTATCCGGAACAAAGTTTTGTTTCTTTAATATCTCTGTCAGAATGCAATTTAGGTACATACAATTATGTACTAAAGTTATAGATAATGTACATTAATACAACTTTTGTATGAAATATTTTTTCGCAGCACTGATTGTTTAGGAGTTATTCTTAAATAATTGTTAACCGGAAGTTGTTGTTTATCCAGAAATGGAAGTTTTTCATAAATATCTCTGTCAAAATGCAATTTAGATATATACAATTAAAAATAAACAAAAGTTATAGATAATGTATTTTACTACAACTTTTGTATGAAACATTTTCCTGTTACACTTATTGTTTTGGAGTTATGTATATATTACCGGCATAGGCTTCTGTTTTCAATAAATATGGAGAAAGTCATGTGTTGGCCACATCAGATATTTTCCTGCCACACCAATAATAAGGAACGTCCGGAATTTAGTTAGCGTCTCTTGACAGTTATGACTCCACAACTTCTGGAGTCACTTCTTCGAATTTCGAAGGATAAATGACGAAGTAACAAATGACGAGGTAGAGATGGGAAAAATAACCAATTGGACGTGATATGGATGTAACACAGAATATTGGAATTTAATTAAAGAGGATTTATATATTCAATGAAATGCATTGGCTGATGTTTTATTTTAGTGGACTATTTAGCACTGACAGGTTCACCCTGTTATTATCCCTTAATTTTAGTCTCCAGCTGTTATCAGTGCATTTCAGATACGTTCTCCAATTTTGGTATCGAAAATAAGATTAACGTTACGAAAATATTACAGCAGTACTAAGTTTTCGTATATTTAAGGTTTATTTTCAAGCAGACGTAACTACGCACCAAATAGGATTTAATTAACTCTTCAAATTAAATGCAGAAATAATTTATCAATTGAACTCCCTTTCCTTTATTTTGTAATAATGAGGCAATTGTAGAACCATCCAATGCCTTTTGTCATTGTCTTGTCCTCTGTGTTCTCCAGTGCATTTGACCTTCCCTCTTTGGCCGTTCATCCCATCAAAATATTTATCCAACCACATCTTCTGCTTCCCTTTTCTCTCTTCGCTTTCCAGCGCTTTCTTGTTTGTTTTTAACTTACTTGTCTCACTCACATCCGACATTTCTTTAGCGTCCTCCATTCTTGGGGTCACCCGTTACACAAAGATGCAGCAAAACACAATAAACTGTACATTTGTACTTTTTTATTACATCTTTTTTTTAAGGCTCTTTCCAGTTCCCAATCCTATTCGTTTCATGAAATTGTCCATGGTTTCTTCCGTACTCTACTTCTTTTGTCCATTCCGCGTTACCTATATATCCGAGTCGCTTAGGCACAAGAGCTGTTCCTGATTTCATTTGCCGGAGTTTACTTGTCTGCCCTTTCTTGACTGGATGTCATAACTTTTGATTTTGCTAAATAACTTGCATTCTATAATCCCACGTTTCTCCATTTAGTGAATATTGAATAATTGCAAACTCTTCTCAGATTCATGTAATAATTTGTCTTCTATATTCTAATGATTCCCATCCCGCGTCCTGTAGCATTTCCATCTCGCTGTTTTATCGTAGCAATTCTTTACAAAATGTATCCCCTTTCGTTGTACTTTTTCTAAATCCCGAATATGACATTTCTCGGTGGGGTCCCATACGCTGCATGCATACTCAAGGTGTGGCCTAACTTACGCTAAGTAACATCGCTCGCGAACTTTTTCTTCGCTCCTACCGACTATTCTTTTAAGGTATATTTAAGTTTTAGGTATATATAAGTCATAGGTTTGTGGTACGTTAGGTTACGCAAGTCACTTAAAGATACTGAGTGGGAAGAGAAAAGCATTGCCGTGGACGATTTGGTATAATTATTGACCTCTTCTGTACTCCTTTTATACGTCCCTCACTAGAAACATTCTTCTATCCATTTCATTTCCTCGGGGATGGCGGAGATGGTAGATTGTTCACCATGCACCTTGAAAGAACGGTTTGAAATTTTACTAAACGAGTAAACCCTCAAAAAAGGATTACCCGATTGGATTAGTGTATCTGTGAAATAAGTATAAAAAGTCCATCTTTCTCGTTTATGCACGCGTGTGCTACAGGTGCATGGTTAGGTTGGCTGGCTTTAATGTTTGTTTTAATTCCGCTGTTTTCTAAAACGAAAGTTCCAATCTACGCATATTTAGTGAAACATTTTGCTTCGAGGCTCTGCAGTTGCGTTAGAAGTTTAAATGAAGAAGTGCATATCTGTGCTTCGATGATCTCTCTATCTCGGAGGCCTGTTTTCAAAATGAAGGAAGATAAAGAATAATCACTTCAGAGAATGAGTTGCGCCACAAAATCACGGTACGATGAGAATCGCTCACGGATGAATCGGTTCACCGGAAGATAATAGTTACTGAGCTTTCCCAAGTCCCTTTGAGAATCTTAAGACTGGAATTTTTCCGCAGCTTTTAAACGGTATTTTTGCTTTTAGTCGCTCGTGTACCCGTTGAAGCTGATGCCGTTCCTCTATTAACGAGAGCATCTGCTGTCAATAGCAGTACTTGTTTCCTACTACCATATCCTGATGAATGAAATTGTTTCCTTTTTCTTTTGGTACAGGATAGAAACAAATGAAATCAATCAAGGAAGCTTTTACTTTGCGGAACTCCATCCTAGTAAATGGGTGGGAATAACTGTTCCACTTGTTTTTAAACAAGTGGAATTTTTGCACAGTTATTCCCACCCATTTACTAGAAACAAATTTATCTTCCATTTAATTTCGTCTCTTTCTGTCTCATGGTTATGATATAATGAAAGATATTGAAGTATCGGTGATTTAAACAAGGCCAAACAAATCATTTTGGTCCTCCTAAATTTAATTTCATCAAGACTTATTCATATAGAGATGTTAACAGATTTTATTCATACTGCCTTTGGACTGCACTCGCGTGGACAGGTTTTTTAGGTTATAATGAATAGTACCCAAACAGCCTTTAGGATGATGAGTTTGCATTCATAAAACAATATTCGTTCTCTGGATCTGCTCGTATGTGGGCCATCAATTTATGAATGAATAATTACGCCATTTGGCTCGAGGAATGACAGAAAAAATTCTCTTATTTCTGACCTTTACATTAAATTATTTTTACAAATATCCAGCAGTCGGACACAAGGTCGTGAGTATAGCATCAAGAGAAGTGGAAATGTAGATTTTCAATTGGTGCGCCCGAAATATCTTCTCCTAAGGAATCATCTATTGGGGCCGGACCTAAGTCCAAATAGCAGTTTAATCCTATTAATTATGTCTGAGTTGTTTAATTGCCTTTTTATAAATAATCCGAGAAAAATGACAATGTTACAGACTTACATGAATCTCAATCACGCCCAAACAAAGATGCAATCTTATCTAACCAATGAATCCCTAGAGGAAGAAAGAAATGAAATTTGAAATTCACGAAGTTGTCTCAATTGCCCTTTCCTATGGAACAATGGCTTTTTAAAATAAACAAGGTGGATGGAAGTTGATGATGTGATCTATGAGTCGAGAAAAGATATTATTATTATAATTATTTACTATTTCTGGACTGAAGAGTTGAATATCTAACAATACCAATACAAAAATAAAGCGGCAACGGTTGGATGAATTATATATTATGAATGCATAAAACTCGATTACTTACGCAAATTGCTTGTATCGAATGTAAGACATATTCCCTCGGCTAGAGGTGTGCCTTTTGTCGGCGTTCCTTTGCAACGTTTTCTTCATTTCCTGAGGCAAGTGCATAGAATTGTGTTTTTTTATCGCTAATGACGTCGAGTGAAAAGTTGGAATTATCTTCTTTAGTTCACTTAGCGAATTAATTCTTTTTCTAGCGTACATTTTCGACGTTGGGATCCTTGTAGGCATACAATATGCTTCTCAAGTGTGGTTTTGTGCGACCATCCGTTGAAAAAGGTTTCTCCGCCCATGTGACTCATCTCATATGGGCTCATGCCTTAGAGTGAGGAAGAGCCAAGAGAAGAAAATCCGAGTTTTAGTATCGAGTAATCCAGTATTAGATTTTTATAGCATTTTTCGGATACTCGACTGCTCGAAATATTTCATCGAGTGCCGAAAAACAAGTTGCATACTCTCCAATAAATATTTTTCATCATTGCATGACAAATAAAAGAATAAGTCTAATTAGACTTTCTTCCATTTTCTCTCATTCCTTTCTCTTTGTGAGAATTTCTTTAAATTTATAACTCTTTGACAACAATTGATACAATTCGTTTGGGTAAGCAGGTGAAGTAGGAGGTCGTGTCACCTTCGGCATCTACTCTTTGTTAAATTGTCTTCGATGAAACCGCAATGTTGAAGAGACGATCAAAATGATTTCAAACAAACTTGGTCTTCACGTGGGAGTACAGAAAATGATTGACGTATATTCTTCATCATATTACATCACTTTTCTCCAAAAAGGGAAACCATGCGAGGAGACCTTTTCGTAGAGATAAGATAGAGGTTATGCTTTTTCAATGTCCAATGAAGGCCCGATTTGCTTGTTCACCGGATAATGGTCGATTCACTTGTTCTGAAGAGGCTCTCTTCACTTCCGTTTCCTAAACGCCCTCTTTCGTTTGAGGAGTTGTTTCAGAGGAACTCCGCTTCTGATGGAAGTGATGGCTCAATTGCAATTACAAGAGCACGGCGACCAAGCTGCGTGTTTGTGAATCACAACGTCCGTCGAAAGTATTTCGAAGCCTCGTGCAGATAGAACTCGGAAGTTACAATGATTTAATAACTTCAGTAACAAATATATTATTATTTAGAATAAATAAATAATATTTTCTAAATATGAACCACCACGTCTATGTATACCATCTATACAATAAACCAATGGTACCTTCATTTGCTACAGATGCTTATTCAATAATTAATATTTTGAAAGTAAATGAATGGAATGCTCCTGCACTTCTGCCTTGTGGCAAAAGATTTCACAGTCTGGATACAGAAGGTAACGGAAGAGTTGGCTCATGCAGCTCATGCTCCGAAGCATTTTCGCTGATCGTTTTTTTTCCTGTCTTAACGGATTTTGGCTGCATCGTGATTCGGAGAAACGCTAACGGATATTTCGTATACTTCTTCTGTGCCCAAGGAAGTTAACTGTAAACGCAATCACTCTGAGAAAATACTGGACGTGGTTTCCTATTGATTGAGCTGATAATATTAACTCATTAGGGCATATCAATATTCCAAATGTTTTACATATCTAATGCCGTAAAATTATTATAAGTTGAGTGTCTTTGACTATACTTTCAATTCCACCAACGTGCTACAACATTATTTTGGTAAAGCATTGTAATACAATCTATCGTAATGATTGTTTTTTACATTATATTAATATCAGTTGGCATGTGTCCTCTAACAGATAACTTGCATTGAGATATATTATTCATCGATTGATGATAAACCACAGCAAATTGTGCATATTAGAAACGATTATGCCTTGTAATATCTTAATTATCCTAATAAGCACTTTTATTGGAAGAATTTCCGACTTACCATGTAATGTAAACAGTCAAAAGTTGATTGATTTGTAAAATCTGCTCCGTTACTTGAAAGGTACAAGTTAGCTAATAGTAATTTGCATTAAGATGAAGGTATTTAGAAAAGCACATTACCTTTCGCTGCGACTGGAATCGAACACTGAAGATGTTCATATTTTCGTGAGTAGACGTAATTCGGCGCGTTGAATCACTAGGTGATATCTACCATAGAGTAACTATACTATAGTTTAGTTACTCAATGGTGATAAGTTTTACAAAGTAAATTCCTTCAAGAGTAGTAATACAGAGTGAAACCTCTGATCTTTAAGCACTACTTTAACGATTTTTAATTTTCTCATCAATTATTCTTATGTACAACGCAACCTCAGGTTGTTTTCCATGATTAAAAGAGCTTTTAAGTGCCGGAGGATTTGTCTATCCTATATTTTTCACATATTAATATATATATAAAAACCATGTTTAAAAAAAAACAATTTACTTAATCACAAAAATGAATTAGACCACGTATAAATATTATTATATAATAATGCAATTATGTTTATTACATTAATTATTACCACAAGGTTAACCCAAAATCTACACTGTCTATACAACTGAATTCTAATATCACAGTATCAAAGAGATGCAGTCTATGTTTAATGAATTCAGCCCAAGGGATGGATTGAACCTCATCCCCAAGTTAATGAAATTAAGGGGATGATGACATTGGTGAGATGATGAGTGAGGTAGTTTCTGTCTTCATTGAAGGTACCCGCGGAGCAACATCAAGAGCACTACCGCTCTATAGATAACTTAACATAGATAACACTTTTCATAGTATTTAATGAGGAATAACCAAATGGATTCTGTTAAACACAACTATTCGTACATCAGTTATTTATTTACGGCCAAGAACAAGACAGGGAAGAAATTAAACCAAACAAACTCTTTTGTCAATCCTGTAACAAGAGACAACTGAAAAGTTATGAATCCTCGTTGAGAATTGCAATTGCGTGCCGTGATTTATAAAATGCGTAGATCATGAAAATTTAACTGCAAGGCCGCACCCTCTCATTCACAATCAAGAAAAATGTATCTTGCGTAATAAGGCCTAGGAGTGGCAAAAAACCAATGCCCGGAAAGAAACTCAAATAAGAGATGAGAATGAAAGAATCCGTCATGGAATTGATTCGTCACGATCCAGCAATTATCATGAAACGAGGAGATCACGATCCATTCGGTTTATTCAATAATGTAGTTTTCACCAGATAGTGAACTGTATAATCAATTAAAATAAATGTCGAGGTATACTAATCTTCGTGGTGAATTTATCAAATTAAACGTCCCTTGAATTTAATTAATAATGAAACCAACAATGAATGTAAACAGTTTTCTTTCTTCCTTAATTGGCCATCTTGGTTGTGAAACGAGCCGTTACCGTTTTAAGAACGTGACTTGGGCTCTAATACTTTTCTCTTCTATTCTCTGTTTAGCAGAACCTAAAATAGAACAACTGCTTCCAGAGAGAGAACTTTCGATTGGAATATTGCTCATAGGATTTCCAGTTCTTAACTAGAAATGACTCTGTAAGCTGCATTCAATTCATTGTCCTCGTTCATTCGTAGATTATCGTAATATAGACTCGTTCTTTAAACCTGTTCGGTCTTTGATATTTGCTCGCGATAACCCACTCTTAGATAGCGAACAACGGGTGATACTATTTACAAACCATGATATAGATTATTCGTAGCTCTAAAGAAAATATCGATTTAATCTTCTGTTATCTCCTCTAGATATTGAATGATTGTTTGCTTCAATAATACGATAGTCAAAATAAATTAACGTTATTTATAATAAAATCATCATCATCATGGGTTATTCTGCCTCCTGGCAGGTCCACTAATGTCTGACATTCTCCATTAGCATCTTTCTTGGGCCATCCTTTTCACTTCACTGTAGTTACTCCCCACCGTGTCCTGCATCTTTTTCTACCACGTCCTCTTTTCCCTTCTATCATTCCTTCTAATAAAGGTCTTCAGCAAACACCCTCTCCTCAAACAATGCCTCAGCCAGTTCGTCTTTCTTGGCCTAATTTTCTCTGCCAGTTGTTTCTCTTCTCCAATTCTCTCAACACCTCTTCATTCTCCACTCTATCTTTCCAACTTATTCCCTCCATCTCTGCTCCTTATAGCATTACGCTCCCGACGTAACACTTTGCCATTCTCTTACTTAATTCCTTTGCCATGGGTCCACACAAAAGTCTCCTCTTTTTATTAAACACTTCTTTTGCCATCTTTGCTTTGATTTCTTTGGTACAGTACAAGTTTTCAGTTATGATACTACCCAGATATCTAAAGCTCTCCACTTTTTCAATCCTTTCACCTCCCATACTCAAAGTCTTGTTGATTAGCATTCCTGGCACTTATCGTAATGGTCTTGTAACATTCTTCCTGTTCATTTTCCGCTACCAAAGACATATCATCCGCAAACCTGACACACTCAACAATTAGAATTATCAAATATCGTCCAAATGGAAATAAAATAGTTTCATAATTACATTCAATTTAGTTTTAAAATTAAATCTAGTTTTAGCTGCCTAGTTAAATAAAGTTTTCTTGAATGCTGTAATTCTATATTTCCTTTTTTAGGATTTATGACTTGAAGTTTAATTCTCTGGCAGAGTGAGTTACAGTACAATAAAAATTAGAAGCTTTATATTGAATAATATTTAAACAATAATTATGCAATAAATTGCCTTTTCTCAAAGTAATCTGAGATTAAAGGAATTGTGGATGTTTGGACATCTGCAGAGCGGGATTTAATAACGATAGAACCTCAGACACTTGCATGTAATTCGTAAAGTGAAGCTCAAAAGAAGTAGAGGAGCTGATAAATCTCAATTATTTACCATAAGATAAGATACATGCCTCCAATAGATAAATAGTGCAAATGGAGTGGCAAATAAATTACTCAGCGTTTTACAACAAACGGCTCTGATTAACGCTTAAAGGGTGAAGCAATCGATGAAATACTCTAACGGAAATACATTTGTTCTCAGATTCTATTATCCACCAGATAAGTGGTGTAGATAAGGAATCTATGATGACGTATAAGTTCGGAGAGGAGTTTTCATTTTGCGAGATTCGACTAGCGCTGAAGCAACAAGAATAAACTTATAAGAAAATAGAATATCTGCTAAAATGGAGAATACGGCTTTCAATTAGGAACTGCTTACAAGAAAGGGGATTATTTTCGGTTAACAATGTCTGCCCGAAGTATATGGGCCATTCCATGCCAAGTGGTCTAGTGGTCCCCGCTCGCCCAACACGGATTTCAAAGAAATATGGTTTGGACATTCACACATATCTCTTATGAACATTTGTAAAGTTTTACTTTCGTCGATGGTATACTTGCTGAGATATAGCAGTTTATTTGACCCCGTGTCGCTGCCTTCTTCAACATGACTATGAGTTTTCAGTAACTTTGAGGCGTTGCATCTCAGAGAATTGTTTTATGAAGTAAACAAACTTTGGCTATCTTTAACAAATTTTTGCGCTCTGTTAAACAAAATAATAAAAATAACTGTAAGAGCGACCTCCTTGCAGAAAATCCTGTGCAAAACTGGCCCAAAAAATTGCGGATCGAAAAAAAAATTAAAACTTTGGCTTTTTATATTTCAAGAGGAAAAGATATAATCAACCTGAAACTTTGCGCATGATAACACATCAATACACAGTTTATGAATGTAAAATTTCATCTTCCTTGTACTTTCCATTATTTTCAAAATTGAGTCAACATTTGACAGTTTTTGTAAAAAAGCCAAAAATAGGCTATTTTTACCGCTTTTACAAAAAAAGACCCTCTGGAATTATTTCGAATAATTTTCATTAAATAAAGAATGGTTTCAACCGTCTATAAAAGTATATCTGGTTTTTCATCTCGAGCAAATAAGGCCCTAGAAATAGGGACAACTATGAGGATGACATTTGTAAAACCGACAAAAAAGGGTTATTTTCTGAGGGTATGAATAGAGATCATTAATACATTTTATGTACACACTGTTCAATGTTTCCCTGATGGTCCTTAGTTAGATCCAAAGGAGACATTTTCGTTCCTTTATGCATTTCAAATGGGGATAATAGAGTGTTATTTTAAGACCTTCCCAGCATGATATCAAATTATAAATTTGAATTAAATAAGTTTTATTTCTAAAAGGACGTTATATGTATTCACATCTGCCAAAAGGTCCTGGGTTCAACACCAGGCAGCTCTACCATTTGAAATGTATGGTGGGAATTACAAATTTTGTATGATTGAATTACCGAGAAGGTGGTATTTCTATGATCATCTATATTAATATCTATAAAAATTTCATGAAATATGTGTTGATGAGATGTGGGTGCAAGCTTCTCCTGTTTAAAATAAATTGCAGGGATAGTTAAGAATTTTTTAAAAACCCTTTTCCAATAGCATTCAAACATGAAATCTGGCTTATATATGTAAGAATAGAAATCATAAATACCTTTCATAGAAGAATTTTAAGGTTTTCCTAATGATCCTTGGTTTGATGTCAGAGCTCTGTTAATATTCCTCTATGCATTGCAAATGAGGATAATGGTATCTTACTTTAGGATCATCCCGTAATAATATCGACTTAAGACTTTGGATTAAATCAGTTTTTTCTTTACATGGTCATTCTATTTATTTACATCTTCCAAAAAGTCCTGGGTCGACCTGAGGTGTCTCTACCATTTAATATATATGGTAGGAATTTCAAATTTTGTATGATTGATCTACCAAGAAGGTGTAAATTCTATGATATATTATCTATATATATTCTTCTATAATTACATATTACTCAGCACCTTTCACTAATCATATTGAAAATACGGACTAGCTTTCACAGTCATTGGCAATGTGTATGCAGAGTGTGTTGTGTCCTGACCACCATAATACAAAACTTGTACAATTCCACAAAAAATATATGCACACAGTTTACCGGTTTCGGCGTTGATTACGCCATCCTCAGAAGGAACTTATCCAGCGATACTTTAGTTCTGAGGATGGCGTAATCAACGCCGAAACCGGTAAACTGTGTGCATATATTTTTTGTGGAATTGTACAGGTTTTGTATTTTTAACGTTATGACCCATATATTGCAGTACTTAAGAGCGTTCCAGCTACCATACTATGATGAATGGACTTTTTTCATTTGTCATGTGGTTCAGGATAGAGAAAAATGAATCTTTCGTTTTCTTTTGTTCCAGTCTTGATCATGGCTGTGATGAAATGAATGCTACCGAGGCATGAGTGCACTAATCAAGGTCTCTCTCCTCACGGAATGCCATGACAAATGTTACTCATAGAATCATTGTGCACGACTTTCGTTGACATGTTCCGATAGCATTCTGGCTCAGTGAGGAAAGCAATGGCAAACTACCTCACTCCTCATCCTGCCTAGTGAACCTCATTCCTCTCTGCAAGCTCTTAGTAGCTTATGGCAGAGGGGATGAAGTACCAACCGGCCTTTGGGCTGAATACCTTACAGACTTAAGAGGACGTTAATTTTGACTATTCCATCAACTTTAAAAGAGTGGTAGAATTATTGTTAACTACAAATAATTCACGTTATTGTAAAATTAAGGTCAAATTTGAGGATTTATGATATTATAATTGGTCAAATATTTGGTTTGATTATTAAATGTTTTCGGAATGAAGATGTGCCCGAGAATATGTATCCTCTTATATATGATTGAAAAATACATGAACAGTATCTGCAGGAGTGGCAAAATTATTGCAAACGATAAATAATTGGATCCACAGTACCACGGAAAATGAAACGGTTGTTGGAATTCATTCCTGTGAAAAAAATTATCAATTTTGCTTTAAGATTACAGCTGTGCGATAAATAATATCTTATACACTTCGGTTGCAGGTTAGGCATCATGATTAACGATCAAACATCAGTCATACGAGTGCATTAGCCGAATTTTGGCAGTAAAAACAGTCGCGGAAAGACGTAAAATTTGAGTCCACAGATCACTTTCGTATCTGATCCAACGGATATCGAAGCTTCTTTGGTCTGTGAACAGAATTCTTCCGACGATATCAACGTCCTTGGCCCCCTATGACTCGTGGAGCCCAGAGTTACTTAGTAAGCTAAAAACGTCTCTGTATTTACATCTATTCCGTAAGAATATCTACACAGCTTATCTTAAAATAGCGGAATAACGGATTTATATAATAGTTCCTGTTTTTCACTTAATTGCTCAGCCATGAACCATTCTTGGGTAGTCCCTGAGATTTTCGGAATTTTGTGACTTACTTTTGTTTGAAATTTTTATATAAATTATGATTATATATTTTAGAGATACCAAAAGTATATCAGACAGTGGATTACTAAAATGGAATCGATAAAATGTGGTATTTACTTAGGATTACTTTAGCAAAAGATATATGATCATATTTTCGTATTCTAGCCACATTTTACGTATCAGTTTTTTACGAAACCGTCCGATTATTATCCATCCAGAAAGTATTTCACAAAGTCAAAACTATTAAATGGCTGACGAAATGCGGCAAATTAAAATCATCTGATAGATTATTGACAATTAATAGGATATCTTTTAATGATCGCTTTCCTGTTATTTTCTTGCGAAAAAAATTCCGACCAGGTAATGAGAATATTTCATACTATAATTCTTCAAGTAACACAACTTGTAACCTCATCATGATTGTCAATTATAATGAAACTCGAAAATTAGATCGTGTGATAAAAAAATCGATATCATTGTCACTGAAAAACAAAGAAACTTCTTCTAAGGCATTCTTTAAGCAAATCCCACATTCTAAATAAGCAACTGAATGATTATTGCATTTCGGAGTCTCAAAAATTATAAAAATGAGTATGCGAGGAAGAAAAAAGTCAGTTGATAACCAAGTTCAGATTTGTGTTTGCTGCCAAGTAGAGTGTGAGTTATATGCAATAATTACACATTTAAAAATGTTAAATTCAGAATTCTTCATCAATTACAGCAGAGACGGAAAATTAACAATGACGAAGGAACAAAGGGAATTTAACGACCGATATAATCACTGAATTAGTCAAGGATGGACGGCACAAAGCTTTTTCGGCTTTCCGCTCGTGAAGCTTGCAGGTTTGACATTTGTATGTATGACATGGAAGGAAGAATGGGGCATGAACCTTTTGCGGAATCACATCTGCTTTGTCTAATAACTTCCTCCGGAGATGACTGTTACGCAGTTTAATTCCTGATTCGATGATGAGTTCGTAGAAAATTAAGTGTTTACTATTTAAGTTTGGCGTCAGCGGCAAGCAGCAACAAGTCACGCTGTCTGACAATCATTTTCTCTCTCCGTACGTTATCGTTTGATTGCCCAGGAAAAAACATTGAACAATTCTCGAAGTACCCCCGAAATATGCAAATTTTTAATTCTAACAATCGAGACAGAATTAATCGAAAAGTTGAGAAAAACTGAGTCGATATCGAGATACACCGTTGGATTCCATGGGCTAATCTTCCTCTTGAAATTCAATATTGTATCCTCGTTTAAGGACTGATTTCAAAGAGCTAGAAAGTTCGCCAAATAGAGATAAAGGTAAAATATTAGTTTTCTTATTCTTCGTTGCATCATGAACTTTTATCTAAATATATTTTGGGCTAATTTTACCGAAACTAAATTATCTATCAAATATTATGAGAATAATTATAGTCATCCAGAGTTTCATCATATCAGCATCCTAAAATAAATTTTTCATTTTTTTAGAGCGAAAGCATTAACTATCATTTTCTTAAAACTCTATTAGGTTTTCCAGTGTCAGTTTTTAAGTCATTCTCGATAATGTTTTCCTTTGATGACTCAGTTATGATAAATCATTACATTATCGTGAAATAGTATTTTAGACACTGAAAAAATACAAGCAGATAACAGACGAACAGAGAACAAAATATTTGATAAATATCTCTATCGATAAGTCCCCTTGAAGATGTGAATTTTTTCTCAAATACTTGTTCTCATCTTTTTATATTCGTCATCGTTACAGACGGAAAAAATGCCAGCTCGCAAGGTTAACATTGGACTTCATTGAGAAATCATCGCTGTTTTCCTAACTATGATTTGCTGAAATCGATTTGCTCATGTTTAGGAAATTCGAAGATCCAATCTGATGGGAAAAGATACATTTATTGGATACAACTATTCGTTCTTTACGTAATCAGTTTAGATTCCAAATACTTTAAAGAAGTGGTTCTCAACTTGCGGCTTGCAAGCGTGGTTGCCAATTAAAAAATTTAATAGTAATAATATTTACATTATGTTTTATATGTGATATTTTATATATAATAATAATAATATTTTGTCACTTGATTAGCAACTTCTCCCTTCTTTACTCACTTTAACAGGTTTAACTTGTGCATAAATAGAAATAGCATAAATTTATTTCAATAAAACGCTTTAAAGTTATGTAAAATATATAAATTATGCGTCCAAGCGAATATAATTGACATTTTCTTCTGAGTCTAGCTCTGTTTAGGATTTTAGCTACTTTCCAGGACAATATTCAATAAAGAAATCCGTATCTCTGCTCGCGAGACGCATTTGGCTCTTCCGCTATCTTCCTGCGGGGCCCTTCCTTCGGACAAATATGACCTTTCTTTTGTCTTCCAAGCACTTCTTTCGATTCATCACAGGAAGCCGAAATGGGAACGATACGAAAGAAGCTCGGAACTAAACTATATTGTGAAATCATAAATAAACCATCTAAGGTTCATAATGAAATTTTAGTGCGGGAAACTGAAGTCGGTTGTCAGTGGCCCCCGAAATTTTTCTAAATAATGCGGCCCACTGGAAAAATCATACATCTTCATTATGATAAGTTCTAAAATATTCACTCACAGTCAATCGAATGAGTAAATAGAAAAGGTAGTTGGAGACTAAACTGATTCAAGATTATGATGAAAAATTAACCTCTATTTTAATTGTAAATCCAAGACCATGTCCAACCTTTACGGTCGGAGTGCCACATTAGAAATTTCATCAAGTATTTCATTTTATGCTTACTACCATTCTCTCCAACTAGTATTTTGAATATTCTAATAATTATTTTTATGCAGATTATTTCCGCTAAAAAAACCGTACACATATGCCATATTTTAATTATAACTTTGGCAGTATAAATAAACAATCCGTTCACAGATCACCTCATAAAAACATCAACAAGAAACTCATTACATAAATCAAGTCAAGTTTCGGTCAAATTAGAACAATTTGTCGCGCGATTGTTTAATATTTTCAACGCATTACAGTTATTAATTCCAACGATGCAAGTTTTTGTGATAGAATTTTATTCCGAAAATTTCGATTGTTTTAAAGCCTTCAGCAGCAGTACGAGCTAGTATGTTGTATAGCACTGTTGTAGACGGAATAAAACCGTGTGTTATCAGAATATACCGACAGTAACAGTAGCAGTTTCGATTAGAGGAGGGAATCTTATCAGTTGCAATTTCACCTACTACTAACTATCCTCGAATCGCATTCAAACCGCGTCTTTTTCTGGAATCGCTTAGAAAAGTAAACATTCTTCGAGATAATTAGCTTTGCAGTATATAGCATGTGAAAGAAGAATGCAGAGGAATGTTGTGTGGGATAATTTCAATGCAACTCTTTTGGATTAGAGCCAGAATGCTAATTACTCTGGCAAACTGGCGTCTACTGTCGTATTTGGTTAGTTTTGGGCGCTCGTGGATGCATCGGATATTTAAATTCGGGGATTGCTCAAGGCTAAGTTCCTATCATCCAACGATGAGTTTCACTTCTTCTTGTCCTTGACAGTGAGTAGGATGCAACTTTAAGGGGTCCATGGGTTTGAGAGGAGGAGGGGAACATCCGAAAAGAGTTCTAAGGCTGTCTTATCCGGTTAAGTTTTTCAGTCAGCATAACGCTTCGTTTTCACCTCATATTTACGATTTTCACAACAACAACGATATTCCTACTAAATGTGTTACGATCTCTCCGATTATTTTAATTCATATTTGACCAATAAATTCGCTATCGACAGCAAAAATTGTACATTAGAACCAGAGCCGGCTCCAGGCTTTAGCAGACTGATGGTTATTTGCTGCCCCACGTTCCTTGGGGTGAGGGTCGCATTTTCTGGACTATTAATATTAAAAGATATCGCTATATTTTAAATTCCTAATTTTGTCGTAGTTTTAACTAATTCTCTTGTAAATAACTGATTTGAAAATGTCCATGAAAAGAAGAACACATAGAATATTTGATTTGGTTGGACAAGACCTCTACAAAGAACGGGAAATCTTACTTCTTCTCTTCCCTTGCCTATGCTTTGGAAAGGAAATTCCGCTCATTTGAGGAGTAATGAACCCATTTTGGATTATATAATGATCCCAAATATTTTCTGTGCCTGTCCTTATAAGTGGCTCCTATTCTAGATTTTAATTAATGAGAAAGAGCATGTCACAAACAGTTTTGGATTTGAATGGGAGCATTCCCCCATCCAAGACGCCACTGCACGCATTCACTCAAGCCTAATTAGACTACGGAATAACCGAAACACACATCGTATATACGGGAGTGGATTGCATTGAGGTTTAGTCACGAATCTAAAAAGACGAGTGTAATGTACGTACTAACTCACCATTCTTTTCAGAGTCCCTCCGACAATGGCAGCAACGTGGACGTCCTTTCTTCTCATCTCACTAGTCACCGTGGGAACAAACATCTTCCTCCCAACTTCGGAAGCTTCCAAAATCCTGGTGGTCCTTCCGTTCTCCGCCACTAGCCACAGCAACGTAATCAGTGCTCTATCGAGGGAGTTGGCACTCAGAGGACACACAGTCAAAACCATTACGCCTTTCCCTATTTCCAATCGTCCAGCTAATTACACAGAAATAAACGTTTCGGAGGTACTCCTCCCCTACTTTAAGACACCAAAAGTCAACGATGAGGGTGGGGTATTGGACGTCTTCAAGTTGATATTAAGGGTCTCTACAGGAATCTGCAATGGCGTCCTAGAGATGCCAGAAGTTCAAAACCTCATCAAATCTGCCCAGTCTGGGGAACGCTACGATTTGATCATCAACACCATGTTCTACAGCGACTGCTTTTATGCATTCGCACACGTGTTCAACGCTCCTTTGATTCTCATTTCTCCAGCCGGGTCTTTCCCAATTACAGATCTGATTGTAGGAAACCCAGCACCTCCTTCTTTTGTGCCAAACATCTTTTCTTCCTTCAGCGATCGCATGACCTTCACAGAAAGAGCGCAGAATGCTCTGATGGACTTTATGTCAATTGCATTCCATCGTTTCTTCATATATCCAGCTTTGAATGTTGTGATGAAGAAAGGCTTTGGGGAATCAGTGCCAACGATCCAGGAGATTGAGAAGGAGAGGGTGTCATTGATTCTACTTAACTCACATCATAGTATTCTGTACCCAAGACCACTGGTTCCCACCATTGTGGAAGTAGGAGGAATGCATGTCAAACCACCAAAGGCATTGCCACAGGTGAGGAATTGTCCGTTTAATTTCAGCAAATGTTCACAGAAGAATGATCATTGGTCTATATTAACTTGTTTCCTCAAAATTAGAACTGATGTATTCTTGAAAGTAGCCAGTTGATCTCCAGCCAAGGTTGGTTAACTGAAAATATTCACATAAATCCATATCATTCTCTGATAACAATAAATTAAAGAACGTAAGAATATAATTATTGCTTAAACATATTTCGTATGCAGTGTACTGAAATAATGTTTATTCTTGTCTAACTTTGCCATGATTATTTTGGTATGTGCATGTAAATGAGTAAAGAATAATATTTAACTGATTTGTTTATAGTTAAGTGATTGCTTTTATATTTTATAATAAATAAATAGTATTAAATAATACTCTGTATCTGTATTGTCTTACTTTGTAGAACTCTATAATTGGTAAAAAGAACAATCACAATGTGGAAATTAACTTATCATAATTAAATGCTCAATGGTCAAGAATTACTCAGCCTATCATCAGGTTGAACATTAAGCATATATTAAACAGAATTTTAGTATTGTGTTTCTTATTTTGACCTATCAATCTCTAATCTTCTTCCATTAAAGGCATTCTATCTCTAGCAGAAGTAAGTTTAAATCAATGAAAAAACCAGTTAGTTTTATTAATTATGTAACATATATCTTAAAAGAGACTCATGTTTAAGGAATTCTAAAATGACGATGGTGCAATAATTTATCACAAAGTTATTATCTAATATAAAGGTATTAAAGTTAGTTTTTATTTGTAATAAGCTTCTTTCCCCATTTTGTTTTTATTAAAATATTCCATAGATTATGAGATGCCTTTAGACTAATTACTTTTCTTAATAACATCTAAGTATTTTAACATTTGAGTGCATTGCTCAGGAACTGCTAATAAGATGCCCTCCAAAATTCAAAATGACAAAATACTTCCATATTGCATTGTAAATGCTGGTATTTTCACAACATTAATTTCTTGCTACAAATATTTACATTATCTTTCCAATATTCACAGGATATAAAGAAATTCATGGATGAAGCTAAAGATGGTGTCATTTACTTCAGTTTGGGCTCCAATCTCAAGAGCGCTGAACTCCCAGAGTCTACAAGAGATGCACTGATGGCAGCCTTTGCAGAATTAAAACAGAAGGTGTTATGGAAATGGGAGACTGACAATTTGCCAGGACAACCCGCTAATGTAAAAATATCAAAGTGGTGGCCACAGGCTGACATCTTAGGTAAGGATGATTATCTTACATTATAAATTAGATTTTTTTATTTAGTGGATAATTTTGGAATCATAATGGAATCTTTTGTTACCCAATTTGTTTGTTTCATATTTGTGCTCATTCAGCTAAAATTAGGTAATGACATTTGTTCCATACATTATTTTTGCTTGAAGATGACATTTTTTATAGTTATTTGCTTATTTCAAATGAGAATCATCAATTCTTCCCCATAACCTCTAGTCTTGCTTAGGACCTTGAAAGTCATATAAATTTATTTACTTATAAAAAACATATTTTTAATGTTTTTCAGCTCTTACGTAGAAATTTTGAGGTTCCAACTGCAGCAATTACACCCTTTGTTTTTCACATTTTTCAGCATCAATTCAGTTGATTTCCTTTGGTCCAGTAAACAACTTTAGATATCTGACTGTAATTGGTTTCCTCAATATTTTACAATAAAAAATTCTGAATTCTTAATGCTAGTGCATCCACTACAGCATGGTACTCACATGTTAATTCATAAAATGCTACCTCAATTATAAAAATCCTCAAGCAACAGGGATGGCAAATATTTTGCTTTTCTTTTAAAAATTAAATTAAAAAGAGATATTCTAATAGCATGGAAACTGCAAATATCTTACAGCAATATTATTCCAAATATTTCTAAATTATGTTTTCTTTTTAATGATAAATTTTCTTTTATTTATGTAATCTTAATTTTGTAATAAAGTTCATAAAACAATACCTAAGAATACTTGAGGTTTAATAAGACAATGAATAACTCCAATTGAATACTAAATTTCATTTTAATTCTTAGTTTACTATGCATGTACTTTTTCTTACAGCTCACCCAAACACAAGACTTTTCATCACCCATGGGGGTTTGCTCAGTTTCCAAGAAGCTGTTGACCGTGGAGTTCCTCTGATCGGAATTCCATTCTATGGAGATCAAGTACTGAATTTGAACCGTGTTGTCAGCTTTGGAGTTGGTCTCAAGATGGATTTCAACAGTCTTACAAAGGAATATGTTTTGAAGCATATCAGAACTATTTTGGGTGATGATTCGTAAGTAATAGTTAAGCTTTTCCTTATTCATATACATTTGTTATAATTACTTCCTTGCAAAGATGTATGGAGGGATGTTTATATTCTAATTCACTCAAAATAAATAAGTATGTGAACTAAATGCACAAAAGAAATGTTTTTCTTAAAGACATGATTCTTGAGCATTACGATTTACCTCTCTTTCAATTAAAAACTATTTTAAAATTTATAGTGCTTCAACTGTTTTTCCTCTTTTGGTATTTTGTGCACCTTTTCCTCACAACTGATTATTGTATTATTTGGAATTATCCAGTACATTGGGCCATTGGTACATTACTATAAATATTTTTAGCTGCATCTTTTTGGTTCTTAATGTGAAGAAAATCGTTTGTTCATAACTCATTGCTATAATCATCCTCTTAGGCCTCATAGTCTCATAACATGAACGTCTCTCTTCGTAAACTTTACTGTGGGTATTTCATAGGCTTTCAAAGCAATTGGCTCAGTAATAATTTTCATCGTAGAATATATCTAATTATTTGAAGACTATTAGAGTACTAAATGTCATCTCTTCTTTCCAATTCCTTTCTAATGAGAATCTTTCCCCTATATTCATATGAAAGTTGAGTTCAATAATCACCTTTGTCATTAGGGAATTGTTTATGCAAAATTTCACAAAGTTTTGTCTGAGCTCTCTCAATTTTTACTCAAATACAATACTCTGCAATAAAAATAAGAATCTTTCTTCAATTTCTATTCTTTAGGTATTCATCTCAATTTCGTATGACGACAATTTTTCTGATTTAATTCTGCAAAAGAATAAACATCTTCAATCAATCAAAATGCATTTACATGCATTTCTTATGGGAGACAATTCAAGTCATCCAGAGTCAAACAATGGATCCTTTGGATAAACAAATATCAATATATGTAATACTCCATTGGAACTGTAATGATTCCAAAAATTTACAACCCTATCACGTCAGGAAGTGCATGAAAATGTTGCTCCAAAATCTCTCCCATGTTTTTCTTAAGAAGGTTACTGACATTGGATGAATAAATACATATATACAGTTTAGTGAATACTATATTAAATTATTTATCTTGCCATTCTATTCAATTTCATGCCTTGCATGCTACAGATTAAAACTAATCAATTTTATCACCTTAGTGATAATAATTTAATTTTCATATCTTCCTCTATGATATTAAATATAAGAAAGATAGGAATTTAATCAAAATTATGTAATATTGAATGCCACAGAATTTTCAATGTCATTGTGAATTTATAAGTTGATAATTTTAAAACCATCCTGCTGATTTTGCCAAGCTGCTTGGGATGAGAGAACAACCAAGTCAATGCCTTTGGTATAGAGATGAAAATGAGCAAACCGGAGATAATCTTTGAATTTTTTGACAGCCTTGCTCCATGCATGGAGCTCCTTGAACATGCACTCCAACTCGTAGGTCGTTAGGTTTTGTTCATGTGGTGAGGTTTTACTTGCATAAGCAACAGGAGAAAATTTATCATTGATTTTTATGATTAAGAACAGCATCTAAAGCTAACTCCTGGTGTGCATGACTAACTAGATCTAAAGATGAAAATAAAGATATTTATGAAAGGCATGACCCAGTAATGGATGCTGTGAATCTGATTGCCCATGACCCACCAGTGGGTCATATTGCCAATCATACTGATTTATCACCATTAATAAAATCTAAAAGTGCCTACCTACTTCATTATCCAGAGTCAAATGAAAGAAGTATTTTGTAACAATTTTACTGAGTACAATATTAACAATAAATTCAAATTTTAATAACCTGATAATTTCAAATGGGTGTGTCGATGATAGATAGCATATATCACTATGCTTTCACTATGCTGCATAGAGAACATATATGCCACAAGGAAGAATAGACTTGAAAAAAGTCTGACGGGACCGGGAATCGAATCCAGGTCTCCTGATAGCCAGTCAGGTGCTCTGTCCGTTGAGCTATCCTGCCAGAACATTCTCTCAAGTTATTCGGGAGACTATGTGGGCAAAGGACTTTGCAATTTTATTAAGCCTAATCTTCCTTGTGATTTATCCTGGCTGCACGCCATTTCTTGCAAATATCCCTTACCTATTTTTCTTGTTTAGAACATACAAGATTTAAAATATAATTATTTTAGTATGTACATTAATATCCTTTGAATAATAAGGAAATGGGTGTACAGAAACAAGAATTTTCTCTTACTTATCTCTCGTTCCCTCACTTGGTGACAACTGATTATTTTTGGCACATATTTCAGCTACGTTTTAATTTTTATAACCAAGCATGTAAGCAGTTAAGTTGTTGACATGCTTGGATAGTTGCCGTTGAAAAGGTATTTGTACTTCTATTAAAACCAGCATTGTAATACTAGAAGTTACGAATATGAAACTGATATGCTCATGAGAGAAAAACTCTTCATAAGTTGCTAAAATGGGAAATTGCCACTTCATAGATTCTTAGTCTGGCCATTATGAAAAGATTATAGAATGAATTTGGGGTGACGAAAAAGGTAAAACAAACTGTATTTTTGGTTCTTCCAGACCCTTTCCAGTGCTATACTTATCAGAATTCCTACTGTCCAATACTAAAAGATGTAAGCGAATTTTACTCCATTTTAGAATTAATAAAAGATTTTTTTCCACTTTAGCAGATTTTAGAACATTGATTAATTCAAATCAATTTGTCAGTTTTTGTTGTTTTTTCAATTATTATTGCAATAATTACATCAAAATTACACATACTAAAAGTAAAGGTTTTCTCCTGTTTTTATTTTTCTGGTGTATTCACAATACTTATGTTCTAAAGAAAATGGTTTGACTCTCTGCAGCTTTAAGCATAAGATGAAGCAGCTATCTGCAGTTTGGAAGGACCAGAAAGAGACGCCTCTGGAGAGAGCTGTGTTCTGGACAGAATATGTGATACGCCACAATGGAGCAAAGCATCTTCGCTCTGGAGCACTAGACTTGGCCTGGTATCAGTATTACTTGCTGGATGTAATTGCAGCTGGTTTATTGGTGTCCTTCTTAGTATTTTCAATAATTGTTGGAGCATTTTGCTTAATGTACAGAATGTGCTGCAAGAAGTCTAAAGTTTCCAAGAAGAAGGAGGGCAAGTCAAAGCAGAAGAAAAACTGAACAAGTGATTCCAAAAAGACTCAAATGTCAAATGTACAACGAAAAAGACTTCACCTTCGTTGAAACTTCATCTCTCAGGGCGTACATTTTTCATTTGTGATCCATATCCTCAACATAAAGAGTGATGAGACATTTTCCTGTTTGAGCATAGATATTTTTAAGAATTGGTTGTTGATATGGGCTGACATTATTGTTTTAGATTTTACAAAAGCAATAAGATGGAAATAAATGAATGTTTTGAAAATTTTATCTAATTTATTGATCTTGAGCCTTAATATTTTAATAAGATTCATTTCTATCTGTGATTAGATATCCATGAATAAAAATTGATAGATGATATTACACACAATTCTTTAAATAGATGGGATGAAATCTGTAATGTGATACATACTTAGTTGGATTTTCTGCAGGTTTGTTAGATTTACCACCACAGTCTTATATTTCCTTAGTTTTCTCCAGTGATGGCCCAATTACTGATGAAAAGTAATTGGGCTCGAATACAATTACTCTGACTTAAATGTTATTGTTTATATGTATCAATTACTTTCTAAAAAATTAATTGATTACAATTACAAGTAGATTACTTTGGCTACTCTCCTCAAGCTTTGGAATGAAATAATCAGCACTCCAATTTACATGTTTCTTTTAATGTCAATAGCTTAGTTTTAATAACCGTTCTTTAAATTTTAATTTTAACTTAACTTTTGAATTTTTGGATCAAATTTCTAGCTACAAGAATTTCCTATGATTTATTTAACTTTATCAATTTACAATATGAGCCTCATTGTATATTATTCCCAAAGTTTTTAAGGCACCTCCTTTATATCTAGACAAAATCTGAAGTATTGTTTTTGAAATAATGGTGACCATTACTTTCTTCTTAATAAAATAATATTTAATTAATAAACCATTACATAAACCAGTAATAGATCACTGGAACTCATTGTTCACCAAGCATTGCATCATTGAGTTCAATGCTAATGACAATATGCAGGAAATAACTATTCATTGCCTTTGAAATCATCAGATAAGAAAAACTTTGCTTAGAAGGAATTAAAGCTGAATGAATTACAAGGAAAAGCTTAAGAGAATTTAAGCATTGAAATGAATAAGTTGTTATGCACATTGAAGAATCATTAAACATGGTTCCCATTACATTACTCTTTCTCTGATTTAAATTAGAAGTTGATGCAAGTAATCTCCACTGCAATTATTGGTGAACTAAGGAAAGGAAGGACTGGAGTTAGTTAAATGAAAAAATAAGACCAGGAATTATCAAATCGACGTCATTTCCACTGGATTCAAATAATTTCAAATCAACAAAGAAGTCGATAGTCTAAAAAATTTAGCTATTTATAAAGGTGTTTGAAAATTAACGACTACTTAAATGTAACAATTACTCAAGGTGTATGAGGAGTAGATTACAAGTAAAAATTACTTTTTCTAAAAGTAACGATTACAAGCAAAAAAATGCTCAAAATGTAATTGTTACCGGTAATCTAAGTACTTTTACTCAGTTACTTACCATCGCTTGTTTTCTCTTATATTATGGCAACCCTCTTAGTGTTACTGCTAGTATGAAATAAGTTTCCATCATGCCTTGTACCTTACTTATGAGCAGTCTAGCCACACCACTAATACTGTAATAGCTAGAAAATTGCAGTCTCAATTATTCACTCTTATAGATAAGCAGAGTACGAGTTGGGTTCCTTGGTTTTTAAGGTGCACACCTCATTTTGCAAAGTTGACTCATCCTTGTTGGTTTTCCATTGGGAGGAATTCTTCACCCATGTGAATTGGCTGCCTTGGTGAGGACATCTGGTGGTGATTGGTGCAACTTGCCTTGTACACAAAGCACACAGTGGCAGTTCAGTGATTAAAATACTTGCCCAGGAAATTACAACTACGTTTGAGTCTCAGTCATGCCACTATTTTTCACTTCTTGGGTCTTAAGGCACTCAAAATCTAACACCTATCCTCATCTCATTAAGACGTTTGTTCCTTTTTCAGCTGCATACTTTGACTGTTTCAATGAAAGGTGGTTGGTTGATTTGTTTACTGCATGCCAGTCTTCACTGGCTGTCTTCATCTACGTAGATATTTTTATACCAAGGTTATGTTATTTCAACGCAGTGCAGGGGATGCATGTGACTATGCTCAGTTAAACCCATTTTTGTCATGTTATTAAACCTGATTGTTTCCATTAAAATGAATTTCTGGACTGGCTTGTCTAAGCATCTATTTCCTTCTACTTGTAATATCTGATCCTATAACATAATTAGCAGGATGTTTCCACAGATTCTCCTTGATTTATACTCTCTATATCTATTCTCTCTAAATTCATTTGAGCACTGTGGAATTAGTTTTAGTCTTCTTTTTTCAAATGCATTTTATCCTGTGTCAATGTGTATCTTGATAATAGAGAGTGATTTACTAAATTATCATATAAATCTTGATAACAACCAAAGTCTTCATAGTCCCATCGCTTCTCTCTATGACAGGGGTGAGCAAGTTCTTGGCTAATAAATGTTATAAATACTTCAATTGTATTTCCACTTATGCATTTTATAGTTAAACACTTCGTACATGGATGTGAATAGTTTCTCATGGTGTGAATTGATTGAATTTACCAACATTTGCATAAGTTCTTGTCTAATTTTCCTGTAAACAGCTACCTAGAATACGTTTAGAAACGATTTAAAATATGACTAAACTACATAATCCCCTGGTAAATATAATGCCATGTCATCGTGACTGTGAATATGTTACGTAGCGTTGGCCATGGTGCAGAATATTGCTCAGAAAATATAAAAAATTAAAGGATGATGAAAGTAGACGAGGCTAACGTCCTCACTAAAGGAAAATTCTATTCTATTAACTCGGTAATGTCTTCATGTTCGCCAAATCATCACAGTAATAATCACCAGCTCATTGGACTTAAACTATTAGAGCAAATTTCACAATGATATATCCATTTGATATTGGTCCTCGATGGAATTTAAATGTGCAATATGATTTCGTACAATAGTGGGGGATCTAGGATCGAGCTGTGGGGGGGCTTGAGAGTTGGGTTTAAAGATTCATTTTCTATTTATCGATTTTTGTAAGAAATTTTATAAAATTAAACTCAGTATGCATATTTGAATTATGTTTATTATTATCTATCGTTGTAGATAAACAATATTTTCTTCACATCTCAATAGTATGAACGATGATACATTTAAGTAATTATTCTTCTGGGGGGGGCTACAGCCCCTATAGCCCCCCCTCTGGATTCGCCACTGAATGTTACTATGTCAATAACCCTTTGAATTCGCAACAAGCGGTAAATGTGTAGATATGTCTTTGTTTAGTGAGTTTTTGTTTCCAGTTGAGAATGCTCGTGGCTTATCATTGGAATTGGCTCTCAAGGTCTCGTTCAAGCTACTCCATCTACGCGAGATGACCCCAAACGTAATACCATTGAAGTAGCGATAGGAGAGGATTTCATCAGTCGACTCACAGCTCAAGGAGATGAAGGTTAGTGTTACTCTTTCTGCATTATTTGTCCCTCCCAGTACTTGTACGAGGGGCTCTGAGAATGTTTAGGCAAATTAGCGGAATTGCATAATTTAGCACTCTCAATCAAAAATCACTGAAAAGATTATCGAATAAATCAGTGAGGAACGAAATTTGATTTATGGGACCATTTTAATGGGACACGAGGTTCTTTTTTGTCATAAACACACGGAAAGTTTGAGAATTACGTACATCATATGCTTGTTTTATGGTGAGAGAAATGAAAGAGAAAACGTCTATTCGTTCTGTTATAGTGAATAGAAACCGATATAATATGGCTTGCAAATAAGATTCGAAATGAAAATTGATAGTTGAGTTTAAAATTACTTGTCTTCGCTCAAACAGAGCTTAATCGTTTTATAGAAATCTTCGCGTTTTTCCGGTCTAATTATGTCGACCATTTCCCATTGAGTCATAAAACGGGACATTTCCAACAGTAAAACTGAACGAAACAGGAGAAAATTCTTGCTCGATTTTTTCTTGAGAGGCGTTTGATAGAATTCCAGGCCTTTTTACTGACGGAAATTTGATTTAATAAATTTAAAAGATAAAGTGGTGCTATTATTAGGAGCTATCATTCTTTACCAGAGCCCTCGGATAAATATTTAATTAGAGTTAACGATCGAGGTCCCAGATAACTATCCCGTGTTCAGTTTCGGTGAAAGCGGTCCTGGGTTCGATTCCTGGTGGGAGCCCATGTGCGAAAAGACTTACGCTGTTTAGTTTCCATTCTCTGTATGTTGACTTTTGATCTCAAATTTGGCGATGGCTGGGGACAAAGTCTTGCTGATCGAAGGATAGCAAAGGGGTAAAATTAACTCCAGAACCAGAATTTGCAGAACTTTAAAACCTAAATGTTGACGTCCCGTAGATAATTTAATTCACCAATCTATTGTTCTCCAGTTCCATCGCAGACGAGTCAAATCGTTTCCATAAAGAATGAAACTTTCATAGTTCTAGTTTCATTGAAAGATTAAATTAAAAAGAAACATCATAATAACACGAGACAAAAGAGAGTCTTAACTGCAAAACTTAAGCAAAACCACAAAATAAATTTATAATAATTTTATTAATATTAGTATAAATTAATTGTAAATTTGTTTAGTGGTATTTTTACAAGTTTTATAGTTTTAATATAAAATTCCACCTAGTACTGCGGAATCTTATTTATTATAACAAGAAAGAAATTCGATAAAGATTGATATTTTTATCGTAGATTGAAGATTTAGGGAACTAATTATGAGAACCTCGATAAGAACAAAAATGTTGCTTTTCGAAAACCTGTCCCATTGAATTAAGCTAACTTGAGAGGTGTTATATCCTCTTTTATTGATATTAGAGTACTCTATTTAATCCTACTTCCTTTTTCCCCGTTCAGAATAAACGGGCTTCAGCTCGTTACAAGTAGGGGGGGAGGAGGGCGGGTATAGTGGTAGTATAAACCTTTATGTATCATTTCCAAAATTATGTAAAGTGGTCCCCTAATATAATTATACCTACCCTACTTACTAATAATATTCGATTAGATCAGAATCGGACTGAATAACTTTGGATCTTTCTTCAATTTACGCAGCGCAGAAATTAGAGCAATATCGATAAGGAAAAGTATTTTTGGCAGTTAAAACTGGTGTTAATTGGTCTCTCATGGAACGAGTCGTTATTATATTTGTTGATTGAATGAATCTACCGATCAATCATGGTGCTACAAATAATCGATTCAATTAAAAACAAAAATAATATAACTCCTCAAACATACTTTTAATATTTCGAGTGATTATGATTATTTCGCCTTATTTCTCTCTATCCACTGTTGTTTTGAGCTCTAAATATTTCAAGCGCTTGCTCGTAATGGCCTATTTATTTGTTCTCCATATTTTTAGAACTTGTGTGTGCACAATATTCTTTCGTTAATTTAGCGTATTTTCAAAAACTAGCAGCATTATCCAGTTTTCCTTCTCGAGCCTTTAATTTCCTTTTATGTAGGAAAACTTCCGAATTTCAAGTGATATTTCATTAAAATTCACCAATAAATACATTCCGGGGGTTGTGGTTTGAATGTAGCTGTAAATAAAATAAGTATTACATTAAAACGAAAAAAAATAGATCCTTGGTAACTTGATATTTTTTCCATTCGTCATAGGTCACCATGGGTTCGACGGGGTATCCTCTAAGCATTCTGTGCTTCTCTGCAATGTTCATCCTCTGCATCTCTTCTACCCAAGTTAAGGCGGCGAAAATCCTGTTCGCATTCTCTCTTTCCGGCAAAAGTCACAACTTCTTTTTCCAAAGTTTGTCAACAGAACTTGCCTCCAGAGGCCACGACATAACCTACATAACGCCCTTCCCGATGAAGTCTACTCCGAAGAACTACAGGCAGATACCCCTGGGTGATGTCACAGAGGCATTTGGGAAGGGTCCTAAACCAGACAGTGAGGCCAGCATGTTGGATATAATACCTTTCCTGAAGAAGACCTCGATAGAAATGTGCAGAAGGACTTACGCCATGCCGGAAGTGAAGGAACTCATGGAAAAAGAGAAATTCGAAATGGTCGTCACCTCGACTTTCTTCAGTGATTGCTTCTTAGCGCTCTCGCACGTTTTCAATTCCTCCCTGGTCCTCATGTCCCCTGCTGGAACTTTTCCAAACGACGACATGATCATGGGCAATCCGGCGTTGACCTCCTTCGTTCCGAACATCTTCTCGCTGTATACGGACCACATGAGCACGTGGGAGCGTCTCGTCAACACCCTCATTACTTATTCCTTCCAACTCTATTACCGATTTTACATAATTCCGCCCCAAAACGAAGTGTTAAGGGAGGCTCTAGGGGAATCGGTGCCTCCGATTTCGGAGTTGCAAAAGAAAATAAGTCTACTGCTTCTGAACAGCCACTTCAGCTTCCAGCACCCGCACCCACTGGTGCCCGCCATTCAAGAGGTCGGAGGCATACACGTCAAACCACCGAAGCCACTACCTGAGGTAAGTCAGTGTTATGGTGAATCCATGGAGGTTGCCGAGATCTTGTGGGAATTGCCCTTCTTAATGAAGGAAGAGAGATATACATTAATATATCTTCTTTCATTATTATAGTGAATGTTTTGTCCGAATTTTATAGTTTAAGCTATTCAAAATTCAAACCGGTGTGTAATCATGAGCATCAAAATTCAAGGAATACTTGATCTAGTAAATCCACCTCAGTATTCAGCTACTAAATTTCAATACCTCCATGAAAAATTTTCTCTTTACTTCCAATGTTTATGCATTTAATTCGTTTTGAAACCATTAATTGTGATGAGCATCTCTATAAGTTACTCTTTATATTTTCCAATTAATAAAATATTTATGCACAAATTTGATAAGGTGTTAAAATATCTCAATTATATTCGCATGCTAAGAACAATGTCATCAACAGAATAGGATAATTAATTTAACCTTTTTTACTCTGTTGTATATAAAATTGCCATTGATGCATCGAAATAATAAAGGAAAACATTTCCTTCATTTGTTAGCCGCGTGTATGATTATTGTTTAAGTTAAACCATCATTTAATACTTTATAACATGCATCTCGTCTAAAACATTTGTTCAGGAGAAGAAGGAATATGTAAGCATCCTTGGGATTTAATTACTCGAATTTTTCTCAAGCAAGATGATGAATATACAGTATTAATTATAGTACTAATTATATAAAAATGCTACGTAAATGATCGATTCTATGGGCACAGGATATCAAGAAGTTCATGGACGAGGCAAAGGATGGCGTGATCTACTTCAGCATGGGCTCTTACCTTCAGAGTGCAGATCTGCCTGATTCTTCGAGGGAAGCCTTTCTGGAGGCGTTCGGAGAGTTGAAGCAGAAAGTGCTTTGGAAGTGGGAAAAAGATTCTCTTCCAGGACAACCACCGAACCTCAAACTGTCCAAATGGTGGCCCCAATCAGATATATTAGGTAAAGTGAATCTTGGGATAGCGAAGGGATGGCAGTGTGAGTCGAATAAGGTATCCACAGCACTAAGTTGCTGTGCATTAACTCGACATTTAAAACAAAGTGTGCAAGTATTCAGTAAGATGTCCAAACTTTTTGTCGAATTCATATTGATTCAGTTCAGAGTTTATCAAGGTGGGATTGATTAATACGCCTTTAAAGAAAAATTTTCAAATTAAAATTTGGAATCATAAGATTTAACTATTAATTTAACTATTAACGTTATCGCCGCAAAAGAAATATTTTGAAATTATGATTAACAAATAAAGTATTAAAAAATATAGTCCAAGTATCATTTTTAAATCAAATATCACGTAAGTTAATGGTTTTGATGAAATTCGATCTTATTTAAATTGCGACTGATTCACGAATAAATGGCATTTGCTGATCACAAATGGATGATAATGATTGGATGTTCTCCATTCACCCTCAGTCGATAAATAACATTCCTTGATTTAGGAAATAGAATAAGTAAGATAACTTGAATTTCAGCTCACTGAAATTACTACATCATAGAAATTATTTCCATTGATTATCATCAATCAAAAAGACTTCCTTGTTTTTTTTAGAAACAATAATTGAGAAATCAACTGCATTTCATCAATATTTCAATAACTAATCCTTCACACCATAGTTTATTCAAACAGGCTTAAAGCAGATTATTTTTGGCTCAAAGAGTGAATTACTAATGCTCCAATTGGATTTTCCTCTCATAGAAATATACTTCGAACATTAAGGTAATCGATTTCTGTTTTCATTTCCCGAACAGCGCACCCAAACACCAAGCTGTTCATCACTCATGGAGGTTTGCTGAGTTTCCAAGAAGCAACGATCCGAGGCGTCCCATTAATCGGTATTCCTGTTTTTGGCGATCAGCAGATGAACGTCAATCGAGCTGTCAGCCACGGAGTGGGTCTGAAGATGAGCTTATCGACGCTGACCAAAGAGACCATTTTGAAGACCATCAGAACAGTTCTGGAAAATCCCTCGTGAGTTCCTATTTTCGAAAGAATGGTATTCCTACTTTTTATTCCTACTTCCCGAAATTCCCAGATACGATCTCTAACTCATTAAGCAATTAGTGGAGGCATTCAATTATTTCACCTCTTGCAGCGACCACTTGTTGTGCACCTTCCATCCTTGCTGGAAGGTTCTGTACAGTGCGATTTATTGATTTTATGAGTGAGAGAAGTCATTCCGTGGAGATTTGCTTCCTCAGATTCAGTTCTGCTTTCTTATACGTACATAATTAATTATATACGCAAATGTAACTAAAGTTTGAGAATGCAAGTGTTAGGGTACACTTATAGGTCAATTCAGATTTCCTGACGTATGAAACAACACCTTCGTTAGTTTGTCTTAATTGATTCTGAATAGGAAGGAAGTAAATATGATATTAATAAGTTCTACTTTACTACCTCATGATAGAAAGCGTGCTTGGAGTTCTATGATTTATTTGTTAAATTCTACTATTTTCATTTCTTAAAGATAACGTATTTATAAAACACCAACAATGGAATAATATACTTTGGTAGCAACAGGACTAATTCCTGAAATTCGAAAGCAAAATTAAAGCGTATTCAAAAAGATTCCACACGCGAATGTGGCTCTCCAGTGGATTGATAGGCCTTGACGTGGTCCATGTGATTTTCTTGCTCCTAACCTTAAACTGTCATCATATAGATTAATAAAAAATTGAGAGCAAAGTGAGAGAACAAATCTTTACAACTTACGGTTCCTTGATACCCACACAGCGGTAAAACAACCATAGAGAAGAGGGACTAATGAAAACCACGAAAACAAAGAGGCAGAGTAAAATATGATATAGCTACTAAGCAAAATTTTCAGTAAATCGGAGGTCTAGGCAAAGTTGTTAAGAAATAATATATTTTGACGAAATTTGCGTATATATTATCAAAGTTTGTGTTATTTAGGCCCGTAAACTATAATCTACGATATGAAAATAAATAATTTATTAAAATTTCTTTCTTTTGATACATATGTAGATTCTGTATAGCAAGTCTTATTATTTTTATTTTGCAAAATAATTAAAAACTACAGGCGGTAAAAGAGAATTTGGCATTTATTTCTTACGGGAAATCTAATGCTCCTACTTCTCATATTGGATCCAACCGATGGCTAAAAAGAAAGTAGTCTATTATCTGTGAGGAGATAAGATTTAAAAAAGATGCCAATCTTGAAACTTGTAAGGTTTAGTTAAAGAGTTATTAGAAGAAAATAAATCCGCCACCTCCTCTAGCTCCCAATCCACTATCCCTTTTCCCTCAGCTTACTGCTTTTTAACGAACTCAATGGTCCCCATCGAAAAATGTAATTTATCGAAATGAAAAGCGTTCTAAATACCACTTCACGACATTCATTTAGTCATATTTCATCAACATCGTTGGATGGTTTTTGTCGAATGCTGTTAAAGACAGACGATTATTTGAACTTTTTGAACAGTCGTTGACCGAATCTACAGCTATTGAAAATTCATTTAGTGTAAAGGTAAGGTACCCCATTACAGATTTATTATAGGTATAGATGAATTTATTATAAGTATAGATGTAGATTCATATTTACGCATTATTAATTAATATCTGCATCCAAATTATCGCAGTTCACAATTCTTTTTCCTGTCCATAAAAACCTTTTTCGGGAGTAAATTTCCTCTAGAATTTTTATCGTTTTGACGGTAAATAAAGTTCGTAACGGCTGCAAGTTCACTATACGAATCGATAATCGAAGATAGCGATAAAGAAAGCGTTTTTTAAAATCAAGATCTCGCTTAGACACGATGACTACTTTAAAAGAGGAACGAAAAAAAACAGCCATCGTTACTGAAAGCCTTTTCCGTTGGAACTGGTTTGCTTTCGCGATCCTTCGACTGATAACAGATTGGTGTAATGAATATTCAGCTAATTTTTGGGTCAAATAAAATTAAAATTATCCAATATACCGGCAAAGGTATTATTGTTAAGTCAATTAAATGCTCACACGTGTTAGAATTTAAGTACTACTGTTTGTACAGAAAGTGATGTTAGAATAAGGTGACCATAGCCCAAGAAAGCGATAAGAGGATCCATAAATAAAAGGGATCAATCAGAACACATTATTTATAAACTTTTCAACTAAGTGTTTATTTCCTCAATTAAGAATTATTCGAAATTGCCAATTTATAAATGGAAATTCTATCTTAATCAGAGGAAAAGGACCCGGAATTTCAACGAGAAAATAGACTCGAGAGCTTTGGTACGTTTTCAATGTGAACTTCAATTTCAGTCCAATCGACGAAGCCATGACTTTGTGTAACTCCATCCTAGCCGTGGAGGGAAATACAGTTTTACGAGAATATTTATAAGTTTCCAGCTGCATGTTTTAAAAAGCCTGAAGATGAACTTGCAATTATAAACCGATCGCCATCTTTAATAAATATTCTCGTAAAACTGTAAATGCTTTTTTTTTCTAATCACCTGAAATTGCTTCTTTTAGAAGCGAAAGTCAATGCCTCAACATTTGGTAGTTATCCTTAACAGGTAAGGAAATATCCCAAGGAAGAACGCACAAGAAAAAAGTCTGCAGGAGACTGTCCTACTATTATTAAAAAAATACGCCTTCTCGTGCAAATTCACCTACATGTGTTTTCTTGTTGCTAACGATAGATCTAAAATTTTATATGGTGCACTTTGATATTTTTCCAATCTCAATTTTAACATTATGAGTATCTGTTGTGATTGCTGCTGAAAATATATATTTCCAATATTCCCCGGGGAATGAAACAATTACAATCAGAAGAAAATGCTTCCAAACAGGACGAAGTAAAATTTTGACAAAAGTTACGGAAGGACAAGTTAAAAAATGCGACTTTTTGGAGAAAAATAGACTTAAGGTCACCCTATTTTACTAGAAAGACAGAAGAATAAATGTTCTAGTCTACAGGCAAACCAGTCTGATGCTGATTATGCTGTTACCGCTGAGCAATTTTGTCTTCAATTGCGTTTGATTTAATAAATAAAAGAAGCTTTTCAAGAAAATAACGACTAAGTAACACCACATAATAGTTAGCAGTTGAACACTATAATTTCTTCCAATAAAGGTTAATATGTAATGAATATTTAACACTTAAAACTAATTGTCTCCTACTTCCATTTTTTTACATTTTGTAATTTTCTCCACATATTTATGCATGACACTGCTGTTGTATCGAACATAGTATAGACCTGGACTTAAACACGTTCCATTGCAAAGCTCTACGACTGGTGGAATATGCTCTACTCTCACCACTGTACACTCACAAGAGCAATTCTTTCAGTTTAGGGCAAATAAATTCTCTTGATCGGTATTTTGAGTCAATATCGATATCGTGCTTAATCTGAGTCGCAGTGATTCCAATCAAAACAAAGTAAATTTGCGCAGTTTCACGGCTTGGTATTCTACTCCATTGAGGAACAACCAACCGAGGAATACTAAGGAACATCACAACAAGAGCATAAGAGACGTACTGATTAGGAAGCATTGACTTTTCAATATTTGATACGAACTTGTTTTCATAATTTGCGAAGATGTATCACAATTGTCCACCTTTTGCAAGTAAATTGAACGATAATCGATCTAAATAACTGTTTTGCTAACTCTATGTTTAAGTTTAGTCATATTGATTATATTTGTAACTAATTTGATTATAATTAAGGATATTACCAGCGAAAATATATTCAAATTACTTAGTATGAAGAAAATAAGGTTACTGTTCAATTACATCATAATAGATAGCCTGTAAAATATGAAGTTCATGAGAAACATTTGAAAAATTTAGTGTATTTTCATATTATAAAAATTTGAATGAGGTTCTGTAATGAGAACCTGTTGGTTCGAAATAATGGCTTTTCCTCTATCGTGCAAAGATACTCTAAATTTACGATTAGTTAAAATCTTACCTTAAATTGGCCGCATTAATTCTTTTTACCAAAATTTACGCAACCTACCCTAGAGTACTGTTTATTCAATGTCACCTCATATTTACTGATTATTTTTACATTTTGATGAAACAGACTCGGCCATAACCATCGTCTAAAGTGTTTTATTTATCTCAAATTGGTATATTTTAAATCGGTTTTTCGCAGATTCTCCGAGAATATGAAGAGGCGGTCCTCCATCGCCAAAGACAACCCTCTGCCTCCGCTGGAGAAGGCTGTGTACTGGGTGGAGTACGTGTTGAGACACGGAGGAGCACATCACATGAGATCTGCAGGAGCCGATCTGGCGTGGTACCAATTCTTATTGGTGGATGTAGTGGCGATATTGGTACTCGGCCTCGTCACTGTGATGGTGCTGATGCTGATCATACTGAAGGTGGCGTTGAGGATGTGTGGATCGGGGAAGAAGGCCAAGGTTAAGAAGCAATAGACAAATGCGTGACATCTCAAATCATTGCCAAATAAACTGCGTTGCTTTCCACATCTCTCTTTACGTATCCGGTGAGATGCGCTCAGATATATTTTGGGCCAAACCCACGATCATCGACCAGACTCATCAAACTCAATCTTGGAACTGATTCGATACAAGACAAATACGATTGCAGCTCTGTAAGTTTGTAAAAAAAGAACTATTTGCGATAGGAAAATAATGAAATTATTTATGTTTCACATTTTATTGTATTGTATTACTTATTTTTCCACAAACGTATTTCTTTAGGCACGACTAGTTTCAGCGAATGATTGTTATGAATTACGAATGATAAGGTGAGGATGGAGACGATCATGCACTACGAAAACTAATCTAAAACCATTTGCTGTTCGCAATCACACAATTTTATAGTTTTAACCTAGCATAGAATATGCTTCTGAAACTAGCAGTGATAGTCTAAGGGGAACCCTTTAAATGCGCTCGGGAACCAAATCTTAGATCCTTCGAAATATGAAACCGTTTGTCTTATTGTTGAGTGCGATAACCACAGTGACTATGGCGATATAGATTGATATACGTTAATTGCATATCTATCATGACCCTCCACAATATCAATTATATGTTGTTTTTCGTATACATCCAAGTTTTCGTTTTGGGGAGAGCAATATGAATGCTCGGGAGAAATTAAATCTTCCGGACAGAGCTAACCGTAGTGAGATTGTTTGCACGAATAATAAAAGTGGAAAATTTAGACCAAAGGTAGATAACCTGTCCTGACACACTTAAGTTACTTGCCGTGCACATATACTCAAGGTTCGACCATTCAAATTACTATTAAGAATGTGAGTTTAACAGTTTTATATGCTATGTTTGAGTATAAAGCAAACAATGGGAGGAATGAAATAAGTAATGCTGATGGGAAAGTTAAAAATGCTGTAACCGCAAAAGGTAGCACACAAGAAACGGGCCACAAATTCCAAACACTTGATGAAATTATCTCCAGATGTTCTCCAAGTAAACTCAGAGGGAGATTCGTGATCTCGGGAGTCACCGAATAAAGAAAACAGGCATCACTCTGCCGCAGGCACGAAATATGAAGACTTAAAGAAATCAGTATGTAATTGATTTCTATTGGTACAACGACAGAAAGATTTTCGTAGTTGGGTACCCCTATGTCTTCATCGAAAGTTCTTTCCATGAGTTTATGGCAACAGAATTTCATAATTATGGTTGACTTTAATCAATCCATAAAACTCATCACCTCTTCAATAAAAATAGATATTTAAATCAGCCAAAATAAATAATTATACCCAAAGAAAAATATTCTTTCGTAAGAATAAATATGATGAAAGCAAAATCCATTCCCTGAATTCCAAAATGCCACAAACGCCCTTAGATTGAACCTCCAGTTAGAAACATATAAAGCGTATAAAATGGGCAGATCGAGCCATTCACCCACAATTAAGAGACGCGAACCTCATCTCAAAACATGACAGTTTAATGTATTTTCTTCCCAATTCTGTTTAATACACCGCCTCGAGTGCGTCTAAAATGTCCAAAAATCCTATGCCGTTGCAAATCAATTTATTAAGATTCAATCTGATCAAGAACCACTTCAGAATGTTTTCTCTTTAAATAATTTCTAAAGACACAAAAGTTGATGAGCTTCCTAATAAGTAAAAACTCATATTTCGGCTGAAAGATAACTTTTCTAGCATTTACATTAATCTAAAACAAAACCTTAAGCAGCTTAAAACCATACATAAATATACGTTTTAATGTGCATTTTGCATATTAAAACCTTAAATGTCAAAAGGAATCTTAGGAAAACAAAACATTTTTACCAAAACTGAGAGGAATACCATAAGATATTAGAATTTAAATTCATTCACAGAAAAATTACCTGTTTCTAATGACCTTGGGAATCATTTTCAGTATCTACTTAACAGTCAAAATATATCTTATTAAAGTATAAAATATGTTAATTTACGACAATCTTCATGTTTTAAATCTTTGCGATAAAGCCTAAAAAGTCACGTAAAATCGGACTATGAGAAGATGCGTCATTTTTGTCAGTCACATGCACAGTTCGTGACTCGAAGTTTGTTGATCCTCGAAGGCGATCTTATCGAGTTATGGAGAGACTGTAAACAACGCCAAGTTATTTGTAAGAAGAGACGAATCTGTCATCGGCGCTACGGGATTAAAGACGATTTCCCCCTCCTTCCTAATTTCATCGGATCCATACATTCATAATGGCAATAAAATATTGTGACATAAAGGAAATACTAAGTATTAAAACGAAAAATATTTCTTAAAACTTATTTTTTCATTCAATGGAAGCTCAATATTGATTCCACGATTGAATGAGTAAAAGTGCGAAGAGGAAAGACTACATCCGTAAGATCGAGTCAAAGAAACTTTGCATACACCTGCCAAGATCCAGTATATATATAAAGGTAAGGTATAAAGATTCAATTAGAAATGAATTATGTTCTTTAAGGTATTTACTGAAAAACATTTTATGATTTTAAATTCCAGTAACCTGTAATTGACTTGACTTTGAATTTATTTAACCTGGGGGAGATGAAGCCAAACGAAGACCATGGATGTCAATTAAGGGAATAAGTTTGAGAATGCTAAACAACGAATGCAGCACCATAACTTTGTAAAAATGCGTTATTTGTGTTTAGAATATGATGAAATTATTTAGATACCCTGACCTACGCAACCAAACCAAATATATGGCAAATGTTTCTTAAATTTTTCACACGCATTGTAGTGGCGCTGAGGTCGTGGCTTATCAATATCGTAACTTAACTCGATCTTGTTTTGCGGTCGAAAGCTAAGCCGAAGAGGTTAGACTGGCATGATTAGAAATGAACTTTCATTCAATTGAAAATTAATGCTATGTGCATTCAGCGATAATTCTCGCTGTTTTATTCGTGGTAATCTTATACGTAAAACGCCAATAAGACAGATTGATTTACATCGTTCTATTTCTATTAAAAATTTAGATAATGTCCCTGTTTCAAACCGCAGGTTACAATTCCTTTGCAAACAACACGAATCACCAAACGCTGTAATGAAAATAGATAAACGAGACTATACATACAAATCATCACAATGGTAATGAATAATCAAAAAGTGAATTGCCGCGTTTGGAAGGCGCCGAGCGTTCTTTGCCGCCTCTTGATTGGCGACTTGTTTACCTTGCCAACGAAGTCTCTTTCGTCATTTCTCGAACACGGAAAGTTTACATAACGCCGATAAAAGACGCAGTGCGTTGCTATTTGTGATGCAGCAGACATACGAGGGTACCAGATAGTATTTCCATATAAATGCGAAAACATCCATTACTTTTAAAACGTGTATGATCAAAGTACGGCGAATAAGACGGTAGCTAATTTTCAGAATTGAGTGTCAAGGCCTCGTCCATGGTGTAACGTTGCGACATTTCTCTTTGTTGTTGTTTCCTGCTCAGTCTACGCGCCATGTCCATTCTAGTCTCGGAAGTGGAAGTGAGAAGATCAAGAGAAGCATAAGGTAAGTCCTTTATTCTTCTTTAATAATATTAGGATACGGAATTCTAAACAGGTTACTATTTATTACACCAGTTCATGAGTGGCTATGTTCATATTTTTATAATAAAAACGATCGAAGGGATTTTTAACAAATCACTCCGAAAGAAAACAGCAGCAATGAGTCACCGATCAGCTGACGGCTATTGTTTGCTCGAACAACTTTCTCAAAATTATAGAAGACATTCATAGTTTAAGCCATCCATTCCTGTTTAAGGTGTTATCATCGAATACATGTAATCATTGTGTCAGTATTTGATATTAATTCAGAACATTCTTATTAGTTCACGCACTACCATCAAAACTCAGTAAAAATTATAAGGATTATTTAGTTGCTTGGATTGCAAATTCCTTTCATTCAGTACACCCTCTTTTAAGATTGAATGCAGTGAGAATGAGAAATTAGTTATCACAAAAGTGCATGAGTTATTGAAAATCTGACCACAAAGCAATGACTACGAGGAACGACGATAGCAAACTCGAAACTTGTCATCGCATCTGTAATCGATTTCCTCTAATCAGAGATAAAACATCATTTTTATATGCACTCTTATCGACACTTATGAGAGGAACTATCGAAAGTGGGGATGCTGGATTAGATTCATTTTTCAAACGACGCTCACGCTTTCTCAAGGTTAGAACTAGAGGCGTTCTTCTACTTATTCGATAAAATATTCTATTGGCCTTGATCGTCAATAACGTCTGAGGTGGGCAACTTTTTTCGATGGATTGCAAATGGATTGATACTTTTCCGGGATTTGGATTTGTAGATGGAAGTTAGAGCTATATGTATGTCTCACACAGTTATAGAATAAATAAATTTCACAATGCTTATGATCGTTGACGAGTTCTTTTTTTGCAAAATAAATTGTTATTTATAAAGACCAAAATGGCCAATAGTCTCGAACTTAATTCTAAGGAAAATGCATTATTTGATTCTTTATCGGCAACGTTAGACCCGGTGAGTATTTTTGCCGTCTAAAATAGCTAACTTTCGTCAACCTTGAATTTTTTGACAATGCAGAAAATTGCGAAACGTTGGCTGTATATTTTAAAGTGGATGTGGCTATGTTATTTGGTAGAAACAGAATCCGAAAAGATATAAATTGAAGCAGTTTTCGTATCACAATAATATTCTATTACCAGTCTATTTATAGTATGAGTCATTTTCGTGAGTATTGTGCTGGTAAATCTGTCTTTAAATGATCTCTATGTTATTCTGTGCTTCGCTCCAAGAAGGAGGGCCAAGTCACACTATTTAATTTGGAATAAACAACTAATCAAATAACACGGAATATCAATATGTGGGTAAGTTTAATCTAAAAAGCAAAGGCTTGTTTAATCAGTATCAGCATTCATCCCTTTATCTCTATTCATTAGAATCCGTGAATTCCACTTCGTGATCTACGATGTAATTTCTCTCAGCTAATGGCTAATTCATGATTAATTAAAATATGATGATCCAAACGTTGAGACTTTATGCCCTTTTTGTGTGACACATTATATGTAAATCGATTTTAAATAAATATAAAAATGTAAGTCTTACAATGTAGAATATGCTCAAAGTCTATTAATATGTTCTATTTACAGTCTAAGAAAAATTAAGATATAATCTGCTAAGACGGGAATTAAATGTTAAACAGGCAACGATAAGAATTTTTAGGGAATAAAAGTATTTTTTATTGCTATTTGTTTATTCTATTAATATCCTCTATTGCATCGTGACGGAAATTTCAATAAATTTATTTTGAAATATTTGTTTCTTTTAACGCAAAACAATTGCCTCGACAAATATAACATGAATACGGTTGATAGGAAATTACAATTATTATGATGTTACACTTGCATACATATTACACTGTTATGATTTTTTCAGGTACTTCTGCTATGAATTCATCAGGAACAACTCGAAGGACATCATGTTGGTTTGCCGCGTTTCTTGTGTTCCCTCAATTAGTCAGCTCCGAGAAAATCTTATTCGCGTTCCCATTTTCTGCGACGAGCCACAACATCTTCTTCAACACTTTGTCCACAGAACTCGCCTCAAGAGGACACGAAGTGACGTACATATCGCCCTACCCCATCAAGTCCCCCCCTAACAGCTACAAGCAGATAGTTGTCAAGGATATCCTTAAAGCCACCGCCAGAGCTCACACTCCCACCTCGGAGTCTGGGCTGTACCACACCTTCAAGTTTCTGCGAGACACTTCTTTGGAAGTGTGCCGCACGGCGTATGCGACTCCAGAGATCAAAGAGTTGACCAAATCCGGGCAGTTTGACATGGTGGTCTCGTCGATATTCTTCAGCGACTGCTTCCACGTCCTGTCCCACGTCTTCAACGCATCTCTGGTCCTCATGTCCCCTGCTGGGACCTTTCCGAACGATGACTTAATGATGGGGAACCCGGCTCTTCCGTCCTTCGTGCCAAACATATTCTCCACGCACACGGATCGAATGAACTTTTGGGAGAGGCTGACCAACACTCTGACGGTTTATTCCTTCCAGTTGTACAACAAAATCTTCATCGTTCCGTACCACGAGGAGATAATTAGAGATGTGTTCGGAGATTCTATGCCGTCAGTTTCGGAAGTGCAGTCTAAAACAAGTTTGTTGCTATTAAACAGCCACTTCAGCTTCTTGTACCCTCATCCAGCAGTACCCACGGTGGTCGAGGTTGGCGGGATGCATGTCAAGCAGCCAAAGCCTTTGCCAGAGGTAAGTAGAAATATGTTTCCAGAAGAAGCAAAGCCAGTATTTTTCTTCATCCTACTCCTTGAGTCATGTATCATTCCTCAAAATATTTCAGAAAATCGGTCGATTATTACGGTAAATAACAATATTCAAATTCAAGTCATCAAAAATAGTATTGATAACATATAAATATTTAAGTATGAAAACATTCACCTTAATGGTCATCGTCCTAATGGAACCTGTTCATGTAGAGCTAGGTTTTCTTCAAAATTAGGAATTGAAAACCTAAAAATGATACCTTATTAAGCATCGCCATCACGCATAGAATAATTTAAGTTTAACAATATCCATGGAGATGGCTATTACAACGCAAGAGAGAATTCGCTGAGGAAATTTGTATTCCTGACTACATAAGGACATAATTTTCGTAATTAAATAACTACGACGTGTAAATTATACAAAAAACCTACATAAATTTCGGTAATTGCATATACGTATGATATAATAAAATAATATTGAAAGAACTTGTTGTAGGGTAATTTGCGACCGTCTAGTGTGTTTTCAATATAATTTTTGAGAATTTAACCTGAATTGTGTGTTTGGGATAAGATATATTCGTTAAAGGATACTAATTACATTAAGAAATTATAAAATTATTGTACTAATTTTATAAAGTCTTATAAAATTGTAATTATACATATACTATTAAGTTAATTTGAATATTGCTGATCGAATAACCGGTATTCATTAAATATGTCTCATCACCATTGCAAAAATATAATCTTTTATAAAAAGGGGAGAACGAAAACTGAACCGCTAAATGAACTTATGGAAACTTCATAAAAATATATTTCAATTGTTCATTACCGCAGCCGTTAAAGACAATGAATGTTTTTATCACGACTCGCCCCCCCGGTGGGTTCCCTCATTAAAAATTACTGCACCAAATCTTTAAAAACACCTTAAAGAGCTACACATAGGCTGGTATTTTAATTCAAATTAAGTAGTACTTACTTCTTTTCACTAAAGCAAATGGGTACACATAAGAAGCAAAACCTAATTCCTTCCATAGGATATCAAGAAGTTCATGGACGAAGCTAAAGATGGCGTGATCTACTTCAGCATGGGCTCCTACCTCCAGAGCACGGATTTTCCGGAGCCGTTGAGGAGAGCGTTTTTAGAGGCATTTGGAGAATTGAAGCAGAAAGTGCTTTGGAAGTGGGAGGAGGACTCCCTTCCAGGGCAACCATCGAACGTCAGACTGTCCAAATGGTGGCCTCAGTCGGACGTATTAGGTAAAGTGAACATGTAAAGCAAATGCATTTTACCGCTCGATAGAGTTCTGAAAATCTTATTTAAACGATAACTAATACAAGTCTACCTTTCGTATACATCGTATGCCTCTTACTCAACGATAGACCATAACAAATGATTAATTTTTATAAATAGGAAAACATCTTCATTGATGAATTTAACCAATTAAAATTAAGAATTGTACAAAAGCCATGTTTTCGATAAATTCGTGTCCATGGTTTTAAATTTGATACTACTGTTGATCTAAGAAAATATGATTGTTCCGTACTCATATGTTTATACAATTTGCAAATTTTTCCTGAGGTGATCCTGGCCTTTAGTGTTGCCTCTTTCTCAAAATCTTTCCAATAAGCCGAATATTGAAGTTCAATATGTCTGACAAAAGTGCAGAGGCAAGATTATGATCACATAGAGTTAAGTAGACATTTTTTTGTCAAACCCTCATATTACGTCCCTCGAAATAAATCTCTCTATGATGCGAAGAACTAATATTAATCTTTCTTCCCTGAGCACCTTCTCTTCTTCCATCTGAAAACTAATACCTAAAAAACTTGCGATTCTTCCACTTGTATTCTATTTATTTGTAAAAAGCGGAGTTGTCTCTATTCATTGACCCACTAGCTAATATTCTTTTGCACACCAGTCCCTTATGAAAGGGGTCCACACGAATTAGCAAATATCGACCTCTTCTACTCAAGTTCTGCGTGATCATTACAAGAGATGCAAAAATAACGCTCATAAATGTTTTTGAAAACATTTATATTATAGCTCGTGCTATTTACATTAATCTCATACATAAATTCCATTCTGGATCTATTTTTCACTACAAGAGAATTATAATACTCTTAGTAATAAATAAATATTTATTTAGCGAACAATTTTGTAATATTTTCCCGTTTATTCTGAACTGACTTGCGAGCAGCAATCGACCCTTGACAATGTAATATTGGACCCCTGAAGGGCATATGGACCATTTTGTGGAACTCTGCTTCATAGTGTGTTCTTTCTCAATGTTCCCGGAGATTTTTCGCAAGCTTTCATTTGTCTATATCAAAACTATGAAGCAGTAGCAGGTAAATCAGAAACTCCACGAATGCTGAAATAATTATACCCAGGGCTACCATCGATGAGGACCCAAATATAAGATTTCTCAACTGAAAATAAAATACAATTGGTAAAGCAGATTTATTCACAATATTTCGCATTTCCAGTGATTTTCTCCATCAATTCTTTGTCTTTTACCTCTACCCGTCAACTGGCAAGGGGCCTAGGGCCTAAAGCGCTCTCTCACTGCCAGCACAAGCACAGAAATCAAGCTACTGACAACTCATAAGTGTACACTTAAGATAAGTTTAAACTGGCGAGTAACTTGCGACAAATCTCGCGCAAGACACTTCTTATACGAAAGGAATTATCCTTTACGCTACATGCAATAAATTGTCCCGACTTTCTGTCGCAACAATGTTGCAAGTTTAAACTCCCTCGAGTTCTTGCAGAGGCGCTTCTTATTGCATACAATGTGAGAGACCATTCGACTGATTTCGATCTAGATCGAATAAGACAAAGTAAGCATGTACTATGTAAAATAAGTACATTTCTTAGAAATAAGCACAATTTCTTTTTCTCCTTTGAAATAAGCACGATTCTTAGAAATAGGGCAGCCCTGCTTATACCTCTAGAATCAGCAGAAATACATTTATTTCTGCTGATTCTAGAGGTATAAGGAATTTATGTCAGCATTCGTGGAACTTCTGATTTACATAGCTCTGCTTGATAATTTTGATATTTTTAAATGGCACATGACCTGACCTCATTTAAATTAATCCTCACGATTTGTTTTCCTATTTCTCGATTTGATGTTGAATTTTAATTATCCCCTATTATTCATTTCAATATTAAGCTCACCAAAATACGAAGCTGTTCATCACCCACGGGGGGCTGCTGAGTTTAGAGGAGGCGTTCATCCGTGGGGTCCCGTTGATTGGCATTCCTGTTTTTGGTGATCAGCAGCTCAACATGAATCGAGTGACGGACCTGGGAGTTGGCCTCAAGATGAGCCTGTCCTCATTGACAAAGGAAACTATTTTGAAGACCATCAAAACCGTTCTTGAGGATCCTTCGTGAGTACTGCAGTTCCAGTTCAAATTCCATTAAATTGCTGCCAACATAGTCAGCAGATTGATCTGCGAATCTGCGATGAGACTCCATCCAAGAAAAATAATCAACGACAGCTAAAGATGCTCACTTTAGGGTGATTGGGATGAAATATTTTCTCACAGAAAAGCAAGTCATTATTTGCTAACAGAAAATATACTAAAAAAGAACATAGGTTATCTTAAATCCTATGAAACCGTTGGAAGGTGCCCTCACTCCCTTGATAACGTTGTATTAAAGCTGCAGATATGACAAGGAATTCAAACTAGCAACAGCACTGTTCTACGATTACTATGCATACTTTTCATTTTAAAGAAAATATGGCATTTTGACAGAATGATTGTTATTTTGATTAAATTAGGAAATTGTCTTACGTCGTCCTCCCTCCCACCGGGAAGATTTAACGTCCACCCATAATGTAAACCCATGTGTTGCAATTCTGTTTTTTTGATTTTTTAATCATTCAGCACGTGCTCATACGCGAACATCCAACAAAAAATTCATTTGCAGAATCAGTATTCGTTAGCCGAGTACAAAAACCAGCAAAAATAGTTTTAGGAAAACAGAAGGGTAAAACACTGTGAGAGTAATAACTGAGTTCTTTTGTTTGTGATATTTAAGCATATCTATCATTGATAGTTTTCATGGGAATATGAAAAGGAATACTTCCGGATTCAAGTCGAATATCTTACATAACCTACAATATTTAAATTTTTAAATCGCGCGAATACTAGAAATTTTTGTTAACTTTATACATCATTCTGCAAAAATGGAAATTCAATTATGTTACTATGATTTTAATCTTCATAGAAAAATGATTTATAATAATTTAGTGATTTAATACCATGGAAATTCATAAGCGTTCGCCTCAAAAATTAAAAAAAATAGTAACAATGAGTAACCTTTAATAAACAGTTTCTAAAATTTCCATATACTATGAATAAGTAATGAACACTTTCATACAGGAATGCATTTCAAGTATCGCAATTTCATTGGCTATTTTGTTATTTTTTCCTTTTACACTTGTTTACTTTCAACTGATGAGTTCAGGCTTAACTTCGAGTTAGCAACACAGAGATTCATTGTCACAGATTTTACTAAGCCTGCAGTATCACTAAACTTTATAACGGTTTAGTAAGAGCTGTGATAATTAATCTTAGTGGCTACTTCCATCGCCTATGAGATACTTTCTATTTATTTGACTCCCTTCTCTTCCTGATCTCAGACTCATCATTCAATCATCCTTTTCCTACCACTTACACCCTCGTCGTTTTAATCTTGGTTCGTTCTTGGTCGTTGGTCTCCTTCCAATGCAATGATGCAAATTTTCCAGTAACTCATCCTTTCATCAACTCCGGCAAATATTTCATTTATATGCGGATACAGAGTCCGCCAAAATGTATACACACTTCAGGAAAAGAAAATCTAGCAAAAATTCTGAAATATTTAATTCGTTGGGATTTCTTGAGATCAACAGAAGTTTATTTTTATCCTCTGCAATGAAAAGAGGAATTCTAATCAGCGTTTCATTAGCTTCAGGACATTTGTCAGCGCCCAAACTGCTGAATGAGCTCAACACAACCTGCAATCGTCAATTCGAGGATTTGTCTTCTCTCCACTCAAATCAGTAGATTTGCTCAGGTTATTCACACACCCTCTTTTCTATTGATGTTTTCCTGCATCTTTTCGACTAAGATATATTAACCGTGCATAAAATAAGGCATACTTTAGGAAAAAGAGGGAAAATTTTACTTCCGGGCATTCATTTACTTTAGTTTTTTTGCATATACTCTTTCTAAATTTTTAATTTCTATTTATACACAATGCTAATATTTTTATTGATATTATTGACGATAGGCTAGATGGAAGAAGAGATTTTTCAGTAATTAATAATTATTAATTATAATTTGCCTCATGTACCCATTTCTCACTCTTTCAATGCTGCAATTCTCTCATCCATTCCTCCTTCTATTACTGTTTTCAATACGCTATTGTGCCGCAACATATGTATAATAAGTGTGTCTCTACTTCTTCTTTCAGTTTTCATTAGACTACTTTTTAACTACGACTTCTTCATTGATTACTATTTCCGTCCATTTGTTCGCTGACACCACATCTCAATCCCTTCCAATTCGCCTTGCAGTGACCAAGTTCACTTCCATTCAGGACAATGCTTCATATATATATGTTTTAATGAATATCTTCCGTAGTTCCAGACTCGTGTTACTATCTCTTAGAAGTCTCCTCTTCTCTCTACTGTTTGCTTGCACTACTCTCCTCACGATATCTTTCTTGCTTTTTCCATCGCTAGTGATTCTGCTTCCCAGATTGCAAAATCCTTCCCATTGCTCAAGTTTTCGCTCTCCAAATTTCATTGTGACACTTTCGTCTTCACTAACCGTAATCTTGAATTTCTTAGCATTCATCTTTAAGTTGTATTTTTTCATTCTTTTGTCCATGGATTGCACTATCAGGTATTCTTCCTTCTCCTACAGAATGGCCACATCATCAGCGAAGTATAGAATAATATTAATAGAGCTTATTGTTTTGTGGCAAGCCACCTAAAACATAATTGGATTTAACAATTTTACATAAATCGCAGCGAGCGAATATAATAATCCAACAAAACCAAAATGAAATACAATTTTTTCAAACAGAGTTTTTGGATTTTTTACAAAATTATTTAACAATATAAACATTCTGAAAATACGTATACAGCTCATACTATTTCCATTGCATAATTGTGATACAATGTTTTGAATGTATTTACATTTTTGCTTGCTTTTATTGGAAGAGGCAAAGAATTCCATAATTTTATAGCTGAGAATGATTTCTCATATTTTTAAGGAGGGCGGTAGTAATCTTGGGTGTTATTTCTTAATTTTTTTACGCTGTCCGAATTGATTATTGTGTGTAACTGATTTAAAAGATGCTCCGGTCTGTTATTTTTCAACACATTATATAAAAAACAGCTAGAAAGTATTCTCTTCTCTTTCTAACCGTTAGCTACTTAAGCTCTTGACGGTATTGCCGATCTTGCTTTCTCAGATCGATGATAAACCTTATGCAACAGTTCATTAGTCGTTGTAATTCAGTTCATCAGTGGTATCTAGGTATGCTAAGCAACAATAGTCAATGTGAGGGAATATCAATGTATGAACCAGATTTTCCCTAAGATATTTAGACATTTAGTTTTTGTTTATTTTTAATCTGTACAAAGTTGTATTGACTTTATTACAAATTTGTCAGACATTTTCTGGCCATGGAAGATTTCGAACCGTGAATGATAGGATGCTGATTTTCTCTCCATGCACATTTATGCGGGTTCTTATTTTCTCCTTTATTTGATTCATTGCTTCCTCAAAGTAAATATTGAAGATTAAAGGTGACGAAGTCCATTAAACTTTGACGCCTTCGTTTGTTGTCGTACACCTTTGGTCACCGCATTACTGCAAAATTTAATCACTGCTAGTTGCTCCTCAAACAGTTTGCATAATACTCCTTGGTTGTTAAATGACACTCCTATGTTATTCAACTCTATTCCAACCTATATTGTTAAATGCTTTCTCCAGGTCAATGAAACAAATACATGTTCTCTAGTCCTCTCTTATCCATAATTAGTCTTAGAGCTAAACTAACTTTCCCTTACTGTTACTGTAATCAAATCGGTTTTCCTCCACGAACTCTTCCATCATCTTTTCAACTCTCCTATAAATAATGTCCGAATTAGAGTTACTATGGCCAATTTGTAGCAAAGATAGCTTGCATTTGTCGTACATATAATTGCCACTAGGCAAATGGACGCACTTCTTATGATTGAGTGGGACTAGCGTAACTTCTATCAATCTCGTGGTGTTTCAATTAATGTTACATTGAATTATTTACGCAATCTGAAGTGTGTAAACATTTTTTGTCTCTATGTTTCCACTAATGTTTTTGCTAACTGCAATTCCATACATATAATGCTTATGAAAATGGATTACCTCTTTCACAGGTTCGCTGAGAACATGAAAAAGCGTTCAGCCATTGCGAAAGATCGTCCATTGCCTCCTTTGGAGAAGGCGGTCTATTGGATAGAGTACGTCCTGAGACACGAAGGAGCACATCACCTCCGCTCTGCGGGAGTGGACCTGCCGTGGTTTCAGTTCTTCTTGGTGGACATTGGCATGATTCTGATGCTCGCCCTCGCGTCTGTGACTGTGATATTTATGCTCGTTTTGAAGACTTTATCGAACTTTTGTGGAATCAAGAAGGAAGTCAAAATGAAGAAGCAGTGATGAATTTTCGATGAATTGGAAAGCGTTCCTAATGAGCTGATCTAAGAGTTTGCAAGTCTATATTTTATATATTACGATATTTTATAATGGAATGTTTTTCCCAAGCTTTCTCTGCGATGTAGATCTCACAACATTTTAATAATAAAATTTGTTAAATTTAAAGGTTGTTAATAAAAGTTACGATGAAAGAATTTTTGTGCTGCTCTACATTTCTTCATCAAATGCCATTCTCATATTCGATATTCCGCCGGAATACGGTCAATAAGAAGTTAGTTATTATATTATGATTAGCATGACAAAATGATTTCGTTGCTTATGTGAAACAGGAGTGTAATAACAAGCTAATTTGCAGCTAAAATTCACTGAGTTATATTGTGGATTTTTGACCGTTTGCGGATAAGTAAAAGTTACTTTCGTTGTTTCTAAAACTTTGCTTTATTTGATTTTGATAATGTTTATTTATTTCAAGTAACTAACTAGTATTAGACTAATTTAGCTCCTTAATGAAAATTATCCAGTTGAAAACCACGCTCATATGTTATTTAATTCTGGTCGATAAGTACCTTATAAATATAGGTGTAAAAGTAAATATATATTGCGATGCAACAGTAGTAAACAGACAAATTGCTTCATTGAGAAATGCAGTGCTTTTCTGATTTTATTTATTTATTGATTCAAAGATTCACATAAAGTTTTGCGACCATTTTAAAGTGAATGCACTTAACAAACAAAGAATATAACAATTTTCAAATAAATATGCAAGATTATACGAAATAAAAATAGAAACAAAATTAATCAAAAATAGCATATGTATTATATATAGACGTTTCTCCGGATGTATATACCTATACATACGAGTACTGGTATATATATGAGTAAAAGTCGCTTGTATACTGCAAGCATTGGTTTAAAGCGCTGTACTTTGTAAATTTCTATTTGCTTTGAAAATTTAAGATATAGGAACCCAAATTTCTCTATGCAAAAATCGACTCAGTATCCAAGAAATCTGATATCGAACCCAGGACTATTTTAAGATGAAATTGCATGAAACTATTTGCTTTGAGATAATCTGACCGCTTCTGAAATTCCAAGTCGATTATTGGGAATGTCTCTAAAAGAAATTCCGTATTTCTGTTTAACTGAATGGTAGTATTCAAATCGTGCCCATAATAAATTTGTAATTCCAACCATACGTTTCAATTAATAGAGACGCCTGGTGTCGAACCCAGGACCTATTGGCAGATGTGAATACTCATTATACAATACGATAGGATTCCGATCCACATTAGAAATGTATTGAGGAATGTAAATGACTCTCTGGGATCTAACCAAGGACCATCAGCGAAACGGTAAAAAGCGCATATAAAATATACCCATAATCTCTATTCACATACCAAGTTTAAGGTTTCTATATTATAGGGAAGGGAGCAAAAAAATCTTTAAAATAGTCGCAATGCATTTTAAATGGGAGAATCATTGCCCTGACCTAGCGTCGAACCAAGGATAATCTTCGAAGATATCTTTTTGGTTTTCGCCGGATATGCACGGCTTTCAAGAATCTCTTGAATTTCGATTCTCTTATGTTAATACTCCCCTATGCATTGCAAATGGCGATAAAGGAATCTAATTTTAGAATCACCCCGGTATGAATTCAACTTGAAACTTTGGATTACATTAGGTTAATTCCTTAATGGTCGTTGTATGCATTCACATCATTGGAAAAGTCCTTGGTTCAAGACCAGGTGGCTCTAACATTTGAAATGCTTGGCGGGAATTTCAATTTTCTTTATTCATTTACCCAGAAGTTGAAAATTTTATGGACAGGCTTGTGAAGAGAAGTAATAAATGTTTACTGAAAATTGTTTATCTTTTACCTTATGATCATTGGTTCGACGCTAGGGCACCATTTGTATTCTACCGTATATTTCAAAATAGGAAAACAGAGTTAGATTTGAGGACCTTCTCGATATGATATCGACTTGAAATTTGTACCATCAATATGATTGCAGGATACAAGCAACTTTTGCTCGTACAGAATACGACCCAAGCAGGAAAACATTTACAAAGGGAGGGAATGCAGAAGGTTTGGAAGTCTGTTAAGTAGGGAAAAAGGGACGATCTAAATGAAGGAACATGGAAAAGTTAGTCTAGTTGCTCTAGGTGGAACATGGTAACTAAATAAGGAAACTAGTGCAGGGGAATCGACGTGGGAGTTAATTATAGTAAATATGAATGAAAGATCGGCCTTGATTAAAGTTTGTTTTAGGGATCTTAGGGAAAGGTATTTTAAGACTGACTCTGTGTTGGTATTACGTAGATGGGGAACACGAGATTTAACAATAAATGCGATAAAATTGAAGATTTGATTGATGGAGGTATTAGTAACTATGTTTAATATTCAAAATATTACACCTTATCTCATCTGTGATGTGGAAAGCATTCGTAATGGTAAGGAGTTAAGATTGTACGAATTTGTGTTGGACACGTATCGCTGACCGTATTTATTTATTTAATTTATATTGCAAGTTGGCATTCTGGCAACGTATGCTATGTTTCTTACGCATTCATAACACACCATAGTGTATGGTATGTTATGAATGCGTATTTTTCACTGACTTTATCGACTGCAATTAACAACGAATGACTTGAGAGTCATATATAAATATTGTAAACAATTTGAACTGCTTCATCGAATCAACTATTCCATCGATTGGAGCGAATAAGATGTGGCCCTTTTAAATCAAATGAATTAACATCGAACACTCGAAGAGAGAATGATTCAGATGCCATTTATTCACAGAATAATGAAGTAAGACCAATCTTTTTAGCGAATATTAACAAAAAGGAGAGGAAACGATATAAAACTTACGAAAGCTGTATACGCGCGAAGACACTGCTTCAGAAATGATGTTTTGCGCTTCAATCAAATGTTGCACAAATTAATCATTAACTCTAAACAAGTGCATACAATTTGCTGTAGAGTTCTGTTACAGAAGGAAACGACTTGCTTGAGTGAATCCAAGGAAGATGAAACTTTTTTGAGCAGTAATTCGGGGTTAGGGCCTTGAATCTTGCAGTCATTAAGAGAGGAATAACAACGATTCTTGACCAAGAACCTTGAAGTGCGGCGATGTTTCAAAACATAACGTTTTTAATTTTGCAGTGATTAGAAAGTCACAGTTCTTCCATTTAAAAAATCTCTCATCCTTAAAATTGAGAGGAATGACTCTAATTTGATTTCCAACTTTCATTTACGGCTACGTTACATTCTCGCTAACATTTTGTGAATTTTTTCAAATTCGTCGGGATATGTATACCAAATGAATAAAATAGTAACTATTATAGAAGAAGAAGCCAAAAGTTTTCCACAGTTAAACAATAAGACGATACGTTTTTAGGTATCCATATCTTCTTGAGATTTCAAAATTTTCCAATTAAATTATAATATCCGCAGTCAAACTCATCGCTAATTTTAGCATAGTGAAGAGTCTTAGAGATTGCAGCTATAAAAAAATCAAAAATATCAACAAATGGTACAAATATTACTAATTCTCAGAGGCAAGTCTATAACACCTTCATCACATGACAAAAACAAGGTTTCTCCTCCGGGATTTGGTTGTTATCACCAATAAAAATAAATACGACGAAAAATATCAGAGCTATAAAGTTGACTTCAATGTTAGTATCGAAATATATCTGTTTCATCAAGTTAAGCGAGAGGTACCACAAAAAGTTATGTCGTTCAGTTGTAGATTTTTATTCGTACTTCTATCACAGTAGAATATTGGACATCAAGTTTAATGCCCTTCCAAATCAATAAAATTTCTATATTCTTGCAATTAACGGGAGTAGACTTACGATGTACAGCGGTGAGAACGTAATATGACTCATAAGGAATTAAAAATAAAACAATTTAACATTAACTTTTACTAAACCATAGGGAATCCAACCGTTAAACAATATCACCAAATTAAGAGCGATCTAATGTAAGTTAGTAGTATTGTTTAAAGTGCTTCGACAGCTTAGGTCATTTCGCACATTGGCTCTCACCGGGACTCGAACCCGGGACCGCTTTCAGCAAAGGCGCTGTCCACATGACTAACCGGGAGCCTCTAATGTAGGTTAATTAAGAAGACCTGAAAATTATTAAAAAATAACTATTATGCCCGATTACTGCTTATGCCTGAGTTTTAAAGAACGCCGGAGATTGTAGAATAGAATAAAAACAATAAAAGTTGAACACTTCATAAAATGAACCAATTTGAGCCATAAATTTTTCGTTTCTAACTCACTTACTTTCTATAGAGTATTTTTATTCGAAAATAAACCGAGAACGATGAAGAAGCACCTATACTATATGATAAAAGGGGGATCTTCTAAATACGGAGGAAGAGGTAAGAATTATTTGATAAAAATAAATTGGATTTTAAAAAGGTAAAACTTAAATTCGGAAGCAGATATATTATTACAACAACGCGTGTCGGGGTAGAGTTAGAAATATTAATAAATATCCCTGCAATAGATTTATTGAGATGAAGAATATCAAAATTCAAAAGAAACAAGGGTATACTTTTATTGATATAAAACTAGTTTATCACACAACACAAGGAAAAAATAATGAAGATTTAGGTTAACGAATGCACTGGTTGCATTTGTGATCAATTAATTAATGGGACGATCAGTTGAAAGCGTAAAAGCGCAACTATCGTGGCAATTAAATGGCCAAAACCTCTTTCCCATCCTCTTCTTAGTTTGTTCCTAGGAACCATTCGTTTAGCACATAAGAGAGTGGAGCCACCTTATCTTTATTGTCATGAAATTACAGAGAAAAATTTGTAGCTCCTAAATTATTCCAGGAAAAGTAAACGAACAGCGCTTAAACAACAGCAATTTAGCAAACTTTACGTCACTTCTGTGGTTATAAGACATTTTAAAACCAACAGACTGTTGACGGAAGTTGGATTTCATGCAGATTAATGGGCGCGGTAAAAACTCAGATTATGGTAATTATTCTCTTAATCTAGGGCAATGAAGATAACCAAAAGTTGTTGCATATATAAGGAGGCCAGATGGATTCCTTAGCCACCTCAAGTGAAGATAGCAAATCCTAGAGAGCGAAATTTGCATTCGACAGAAGAATCAGTCAAAAATGGCAATGCTTGGGGTCTTCGCCATTTTTTCTCTAGGCTTAACATTAGTGCAAGGGCACGGAAGATTTGCGGATCCTATTGGTCGAGGTAGTATGTGGAGGTATGGCTACAGAGTGCCTGCCAACTACGACGACACTGGCGTGAACTGCGGGGGCAGATGGGTATGTCACTACTTCATCTTAATCACAATCAAGTCCTTCGGCAGGACTTTCATTAGAAGTCCTTTCTTTGTGATGGCTTATTATTGGCATTCTGCAGTCACTCAGTTTGATGGATGGGTGTTTACCTGCAATGGATTTTTTTAATCAAAACTATCACAGTTTTTTGCTTTCTCCACAAAATAACTCTTTCTTCCCGTATTTACTCTCCATTTCCACTACTTGTTAAAAATATGTATATATACTTTGGGTGATATTCTTGTTTTTATGTATGTTTATATTAGAGAAGGGTTAAATGAAAGATATGATTTCTAAGTCCAACTTTCGTCCAATAAAGACATTTGTATGTACGAGTGGGAAGTTTTCATGAGCTGAACCGATCTAAGATTTTTCCTAGCTCATAGCTATTCTCTTTTTTTGTATTTCAAATAATTATCCCTGAATATGTCTTTTCTCCTGTTATCCGGTAACTCTCTCTTCCCTGTACCTCCCGTGAATAACAAAGGGGCTCAGTTCCTTAAAATAAAGTCAGGGTTAACCTGACATTTTCATTCATTTACAATTTTCTCCAAATCACCTGAAGGTAAAAAGAATTTTTCCCCAACTTAGCAAATACTTGCGTTTCAAAAGCTTCTTCCGTCCGCCCAGTTTTCAATTAATTTGCGTTCAACCCAAAAATTCTCTTCTCAGATGACATTTTATTCTAATAGGTATTTTTTGTACAAATTAATTAAATATGGGGAGAGAATGAGTTTCATTATCTCTTAGGTTTATGGCAAAGGATCACATCGTTTCCGAGCTCTTATTCAATGGCCCATCTTACATTACTCCTATCTCATAACGCCATTCATAAAATTGCTATTTTTCGGAGGTTTTTGAAGGATTCAAGCCTTTTTGGCTGAGGAGCCAAAATGGCTTTTGATATATCCTTCAATATCTATGTTCCGAATTTTTTAAATCAATTTAACCCCTTCTTCCAGTGGCGGATCCAGGGGGGGGGGGGGCTATGGGGGCTGTAGCCCCCCCCCCCCCCCCATAAGCCACAGTAAAAAATAATGTATCATCGTTCATACTATTGAGATTTGAAGAAAATATAGTTTATCTACAACGATAGATAATAATAAGCATAATTCAAATATGTATACCGAGTTTAATTTTATAAAATTTCTTACAAAAATCGATGAATAGAAAATGAATCTTTAATCTCAACTCTCAAGCCCCCCCACAGCTCGATCCTAGATCCGCCACTGCCTTCTTCTATTTATTATCTATTCAATCCAAAAATTCACTCATAAAAATTCCGAAACTTACATATTCATTTTCGCCTTCACGGCGTTATCACTCCTTCGGTTAGCATATTTAATAAATTTTGATATCAGATTTCGAATTGCAAACGTAATTCCAGTCTTTATGTCACGCATATTTTATCATTGTCTTGGAAATTGATATTCTTCAGGGTAGATATGTATGCAACTGATAAATTAAACCAGACCATCTTCAATAGCGAACTCATACCTCGGTAGTTTTCATATCATCACATCCATGATCAAGACGGTGACAAAAGTAAATATTTATCTCTATCCAATACCGAAAAACGAATGTGAATATTCCATTCATCAGGAAATGATAGCAGGAACAGCATTTGCAGCACCTACATATTTTTTTTCAAATTCCTCAGAAGAGAATAATTAACTTTTTAGGAGCAACACGGGGTGAACGGAGGCAAATGCGGTCCCTGTGGTGACTCCTTCTCCCTCGCTGTGCCGCGTCCAAACGAAAACACCGGCACTTTCGGAAAGGGAGTCGTCTCCAAGTCCTTCAAGAGCGGCGACACGATTTCGGTGTCCGTCCTCCTCACCGCCAATCACATGGGATGGTTCGAATTCAATTTGTGCCCTCTCAAGTCCAAGAACCAAGTGGAGACGGAGGATTGCTTCGAGAAGTACCCTCTTCAGCTGGCAGATGGCAGTGGAACCCGATTCCAATTGGGAAGTGGCTCCACCGGCAAATACGACATCAAGCTGAAACTGCCAGTGGGAGTCAAGTGCGATCTTTGCTCCCTCAGATGGCACTACCACACAGGTGAGAAGAAATGGCGCGAACGCAATGCGGAATTCAAATTTCATTCCACAACCTTACGATGTATTAACCTAAAAAAACATAACAATTACGAAAACAAGGACCATTTCGAAATACGTTCCAAAAGTTCTTGTATTACTCAAATCGAAGTACCTAAACGAACGTATACTCGAGTTAAATTAATGTGATCAATGCCAAGGAAAAACGGACTTGAAAAAGGTCTGACCGGGCCGGGAATCGAACCCGGGATCTTCCTCTATCCGGGAGGCTGCCTTAACCGCTAGGCTACCGAGACAGAACCAGAAGCCTAGTGGTCCGTTTTTCCTTGGCATTTTTCCTGGATGCACGCTCTTATGTGCAATTTACCCTTTTCCTAATGTGATGAATCCTAACTTGGTTGAATTTCGTAGAAACCATCTCAAAAGGAAATAAATTCACGTAACTTCCTCAAAATATATTTCTATCGACCAGTTTCTTGATGGTGAAAATACGATGACGAAATCAGTCGATATAAATATGTAATGTTTAAGTTACGAAGTGATTTATATTGAGATGGAGCTTCTTATATGTTTACCGTAAGTATCAAGTTAGATGCACGGCTATGTGCTTTAAAACCAGCAACAAATATCAACCACCTCAGATTTCGATTTCCTAGCCTCACTAACATTCTGATGAGAATTCGGAAATATAATACTTTTTGCCGTAATTTGATATTTCCCTAAAAAATCTTGCTGTTGTGATCAGCCTTCCTTTCATGCAGTAGAACTTAAATACCACTTAAGTCTAATACTAAATCTTTTAATGAATTGTTTACAAAATAGTTTAAATTATGATTACGATCACTTCGCGTTGGATCTCAGCTGAAAGGCAAATCATAATCTGCTTTCGTTTGCGGATCCTACATGGAAGCTTTCGTTCAAAATATGACGTAAAACTTGCGTAAGCTGCGGAGTTAAATTAAAAGCTAATTAATAAAGACCCTTACGCCATTTTCTGGGAAGTTTTCTGTCCAAACTGTAACAGAAACAATTTGAAAAACTGTAAAAATCCTTCTCTTCCTTGCGATTGAATAGAACGCCGAATATTTCCGAATACGGTGCATGTTTGTATATTCTATTTCATCCGAGAAATTGCACTTAATAAAATTTTAACACTAAATCCTTGCCATAGGCTTAGGTAAAATAAATCATTCTTTAGCCATTCGGATTTATTTTTTTCTCACGATGAAAATATAAAGACCATTTCCCTCATAATAAACATAAATAATGATAAACGAAAAGTTTTAAATTAAATTACGTAAGAGACTTTCTAGAATATATACATGCAAATATAATTCACAACACTCCGTTCATTGTTGCCAGTTGCAGACATCTTCAACACAAAACTCGCTCATTCATAATCTCAACTCATTGTTCACTTTATTCATTTACAATTTCAGTGATTACTTGTCCATCCATGAATACATGGATGTTAAAATTGACACCAAAAAATCCTTTTACGATAGTTACACATCACAGCGAGTTAAATGGGAAAAAAGGATGATACGCATTATGATATTCATTCATGATGATATTCATTCATGATGATATTCATTTGCGATGTTGTAGTGTTGTCCTTCTAACTAAAATCTCAATCATTTATCCTCCGATACGGTATTAGAAGTTTCTCATAAAAAATTGATATAAAAAAGGAATGAAATTAGAGTTCCTTCCGTGTGTGTTTTCCTGTCAGCAGATTATTTCAGTCGTTTGATGGCGAACAGGAATTTCGCTCATCTCGAATATCACAAATCCTGCCTTAAATTGATGATATTAATAAATAAAGTACCACCACTTAAATCGGCTCTTTTATAGATGTTCTAAGAATTCCCCAGAGGAAGCTTAACGGCTTTTAGCTTTATGAACGTGCCGCGCTACAACTATTCGCAGATAATACGTTGATGTGAATCACAAACTACTTACTCTTACGATGTAAACGCTTCTGGGAAATCAGGCTTTTTAACGACCACACCTGTTTTACTGATTCTGATACAAAAACTGTTATCGACGGAATTCTATATTCAATTTTGACCATAATTTAACTGCTCTATCTTTGGATGATTCAATAGAAAATCAAACCTTCAGATACAAGCAGATACGTAATACATTTTCTACCTTCATTAAGTTCGAAAATAATTTGCGTTCAATTTTGAAATAGAAATTACTATTCAATAATAGCGGCGGATTTTCCTCTTTCCTTCGTTGGAATAATTCTTAGAAATAGGTTATTAAGACTGTTAATGCTAAAACGGGGTATCGAACCATATTGAATTACCATCCGGTTTTCGCCTCAATCTAAACACCAAATCTCTGCTCATTTCTGGTTTCGCTCACACCATAGGCTCGCCACGGTTTTTATCCCTCGTGCATGAAAATATCTAGAGGGCTTACATTATTCCTTAATTTGATATTATATTACCTTAGTTGATTTTAGAATAAAACTTCAGACATTAAAGCAATAAAATGAGTTCAGTTATTGAAATGTCTCTTTTAATTAGTGAGTTTAATGTCAGTGTTGCACATTATGAAAGAAGGTAACTATTGCTACAGTGCCCCTGCATTAAAATGCGACCCGAACATCAGAACAGAATAAACTATGGTTTCGGGTTCGACAGTTTTAATTTTTGCTTCGAATCTCATTACGACTGAAATAGTTCGTCTCCAGTTTCAATTCCATCTCCATTTTCAGCATTAAATTCTTAGGAAAAGGATTAATAATTTACAATGAATTCTGATTGGTAAAGAAAGACCAGGAATTTCGGGTATTTGCCCGATGTTGACGTTCATTTTGGTAGACAAAACAAACTCTAATATTTTTTCGAAGATATTTTGGAATGCATCAGAATTTAGTCACACAAGCAAGAGGATCGAAATACTCTAATAAATAATTTCCAGTTATATTCTAATATCTATCTCTTTCTGGGAATTGATATCTTTCTCAGAACGCAGTATCTCATTTTTTGGAAAACGCATTTATATTTTTATGATTGGAGTTACGCAATAGACTAACAAACGCTTATACGAAATCTGTTTTTTATTTGATAACATAAAAATTATTTGAGGAATATTAGGAAATATTTGGCACGTGGCTGATTTCAAATTAAAGCGCGTGAAGTCATATCAACGACTGATATTGCTAATATTAACAGATATTGATAGCAATAATCATTTTGAATCACTTGATACCGTTTCAAATAAGGAAATGGATAAACGAAAACTTGGAACGTTTCGGAACACCACGCTTGACTGAATTATATGATTAAGTCACACCACTCATGTATGAATCAATTTCTTTAATAGAATATGGCTACAAACCAAATCTAGAATAAATAAATCTATTCACTAACGTTAACATCAATCAACATCTTACGATAAAATTTGCCCATACCCGAGGGAACCTTACCGGAAATAAAATTAATTGTGAGATCATTTCAGGAAGTAACAAGTGGAAAAGTCCATTATCTACTGAAAAGAGCAATTAAAGTGCTCTTCTTATTTATCTCGAAATACATCAAATGATTGTGAGTCATATCTTCTAAAAGTGATATACCATTTTTTACCACTTGTTAACTCGAACAAAATTGCACTCAATACCGTTAATTTAGCAACTACCAGATAACAATACCAGAAACAAGAAAGATATGATCTTAACATCGTGTTGCCGGTTGTCTACGAAAGAAAAACACATAATCTTTTGCAATGGCTCGAATTCCAACCGATTTACGATAACAATTGTTTACCAAACATTGGCGAAGCAGCTTTTTTTGCTTACAACATTAATAGTATTATCTCTGATATAAAATTAAAACTTTTATACTTTTGGTAAAAATGGCTAACTTAAAAAAACACATGGTCTATTCTTGTCAATGAAAATCGAATTTGGTGAAGTTTTGGTTTATGTTCCGTCCTCCAATAAACTCATCGAAGGTTTCATTTTATCACATGGTTTAGATTTCAGTCTCAATTGAATCCAAGGTTATTACAAGCTATCTCTTAGTTTCTGACAGAGAAGACAAAAGTATAATCTATTTGGAATCAAAATTTTAATCTAAGAAAGGCGAACTTTTTATACACCCACTTCTGAAAAAGATTGGCAGTTTGGATGCTATAGAAATCATTGATGATCCAGAATCGCAGGAAATTTGATTTCCTTTTATAAAAACAAATTGGACATTTGGAAAAATGCTTCTCTCGTGGAAATATTTTGTCAGCTGGTTCAATCAAATTTTCTATCGATTCTTCGCACATATTGATGAATTCGCAGTTATCCGATTTTAAAATACGAATTTCACAACCATTTACTTGAAAGGCAATCAAATGAATGGAAAAGGCTTTCATTCTATCGAAAAATAGCTATTGAATAATATGAGCAAGACATCGAGTAATTCATATAGCGTCTTTTATTACAGCGAGATTATTTTGTCTCTAACCCATAAAATCAATCAAACAGATATTTTTGAGCATGATAAACTAAATTGAATAACTACTCAGTGTATTGTTTCTTAGCCTGAATATTCTGAAGCTGGAATGAAAGTTTAAAATTAAGGAAAACTTACAATAAAATCGTTCACAACAAATGCTGTTCATTTTGCAAGACAGCCTGATTGTGAGAATTATAGTGCGTATCAATGACTCGAATATTAGCTAAGTTTTAAGCTTCCTTCAGCACTCTGTATAAATGAGACAATTTTTAGCGACCTTATACACAATGCTAACGATCACTTGTCTTTGAAACCGTGAATCACGTGGTTTGTCCATCAATCACTAATTCTACTCCATCCCTCCCGATGTCCCAGGCAACAGCTGGGGAGTGTGTCCCGACGGCTCCGGCAAAATCGGCTGTGGAGACCAAGAGACATTCAGAAACTGCGCCGACATCTCCATCGCCTGAGAAGACCCTACGAGAATTGCTTTATTTATCACCATTGCCGTAGTCTGTTTCTTTGTAAGAACTTCAAACCAAAGATTTGTAACGTAGAGTCAATGTAAAAATAAAATCGTGCATCTTGTCAATTGGAGGCTTTTAATTCATTTTAAAAAGTCTGGCCGCTCAATTCTTTCCATAGTTGAAAACGCTACACATTAGCCTATATGTTTCATAAGTGTTCATATTCCTAGAAATTAACTTTATAATTATAAATGGAATGAAAGTGATAATACTGTTCAAAATAGTATAATTTAATCTAAAAATAACAGTTAGAAATAATACCCCAACAACGTCAAAATTGGTTATATTTATAACTATGTTCCAAATTCATTAATATCCTTGAATGGAATAAGACCAAAGCTTACAAGACTCATTTTAAGTAATATGGTGTAATATAAGTTACACGAAGCACATGAACAGTTCTTCAAATAAAAACATCATGGTCTTGGAGAAACAATAATAGTCTATCACTTTATCCAGATGGAAAAGTTGAAAATTAACATTTAATGTGACAAGATAAAAGAAAAAGATAATTAATGATATGGATGCTATTCTGTTAAGCTGCGATTCCAGAATGTATCTGTGTTAGATTAAAAGAGACAGGAAATTAAGTCGGTATTTCGGTAGCAATGATTTATTGGGGATTTAAGCGATTGGGTGGCAAAAGAACGGTTTAATGAAATAAAGAAGCAAATCCCCAGATTACTGACCTCTGATTACGATGATTAAACGTGAACAAAGATTATGAAATTATGATATGCTTTAATGAAAGGAATAAATTGTTTATTTCAAAGCATAAATATTCCTTACGATTTTGTTTCATAGATGTGCACGCAAATGTCATCATCATTCCGGAAATTACACTCAGAATTGATGGCTATTTCTAAAATGATTAATCACTCAGAGAGATAACATTAACTAGGAAGGAAATCCATTAATCGGTAGAGTAATGATCTAGCTATCAATAGCGTGATCATATCCACTTTCATTAGATAAAAGTACAAAGGGAACCGCTGGAACACTATTGAAACCAACAATTTCCTTACGTCTCACCTGAGGAAGTTGCTGTGAGTGGCTCTTACTCAGTATTACTTAAGATAAGGATCACGTGATCCGCTTAAATGGATGCTGATCACACGGTGTGGATTGGATTTACCAAGCTCGGGACTGAAGAACTCTGTACCACACGCGAATCGTGACTACGCGGTCAAATTCAAACATCGATCTCAAAATGTCTCGTTATCTGATTAGTATTAAATGTGATTTAATACTGACTGTAGAGTCAAAATTAAAAGAAACATGAAAATGGCTTCTTTTCCAGGGAATTTCTGATATACTCCCTTCTTCGATCTAATAAATAAGTCAACGAAGCCCTGAAATGAGTTTTTCTTTCATTAGAAATGAGTATAATATCGAAGAGAGATTTTCATATGGTCTCATAATTAATGCGAAATGAAGGAAGGGATTGGTACTTCTTCCACAAAACCGTTTTTGTGGAAAAAGTTCCAATCTATTCCTTCATTTCGTATGATGGATTTCCACCATATCTCGCCCGATTCTGTGAATTTTACTCATAATTAATGTCTCTACGGTAGTACGCAACGGATATCAAGTTTGAATTGGCATCAAAATTTGGACAAATCAACGAAATACTTTAATTTCTTCGAAGATTTTTCGTTAAATTCTTCTTTTATCGTTGAGATGCAATTCTTGATAAAGTAAACAGGTTTTTGTGAAGCACAATGATTCAATCCTTCAACTCTATGTTTATCTTACATATATTTTCTAATCCTAAAGTATTGTTTAGTTTGACAATATATCAATTTCTCTCATTTTGGCTTTGATTTCAAGAAAAGTTTTTAGTGTAAATGCGCAGTACGAATTGTAATTTCCATGAAAAGAGATATAACACTTTCAGATCTTAATATGCTTGCAGAGATTAGTTAGTTAGTTTGTTTAAGAATGTTTAAATACGATATGCTTACAGTTGTGTACTTGAACAAAACTTTCGGTTGTAGCTTCATCTTTTAACTGTCGAATGGTGAGACGTGGATATAGTATTTATGCGTAGCGATGTAAACTCCAACGGTCCAAAAACGCTTTTTCGAGCGAGGTATCCAATGCCCTTAAGATACATGCTCTAAGGTAGAGAGAGATTCACGCGCGTTCCCTAGTAATGGATAGATCTCCAATTCTAGATTTTTGATAATTTGTGATGATAAATTTCTCATCCTTAATTCTCCTCATAGCAATCACATTTGTATGTGATTAAAAATGAATCACCGTATGGAATGGGCAAAATAATTTGCACCAAATTCTGTTCTCTATTTTAGAAAAAATGCCATGGTCGTGTTCTCATTTTCGGTTGTAGATGTTAAAATTTAGAACTCAGAATTAGATAAACACATCAAAATTACCAGTAATGTCAATATAAGGCTTGATTTTATGAATGATGACAGGAATTATATCTCAATTATCCAGAAGGTTTGGATTTTTGAGTGAATGTTCCGGTGAAGGTAATTTTTTTTCTCTCTAAAGCTGCCCATAATTAAAAGTTCCTTCCTACTTTAATGCAAATGCATACTTCATAACAAAATAGGAGTCCAAATAAAAAGCTCAGCACAGGAAAATATCAATTTCTTACTCGAATTTTCGAAACTCCCTCAATATGGGAACTAAAATAAAATTAAAATGAAACTTGTGTGTAGTTTCTTAGAAGAGAAATTTGAGGCCGTTAAATTTGGAAAGGGCAATTAGCCGTTACTGTCCCGAGGATGTGTTACTTTTACCTGAAGATTGAAGAAATCAGATGGTTCATCAAAATCCTAAATTATATAGCCACCTTCGTATATCTTGCGGGGCTAATGGAGATTTAACCTAATTGTGCTTAATTAACATACAGAAAAATAAATAAACATAAAATTAGTAAAAACGTGCATGATATCTGTTGAAATATTCGGGAATAACTATTCATTCGAAAAGTCATGAATATCTGACAAAGCGCATATCAACGCTCTAAAGTATTAATGACCTCATAAAATTTAGAATAATTATCTGATATTCAAAAATACCTTCCATTTCTATTACGATTCAAATTTGTCTGTGAACGCCAATTTCATGAAAATATAATCCGGACCAGCGGGTAAAGAGTGTCGTATTCGAGAACTAGAGAAAGTGCAACGAAAGGCAATACGTTTTGTAAAGGCAGGCTACGACAAGACAGGGAGTATTACTCAAATGGTTCATGAGGCAGGATGGGAAGATAGACGATTAATATAAAGAATTCAGAGAAAGTACGTTCCCAGAAGATGTGACTAAAATAATGCGACCTCCCTTGTCTCCCTAAAGGCCGTTCAAACACTTCGAAGAAAATCTGGGAAATATGTTAAGAATAAGGTTTAACAAATACTTTTTTGCACAGATTTATTTGCAAAACGACCGGTTTCGGCACAGATTCAGGTAAGGAAGTTACATACAAGAAAGCTTATATAGGGGAAAATTTAGGGGTATAAGGTGGGTGTAAAGAAACAAAGCAATATGAAAGGGTAGGGAGAAGGGGGAGGTGGAAAGGAAGGGTTAGGTCTTGTGAGAACTATCCGGGGGGTAAAGGTTGGTCTTATCTTGGAGAGAGCTTTTTGGGAGAGTACAAAGAAGTAAGGGAGAGTAAGATACTGGAACTATTTCGTTAACTACGTTCTGGGAAGCAATTTTAGACGTTAATATTTCTCTCTGCTCCAAGAAATTCATTTTGGGACCTTTTCGAAGGATATGCAGAATTTCAGGAATGAAAGATGAGGAATGGTGGGAATCATTTACGTGTTGAGCAAAGTGAGAGGTGGGAGTATTATTTAAAAAAGAATGATTGTGCTCTTCTACACGGATATTGAAATTTCTCCCGGTTTGACCAATATATACGGATTCGCAATCGTTACATTTTAATTTATAAATACCTGATTTTAATTTTGTTTCTATTTTGTCTTTATTGTTTACCAAGTAAGAACCTAGGCTGTGGCTATTGTAGAATGCAGGTTGAATGCTTTCTCTATCATTTTCTTTGAAGTGGTGCTCTGCTATGAGAGGTGATATGAAAATTAACTTTCGTTCCAGGCAAAGCTACATTCTTTATCTTACCCCAATAATCATGCAAGTCTCACAGATACACTGCTATATAGTCATGTGTGTGCTTGATAAATTCAGCGAAAGCTTCGCATGCCCGTAAATATGGCTCCGATGTCAGCTAAGGTGATGTTTTCGGTAGCAGAGTAGGCCTAGAGCCGACATCGATATCAATGGGACGCTAAGATACGAGTGTTTCGCACTCGATGTTCAACGCGTGAACTTCTTAAGCCCATCCTCTAGTTAGATGACTCACTCCATAAGATAAGATTCCCATGAAAAAATTCGAATGTGCTGGTTTGTACTTGTACTCCTTGAAAAAACACAAGGGAACATTGCGTTGCAAAGCGTGGGAAGGGAAAAATTAGTTACGGTTATTTGGCGAGCGATATAAAATATAACATCTACTCATTAGATCCCCCACATTGGCGCGCCCATGCTTATTTGAATTTCTTTCGTTATTTGACTATATCATCAGCGGAATTTGGAATTTAATTGAAATGTCACATGCCAATAAAACGCCATCAATGTATAAAAGTAATGATATGAAGTATATATATATATATATATATATATATATATAAAACTTATCGCACAAGGTTTATATAAGAACCAAAAAATCATTTATATCAGATAAAAGTTTCTGGTAGGCTTACAATTAAGCCGGAATTCGTTATTTATGTATTAGCTAAGTATTCAACTGAATGCGTCACATACTGAACATTAAAAATTCGGCTGCATTACAAAATACAGTAGACTCTTCATTGTAGTTGATATTATAGTTGAATTTGCAGAATTAAAGTTACATACCAAGGTGAAAATAATGAAGACGAAAACTTACAATTATTTAGACTAAGTAATAGGCGGTTTAACCAGCAGATAGCTGATGCAAACCCAGTCTTACGCACGGAGTGTTCTAAGTATACGAAAATTTTCCATGAATTGATATTTTGAATGGGCATTCAATGACCACGTGGTTGATTGGATAAGTCATGAGATTCGTGGGATTCTTTCGCCAGAGAAAAAATTGGCTGCATCGAAAAGGAAGCTGAAGAATTTAAGTCACAGTTTTAACAGTTTATCAAATTTATTTCAAGTCATCAAGTCACAGTTCCGATAAATATGTGCGTAACTTACGCGCACAATAACTTTCAGCTGACTGATTTGCTTCCAAAATAGTATTAATAATATCATCGCAAAGTAATTTTTACTGATATCTTTAATGCTTTTTAAAGTTTCTACGGAAATTGGATTATCGAATAATTTTCGTAAATATGCATCAAATTAACCGGCAGCCATAAAATAAAAATCACTATATTTTCTATCATCCCGAGTAATGAAGAGTCTATTGTGCAGACTTTTAATCGTCCAGAATGCTTAATAAAGGAACCAGTTCCTTTGGAATTGTCGCTAAACTCATCTTGAGGTGTGCCCTCCGATAACAGCCCTAAAATAAGACAATCCTAATTTATGCATCTAATAATGGTTATTTCAAAATAAACCACATAGCCATTAACATGTCTTTTCCGATAGCGGTCTCGAGCTATTAGCAAACTGTGAAAAGAATTTTCGGATGTCCATCTATACCTTATGAAATCCAAACTAAACCCTCTTTCGAACTGTTCACTGTGAATTTCTCAAAAGCACTATTCACGAGCCTAGCTTTGTATTCACACCCTCAAAACAGTCACGTGCAGAATATCTAACTGAGCGTTTTATCAATCTGTTTGTCTCTCAAACGTAATCTTAATATTTGTTTTCATGGTGTAAGTTTCGAATTACTTCTCGAATGTTCCTTTGTTTTTGCGAGGAGTAAACGAATCAGCACTCTCGATTCTTTCTCATGGGAATCTTATCTTATGATGTGAGTCATCTAACTAAAGGATAGGCATAAGAAGTGCACGCGTTGTACATCGTGTGCGAAACACTCGTATCGTAGCGTCCCATTGATATAGATGTCGGATCGCTACCGAAAACATCGCCTTAGCTGAAATCGGAGCCATATTTACGGGCATGCAAAGCTTTCGCTGAAGTAATCAAGCAAATGATTGGGGTTTTGTATTCTTCAGTTTGTACCAATCGGCTCTCTAAAAGAATTGAATTTAGTGGGAAATTTTAGAGAGATCCAATCCCCTTAAGTCTTCGAAATCGTGGAAATTATATCGTGCTAATTCTATCCTTTGCATGCTACGAGGATTTTATTTTCTTTTGGCTTGCGCACAAATCTTGGGATAAGCTACAGATTAAATTTATTTCTAAATACAGTTGTCTTTCAGAAATAAAACCATATTATCATCTCTGTCATGGAATTTAATCGATTGCTAAAGTTTTGACAGATAAGATGTTAAACACACACCTTTTTCTCATGATGGTTATCTCTTTCTTGCGAGATGTTGACATTAAACAGAAGATTCAAACGGAGATTTTTATTTCCAAAGTTACTATCGATTAAAACGTGAATGACACATTTTTAGATTTAGATATGTACCTCGCGAGCCGCCAGAGGCGTATGGCCGGGGGTGTAATAGACCTCCATTATTCATTCATCCCTATTAGCATCTCTAATAGCCTGGGGGAAAACGACCAAAAGTTTAATTAATTGAAATGATTCAATCGTAATAGTCATAAGTTATAGATAAAAAATAGAAAGAATAAACAACATCTAGTGTAATATCGCGATTCCTCAATCTAATGGTGTATCAGAAGTTCAGTGTCACGTCATATATGTCCCGAGAAGTTTAAATTCATTATATCGAAACAAATTTACTAATTTTAGAAACTCTTTAATCTCTATGTTCTCGAATCCCTGCTCGCAAAGTTTTCACTCGACAATTACTTCGCAAGTGCCAACTGACGTCACCTGAGTTGATTGAATGAGGAAAGTGGGAACTCAGATGGAAGATAGTGACGTAGAAAGGGTTGGTTGCGATAAACGTTGAAAGGAATTTCGGAAGGGGAACACAGCAGGGAGTAGCTAGGGAATGCCAATAATGCATCGGTCGCAATTTGGAGGGAAGGAAATACTTTCTCCTAGTCATCGTGAGAAACAACCACACGAACTGAAAATTGAAATAAGTTTCATACTACCACCAATTTAGTAGATAATTAAATTCAATCACTTTAACCTTTTATTTTATTCTATGTGTTCGTTCAGTTGGCTTTAATTACACTAATGAAATCGATATGGTAAAGCGTAACTTTGTGGATCTAGTTGAAATAACAATCAATGATTATTAAATTGGTCGTTATATAAAGCTGGTAAGATCATTCAGGCTAAAAAAAATTCTTTTAAATTTTATCTTCCTTTTGATCGTTTACAATTAGCAGTAGGTTATGGCCCCCGGAAAGCCAAACATGTAATGCGTTCTCCCTTGGTGTAGGCGGACCCGGATTCGATTACCGAAGGGGCCCTTGAAGTGACCTCAACTGTCAAAGTACATCTTGGATAGCACTGGAGAGAAGCAGGGAAGGGTTGAATCTCATTTTCCAAGGGATAGGAATAAAAATGAAGATATTCCTTGGGTGAGGCAAATGGGAGAGCGCGGAGTAACTGTAAAAGGGTGCCACAGAAGAGGCTACAGTCTCTGAACCCTAGATGAGGGTCTTCGGGGCACAATGTTTTGCCCACGGCATCTTCGTAAGTCCTTCGTATTTCTCATAGAAAATTCACACGCTCTTCGGTGGTTCGGTATATGATTATGGTTTTTGATACGAACAGAGTGCATCTAAATTGATAAATAAAGGCTTTCCTCTTTAGTTCGTTGAAAGTTAGTGCAAACGCTTTTTATAATCATATTACTTGAAAGGGAATGAAAAATATGAAGACTTGAACAAGCAAAAAGATAAGCTCATCTAAATCTATTCAGAGCATAAGGTCCGCAGTTTCATCGCAAGTATTAACAAGTGTGAAAGTGGAGACGAAAAATTGTACAATCGTCAGCCGCTTCCCGTCGGCCATTTATTCCGAAAATACCTACTCCTAAACATGATTTATTACACTGCTTTGAAATTTGAAGTTACTTACAGGCTATGGGGATTCTTTAAAGACATGTTTTGAATTTGGGTGAAGATTATATAAATTAATGTGCATCTATTGAGAAGAAGGGAGGTCAATTAAGAGAGTGAGGACCTATCCACATATACGCGAAATAAGCAGCAAAGAATAATAATTATTATTATATTTAACACTAAAATAGGTAATGAAAACAAGCTGTAGTGTTGGACATAATACCAAGATTACTGCCAAAATTTGCAATGATATAAAAAGCGAAACAAAGTAAAAATTGAATGAATATAATAAATAAATTAATACAAATAAATTGGAAGATTGAATCAATCTTAGAACTAGAACACGCTATGCAGCACTAATTAACGATAAAACTGAATTTTTATCAATCAATGGATTGTGAGGTTAATGGTCGAAATTCTCATAGATCTCAATTTAGTGTACTCAGGCAAACGTTGCCATTTCGCCGAAGAGCGACCGAAGGCTCTTCGCATTATTCCTGGCTCCGCCCACCCCACAGTCCACTCCGGTCGTCTAGTGGGAGACATTGTCCCGTTTGCCTCCGGGGGGTCGCTCCCTCATATGTATATATACACTCTCGGGGACATTCCAAGTTGTTACTTTCGTGTAGACGTCAGAATGGGTCCCACCGTTTCATCGAGGCTGACCGCACTGACCATTCTTACATTTCTGCCTTTCGTCGTCCCTCACGGATACGTCATCGAACCACCGAACAGAGCGTCGCTATGGAGACTGAGGATTCCCGGTGCCATCGTGGACATGGCGGACAATCAACTCTATTGCGGAGGGTTTCAGGTGAGTCGCTATCATTTGTCATATGAAATTGGGGAGAAATCTTGAGGATCGTAACATATCGCGAATACGTGACCGAAATTGATTCTCCTGCCTGTTTAGGAAACATTCGGGAGCAATTCTCCAAAAGAAGAGTTACATACGTAGTTCAGAAGGATACAGTTACATGGTGATGTCAGTGGTAGAGCGTTCGCTTTGCATGTGAAAGGTCCGAGGTTCGATCCCTATTATATTCTATTTACCAGGAGCGCAATTATTTCGATTCGCTTTATGTTCCTGTTCAGTGAAATTTCGGTTCCGGATTTGCGCCGGCAGAACCAGCACAGAACTCCTTTGCAATTATGCTGGTCCTTACATAGAATTCCTTATTCTCATATTTTATAATAAAACTGTTAGTATAATAGAAATAATATAAAAATAAGTTCATTAGTTAAATAATAATGAATATAAAAAAGTTAGCTGCAAGTATTTCAAACTCAATTTTATATACATTATAATTCAAACAGACGGGACAATCTATTGAAATTACCAAAAATATTTAAATTTTTTTTTTTGTCCTTGCACCAGTTTACGCCATCCAAAGTTTACTGACCTCCGATTTATTAATCCCTTCCTAGCAAATATATATGAGTATTAATCTTCCATTGAATAATTCCTTCTGCAGAAACAATGGAACTTCAACGACGGGCATTGCGGTCTCTGTGGCGATGACTATTCTCTGCCGAAACCGCGTCCGTACGAGAACATGGGCGCCAGGAGCCGCGGCATCGTCTCCAAGACGTACCAAGAGGGCGCCATCGTCCCCGTCACTGTGGTCATCACCGCCAGCCATAAGGGCTACTTCCTCTTTCACCTCTGCAAACTCGTCCACGACGACGACGTAGAGAACGAGGAGTGCTTTGAGAAACATCCACTGAAAGTGGTCGGTTGCTGTGGCTACCGATATAATTTGAACTCTTGGAAACCGGGAAATTACACGGCCAAACTGCAGCTGCCGAAGGGAGTGACCTGCGAGAGATGCGTTCTTCGATGGCACTACACTGCAGGTAAGATGGTTGTGAAGGACTGCCTTTTCGTATCGTTTCATTGAACATCGCGGTTCACCAAATATGATTTTGAATTAATCACGGAAAGTATGATTTGCATTCACATTTGTACCCCACTATCCGAGATATGGCAGAGAGAGTCAATCAAAAATATGATTAGTGTGCCTAATACTAGGCGATGACATGCAATTTTTAGTTGAACAATTCTTTGATCGGCTAATGGTCGTTATTTATATCAGCGCAGTTGTCCATCTGTTGTTGTGTTTAATTTTTAGTTGTTAATTTTTGCGATCGGTTTACGGCGAAGTTGTACGTGTGAGTCGTCTGAGTAAAACACAAACTATTTAATCGACCAACTAGACAGTTGGTTGTGAGCGTAGAACCCTTGGTAGTCACTCAGACAGTCAGCCGACAAATTGCATATCAGCGAGTAGCCTTATCATATACGGATAAAGGAAATAATAATATCTTTCTGCTCTTGATTTTATTTCTCTTTGAAATCACTATGACGTCTGGCTTTGAAATTAGTGTTCGCCGAGAACGGGAATCCCGATGACGCGATCAATTAAATCGCTACTTAAATTAGTCTCCAAATGCTTTGTTCTTCTTTGATTAAGACCACCTATCTACCACCTTGCCGTTTTGATACAATGCTATGCTAGTTGTGTAGTTGCCCTTAAGGAAACGAGCTGCTTTAGATCGAGGATGAAATTCGCTCATACAACGAAAACTTTATTGGATCAAAGGATGTCCAAAGTATATCAAAGATATAGAAAATTGGGTTAGTTTTGTATAAATTCAATGAAAGATAAAGTTAATAAATTAGAATCACGAAATGGGAGTAGACGGAATACACACAATTTATCTTCAATGTTTATTTTCGAATTTTAAAATGATTAAGTATCTCTTTCATTTTGCACTAATAAACAGATCAGCATTAATATTAAATTGATTTATAGACAATAGGATGCAGAAATTCTAAAATTTCTTCTTTCTATATCCTTTGGTTTTAAATATTTAAATTGTAATTCAATCAAATAATATGATATAAAAATATTGTAATGTTTTAAAATTTGATTACTTGATATTCAAATGAACCTAATTTTCTGTTTCCTAAAGAATAACTATCTTCAGTTATACGTATACAATTATATATCCAATTTATTTTATGCAATTGTTGCCGTCTCAGAAAGCAATTTGCTTGCCTTAAAGCAATGAGGCCCCGATTTAAATCCCTGGATAGGATATGGCTGTAAGACTACGTCATAAATATTTTCTTATGTTAAGAAAACATTTATTATATTCTATTACCCAAATAAAGACGGGATTATTATCAATTTTCTTTTTTTTACCCTTGTAGTGATGTAATAGTGATATATTATAAATGTTACAGTTGAATTGTAGAGTCTTAAAATATTTCTGTCAGAATGTAATTTCATAACAGTATCGTAGAATTATGCCTGACTTTCCGTGGTCCCACTATACGACCTGGAATGAATCAATTTATGAAATGAAGTAAACCTCGCGGTGTTTTTTTATGATTGTTCGACAGGTGTTTAGCTCTCTTTAAATGCGTATTCATACTGTAAACTCGGCGTTTTTTACGCATATCAACATCTGTGTGCTGTATTTTCCTTTACGATCATAAACGCTCAATTGCTAATAGCCGTATTATAACGCTTCTTTATATATACGCTATAACAGGTAACTCTTGGGGGAAGTGTGAAGATGGGACGGAGGATGTTGGATGCGGTCCACAAGAGACCTTCAGAACGTGCTCAGACATCGCCATCGTGCCAAAAGAGAAGTTGGACCAGCCAAAGATCATTGGTTTCGGGCATAAGCTTTCGCAGGCTCGCGGAAATGCGCACCAGAACGCTCCGCGTCGCAAGCACAGGCCGGAGAAGAAGCCCTCGACTATCCCACAACCATTCGAAGGCCCATCCGAAAAATACAAAGAATTGGAGAAGTTCTGGACCGAATCATTCTGATTGCAGCACAAACGGAACAGGCGACATCACGCAGATACATTATACATAAACGATATTTATTTTAACATTTATTTTATTTATTCGAAAGTTTTTTTATCATAGAAGGACGTTGATGGAGAGAAAAATAAATGTAATATCGATGACTCCAACATATTCCGTTTGCTATTTTTACCCCAGCATTTATCATTCATCAGCTGGGTGAATAAATCCTGATCCGTTTATGTTAACCATGCTAATTTGATATCCATGCTTAAATCTAAAATACTATTTTTCCGAATTAAATTAGTTATGCTTTCTTTAATTACTGCTTTACGTGTAACCCTTTCCTACGTTTCAAAAGTCCCCATTTTCGATTATGATTAATTGAAGAATGAAGGTTCATAAGCTGATTTCCTTCATGATTTTTGATCAATACGCAGATGATTGAAAACGTGTGTGTTGTCACATGAGGAGTGGTTGTGGGATATAATTTTATCGATCTAATTGATGCTTTAAACGCTCCCGCAAAGCATTGGCTTACAGAACGGGGAAGATTTAATCCAAACAAGGCTGAGGAAACAAATTTTAAACACCTTGACGATAACTTGCAGTATTCTGAGATGCATTGCCCATTTATTCATTGTATTTGCTGCGAAAGGGCTTTCAAATTCAACTCTTTATCGATTAAGGCCTATCATTATCCCACGATCAAAAGAGATATAATGAAATTATCAGTCTTACAAATTTCGATTATCAAACAATTGATGACAAAATATTCTGCAATGAGCTCATTAAATAATTTTGGTCACATTGCAAAATACTACAGATACGAAATCCTCAATGAAATTTGATTTGTAACAATCCTGGTGCTAATTGACAATTAATAAATAAAACAAAGGGTAACTAAGAATACAGGAATCAAATTCCGGCAGGGCAGTTACAACTATATTTTAACTCACTCGTGGTAAAATTTTTAAAGAGAAAAAGACTAAATTTTGAAAACTTAGCGGAAATGGTCATCAAATATATTTTTCAAAACTTCAAGAACTTAAATGGATGAAATAGTAATATATCCTCACAGTAATTTATTTATTCAATGCTATGATATGAAAAGTTATTGTCGGAGGATGTCAGCAGGAGGTATAAATTGTTTCTTAAGGCAATTTCTTTGTCCATACGCGAGTCCGATGATGCTCTACTAACTCCACCGCAAACAAGCTGTTTGCGCATGGCTCCCCTCTTACGCTGCCTCTCGTATTTTCTTATATATTAATAAGTAATATCCAGCTAAGGAGTCGGCCTCAAGATCAGAAATGGTTGAAAGAAATGCAAGAAGTCGCCACAACTTTTCAATATTTGACCAATCAATAATTATGATTTTAGTAGTTTTGGTCTCAGATTTACATTCCTCAGGACTCAGTGAACGCGAAATTTCTAACTCTTTGTCCCAACGTCCGGCGTTGAAATATATTTCCCACAAACAAGGGATTGAATGCAGGGCTTAACGGGAGTTGAGGCGCCTTGTTAAATGCATATTCGCCTTCGGGGAATGGCTGCGTATAAATACGAGGGTAAAAATGTAGGCGCGGTTTAGTTCGGTAGCAACGGTCAACGTCGAACGTTCTCCTCGCAAAATTAGGAATTCGATCAGTTTTCTTATTTTGACTTCATTAGCATTTCTTCCGTGTGTGAGACCTCGTGGATATTTAATCGAACCAGCCAACAGAGGCTCTCTATGGAGATTGAGGATTCCAGGATCAGTGGTGGACATGCAAGACAGTATGCACGCTTGCGGGGGATTCCAGGTTAGTGACTCCAATTGAAAGATCTGTCTGTGCACTGATCTATTTGTGTGAGATTTGAACGCGCGTTACTTATAGCAGGTGTTACTAAAGTATACATGTTTTAACCGTAGTAGACAGAATTAGTAAATAAGTCGAGTGTTATTCTGTGTCATCCACTTATTATCCTCAAAGATACGCCTTTATTCCCAAGGACACAATTTAGAGGATCGAATTTGAAATAAAATTTTTATTCATTAAAATTTGAACAATCATTCAATTTTTTCAAACTTTTTACCAGAAATCTGTGATCGATGAGAATTAACATCTTGTTTGGATATTTTCGTGCGGTGATTCACTCCAATTTAATGTCGGAAAAAAGTCAAACCTCTGTGCGATAAAATAGAACTGAGGTGCATTTCATGTGCCAAACTTGGATTATTCTCAGACCAAAGTCCGGATTAAATGCGATCGTTTCTACTTTTTAAGATAATTAAATTCATGTTTATTTACGTCCGAATCCATAATTTGAAAAATATACTTCTAATATACAGTATAGTGAAAAGTACCTGTGAAAATGTTCCCTTATTCATGAGGGGATGTACACTCTTCTCCTGTGTCGTCCATGAGCACATGTCTTCCACGAAATGCACAGTCGATGTCCGAGACGGTGGAGAATAACGGGGCATTTTAATGGCAATCTATAGAAAACCGTAGGGTAAGCCGTATAGCTTCGCCAGGTTCGAAGGTCAATTCCCCAAAATGAGCTGCCAAGGTCGATTCACAGAGACCCCAAATATATCTCGGCAAACGTCACGTTGAAACTATGTTCTGTTGTCTCTATGGCAACTCAGCTATATATAAGTAAAAACATTCCAGTTTTCTAACAGCGATACATAAATGATGAATGAAAGAAAGAATGAAAATTATATCTTCGCATAAATTATGATCTCTTTATAATTTTTACATAAATTTACTATAATAAAGAAAATCAAGATAGAAATAACTCATCTGAAAATATCATGCCATTCGTAATACATCACAACATTACGTTTAAGTCTTCCTTAGCCTCTCATTTGTTAGGAGGCACTATCTCTAATTTGTAGCGTGCTATTCGGCCATGAATTAACATTTTTGTAAATATATAGAATCGTATTGATTGTCCAAAAGTATCTAACCTCCATTAAGTAACATAATTATCTTTAAACTCGACGAATCGTTTAGATATTATTACTATGCTTTCTTGTTTTTTCATTTATAAGATTAAATAGTTTTAACACTATTACACAAAGTCGTTTGTATCATATTTATTGCATACCTTAGGATAATCATTCAAAAACATGTGTTTTAAATTCGTCAGATGTTCAGATTCTCGATATCTCTCGATACCATTTCTTTTGTTTCTTGCCTTTGTCTAAACCTTAATTGGGAATTAGTTTACCATTTCCTTTATATTTATTAACGAATGAACAATTTTCTCCGGCTTCGCTTAATTACTACAAATAGTCCTCTTCTTCCCAACCATCTCAAGCCCCTTCGTGTCTGTTTTCCCATCAAACCATCCTACTTTTTCTACGCTAGTTATTGCATTAAAACCTGATCGACACATTTCTCGTTAAATTTTGGTGTGAGGCTGTAATTATTAAGACCATACGAGAACAAAAGAAGTAAATGCAGAGTACGTATCGGGTAAAGCTATTCAGTGTTTTGTTTCTAATCGGATACTGTTCCAAATTCCTTCTTTTTTATGCTGCTTTTTTCCTTCATGATTCCAAACCCGTCATTACACTGAAAGATACCGCCTAATGCATTTCCCAAAGGGGATTCCACGAAGGGGTTCGTTCATCAAAAACCCAAGTTCCGCAGACCGCGAAGAAAATTCCAAACAGTCTTTAAAAAAGTTAACGACAATTCGGACTATTTTACAAAGTAAACAGTCTCTTGCTATTTGGTTATATTAACAGAATTATGTTGAATGCAGCAATTTTACCACTATGTATTGTATTAATTTTAAAATTTATTATTCAAGTGAAATAAATGCTTGCGGTTCCTCATCTTTATCACAATTATCATCCACTGGGTATTGGTTTCTCTAGGTATTGAATTTTTGCATCTGATATGATTTTTCCACAGAAACAATGGAATTTCAACGAAGGAAACTGTGGTCCATGCGGTGATGATTACTCCCTGCCAAGGCCTCGTCCGTACGAGAACATGGGTGCCAATAGTAGAGGTATCGTCACCAGGACGTACCAAGAGGGTTCCACCATCCAGGTGTCGGTGATCATGAAAGAAAGCCGAAGGGGACACTTCTTGTTCAACATCTGCAAACTTAAGAAAGACGACTCCATCGAAGACGAGAAATGCTTTGATAAACATCCTGTGAAGCTGTCTTCAGGACAGTACCGATATCCTCTGGACACTTGGAACCCGGGCAACTACACGATGAAGTTACGGCTGCCGATCGGATTGACGTGTGAGAGATGTGTCCTTAGGTGGCATTACACAGCAGGTAAGAGAATCAATGAGTCTATGTTTATGCTGCTTTCTTTTTAGAATTTTCATGCGATGGCGGGTTCAATTAGGATTATTAAGAGGTTCTTAGAGAATTCGAGTTATTTGCACAACTAAGTAGATGTGGAAATGACTGGACTGAACAATGAAAGCAGCAAGTTCTTATTAGTTTAGGTAAATTAGGTATAAAAATGATCATTTATTTCTCTTTAAATTTCTCTCTTATTTCATTTGCTCAGCTTTTTTATATTCCTCTAAGTCATGATTGCTCCTCTTGCCCTCGCATTTAACTTATGCTTCGGCGGTCATCTCTGTCTCTTTGTCAAACCCTTTGTTTGCTTATGCATCCAACGACCAATCTACTTCCACCTTCTAATTTCACCTTCTAACCTTCCTTCACCCAATATCACGAAAGCTTTATTTACTTACGAACCAGAATTGTTTCCAGTCTTTACCTCATCCAAATCTCAAAGGACGGTTCTTTCAATTTCTTTTACTTAAGCATTTTCATAAATAAAATATTATTTACTCAACTGAAATTTGAATGATTTTAATATCGCCAGTCTTAGTTAATTTTATATCTGAATAAATCGTATTTTCTTACTCCGAATAACTTATCTTCTGAGGCATCTCAATCGTTTGCTTCCGTTCAAAGATGATTAAAAGAGTTCAGTTATTATGTGTGAGGTGAAATCAAGTGAGCTAAGGTTTTTTTTCGTAAAACACAGACTAGTCCTTGAATCTGTACTGAAAACGTACGCGTACAAAATTACTAAAAACAACAAAAAACTCTAAATCTAACTTGATGAAAATCTTTATGATAAATTTTACAGGACCGAGGTGAAATTTGAACAAAAAACCTAAAATACTATCTTATAGTTTTGTTGAAATGATTAAATACTGTTTCCCTAAGCCAACTATGACAAATACTTGTGACAAGCACAGTAATTTATTTTACTTAATGTGGTATCAAATAAAGCTTGGTTATCAAATTTTTAATATTTCCTTATTTGCAAGCGCGTTCCAAATATGGTTATGTTTTATGAAACCATGATAAGTTAAAAATACTCGTTCCCTGAGACTAGCATTTGGAAAGTGTTAAAAGCCATAAAACGTTAAAGATAAAATAGCTTACGGTTATAAATAAAAGATGTTAGATTCTGTAAGTAATTATTTGCCGATGACGTTAAACGAGATTTAATTTTTACCTTAAAAAGGAGTGCAATTTTTTGCTGCATCGAAAAACATGACGAATAGATTTTTTTTGTTTTCGTATGGCAGTACTGCTTGAAGATCGGAAGAATGCACCGTTAGAAGTATCAATACCGCCTATACGATAATAAGAAATGAACTTAAAGAAGTATTTTTCTTTACGTGACAGGTAACTCGTGGGGAAAATGTACTGATAAAACGGAGGGCTTAGGATGCGGACCCCAAGAGACCTACCGGACATGTTCGGACATCGCCATCCTTTCCAGAACACAGACGGACAGCAAGAGCATGAAATTGCCTGTTCTCCCTGGATTCGGACACAGGCTATCGCATCTCGTGGGATATCGCAAGGGAGAGCGATAAAACAATTGGAGGTCACCAATTAAAGAGTTTATTGTGCTACTTTGGAGCCGCTACGTTAAAAGAAATCGAGCTTACTTCGGTAAAAATAATTTTTTATTAGTTTCGTGTAAATATTGCAGACGAGTTTTCGTCAAAATTATTCGATGGGTAAAACAAGATCAATGTGGTTAAACGACGACGCGTCTAACATAAGATTAAATCGGCAGTGAAGTTTAAGTTGGCAAGAAAATGTCAATTTTACTGATTTTTTTAATGTTTCAAAATCCGCATAAATGCATGATATGCACTACTTAATCTCTGTAAATCTGACTTTTAGCGAAATAAATTGAAAAAAATAAAACTTCCGTTTCATTTTCCATTGAGTCTTATCAACGACTTTTATAAGTTGCTCTGAGGAAATACTTCGAGCAAAGAAGAGACTTCAAAAGATCCATTAGCCAATTTCGAAAAGCCATTGGCTAGAATTTCAAATTACTATCCCCGATTAGAAAAAATGGATTTCCGTGGTCGCACACTACTTAAACAAAAAATCCCTGTTACATTTCACCATTTTGATAATTTGAAACTAAAAACAAAATAATGCCATTTGTGTTTCCATTCCACTCGAGTTGCTCTGACCAATCACAGTGGAACGTCATCTAAAACTAATTCAAAAAAGCGCTTAGCATTTCCCAAGAAATTATTTATAGTTCGTATTTAAATTTCTTAAGAAAAATACGAAGTACGTTTTGAATTGTTTTTAGATGAGCACTTTTCAACAGCTTTTGCTATTTAAGAATCAGAGTGCTTTTTGCTTTGCATTCTATATATGTACATTTCGAACAGTTTTATCGCCAGATTAGGACGCTCGGGATTCCCCTGACCAAAAATTTCAAGTATTTTTATGACAAACTTTTAATGAATAATGTCCAATTCGACACATATTACTCATGATTTTAAATAGTTTCCTAATATAAAAGACCTCTTGAATTCAGGACTTCCAGAGCCAATATTATCACGAGATTCCATGTTGGAAAAAATATGCTTATAGACAAAACTTGGTTGAGACATGGTTTCTTAAAATAAGTTATTAATAAGGTCGATTCTTACTTTTTATTACGTATGTATAAAGATTTTGTGAGGCTGTGTATCTCATTAACATTGCTCCAATCAAACAATAAAATCATTTTTTCCATTAAAAGAATTTTATCCCGTATTTTATACCTTATACTGCCCAAAGCAAAATTTTGAGAAATTTTCCCGAAGACCTATCATACAGCAGACACATAAGATGATGTTGTTAACTACAGGAATTATATTTACTCCGACAGTTCGTTCATTGTCTGTGCCATTATATGCATTTCACGAATTACAGGGAATTAATTAGACTTGAGTTAATCAGTAGCCTTTTGTCAAGTATTGGCGCAATCAACCTAAGGGTTGAGGCGCCTTAATCTAATTCTACTACTACTATCAGTAGCCTGATAGATTTAGATATATACCCCGCGAGCCGCCAGAGGCGTATGGCAGGGGGTGTAATACACCACCATTATTCATTCATCCCTATTAGCACCTCTAATAGCCTGGGGAAAAAACGACCGTAAGTAATTATCCGTCCTTGCGATTACTTCCCTATAACGCTTCGTCGATGACTCTCGGAGATCGCGTTCGCTCCTTATTGGCACTAATATTTCACTTCGTCTATAAATTCTGAACGAATGATCCTTTCGAAAAGTGTACTACTTCATTTCCTTATATTTTTACTTTAAGGACGGCAAATTAATTTGTATACTCCTTTTAAAATGATCAAAAGAAAAAATTCTCAACCAAGGGCAAACAAATTCTAATTAATGTTTAAATTATAAGTTAACTTCAGCACAACTTTGAAATGTCACTGATTCCGTACAAAAAACAGACGCGCTGATGGTTAAGGCCGATTAGGTGGGACATTTTTCAGGTAGTAGACACAGTCACTAGACAGGTAGAAGGGCCGGTAAACCATTATAAAACTGACCCTTCCTAAAATCTTTCCGTGGGTGCACTTTTCAGTTCCCGGGGAATTTCCTCCGAAGCACGATCTTAGAAAGTATTTCCGAAGATTGACGTCTTTCGAAGACAGTTTTGAATGGTCGAGAGTAGAGATAAAGATCGCACCTATGGTTTGTGCAGAAGATAAGACGTCACATTGACTGACGAAAACGTACTCTCCCAATGTGTATATAAACGTGGTCAACTCGAGTTAGGCGATTAGTCCTCAAAAGGGTGAAGATGGGTTTAGACGTGAGCTTCGTTGGGTTCCTCACCCTCTGGTGTTTGGTGCCGTGTGTTTGGGGCCATGGCTACCTCATCAAACCGGTAAACAGGGCGTCTCTTTGGAGATTCAGCATCCCTGGAGCCGTAGTCGACTACAATGACAACCAGCTTTTCTGCGGCGGTTTTCAGGTAAGATTTTATTTCTCCTTGTGTGATTTTTCTCGTGTTTTGCGTGACAGTATGAAGGAGATATTGTGTCGACTCAATGTTAGCTACGATGATCTTTTTGTGTAATCAGAGATGGATTTTTCACCAGCAATTTATGTAAAATTATGTATTAATCCAATGGATTCCGTTTGACTAGCGATCGTATGTTAGGAATGCTTGTTTTTTTTACATTTACTTATTACTCAGCAAGCCGCCGGTGGCGAGAGGCAGGGCGTATAAAAACATACATGGGATAGGGAGTGATCGCAAAAACAGATGTAATCATTTGGTCGTTTTTTCCCCTGGCTACATTTAAATTTAGACTAATAGGGTGGATTAAATAATGATGGTCTTATTAAACTCCCATAAGCCTCTGGTAGCTCGCAGGGTATATATCTAAATCTAACTTTTAATTACTTCTAACTTCTCTTATTCTTCGCGGAGAGAAAAGTTATTCACTAAAACCATTTTGCGGAATTTCAACGCTGTTGTACTCAACGAATAGAAATGACGAAATTTTCTCAATCACTACGGTTTATTTCGAATCTTTGATTTCGTAAATAACACCAAGCGCATTTTACAATGATGTTAGCGGACATCGAGTAGGCACTTAGTAAACGGATAAAACATCAATTAAAGCACCTAAAATAATGAAGAATTCATTCTTTTGGAACCTGAAACTATTTAAAATTTTCCATTGAATTTGTGTGCGCTTAATTCTCGATGCTGAGTGTGCAGCAATCTTTCGAAATTGGTCTAAACAGTTTGAAAAGATGAGCGCTATCGAATACGGCTCGCTGTCTCACAGCCCCGCGTAATCTCGTTTTGAAATCTCACGGTGCCGAAGAGTTGACAACGGACCTTAGGATTTCTTGTGGGGAAAGAAAGAAAACATTTCGAAAAAAAAGGTTTTGCTTTTGTCCCTGCAAAAAACACTCTTTCATTCGTCGATTTTATGATCAGTAGAAAATTTTTATTTCTTGGAATCTGACACGAAAAACTATCTATTAGATATATTTAGAGGCTTAACCCATTCTCATCGGAGACCGCTCCTAGGTACCGTTGTCCTCCGACGCGAAGGGGTCAAGGAGGACAAATATCTATTATATATAGACGTTTCTCCGGATATACTTATATTTACGAGTAAAATGCTGCTTGTATACTGCAAGCAAATGGTTTATAGCATAACATAAATATACTTACAAACGCAAAGTGTCAACTATCTGTCTTCAAGGTAAAGACTCCGAAAGAATTATGAAAATTCAACCAATATGTTTTAAATGGGAAATATATTTTCCGTCCGGCATTGAACCCGAGTCTTCCTGTTGATACTTACTATGCAGCACAACAGAAGATAACCATCTCTAACTATGTGTGAAAACCCAAGTAGTAATACTGGCTGCAACTGCCTCAAACGACGTCCTACTTTTCCCTTATATTCCTTTTGTGAGAAATTTGAATGTGCTCTGGCATCGAACCCAGGAAGAGTATGGTCTTATAAAAATTTTTTCTTAAACCGAGTTTTAATATACATCTTCTAGCTAATCAAGAAATTCCTATTATTTCGATAAGTGCACCAAAAAAAATAATGAAAAATTACCCCAATGTATTTTAAATGGGAGATATTTGCATCGTCCTAGCATCGAACCCGGGATATTTTCTGTAAAAGTCATCAATTTTTTCAATAGATCATGACCATATCTAAAGGCTGCTTGAGTTTTGATTCTCTACCTATCCGGAAAGCATTTTTTAAAAATTCCCGAAAATCAAAGAAAATCATCTAAATGGGAAAATTCGGGATTTCGGAGCCTTCTGGGATCGAACCCACGGTCAGAATGATCGATTTCTCACTTTTCCTGGGTATTTCACGTTAGGGCCTTTACGCTGTAATAATTTCAAGTCAATGACGCTTGTGGTTTAGCCTGTGAATTTGTATCCTATTTATATCCTATAGGAGTAAAAGTTGCTTGCATTCAGCAAGCATATTTTAATGCATATTACAAGTCGACATCATATCGAGAAGGTCCTCAAGAGAAAAAAGAGGGATTGAGAATATTCTTAAAAATCAACACAATTTTTTTGAAATAGGGTAAATTTTCACCCAACTGACGACAAACTCCCGCTTATTTGGTGTCACATTCATAGAAAGAAAGAATAGCGCCTTTTCCGTGACTTTAGTTCGATACCGGAGAGTCATTATCATTCCTCAATGCATTTCTTATAGAGATAACGGAATCCTAGTTTATGTTCTTTCCGATATGATAACGACTTCAAACTTTTCATTAAATAAGATCAAGTCCTACCAAGTTATAATATTTTTTCACATCTGCCAGTAGGTCCTGGGTTCGACACCAGGCGTCTCTAAAGTTAGAAATTGCTACGATTTTTAAGCATTGTTTTAAAAACCTGTTCGATAACATGGAAGCTTGAAACCCAGCATATGAATAGAGATCATTAATAAATTTCATATATGCTGTTTAAAGTTTTCCTGATTGTCCTTGGTTCGATCCCAGAGAGCCATTTACATTACCGTATGCATTTTAGATGGGGATAACGGAGTCTTAATTTAGGACCTTCCCGGTATGATATGGACTTCAAAATTTGAATCAAATAAGTGTTGATTCTATCAGGGCGTTATATGTATTTACATCTTCCAAAATATCCTTGGTTCGACTCCAGGCGTCTCTACTATTTGAATCTTATGGCGGGAATTTCAAATTATTTATGATTCTATTTCGAAACTATTTTAAGCTACATCCCAGTAGGATGAGGAATACAATATCATAAGGGTCATGGGAAACGCGCTCTTCTTTCATTTTATCTATGAAACTGAAACCAAATGTGAGTGAGTTTGTCGCCAGGTGGGTCATAATTTCTCCTATTTAAAATAAATTGCGTTGATTCTTACGAATATTTTCAATCCCTTTTTTTTCCTTTGAGAACCTTCTCGATTAAGGCATTGTGAAGTGTAGGTAAAGAATGTCTCTTAATATTCCATGAATCTTTCAAACATTTAGGTACGACTGAGAACTAAGAAAAGGATAGATATTTTGGGGACTACGAAATTAATCCAAATTCTTTCCGTGGTCAACATTCTCGTCTGGTGTTTTCTCGAGGTCAACCTTTCCTTATCGTTCCACCTCTACAGGCCAGTGGTTTCTGGAAAATCCGACACCAAAATTAGTACCTTCAAGTCTAAGGAAAAACCCAACCATAGGGACTGTTTGGTGGGAGCTCTGTACCTAATCACTTGATATCTAAGGGTCTTCCTGGAATATGCGGACCGCTTTTATACAGTAATTACACATGCTTACGTGATTTCTTCTTGGGATGGATGAACATCTGAATATAGTATTAATGCGACACATAAGGAGAAGAATATATAACTTAAGGAAGCTCAGTTTCACACAGGTGACTTTTGAGATATCAAAACAATTAGTCAGACTAACTGTTCAAAGTTTCGAAGAGACGGTTAATAGGTAAGGGAGTTAGCAGTAGTGAATATTAATGTATTCAGCATATTATCTGATACTTTGATCGCGGGGTACATATCTAAATCTATCTACATAGCAACTAAGTGTCGGAAGGTTACACTTCGGTGAATCTGGGAATTAATTTAAGCATCTCTGCATAAATAACTTTACCTCGGAGGTAAAGTGGCTAGTGTACGCAACGAGTGGAGTAAAATTCTAAGAAGTAAATGTTCAACGTTGTGGTAAAAGTATATGAAACTCTGAGTTATAACATAATAGTAGATTAATTGTGCTGCATTCTCGTTGCAAAAAATTGGGTTCTGGAAGAAAGACAATCTCAATTCGTATTTATATGAAAAATTTCATAATATTGGTTTTTCCATTTTACAGTTAAAAAATGGTTTTCCTGCGTTTATGACTATTTTAATTACTGAACCAATTTAAACGGAAGGAGCGTTATCCATTTTTCACTTTCTTGAGATAGATCAGAAATGAGTTAAATGTCCACTATAACATATTTAATTTGCCACATGCCAGCGGTATATGGAATATATCCTCCAATAGTTTACTCCTTTAATACTTTATTCTTATCTTGTTATTGTCAACCTCGGTAGGTTTTTTGAGAGAGTAGAAAATATCTTTATCAGAAAAAATTCTAGGGACACCTCAGTGTGATCTTTTTATCAATATTAAGAAATAAAATAAATATACTGAAATATCATTTATTCCCAATCGAATCCAAATATGTATGCGGCAAAGCCGAAATAGAAGGGTCAACTGAGATAAATGCGAAAGAACGCACTTTTTGCCAATTAATAAGCTCATTCTCTTTAAAGTATCTATAAACGCTACGAATATCAAACTTCATTCAAATTCGTGCAATCGCATTTCATATTCTGACTTTTGCATGAATAACATTCAACACTGAGGGCACTCGGGTCATAAGATTCCGCGAATGTTTAACTCATGGAAAAGGGCAGATATTTTAAGTTTTAACCCTTACCTTAAGTTAGAGTTGACCATTCTGGCGAACTCTTTAATTTCCATTATTTTATATTTTTATTGAATGCAAAGTGAAAGTTTTCCCGTAAAATAGCTTTCCTCTGTATACCTTTTCAATCCATTTCTTTTAAATTTCAAACAACAAAGGATTAGATGTGAGAAGAGTCTCATTAGTGTCAATTTCGCACAAATAAAAGTCGATTTATTATTTAAAGGGGAGTTAATCACTGAAAATGTTATATTCGTTATGATATAAAGAAAACGTAGTTGGTTGTGATTAGTTTAAATTATGGTAACTAATTAAATAAATAGGGCCTTATCAATCATTGGAAATCATTAGGAACGTTTAAAAGTATGTACAATAAAAAACACGAGAAATAGTTATTGGCATCTGCAATGATGGTCAATTTCCCATGGTATTGCTTTAGCCTAACATACAAAGGTGCCTTGAAAACATTATGGGATAAGCAGCGACATTTTGGAAAGAGGAAAAGGTGCATTTCCTCTGCTTTAACCCTCTATTTTTTGTCATCTCAGAGGCAATGGAACTTCAACGACGGCCATTGCGGGCTCTGCGGGGACGACTACGCTCTGCCCAGGCCTCGGCCGTACGAGAACATGGGCGCGAGGAGCCGCGGAATAGTGGTCGAGGCGTACGAAGAGGGTGCAGTGATTCCAGCGGTGGTGACCATCACCGCCAGCCACAAGGGCTACTTCATGTTCAACATCTGCCCTCTGAAGAACGACCTGGACTGGGAAGAGGAAGAATGCTTCGCCAAGTACCCGGTTGAGCTCGCCGATGGCTCTGGGTACCTCTATAACCTTCAAACTTGGGACACCGGGAACTACTCGACGGAATTGAAACTGCCCAAAGGTCTCACTTGCGATAGATGCGTCCTTCGATGGCAGTACGTTGCGGGTAAGAGCACCGCATAAAATATTCTAAATAATTAATTATATTTGAATGGGAAATAGTTCTTTTTAGCAGTGAATTTGAGAATTTTCTATGCATGATTTGATTTCTTTTGTGACAAAGGGTATTTTTGAAGGCGATGAATTAGAGAACTAAAAAAATTGGTGTAGAAGATGATTGTTTGGAAAATGGTGGTAATGGTATAAGTAGGCTTACTATTTATCCTATTTTGTTTATCGAAATTTCTTTTTCCATTAAATTTTAACCGTCATTTAATAACAAGTATACATCATTATTAATCGGTGTCAATTTTTCTCAATATTTTTTGTTGTCCTATCAACAGGTAATTCGTGGGGTAAATGCGAAAACGGCACGGAAGGAGTCGGGTGCGGTCCCCAGGAGACCTTCATGACCTGTTCGGACGTCGCCATTCTACCAAAAGGACAAGCACACAAGTTACAACACCATCCGAACAAAATTTCAGGATTCGGACATAAACTAGCGCATTTGAAAGAAGATCACAAAAGAGTCACGATTCACGAGGGAAATAATGCTCACGAGGGAAATGCTGCTCTCGAGGGAAATGCGGCTGATGAGGGAAGTGAATCGGCAAAGGAAACGTCAGGGTTGGAGAATTTCTTCAAAAACGCTGTGAAAAATCCAATTAACCGAAGATGAATATTGTGATGTTTAGGATGTGGACTTTTTATTTATTTTGAAACGATTGGCTGAGCCATTTAGTGGATGAGTTGAGTTCCTAAACTCGAAGACGAGTGGACTAAATGAATCGTTAATGGCAATTCATATATATGTATGTAAATTAATCGCTGTATTTCATCAACTTTAAAAAATTAACTATTTATTTATTATGCGTAATTGATAAGCAAATAAAAATTATTTAAATATTTTCACCAATTTTACCCCACATTTTTCACGGCTTCGATCTACTCCTTTATTGATTCATTCACGCCATTTCTTTGTATTTTCTTTCTCCTAATCTAAACTTTAAAGAGAGACTTTAACCGTTATTGTCAAGAATAAAGAGATTCGGTTTATATAATAGACTTCCTTAGGCTTGTTCTAAATCAATCAATCTATTCGGAATTATTCAGAGAAGTAAAAGGTCCGTTTCATGCCAAATTTAATGAGGGAAAAATCTAAGAATATAATATCGATACAATAGACTACTGTATTATATGTTGACATTGAAATTCATAAATTAAATTCCGAAATTTACGACTTCACTACGCCCACTGCATCATAAATATTCCATACACTTCAATTAGTAGCTATGCTTTCTTCTGAAATATAATACATCATACATACACTAAAATTATAATATAATTCAATATGAGGAAAGTGATCAAGAAACATTTTACAACCATCAACTATAACATCGTATTTAGATTTTATTTTTACTGTACACAATTTGATAATAAGATTTTATTATAAGATTAAATCGCTAAGTTCCAAACAACAACATTAAAACAAAAAAATTATTTTATTCGAACAAACCAAATGGTTTATTCCAAAATTACCAATTCGGGTCCTCCCGTAACTGAGATCGTTTTGCAACAAAATTGTTTAAGTGTACAGCTCTCCACAAAAAATCGAACGGCGTAGTCGTAGCTGCATAAGATTGATGCGCTTTGAAATTCTGGACTTGGCAACACCGTACGGCCGAGAGATAAGGTTGGCTTCAATCGTAAGGTCCCAGGAAATGCGATACCAGCGATTTCTAGGACTTTTTAGTTATATAGTAAGGTATTATATTTTGAAAAGGGCAGTGGCTGTAACTTGGAAACAGATTCCTCTCTATTAGTTACGAGGAGACCCAACATTTTCCACTTCTCATAGTTTCCAGCTCCCTTGAATATTGACGACTAAAACACATTTATACACTAACATTTATAGTTAAAAAGAAGTATAAATTACGCTAAATTAGTCATCATTTAAAAAAGTTATATAAGTTCATTTAGTAGAAAACCATCATTTTTAAACCGTCGTTCGTAGCAGTTAAAAGACTACGTCATATTTTGAAATGCATGAGGGTTGCGAATATGCTCAAACAATATTTCAATAAAGAAAATAATGTAGTAAAATATATACGCTACGATTGTTTTAAGAAGAACTCATAACCATCTTCTACGTATACTATGCAGACCAATAAGACTCAAAAGTGTGTTATCTACTAATCTTTATCAATGCAAAGACAGCATGAACATGGATGGATCCAAGGGAAGAAAGAAATCGCCGAGAAATTTGCAGAAGATCCGACAAGGAGCTAAAATTAAAATCAGAATGTGAAGATTTTCCACTACCCCTATACATCACGATCACTATTCATTAATCACGAAATAATGGGATTTTGAAAGTTGATTCGAGATGATTTAATTAGGAAATAGTCTGAAATCCTTTGGCAAGAACTCTAAGCAAGATTCGTCCCTGGCATATTCTTATAAAGTCGTTTTACTAAATTGATTCCATAGAAGATATTGCAAATGAAGGGCTATCCGTTGGAAATGGGACCCACAGACTGGGGTCAGATGCCACCATACGGCAACCCTAGATTAATTAATTCGGCAATTTTAAAAGGAACAGGATGAGTGTTGGCCAATACCGCGGTAGAATTTGTAAATGACCTGAAAACGGCTCATCGCTGATAAATATGGAACGGCTCGAGCCAATTCCCCCATCATTAGACTTATCCAATTCGCCAAACGTTGATTGCAAACGGCGCTAAAAGGACGACGTGGCAGTAACACCGCTGAGAAATTGTCATTAGAGAAAGTTTCGAGTGTATGTGGGCAGATGGCGCCATCTGGTGGTATTAGTTTAGGGCACCACGCCCCGTGGGAAGTCCTATTCGTAACAAAGAAGGCGAAAGTGGAACGAAGAAGGTTTGGGAGGAGTCCTGGAAATTTAGATCCGAGGCCGTCTGAGAACAGGACAACGAAGTAGAAATTATACTCTAAGTATGGCAATCTTTTGACTAAGTAGAATTTAGTTATCTATCATGTTCTATTTTCATAATTGTGTAAGTAATTTTCAGAGTTGGAAACCGTACAGTTTCTAAGGATCGTTAATACACAAAATAATAGTTCGCATGCTCAAAGGATACAAATGAACCGACTAGACGCCACTTAATGGACTACATCCATCTAGAAATTTAATTTTTTGGTAATTTATTTTCTTACATTTTCTATAAGAATACACCCAGAAATATTCACAGCAGTATCTGTAGAATTGACGAAGTAATAGGAAGTAAGTTAATTCGGCAAAGCATTTTTCTTACGTGAGCCACTGCGTCCAATGTTAATGTGTTTCCATAGGATGACCGTCTTCGTCTAAACAGGTCGTTGATGGTGTGGAAAATACGAAGTACGTTATTCAGTTATTTGAGATTCCACAAAACTAGGCCTGAACACCTCGTGTTTTCGGATTATTGCTTTTCCTTATGTCTTTACTGTACAGCTTTTGGACTGATAGTAAAGTTAAGTTTACTTAAGAGTGAATCATACTCGAAACTTTAAACGCGTTTTTCTCCAAATTTCGTTTTCTTTAACGGTGGACATCATGTCTCAAAAACTTTTCGAAGAGTATTCTCCATATATTCATAAATACGCAAAATAATAATAAAATATCGCTGACAATCTCGTATTTTAAAAATAAATCTTTCTTTTATAGAAAAGTCGCATGATGATATTTTTCTTACATTTCCCATGCTCGAAATTAAATTCGTCGTAATTTTGTAAAAGAAATACATATTTTAAAATTTTGCAATCGTTAAAGACTAAGATGTTTTTTAAATGAGAAATAAATTCTTATTTTTAAATACTGGTGGATCTTATAAGCGAAAGAATGTCCACCGATGAACACTAAAAAATGTTATCAACTATAGGCGGCCATTTTCCATTTGCTTTATTGCAATATTTTTCAAAGAAATTTTTCAAATAAAATAAACAAGTATGCTTCTATAAAATTAATAAAGTTTGTCTTATTTACACGATTAATTTCCAAGACAAAATACGGGAAACTTAAAATATTTCGCAACGCTATGCGGCTGGTGAGTTATTACTCTCCATTACAGGGTCAATGCCAGGCCAATCAAGTAACCCTCCAAAAGAAAAGGATCAACAGTTCATTCCAACATCTGGAGACTATTTTTTTGACTATCTATGATTAAAATTAATTTATAAATAATGACTATTTGAGGTGGAAAAGAAATATATAAATTAACAAATATTGCAAGGCTGACTTAGTGAAATTACGAAACCAGCTAAATCCCTAAGAAATTACAAAATGTTCCGTAAATCAGATACTTAAACCACTTAAATCGCAGACTCCAACTGTAATCCCTTGGATCCGCTATTAAGTATTTGTATAGTTGGATGTATATAGTTGATAGGATGAAAGAAATACACTGAAATAAACTGAAGCCTAAGAAAGGTTTCTCGTGTAATAATATGACGAAATATACTCAACAATCGAGAAGATAAATGCTCTCAAACTAATTTTCAGTACAGCAATACTTTCTCTCGATAGTCTAAATGGTACAATAAATTGATTTTCATATCAGAAAATTTTAACTCACCAATGATATTTGAAGTTGTTCCAAAGAACTCCCGAATGCTACTTTTCATTCTTGTGAACCTGGCGGCAGACCATCTGCAATGAGAAATGGATATAATACGTCACTCTCATAGCAACTGTTGCCAGAGGAAATGCGGAGTATTCCAAATCCACGAAAATGGAGTATCGAGAGATTTAGCTAATGCAAACAAGGAAAGTCATTCATAAAAATCGGAACAGGGTAAGGTCCAATTTTAACGACATCAAAATAAAAATCAAATAATATTCTCAGGTGAAAAATCTGTAAGGGAGGTTGCATTCGTGGTAATCGTAATACTATTATTCCCTTCTTATCCTTTTAAGGAGGATCCGAATTTTCACTCAACTCTTCTTCTTCAATTTCTAAGTCTAACTTTAAAGATATGTATTTAGAAGGCTAAGATCGTTAAGGCTCACATTCGCAGAGAAAACAAAATGATTTAAGCATCCCAAATTTAAATATTATATTAGTTCGTTTGTTCGTTTTATAAACTGAAGTTTGTGTTCGAAATACGAAACTAAGGCAAAAGAGAGAAGAAAATAAAATTTCGCTTAAATAATCCCTTTTTATAGCTTTTATCGATATTATCTAGACCAAATGACGAAAACTAAAGCAAAATAAAACAATAAGATTGATATTTTGCTAAAAACATCACTTTTCGTTCCTTTTTTCGATTTTATCTCGACAAAACAACGAAATTAATTCAGAATAGAGTGAAGAGATATCAATTTCGCCAACATTAACCGTTTTCGTAGCTTTTTTCGATATTATCTCGACAAAATGATGATAATAAAGACAGAATAAAGGAATGAAATTGAAATTATCCCTTTTTTTCAATTTTCGATGTTATTTCGACAAAATACGAATAATAAAGGAAAAAGAAAGGATAAAAATTGAACTTTCGCTAAAATTATTCCTTTTCTTTGCTATTTTCAATATTATCTCCACAAAATGACAATAATAAAGGCAAATTATGGAAAAAAATTCATTTTGCTAATTGTATCCCTTTTCGTTGATTTTTTCGATATTATTTAGTCAAAATGAGGATAATACGGTTTGTCTACAAGGATTTCTCGAATTTTAGCTATGATACAGCAGAAAACTGACAAAGTTATTTCGTTCGTTCTTTCAGTTGTTCGTGCGTTCCTTCGTTCAATTGTTCATTCATTCATTCGTTCGTTCATTCGAAAAACAGAAATTGTTGTTTGGAATATGAAACAAAATAGCCTAGGTCTTTATATTGTGTCCAAATTATACTAGGTTCTTTCGAATTTAGAAAAATACAGTCAAAAAACTGAAAAATTTCGAAAACTACGCCAATTCTTCGCCGATTTTTCCGTATTCTGCCAGAGAAACTGTACGCTTTCTTAACAAAATGAAAAAACATAGCTTATATCTTCAAGTCTATTTTAATTTCGAGTATTGGTTTTCGAATGTTTGGAAGAATATGCGTCGATCGTAAGGAGGTCTCAGGGAGGCCAAGAGTTATAACAGAGGAAGAGGATCGGCGTATAGAGAGGATTGCGTGGTTGAGAAACGCCGAGTGAATGGACGAATCACCGCCATAAACACCGCTATCTGCGGCAGGTCAAACATTTGATATCACCTGATTATGAATCGTCTCTAAATTCTTTTCATCGATTCTAATTCATCATGTCGCTGGAAATTCGGAGAAGCATCTTTTAGAAGGCTGAAGAAAGTCGATCCATCTTGTAATTAATATTTTTAAATTTTATTTATTTTGTCTGTTTGTGCAAAGATTCATTTCTGATCCTTTATCTATATTTCATTTTTTTATCAATACAAAACTATTAATTGCTATAAAACATGAATTTTAATAAAATAAATTAAATAAAACACAATCCCTCAAAAATCTGGTTTTTCTATTGTGAATCTATTTTATTGGATAGCTTATTTTATTTGATTGCATCAATGGTCTTACAATTCAAACATGAATTTTGCTGTATCCTTTTCGTAACCAAGATACTGAAATTTCATAACCTAAAATTTATTTCCATAAATTCATAACTAGTGTGTATAAACATTCATATTTTCCGGAAGTAAAGAACCAATCGAAACAACATTTAATGTTTTGTATTATAAACTGACACTCCTTCAGAAGTCTAAATTTTTATTTTTTAACGTATATTAATTGACATAATTTAAGTATAGTTTTGTGTTAATCAGTAACACCTTCATTTAGACAATCATTAAAGATTTCGGCCTATTATATTCGTGCATATGGCTCAATATTCTACATATTGGATATTTGACGTGTTAAATAGTTTTTCCTTCGCCTTTAATGATCATATCAAAAACAAACCATATATACCGTCATCAAAATGTCTATGCAATGTTGACACCTGTCTGCGTAGTCAGAAAAGAGGACTGGAAAAACAACTTCGGGGAGAATACTAATCTCCATTCTAGTTAGATTAAAAGTATAATCACAGTTATCAACGCAGATCAATACACCACTTTTTCTGTAAGGGGTAAATCTCTAAATGCAAGATCAATAGGTTTCGGTATAGATGAATTCACGAACTTTTAATTGCTGCAGATAAATAGTTCCTAACACGCAATATAATTTTACCAAATGCAAAAGTCGTCACTAAGCATTTTCACAAACGATTCAACTCAATTTTTGTAGTTTTCCTATAGTTTTGTAACCACTGAGATTATCTTCTATGCTGAAATGATAAATATTTTGGTAATCAAATCCACTTCAGTCTTTCTGTCACCGTTTATTCGCTTTTGTCGCTCATTCGAGGCGAGGCCAAGGAATTCACGGGAGCGAATCGCGAGTGAGATCTTCGTAATCAGTTCTTTTCATTAAATCCTCAGTTGATATCGCAATCCTGCACGTCGCCGAGCGTCCACAAAGTAACCCCCACAACAACTTTGTAAAAATTACTTATTAATTTTGATTTCCGTTATGAGTATCCAACATTGCAGTATGCCGTCGAATCAAAAAATATTCCCAAATTAACCTTCTCATTCCTTCAAAATATCTGTTATCCGCTGCTTTTTACGATCAAATGATTCATTTTTTCATCCACCAATTTATCATGATGCATTAACTGAGTAATAGCCATTTATCTGTTCCATAACTATATATTTCCTTCAGTTATACATTAAGAAAAATAGAGAGTAAATTGTATCAACAACTGTCAGGTCAATTCATTACATCAATATTTGACCAGTATATTCTTAATTTCAAATAAAAATTGATAATATTGTGAAACATAACATACCTTACGAGATATATTTCCTCTGACATCTTCAGAAATCCCAAGGATAGACTTGAAAAGGGGGCCCGGGTTTCGAACCCGGTTTTTGCCGTTTCCTGGTCGGATGCTCTGCCTGTTGAGCTTACCCGCCAGAACACTCTTTCAAACGATTCGGGAGACTTTTTTCTCTTTCTGAAACTCAAAGTGGGAGTACTTCTAGCAGATTCTCGAATGATTCGTGTTCATGCTCCTTAAAGAAGAGCCTCGGGAAGATCACAGAAATACAGCTGTCTCTATCCACTGTCAAAATAGAACTGAAATTGCTCCTATAATTCTGACCTTGATTTGAGAAGGGTGGACGTAAATTATTTACCACATATATCTTGGTCTAAAGAAAGGCAGAACAAATGTCATTCCAGAATATAATCCCCGAAACTTACTATTGAGAATTGTGTTGATTCGCAGTTTTTCTCAAAACGCGAAAGCGGTGATCGGATTTGGTCCTTGCAGCGTTGCCGAAAGGTCGGTTTATTATCGAAGATGCAAATTGGCGCAAGAATTTATTTAAGATGTTTCTTCAGAAAACTTCAAAGAATACCGTAGTAAAAGCTAGTCAACGACACTCTTACTACTCTTACTCGATGTCTCTCACTACTATTTTCCTCGCTTTAGATAAAAAATCGCTCTGAAATAAGGATTTGCCATTTTGCTACGCAAATTATGTAAATATTCAAAGATGATCACCAAGTCTTATGAAAGAGAAAGAACACATTTATAATGTAAAATTATATTTTTTCCTTCGATTGTCTTCGTTTGGGTACACCATCGGCTTGGAGTTGAACAGTTTCGCGAAGAATTTAAGACTGGAATTTTTCGCTGAATTAGGTCAACTTCGACCCGTTGTAGAATTTTAACGCGCATGATCACATGTCAATGATTTCCATAGTTGTGTGCAGAGTTTATTCACAATCAGTCGTGCGAAGTTTCATAGTCGTCTCTTAAATAAAGGCCTTTTCATAGTTTTGGCCAACTGTTTCGATTCTAGTACACTGTGTGGCTATGCAACCTCTCTGGTAACTCGGCCGAACCGGCAGTAGGAGCTAATTAAAAGGTCTACGAAGATGAATCTTTTTATAAACTATTTCTTCAGAAGAATATCAATGCACTGTCCTTTATTATCAGCTCATATGAAGGTTCTTCTGCCTACAGGTATTCATCCTCTGGACTCTTCTGTGTTCTTAGAAATAACCTTCCATACCTCTTCTGAGAAATACGACTAGGTGAATGCTCACATTTTATTTCCCTTTTCCATACAATGCCTTCTTCCCCATTGTCATACTTCCGGGAATCCTCGACCCTGAAACCATTAACCCTTCTAAGAAACCGTACCTCGTCTTTGAGGGGTACATTCTATACTCTTCTATGGTGTACTGCTAATATTTCCTTCCACCCCCAACTAATTACCCGCATGTTTGGTTTTCCCTTCGGTAAGTACGGCAGTATTCCTACGACTTCACAGACATCATCCCTTCCTGTGCGACGATGGATCTGCTTCCGCTGACGACTATTGCATACGAACATTATCACGGAGTATGTTACCTTATTTTAGATTTAGATTTAGATATATACCCCGCGAGCCGCCAGAGGCGTATGGCAGGGGGTGTAATACACCACCATTATGCATTCCTACCTATTAGCATCTCTAATAGCTTGGGGAAAAAACGACCAAAAGTAATTATCCGTCCTTGCGATTACTTCCCTATAACGCTTCGTCGATGCCTCTCGGAGATCGCGTTCGCTCCTTACTGGCACTAACATTTCACTTACTTCGTCTATAAATTCTGAACGATTGAACTTTTCGAAAAGTTTCCGACGATATTCAGATCTTCTCATCTGTAGTGAATTCCAACCGAGGGACTCTATCATTGCCGTAACGCTGCTATCAAACCTGAAATCCCCGCAAACGAATCGGGCTGCTCTACGCTGGACCATCTCTAAATCTGAGACTAAACCTACTTCGTGTGGGTCCGGAGTATGTTACCTTACAATAGTTATAAAGGACAAAGCATTGGCAACCTCCTGATACTGAGTAATGTCTTTCGCCTGTTCCAATAATTTCTCAACAAGAAAATACGACAACAAAATTATGAAAAAAACGTGGGAAGAGAGATAAATAATTTTATTTTTGGATGCATTGCTTCGTTAGAAATAGAAAAACTAATACACTCGTCTGAATTTAGTCCAGCGGAATCATACTTTTAACTATTCCATCAACTTTCCAATCCTTTCTTACTATTTCTTCAGTCTTTACATACATTTATTTATTTTCTTTCCCGTCCTTGTATCGTTCACTGCTTGCTTTAGGTATTCATTCACAATCTCTATTCTTGGTCAATCACAATAACTCTTATATACTAAGTTCTCTCGTCATAAGATATGTTTCAGAATTATCGTGCGTAGCTCCGAGAGAAGGCGAAATGCGGTTCAATTTTGCTAAGGAAAACGTGAAGTATGTGAAGGGGGAAATTGGTGGATGAAAAGTTTCTCTGACAACTCGTAAAAAAAGATGAAGATAATAGATACGACAATGCGTGATATTTCAAGTATTTAAATAATTAATGTGAAATTAAACAATGTAACTGTGATATTTATACATTAGTTATAAAGAGACCGACTATTTGTTTACAACAGCTTTATTACTCTATCTGGGAAAAGAGACCAACGAAGGCCATCAGTTCTCGTTATAATGTCTTTTTGTCGTCCGACTGCGAAAATCGCGTTTGTTGAGCGTTGGGATTACGTCGTCGCGTATTCAGTCAAGTATATCACCGCTTAAAAGTTTCTCGAATAATTTTTGCCTGTACTCAGTTCTTCTTTTCTTAAGAGATTCCCATCCCTTCGATCATTTCGGACACGCTATCGAATCTAAAGTCTCCCTTTATGAAACGAGCCGTAGTTAATATTAGCATATTTCCACATATAGATATAGACCAGAGAAATGTACATTTTCATCAAAATTAAATTACAGCATAGCTCATGATCCAACGAGATTATGTAATTCTTAGCAGTAACCCGTGAAAATAAATTCGGAGATTGATTTCTCAAATATTTTCTCGGCCAAGGTCCGTTCCGCTTAAAAATGTCATGTGAAAAATGCAGTCGAAGAGCAGGTTCGCTCGTTTCAGTGGTGACCTCAATAAGACAAAGGAGCATGCCTTTCCAAACATTTGGAGAATACCATTGTAATCCTCGCTTTGGAGAAAGCTAAACATCGGCATCAGAACAATATTGCGATGTATTTCCGTTTAATAGTAACATTTCAAAAGTATCTTCCTTTATTTCCATAAATTTAGGGCCGTATTTATAGTCGACTCCTTCCCCTACATCTAACGAACCCCTCATGAGTAAGCTGCCAGGCGAGCGGTACCTATTGGTATTTATGAACGACTCCCCGCAGTCATCTGACAAGGAGACGAACTAGTGATACATTTGGCAACAGCGTTCCCAAAAAACAGTTTCGTTATTCAGTTTTTTTAAATATTCCTTTCTGCTAATTTGTTTTGGTTCAGATGAAATCTTGTATTGATGGCAAAGTTTGAATAGGTACTGTAAATTCTAATAACATTTAAGCTCTGCATGACAGTAAAAATCAGTGTCATGTCTTTCCTCTTCCATTTTCAGCTCTACCTGTATTTATTTTCATGTTTAAACCAAGGTTCTGCCGAGCTCAATGTTCCTGTTAATGACATTTACAACAGCCCAAGAAAGGAAATGTATATGAATAAAAAATAACTTCAATTTACAACAAAACTATTAAATTGATAATAATTTACCAACAATTTACTAAGGCAGCCGTTGTTGAAACTGCATTACTATAATCAAGATAGAAATGGCAGGTTAATGTTTGTGAGGTTGTAGTTACTTTATTGTATCTGGTATAATATTTCCAAATGTTCTTGAATGTTTAATTTGCGTCCTTTTGGTATTTTTTTTTAAAGTGAGGGAAGAGGTGATTATACATTAGAAGGCTTTTGAAGAAGGACATTTTGTGAAATTTTAAACCTCCCACGAACTGAGTTCTCGTGTTATAGCTTTGACTTTAAAAATTCCCAACACCGATGTATCAGTTAGCGTAACTCAACGTATTAACGCCGGTAATGTCAACTTTAAGTCGATTAAATAAAAAAATCAAGAATAAATATTGCCTCGGTAGCATTAGATGAATGAAGCAGCTGCTTCATCCATTCAATGCTTAACAAGTTTCGGTATCTAGATACCGAAACTTGTTACACAAACAATAGAAATTTCGACGTCATAAGACAATATATAGGAGACTTTTCACCAACTTTCTTCACATTTACAGATAAATCCTATGAATACATTTTCTCACACACCATTGAATTCAACTGATTCTATCCATGAGATTTATGATTAGAATAGAATATTTTATTCAGAAAAATTGTTTGTTATTATTCTTTTGTTGTATTGTTTTGTTCAAACAATACAATAATGCAATTTAAATAATATCGCCTGCCTGTGAACGGCTTACAAATTAATTTACATGACATTTAAGTTCAAGAAACAGGATTGTAAACATTTGGTACTCTTGAACCAGATACAGGCTCATCAAAGCCTAATATTACAAATTATTTAAAATTTGTAGTATTTCATAAATTAATGATGAAAAATAAAAACAATTTCAAACGTTTCAAGCAAAATAAAGTATGAAGTTTACAAAAACTATCACAAAAAACTACTTATGACTCCAAAAATTGTAAATACTGCATCTACTTATCTATTGCACTTATTATAATATGAAAATCAATATCAAATTCAGCAATTATATAATGATTCACAATGAACATATACCAAGTATGTATTACACAAGACTATAGAAAGCATTATATATATTTATATAAAATCACAAAGTACAACAGCAGATATAAACTTAGATACAATCATTAGCATCCCATAGTTAGAGCAATAAATATACAAAATCAACTCAATACAATTTTGACATATATCATAGGATATACTAAGGGATCTGTTATACGTTTTTCAAAATTCAGTACAAAATTTTTAAGCAAATATATTTTGATATCTTTCTTTACGTTAGACATAGCATTTCTTAAGTGTATGTTATTAGGCAAGTCATTAAATAACATAGGTATTATGACATCAAGTCACTTCCTGCCGTACATATATTATAATAACTTGGTGCATTAAACGTTATTCTATCTCTCCCTATCATGCCATGTTTTGTAGCAAACTTTTCCTTGTGCTTACTGGAGAAGTAATTTTCTGTAAGCAGGATGTAAGTGTGTAGGTATTGTAGAGGTTTCACTTTATGATTTATTTCTTCTCTAACTGTAAATTTCGTCACTTTTGTCTTGTGAACATTTAGTTTTAATTTGTTATCATGGCACCATTTATTAATGTTATTTAAGTCAGTTTGTAGAGCTCTTTCAGCCTCATTGAAGTATTTGTGAACAGATATTAATACAGCGTCATCAGTAAACAAGTATAATTTACAGCACTTTATAACAGAAAATATATCATTGATATATATTAAAAATAGCAATAGGCCTAATACTGACCCTTGTAGCATTTCACTGTAAATATTTACTCTTTCTCCATGGTAGCCATCTGCGTCAAAGGTTACATATCACGACTACGACAACGAAATACCACAAAGAATCAGCAATCAAGAGTAGGAATCACCCTTGCACAGCATAAATATATTTCTACCAATAAGTATAGTAATTGCCAATAAATTCAACCTCAAGGAAATCAATATTTTACCTAATAAAACTATTAACTTCACATTTCTTAACGACTGCACAAGCTGAGGTTTTAAAACATTCGTTAGATAGTTTTAAATGCATTAGGATAAAATAAATATCTACCAAAAATATTCTGCTGATTTGTACACTAATTTAAAGAAACGTTGAGGATTTGACAGTCCACTATTTAATTTTATTCATCTATTGTTGAATCTAATCGAACGATTCGAACAGATTGACCACCATGTTTGTTGTTTACAAAATTAGTACGCAGTTTTGCCACCACCGGTATCACGCCTTAGGGGTTCGCTGGATCACCTACCTCGGTTACTCAGCTTTTCACAGCTTGCGAGTCTCTAAGGGGGTTGCAAGGGGGAGAAAGAGGACTATAAATACCGTTTTTGGCCTTAGGGGACTGCTAGGCGCTGCGGAACTCCTGGAAGTCGACTATAAATACGGCCCTTATTTTCCTTTTAAACTTCCTTTGCAGGTTAAGTGCATGTTTATCGAGAAAGTGAAGATGCATCTCGAGGTGATGACTCTAATGAAAAATACGATACGACACGTAGATACAATGCAAGATATTCAATAACACGAGTAGAAGCAAGAGGTACTTATCAAAGAGTACGGTACCTTTGTTGTCTCTTTATCTGTTACGATATCTCTAACAGTCATCTAAGAGCCGCTGTATCAGACAGATTCCCAGTTATCACAGTCTACCTTCAAAATAAGTCTTCACGGCGATTAGATCTTTTCGCTAGGTTTCGGTTACGCGAGGGATAAGCTCTTGACAAACATAACCTTCAATTGCCAAGAGCAATACGTTATCTCATGCGGGAGACATCCTTGACTTAGTTCCATCCAATTGAGATGAAGTGCCTAATTAGAAGATGCTCTATATTTAGCTCGTTTGAAGAATCTTCATTACTTTTCTGCTGGGCCCCACTCAAACGAGCCGACATTCCCATACTTCGAGGGAAAATTGCTTCAGTCGGATGAACTCAAGTACTCAAATTAGATTATTAAAATCTTCAATTAAAGGAACACCGCTCATCGTTCATCATTTAAATTTACAACATAAGAATTGAGACCATTTTCTTATGATAGCAAGACAATAAAAATGATGGCCACTCGCAGTTGAGGTTCTAACTCAGCTAACGTTAGAATAATATTAAATGTGTAAATTGTGCATACGTTATTCTTTATAAGAATATTTTAGCAATAACATTAAAATTTGCTCACTAAAATGCTAACGAAATAGTATCATTTGGTAAATTTAGATTTATGATTTTTGGGTATATTTGCATATATCCATCCTCCATTAGCATCTACGATTAGTCAAGTGTTTTGATTTGCAGAATAATAGTTGATAGCCAAAAGTTTTTTCTTTTTTTAGAAATACATTTTCTAACCTAATATGTGGTAATAATAGATAAACATGAACAAATATAAAAGTAATGGATAAAAATACTATAAGAATAAAAATGAAACCGTAATGAGAGGATCCCTATATTGTGGATATCATTCCTTTCTCAGTAGTTTATCGTTTCACGTATCGCTAGTATCCTTGAGTTGATTTTCAATAAATTTATCTCACCTCTATTATCTATCTCTACAATTATATCAGCTAGCTATTCTTTTTGCTTCGTTGATTTCTGTCCAGAAAATCGACTTCAAAATCTGAATTATTATAAAATCCACGGAGGAAGGCGTAGTTTTGTGGAAATCCATCACAATAAAATAACAGAAGTAAGTACTTTTTTCAACAGTTTATTTGAAACGACCGGTTTCAACGAAACATCGTCATCATCAGGTAAGGATACAAAACAGGAAGCATATTTATAAAGGGTCGGAAAGAAAGGGGAAAGGTTAAGGGGGAGGGTGTAGGTGAGGGAGGAACTCTGTTGCAAGTTACTGGTCGTTGGGAAGGAGAGAATGGATCAGCGGGGAGTGAGAAGGAAAAAGGTGTTCATTTAGAATAGTAAAATTCGAGGAATTGGAGTGGGTGAGGATTTCGAGCTGCTCGAGGAAATTTAAGCGAGTACCTTTGTCTGCAAAGTGTAAAATCTTGGGTTGGAAATTTCCTTGGTGGCCGGACTCTAAAAGATGTTTCGCAAAGTGAGAAGCATTTGATTTATTTACATAACATCTGAAATGTTCATTAGCCCTAATATTAAAATTACGTCCACTTTGGCCAATATAAACTCCATCACAATCTAAACATTGCAGTTTAAAAACCCCTGACCTTTTAAACGGATCTATCTTGTCTTTAGTATGGCAGAAAAGTTTTCGCAGATTAAGGGTGCTTTTGAAAGAGGGTCTAAATGATTCCTTTGGGAACAAATTGGCAATTTTTAAGGACAGATGATTGATGAAGGTCATTTTAAACCACTTAGGTTTAGGATTGTCATCAAAGGGGTTTTTGTAAATTCTTTCAATGGCACGTGATCTCTCTTTTTTAGCTAAGAGATTGTCTATTAAACTGTTAGGGTACCCGTTTTTAATGGCAATATATTTTATAGTCGAGAGTTCTTGTAGATAATTTTGTTTAGACATGGGGATGGTAATTAATCGGTTAATTAAAGAGTGGAAGGCCGATAGCTTTTGAGAAAAATGGTGGTTGGAATTGCAAGGGATTACCTGGTCGGTATAAGAAGGTTTGCGAAAGATATTAAATTCGATTACTTGTTTATAAATGGAAATTTTGAGGTCTAGAAAATTTAGTGATTGATCTTTTCCTATTTCTAAGGTGAAATCAATTGCAGGATGTAGGGAGTTAATATAATTGAGGAATACATCTAGTTGTCTTAAGGTGCCATCCCAAACACAAAAAACATCATCTACATATCTATACCAGCACTTAACATGTTTGACATAATCAGAGGAAGAAAAAAAAATTTCCATTTATAAACAAGTAATCGAATTTATTCGTTGAAACTTTTGCGCTCAAAGATGGATCCTGGTTCATTAAAAGCAACAAAATGGCGGACCCCTTTTTCGGCCAAAATTCGAGATAAAGTAAGGAAAACAACTAGGTAAACAGCGATGAAGTGTCTTGTACCACGTCAATGAACAAGACTTTTAGATACGGAATCTGGAGAAACTGTTTAATTCTCCTGCTACCCTGGGATTGCAGTTGATTTTTCGTAAGCGTTCCGCGGTCCGGCTCGGCGCCATAGAATCCCCAAATCCTGTCTTTTTGGAGATGTGAAGTCTAAGAATCAGCCTCTTTCATGTTAAATTCTTGCAAATCATATTAAAAACTCATGCGAAGAGAGTTTTATATAGGAATTTGATACCTTTACTAGACAAAATGGACGTAGAATTATTGAAATTGTTCATTTTACTGAAATGTGTCCGTATTTAAATTTTAACCGCAAAAAAACTTATGTTTTCATCCTCTTTATTGGTCGAAAATGTGGTGGTCTGAATTGACGTCGAGAAATATTCACAAATGACTATTTTAGCTGACCCTTATGTTACGAGCTCGGAGTTAAGACACTCGAGCGCTTAATCCACGAACTTGAATGTTTCTACGAAAAATCCGGGAGGCTAATTTTCTTCGAAAATTTCTTAAGTTTGGCCCCCTATATCTTTTTGACACCTGACAATTTAAAAAAACGATAAAAGGAAACATAAAATTCAATCATTTTGCAATAATTATGCGAAGTTTCAAGTTCCGCGCTAAAAAAAAAACATTTTTGAGCCGAAGTCCGGTTTTTTTCGATTTCAGCCCACTGTGCGTCGTAATGAAACATGGAGTTAACCATTCCGGAGTTCTCCGTTAATGTCAAGGTACAGTCAAGGGATAAACATGCGAACGAAGTAATTGCTAACCAATAAATTTGACCTTAACTCCTATTTCAATAAAGTTATCGAGACACAAGAGGTTAAGGTTCAATAGTACATCTTATAATTATAGTAATACTTCAGTTATGGGAAATTCAGTACCTATCATAATAACCCAAACTTTTTATTCTCTACCTCTCTCTCTTAGTTACTGATAGTTTTGTTTGAGTGGGATTCATAAAAACTTATTTTATTGCAGCAAAATCATGTATTCTTGAATTCGCAATCGAAAAGATTGCATTTCCTCCATGCTTTCAATCGGCAGAAAGCATTTTAACTCAAATTTCATCACCACTAAAAAAACATGCATTTAAGTAACTACTTATGCGATCAAACCTATCTCAATTGGTACAGTGTTTACGCAATCGTCCTAACACAAAAATAGAGATTAATATTGTTTACTGTTAACAATGTTTTCAGCCTTGAACAGGAATACACCTGTCGCACATCTATTGAACTAAAATGTATTGAATTGACTCAATGCATCGCATCTATTGAACGCATTCAGCATTTGTTAATGACGAGTACATATAAAAAGTACTATTTTAACATTGCAGTTTCCTGCACAAAGGGCTCTGCTATTTTCTAATATCCACATTCACAAGGACGGAAATAAAAGCGAAGCACTTTGTATACACTTTCAATGACTTTCGCCATTAATAGCTGGTAAGTGAAGCTTTCCCCGCTCTTTATGGCATCTTCAGACGAAACGTATTTTCTTTAGTGCCTTCCTTTCAGATCCTGCACTTCGGAGTGTTAAAAGAGCGCAGAATATCTGCGGGACTTTTCAACTCCTCGCTAATGAGATATTCACTCGTTTTGATGCCTCTCTCGGCTACTTGGGAGTTCAAACTTTCACACTCAGCATCCATCCTACACGCTGTACCAGAACTAAAGCGTAACTTAGACTCAAACCAGCATTTACCTATCGTCAGAATGGTATTCAAATAAATCCTCATTGAACCATCTTAGGGAAATGGAAGATTTTAATCATATCTAAGAGCAGATCAGCTGTATTTCTTTAACTTTTCTATATACTATAAGGGAAATCTCTATCAACTATTACCTGACAAAGTTGGATGGAAAAAGGCTAGGGCGAACATGGTTAAAATGGTCCATATTTCAAATCAAACATCGCAACTCGATAAAAAGTTACTAACATTTATAATCACATTTTAGAAGAATATTTCAAATACCCCTTTTCATACGACACTGACATCACGCGGAGTAGATATACATCTAAAATCTAAAGGGAAGGTATATTTGTTTAAAATCTGATGTGATCACGTTCAACTTTGTGGAAGGGAGCCGTACTAAATAAACGAAAATCACTAATTAACTCCCACAGAAATATTGCAATGGCGACTAGTTTCGTCGATACCTCATCAGTTAAGCCGGACGATGTCGATCTTAGTCACCATTAAAACTATTTCTGTGAAAGTTAATTAGTGTCTACCGTTTATTTGGTATGTTTATATCTATACCTTTTTGGTTTTTCTATATTATCTTTAAGAGTGGAGAAACTTTTTTTAGTCTACTGGTACAGGAGAGAGAAAGATATGTCTTACATTAGATTTACTTTTGTTTCAGTCCTGTTCCTGACTGTTATGGTAAGAAGGCTACTGAAGGATAAGTGGTGCTGAACAGCATCGCTGATCTCTTCTGATGGACAACACACAAAGCGTAGAGTGAACACACTGAGTGTTCACTTACGTGAGGATGGCGAACTGCTTCTCTCTTCATCTTCGCTAGTATTTTACTATCCTATCTGTCAGTAGCTAGTGTTAGAGGGAATGAGGTTCCAACAGGCCTTTGTTCTGAATATTTTATAGACATTCATTTTCTGATGGCCAAAGAAGACATCTTCATAACTTGTTAAATATTTCTTAAATATTTTTATATTTATTCGCTTTTTTGAGTAAAACTTTCAGATGTGAATAAACAAATACAGAATTTGGGAATCCTTTAAGTAGACAGAAGAAATGCAGAAGTAGGAGAGATTGACGAAATTTGAGGACTATAATTACTATATCACTAATTATTAGGCATAAATACTATCCTCTATGTATTTACTTAGTTAATTAATGGAGAGTTTAGTTTTAAGGTACCTCTCCATTGTAATTATTTAGATCAAGCTTTCAGTTCGAGTTACAAGTAACCAAAATCTCGAAACGGAATCCCATGAAAAAGATTTCTACAACTTGATGAATGAAGTTTGCTGAAACTATTGAAACAATGAGTAACCTCTAAGGGACTAAACTCGGGTAAGAAATAATCGGGAGTAGATCAAATCGAGTGTGATTTATGTTGTTGAGATGTGTTAAATGAAGTGACACATCTCCATCTGGGACTCTGACCTCGATTCGGATCTGCTCTCTCTTGCTTATCACCGAACACGCTCGACACACATCTTCCAACTTATAAATCCTTCCCCAGGAGGAATATAATCCCACTGCAACAAACAACTGGCGATTATAGGAAAAGAAATCTTGCGGTTCATCTCAGAGAATCCCAATTTGCTCTTACTTGTAACGATGGGACAATAACTAGAGTTAACTGCAAAGTGGAAATTGTTAAAGAAATTTAGTTGCGTCCTCCAGCCTATTCTTTTCTAGAGAGTTGCATTCAGGATAATTGCTCTTTTGCAATACCTTTCAATTTTTGTAAATACTTGTACTTTTTTCTTCAGATTGTTCACAATCAATCAATCTTATATTAAATGATGTAGATAACACCTTCAGACAAACTGGTAGAAAACTCATGAAATATTCATTTTATACAAAGAGAGTACTATATCCATCATTGATGCAGTATTTAAAAGATATATATCTATTATATATAGACGTCTCTCCGGATATAACTATTGAAATTATTGAAATAAAACTCTCAAATTTTATGTTGGCAACGGACAAAATATATTATGATTCTATCTCAAATTCGAGAACCAGCATATGGTAATTACGCATCCAGAGAAGGTTTCTATTTTGTAACATTAAAAAAGAAAAAGCATAGAACCAGTAAACCATTGGAACTCCTTAGCTTAGTATTCTCCACTAAATGAATCGAACAATATATTAAATGAACCGAGAAGCGTTAATACGGTAGATTTGGCACAATGTCTGGCAAAGGTCATGAATAATAAGCAAGTTGATCGTAATTAGCCTTTGTAACACTAAAAATGAGACTTCCATAAACGGAATAGAGCCGGGTTCGAATCCAGAACGATCGAAATGTCTTGAATAAGGAATCAATGTAAAGCTCGTTTTCAAATCTTTCAGGCATTTTTACTTTTAGAAAATAAATCCACAAAATATAGTAATATTTATAATAATAATAATTCAAGAAAAGTTCCAAAAGAAGGAATGTTGAATAAAGATTCTTATTTCGGTCGTCGAATATTGATTTAGAGGCGAAAATTAGAGTATTTTTAACGAATGAACTTTGTTTAATTTTGCCATTACAAACAACCCTTGACGACCAACGTGATTGTTGAATCCAAGTTCATGCATTTTCCATTAAGATTACTCTGGAATATATATAGAAGGGGATGAAGGGAAGAGGGAATGAGATACTTACGAGGAGGAGGTCATTTTGATACTCCATCACTTGAAATTATAATGTAGAAATTGAAAATAAATGAACAACTGAGTAGGTGTCACTGAATTCCGTCATGATTGAATTTACCAATTCACGTTAAAGAGTTATAGGATTAAATAAAAGTCTGCCTTGATACCCAGTGAATTATAAACATATAGTGCCCAATAAATATCCGACTCTATCGCAAACTCTTGAATCCCGAGCCATTTCCTCCGATTGAGTTATTTCTGTTTAAGGCCACTTTCGCCGCATCAATTAGTAGCAACTTACCATTAGGACTTCGAGAAGCTGTGCTCAGAACCGGTTTCCAATCGTACCTTCCTCAACTGCAAATACTGTCTCATGTTTTTATCCCTGTGCTGCAGATTCATTTGTACCTCGTCTACTCCTCAAACACATTAATTTCGTTCGCTTACATTTGTAAATGACGGCTCTATAGATGGCATCTCCAAGATCGGAAGAGTAGTGAGGGAAATATTGTCACTTTGGGAATTATCTATTGAGCTGCTAGTGAGTCTTTGAAAGGATTTACACAACCTCTAAACCAGGAGTTCATGGCGCTTCCCCTATTCCTTTCATCATATTTGTACGTTCATTCATGTTTTGCAATACTGACAGTATTGATCGGCTTGTTTGCCCTTGGAGAATAATAAATGTGAGATTAAGAAAATTCTGAATGCTTCTTCTTGCCAGAAAATTATTTTCTGTTAAGTCACTATTCCTCGAAGTGAGTTTTTTTATTTATCATTAAGCGCAATTTATACATTCCTACATCATAGATTATCATTTACAAATCGTGGATAAAGTACTAACAAAATTCATATTGAGGAATCTTTTACTAAACCTCAATCTCCTAATCCTCCTCGTATGGATTTTGTTAGAATTAATAGTTACCGCAAAGTTACGCCTGATTCCGTGTCGTGGATAAAATGTTCTCAATTTTTTTAGAGCATAATGATAAAAGTCAAGGAATGAACCTTGAATGAACGAATGGTGTAATTTTTACAACAAAGGACGAAATAGTTTAGTCTCCAATTATCTTTAATTATAACATCTACATTTATTTTCATATATTTTTTGAATTTCACATACTAAAAAAGAAAAGTTCCCATATATTTTTAATAGAACACTAGGAGCTGTTGTAATTTGTCGAATTCTCTGGGAAGGTTTTTCTAAAAATCTTTCTAAATCAGCCAGAAACAACATAGAGAGAAAAGAAAATGACGAGGAAGTTCTGATGTAATCTTAGAGTAATTGTTCATGAAATTGCCTATCATTAACGTTGGCACTCATCCATGGATAAATTCAATTGAACTGTAAATACTCCTTTGAACTATAGGTACCATAAAAGGAACTATTAAGCAAAATATGATAATCTAATATAAACGGATGAATCCAAGAGAAGATTTATGACTGCCTTAGAAAGACTTCATTTTCCCCTTCTTATACAGACTTCACCGACTTTCTTCAATTCTACTTCTCGGAATTAATGAATACCAAGGAATTCTAGAGAAACCCACTCAAATACTAAGGAATTCCTGTCCTTGGATTCATATAATTTTATTTATCTACTTCGTAGATGCTGTCATCATATTCTAAAGCCGGCGCCACACGATGCGTCGAATGTTGGGTACAACGTTTGATCCAATGTTTGGGTCAAATGATTCGACAGTTGATGAGGCAAACGTTTCTGCCACACGATGTGACGAATGTTTGATCCAATACGTTTGGTTCAAACATTTGCTCGCTGCTTCATTTGCTGCGGGATATGGCGGAAGATAGGAAGATATGCCACGGCTGCTGCCAAAGTAGTGGTATTATACTGTTCACAGTTATTACTTGAAAATTTGAAACATAAAAGACGTGATAGAAGGTGGTGATTTATCTCTACATAAATCCAAGAAAGGCAAGTAGCAAGCAAATATTTTCAAACAACGTGAAATTACCTAATGTTGACTCAATGCATGAGGAGGAATTAAATATAATATGAGAAAACTAATATTATTTCTGGTACAGTGGCTCAGTCACAATAAAAATCTGACGTTCTGAAATTCTGTTCACTTCTCACGAGCCCGTGTGGCCGAGAGTCCAACCTCCCAACCGAGTTCCCTCGAATGCTCGAGACTTCCTTTGACTCGGGTCACAAAGACCGACAACAGTCGGAACATCTTCCAACGCGAACGTTTGACGCTTGACATAGTAAGCTCGATATTCGATACTCTGCTACACAATGCTACGAACTATCAAGCTTCCAACGTTGGAAGGTGTTCGTAGCATCGTCTGGCGCCGGCTTAACCTGGGCTCACTGCCGCCAGGTCGCGCGCCGACTTTTAAGGCCTGCACACACCGGCGCGAAACGCGTAGCGGGACGCGGGAGCGAAATTCGCGCGGGATTTTGTTTGCGTGGCGGGAAACCGTAGCGCGCACACCGATGAGAATCCCGCACGGCGCGCCGTGGGCTAGAATCGAAAAAAGCTGGCCAAAAATACGAAAGTGGTTTTTTTGAGTGCAGACTTTGAAACTTCGCATGGTCATTCTTGAATAAATTTTGCATATAACTGCGAAATAATTTCTCTTGATTCCCACGCGTTACAATTCTACAGGGGGTCAAAGTTGACCAAATTTTGCGAAAAATGCCGGTCTTCGATTTTTCGAGAAATTCTTCAACTTCAAAACGATGCAGAATCCATTAAAAGTAAGTTATTGGATAAAAAACAACGCCACGTTATAAAACTGTACTTTATCTTTTATAACCTATAATTTCATGATTACGAATGAATAATTGCATATTTTATGCAACAAAATGGTGGACTCTCGTTTTAGAGAAACTTTTTACCTAAAGCGAGGAAAATAGTTGAGACGGACTCCGAGGGACATGAAGATATTTATACCACGTTATTCTTTGAAGCTTTCTGAAGAGGAATCTGAAATAAAACCTTGCAACAATTTGCTACCCCAATTATAATAACGAATTTTCGACAACACTGCATGGGCAAATCCGCGCGGCGGCCAACGGCCCTCCGGGAAGATCTCGGTTTGAGAGGAACTAGGAACGTACCAACGCTTTTCGATGATATGTTTTGATGTTTATAAGCAAAGTTTTTCCGCTATTAATATTAGAAATGAGAAGTCATAATTTAAAACCCCAGTTTCATTCCGTGTGATCGGTGAAAATGTCCAATTTGGCTGTATTTTAAGACATATGTCTATTCCTACGTCTATGACGTCGCATTTTCTTTCATATCGCTATATCGCTAATTTATCATCAAAATCATGCAGTCAAGAATAACTCTAAAGAAATTTCTAGTTTGCACCTTACCTTCTGCCTTATATACAATCCTCGTCTGAGGAGTCTGCATCTCCATACGCGATTACCTCTTCTTCATTCAGGATGAGGAGCTGCTTCACTTCTCTACTTAGAATCCTGGATCTATTTGCTGCCCGAATTGGTGCTGACATAGATATTAGTGGATCAGAAGTAAGAAGCAATCTTCGCACTAATTCTTCATTCGTAGCAACTCGGGAGTGTTTCCTTGTAAAACGTTCTAGGAATCTCCTCGTGTCCTTATTTCTTGCTTCTATCGCCTCTTCTGAGAGTTGGCCCAGTGGTAGAATTGCTTCTTTTGCAATTTTAGCTCCGTGAATCAGCACTTTATGAATTGTTGGTGAAATATAGTACCATGGATACAACTTTACATACATCTCTGCTGTAGCCCCGCAATAATCGTCAAATGCTCTTTCATTCAGAGTAAATCAGCTTGAAATTGCCTTTAAGATCGTAGCAAATCTTTTTATAAGATCCTCGTTTATCCCTGTAAAGTAAATGTTTATGTATTCAATATTGAAGCATCATAGCTAAAGTAAGAGTTACTTTGGCTTCCTTTACTGCTTCGTAGCTAGGATACAGCCTATGACCATGACTTTTAGCTGTTTCACGGAGAATTTTATATTGAGTTTTACTCAACTCAGAAGATATAATTAGTGATAATGCATCTTTTCCTGACAACTGAGATTGCACATGTTCCCTTGTCTTCCACCTAGAAAGAACCCTCTGTGGAGAGTGTGGATCTATTTGTTTCTGTTTTCCTTCGTTTCGATCTGTCACTTGAAAAATGGAAATCTACTTCCGGCCGTCCTCTTGCGTCTACCAAAATGAATTTAATTTAAGTCCGATTGTTCGTTTCTTAGATGTAAATTATCAATTTCAAATACTAAACATTTCAAATCACTATTTTATACGTACCTGTGGTCATAGAAGTACTTGGTAAGTTCTGGATAATAATATTAGGAACATTAATATTTACATTGAGCCAACTGGAATTGCGCAGAATAAACCTTTCATTAACACGGAAACTTTGTTTCCATTTTCTTGGATATGCCGGAAAAAAACTATTCTTCAGATAAACAGTAAGAGCTTCCTGCCCATCTATGGATCTTTCTAAGTGAAGTTTTCTTGTCAAAAAATCCATTAAATGCTGCTTTTTACTAGAAAATGACTCATTCTTTTCCTCCATCATTTTATTATGTAGCGTTAACGTGGCATAAATGCAGCGACTAATTCGCAGATTAGTCATGTTTTTTTACGGAATTACAAGCAACGTATAAAGGCGATAAACTAGAAACCCAATTCAATGTTTCTAATGTCTGATAATGCAATAGAGATTCCATAACTATATCTATTCTACAGTATGACGTTAAGAAAATAATACAGTAGACAGTTTCAAATAACGATGAGAACATTTCACATGCATAGAGAAAATAATTGTTTTTCTCCAGGATACTTAGAATTTACAAGTAGAAAGAGAAAGTAATGTAACAAAAAAACTTACCATAAAAATATCCTCCAAAAAGTGTCGACAAGTGAACCAGGAAATGCTGAAGGGAACTACCCGAACTTCTTGAATATACTACTTAAAGAATGCAAGGAGCTACTGAGAGAGCACAACATACTTCTTCCACAGGCAAAGCCAAACTGTAGTTTTCATAGTTTGCGAAAATTTTGAACTAGAAAGCACGAAAATGAAGTTTGATGGGTAACCGTTAATCCGCAAGAAGCACAGCTGCATGCAATAAAACGAACCGAAAGTTTAACTCGGGGACACCGCGGCACACGCCCACGTGTGGGCTGGTTTCCAATGGTATTGAGGGTCTGTGAGAAATAGTATAGCTCAAAAACATCAAAGACAGCTTTCATAATATTTTACAAAGTGAAAATAAAAAAATGGTAACTCTATTCTGATACTTGATGAAAGATATACGCTGTTGCTAAATTCACTCTTCCTTTAAGAATGATGGTTGAATGTAAATTATTTTGCTCACTATTTCTTCGTCTAGAGTTTGTAAAAAGTTAATTTCAGCATTCAAAAGTTATCATTGAGAGGCATGAAGGTTCGAAGGTCTTCAAACACTTCTCTTCCTGGAGGGCCGTACTCCGCCGCGCGGATTGGCCCATGCAGTGTTGTCGAAAATTCGTTATTATTATTGGGGTAGCAAATTGTTGCAAGGTTTTATTTCAGATTCCTCTTCAGAAAGCTTCAAAGAATAACGTGGTATAAATATCTTCATGTCCCTCGGAGTCCGTCTCAACTATTTTCCTCGCTTTAGGTAAAAAGTTTCTCTAAAACGAGAGTCCACCATTTTGTTGCATAAAATATGCAATTATTCATTCGTAATCATGAAATTATAGGTTATAAAAGATAAAGTACAGTTTTATAACGTGGCGTTGTTTTTTATCCAATAACTTACTTTTAATGGATTCTGCATCGTTTTGAAGTTGAAGAATTTCTCGAAAAATCGAAGACCGGCATTTTTCGCAAAATTTGGTCAACTTTGACCCCCTGTAGAATTGTAACGCGTGGGAATCAAGAGAAATTATTTCGCAGTTATATGCAAAATTTATTCAAGAATGACCATGCGAAGTTTCAAAGTCTGCACTCAAAAAAACCACTTTCGTATTTTTGGCCAGCTTTTTTCGATTCTAGCCCACAGTGCGGCGGAACGCGCGACTGCAGCGATTTTTTCTCGGTTCGCTGCATGCACGAAATCCCACGACTCTGGTGTGGAATCTGAAAACGTTGAGAAATGTCGACCACGAGGTAGCCCATAAAGTATTTAAGTGGTATTACGGTCTTTAGCCTAGAGAATCCTTATTATAAAAACAGGCAGTAAAAAAGTCAAGATGTGGAATAAAATTGGAGCCGAATATGGATCATCTTGTGATTATTTCACATCATTCCTAATAATAATATCCTAGATAATTTTGTGAGTCGCACGGAAAATAAAATATTCTCTGACACAATAATATATAACTTTTTATGATTTTCGATCAGTTGGGATGAATGCTGGCGTTCGTAGAAGAAAAAATAGTACATTTTATCCTTTAACGAAGGTCTCACAAGCTTTGTGAAGAAGGGATTCCTTATCTGCTGATTTGTTTTTCAGCGAGGACTAAGTTTCGAGACAAAGTATTTATTTGATGTAATAGATTTTCAAGGTTTCTGAAGAAGTTACTTTGTTTCTATACAACGACTCTGCCACGATTCGATCAATCGATCGACACGGCCAAACTGCTCACTTTAAAGTAATCCAAAGGAGAGAAGGCTGAGGTTTACTTGAATAGAAATTATTCTTCAAGAATAGAAGATAAAGCAAGTCATCATGTCGACTACAGAAAAGTTGATTGAGATTGTGAAGCAGTATCCTCTTCTTTACAAATTGGACCATCCGGATTACAGTAACAATCGGAAAAAGGATCAGACTTGGGACATAATAGGGAAAGAATGTGGATCAACTGGTGAGTCAATTCCTAATATTTTTAAAGACAGAATCTCACCTAAAAAAAGTAACAGTACGTTCACATTAGAATTTTTATTATGCAAAGTATTTCATAAAGTTTTCTCGAACTTGAAATTCCATACCCACTGCTCGTTTAGGATCATTCTCTATCGTGATCAAAGCGCCTGTTGCCTTCGGCGGTTCTAAAAGTTCGTTGTATTCAATTTATCCTGTTTTACACCTTAAAAAATTGTGTAATATACTGGTTGTTTTCACTATCAGGCTCACGTATTTTACGTCTACTTCAATAGGCCTGTGATAAATCGTCCATTTTTTGGCGAGAATGCCAAAAGCATTCTCCACTACTCTTCTTGCTCTGCACAGTCTGTAATTAAGTTTATCTTTTTTCACGTCACCTCTAGCTTGTCTCTGTGGAAATGGCCTAATTAAGTACGGCTTTAGACCAAATGCTTCATCACCTATTATTACATGAGGTGTTGGGTGACTTTGGCTAGGAAGTTTTTTTGCACTAGGAACTTTCATTGTTCCTGATTCGAATTTTTTTTCCATTGCAGATGCTTCAAATATTCCTCCATAACTGTTTTTTCCATAGCCCCCCACATCGATACAAATGAATTCGTAGTCCGCCCCAACGATTGCTAACAGAACAATAGAAAATTTTTTCAAGTAGCAAAAATGTTTTGAGCCAGTATTCCTCGGGCATTTAATTGTTATATGTTTTCATCAATGCTACCAATACAATTTGTAAATTGTCACTTTTCGGCGAACCTTAAAGCAGACGATTCACAAGTCCTAGAAGATGGCACAGCCATGTATGTAGGCTGCAATCGATTCCAAATCGCTGCGCAAACATCCTTCACAATGACACTGACTGTAGATAATCCCACTCTGAAACTATGTCCTATGGTTGAAAACGAGTCGCCAGTAGCGAGGTACCTGAAATGTAAAACATATGTTTTTCACACTGCATCGTTTCAATTCAATCTTATTTTTCCTTAGGAGAGACAATAAAGAAGAAATGGAAAATTCTTATAGATACCTACAGCAAATATTTGAGGAGCTTATAGACTACCACTGGTCAAGGTTTTAAAAAGAATTATAAAGAGTGGCAATGGGCTAATGCGATGGAAAGCTTTAAGCCTTTCTTGGCATTTGCCAACACTGAATCCAACGTCAGCTATTCTGCTACCGAGGGTACATGCGATGCAAATGAGAAGACTGTGGAGTCAATGGATCCCAACCTTTCAAACCAACCACTTGCAGATTCCTATACTGAAGTGGATAACAAAATAATACCAGAGGTTCCAACAAAGAGGAAGAGGACTGTCAACGAGAGCAAAGACAATACGTCGGTAGACTAAGTGTTAGAATACTTTGAAAATAAACGTAGGCGTACAGATGATCCCATTGATCTAATCTTTTTAGGTTATGCGAAAACAGTTAATACCTTTTCTCCGCGTAGACAAATAATAACAAAAATGAAAATAGCGGAGGTAATTATGAATGAAGAACTTGAGAATTTAAATGAACAGTCTGCATTCTCAGGCAATAACACCAAGTCAGTGGAAAACTCTCAGGACAGTGAAGAACAGATTCTTGAAATCAGTGATATTTCTTCATTTACTGAGTTATATACAATTGTACCATTCTGAAATAAAACAATTCTAAAGTTATAAAACAGCTTGTACAGCTAACAGCAAAAAAAAGTTACCACCCCTGACCCACCAAGAAATTCTAAGTCCAAAATTCGGGCCGGCGAGCCTTTCTCTCGAAAAGGGAGGGAGAGAAAAGAAAGATGGAGAACATGGTACGTTACGCTAGCTCGGCTCTCGCGTTTGGATGGAGAATTTTCGTTATTTATATAATGATCATTTACTACTATCCATTATCTGCCGCAACATTTGATGTGTTAACGCGTACTATTTAATTTGACGACGATCAACTGGAAGATAACTAAAGAAATGAATCGAATTGAATGCAGCATTCAAAGTCACTCTCACTTTAATTTTCGATAACAGATTATTAAATCATTTCCAAAACAATACAAATGAATTTAACTGAATACAACATTCGGTATCAAATTAACTCACATTTCGTTTTTCGAAAATCGATCGTATAAATCACTTCCAACGATTGATTATGCTCATCAATGTGAACGAAACCAGCAACTTTTCTCTTCTTCCTAATTTCAAATAGGCCAAAAAGCAGGATCTCGGATTCAAAAATGGCATTTGTCGTCAGGGGGACCGTCTGTTTATACTCACAAAACTTTTCGTGTATTCCGTAAAATATCTCAAAAATTCAATTCGGAAACAACAATAAACGACCAAAATAAGGTTTTCTATTCATTTACTCTGCTATTGGTTCTTGTCTCAATCTCGTATGACTATTATTTTTAATTTAATTTTGCAAAAGAAATGAAGCATGCAGAGACAAAAATGAACTTTACGTGCATTTCTCACGGAAATGCTTTGACTCGTCTGGGATCGAAGCAAGGACGAAGTGTCACCATTTTTTACAATATAAACACTTTCGTATATATATATATTTGAATGCAATGTTCTGTAAAAAATTCAAGTCAATTGACCGAGTGGTTTTCGAGTTTTGCGGGCACAAACATACGCAGGCTGAATTTTAATATATAAGATATGTGCATGATTCGGTAGATCACTGTAATTTGATTGCTTTTAGACACCTTTCGTTTAACTTTCCCAATTGAAAATCGTTCTATTATCAAGAGAAATAAGTAAGGAATAAACACAAGGAAATAAAAGTGCCAAAACTTCCACACAGAAAGTCGTATAACTTTGACAAAATTATTTATTTCTTTGTGTTTAGTTACCTATGGAGTTCCTCAAAGTTAAAGCTCATTCGATTGATTTAAATAACGAATATTCTTTTCTAGATTACCATTTCCCCTTACTCTCGTGACTACTATAGATTGTATAATCCATTAATTTGTAAAATTAAATTATCCTGATAACAACACTGTTGAAAAATTCACACAATTAGCTTCGACGCTTACTATCACTATCTTCAACATTTACATAAATACGCGATCCTCCATATGGCATGAGAAAAGAAGGGAACAAAAATGTTACCTGCCCTTGAAAGGGTAGAATACCGGTAAAACTGTTAAACAGGACAAAACGGAATAGGTGGGGGAGAAGGGCAAGATAATCCTTTTGTTGCCAAACGGGAATGGAAAGGAAAAACTTTCTCGTTGGGAGAAGAGTATTTGGGTTGCAATTTGCTTGATTCATTTTGATGTTATCTAAAATAATGTGTTCGCTAGCCTTCTCTGATATATGTTTAATTTTTAGCTCGCAATTAGAAGAATGACTCGAAGAAATAAATCTCTCATAAAGTGGGACTGCAGAGCAACAGATTAGAAAATTGTATGTTCTTCGGCCTAAAACTTACGAGATCTCACTGTTTATCTGATGTGGATTAAATGAAAATAATAATAAATAGCTTGATGAAACCACTGTCCTAAAAATTGGATCCATGGATTCCTTATCGTTTCAAAGTAATGGCTTCCAGTAAATACTGTAGTAAATGGCCAGCGGTAGACGTCCTTTTGGTAAAATTCTCGAAATTTTATTTCTCAAAAGTTACTCCTCTCGTATTTTTAGCTATTTATTGATCAACGAATCACCTCCGAAGAGTATTACAATTTGTTTATTTCAAAGTTCTCAGTATTTTAAGAAAACCATCTTTTAATTATCAGTTATGGAAAATGATAAGACCGCTATCCGTAGATCTGTTACTTTTGCATGACAATGGGTTAATCGAGGTCTAACCAAACCTAAGACTTGGCTAGAGGTATGAGTTTTTAGTACTCGACACAGAATGGGCAAGTTATTGCGTGTGTGTTACAGTAATGACGATTATAATTGAGTTTAAATACGTATTTAAATGACATCCTTATTTTTTATTTTATAAACCAGGTGAGATATACTAGCAAATTTTATAAGTGAATCAAGATGAGTTTAACGTTTTGGCTATCATCAACACTGAGAGAAAAAATATATTCACTTGCTTTTGGTGTTTTTTATATTAATTTTAAAGGTTCTTAAAATCTACGAAACTAATAACTGTGTCTATCTTTTAATGGAATAAAAGAATTGAAAACCCTATACATCCAATGATAGTAATAAAAAAGAACCAAAGGAACGCTAGTTTACGCAAATAGCTATCTCTTAAATTTTCCCGTTTTGTTGTTGATTGATTTGTAAGGATGTCCCAAAGGTTTATGAAAAACATTGGTTAGAAGAAATAGCGAAAAAGGTCTGAAAAGTTGAATGTAAATATTGAGAACGTAATATTGGAATTGGCATTTTACGAAGCTTAAGTTTCTACGGGAGTGATCTTTCTATGGTTAATATATGTTTAATTCTACCGCTGAAAGCAGAGACGGTCCCAGACATGGGCAGTCTGGGAGACCGTTCCCAGTGTTTGTGTGCTCTTCTCAGATCCCTTGAAGATTCTCAATGATAAAATTATACGCGTAGCTTACGGAATTTTAACGATTACACCCGGTCACAATATTTAGTTAAACTTTCTTTTATCCATTAAGGGGAACTAGTTCTAAACGTCTGCCTGCCCAGAATATCAATAATCTTCAGATTACCCCTTCCCGATGATTGTAATCAATTTCCTTGGCAACGGATGCAGCTTTCTTTGGTTCTAGTTCTCTGAATAATTTCCTTATAGTCAAATTGATTGAAGAAGCCGTTAATTTGTGAAACAGCGTTATATAAGAAATTGTGAATCTTTGTCCTTAGTTATTTCCGCCATTTCTTATAGTCGTTGAGCAATGACTATATTTTTACGGAAATTACATTTAGTAAAACTACTAAATCAGGCGTAATCAATTTGAGTTGCCCTTACATCGGTAACAGCCGTTTAATAATTAGAATTTAGGCTTCGTATTTTCCCTTTCCTTTTTTTAATGAGAGGCCAGTTAAGTCCATCAGCCATTATCAGATACAGCACTAGAAATACTGACATCTCATACTTATTACCCATAATTACTCTTAAATAAGATGGGTAAAGCTTCCCTTCTGGGGAAATATTTCTTATTGTCAGGAGAATCTATTACTGCTGAATATTAATGCTGGTTTCATGGGCCTCGCCTATTCTTCCTTAAAACTTTTTGGTTTAAAGATAAGGAAGACATTTACGATGTCTTGAAGGTGCAGAAATTTAAATGTGTGAATTCCTCGGCATTTATGATTAACTGGCGGAAGCTCTAATTATATGCATGAATGTATGCAAATTGTATGCATATTTTTATATGCCTACGTGATTATATCCTACTAATTTTCGAAGCAAAATAAATTTACAGTGATAATAAATAATTTCGACTATGATAGGTCTATTGTTAATGGTTTATGAATTTTGGATGTAAATGAACGATTTAGAAGTAAGTTCACATAACACCAAATGCAGTAGGTAAGGAAAATAAAACTTGAACACTGCCACAAAAATCGGAACTTTTTCGAATGGTTGATCTCATTTACATTCTCTCTGGCTGAACCATTGAAAAAATATTTTTCCGGTCACCTTCTAACCTGCATTATTTTCTCTTAAAATGGCTTACATCGTTTTCTCAATCATGTAATTGAACCATTTTCTCAATCTTATAAACAGCCTACATCCCAGGATCTGTGCACATCACTTCTGAGCCTGTTTACCAAATTATCTTTACATTTTTAGATGTATTGCCTTAGTGTTGAAGAGAATCAGCATTCTCTTCTTAGTAAGCATAAAATTTTCCATATCCCCATTGTTTATTTTCCTATCATCGTCTCCATGCTTTATGTAAAAAATATATAAGTAATTAACTGTAACACCATTCATATTCCTTCATTGACGAACTTTTCATTATATTTCCGTCCACATCTAAGAATGGCATTTTCAAGCAATTTTCTATCTCACACAAATACCCTAAAAGATGCGTCGAATTTTAGTCGGACTGAAAACGTATCCTGTCACCACTACATGGAAGACCCTTTTTCTTTCCTCTCTCACCCCCACAGAGAAGCTACCTTTGTTTCGTCGAGAAGGCCGGTATGAATGGCACTCATATACCGTTATGTAGACGAAAACAAGGAGAGCAGAAATAGCACCAAAGGGGACTGACCGCTGAAATCCGTAGTAGCAGATTTAAATTTATTATTCATGCATGAGTGCATTACGTGTATATTTTAAAAATGGAGTTGTTATGTCTAAAATTGTTGGCTCATACCTTTTTCCAATGTTGAAATTATTAATCGTTTTAGCATTCAAACATTTATTACGGAGAAGGTGTAAATGAAAGGAATTAAATAATTAGAAGTATATTATTCAATTCTTTTGGTGCTTGACTCGACTCTGCGCGACTAGTCCTTCTGATTTAATTATTCAAAAGAAATGTTCGCACATACAATATAAAGCGGTTTGTTAAAAGACTACAGGTTCGATAGTAGTAAGTCCTAAACGACCGGAGCCCTCGGCTGAGTATCCTTCAAGAATATAACTCTGTATAGACAATAATTATTCGATATATTCCTTAGCTGTGATTTACATGACGAAATACGCGACAACATGACCCTATTCTCAACGATAATGATTTTCGCAGCCCGATGGCGAAAAGATTATTGCGAGATTATAGCGAGGACAGATAGCCTATACTGATATCATCTCACATAAAGTATAAAGTGTGCTACTATTTAAATTATTTAAATCAAAATTCCCTGCAAATGTAAATGGCGTCCAAACAACGTGGCGACTTTCACAAATTCGTTTTCAATGAAAACTAGCAACTTATTTCCTATTTGAATTCCACTATCACATATCATTATTTTTAATAGCAGGTATTGTTTCATTATTACCCCATTTTTATTCTTATTACATTTTTTTATTTCCCCTTCTTCCGTTGACCTAATTTACAGTAGTTCATATTCTCTTAATTATCGTATCATAATCTTTACGAAAACGTTCATCCTGCGTGCATGTGGAGCATTAACTGAAATAACCAATTTCATTCTAAATCTGCATTGATGGAATATTTTATGTTAGGAGGAGATATGAGCAGCCAAAGTAATTCATGTCCAATATTTTATGAAGAAGAGCGAATTACGCTTGAGATTCAAGCCGATTTAACGAAATACGAATTTAATACTTTCATAATACAATACTGCTTCTACCGCAGCAAAAGCAATGACTTTCAGCAATTATTTATAAAATATATATCGTCACAAAAGCCTTCAAAACGTGCCAGGCATAAAGAGGAAGACGAAAAGCGCGCTCAAAACAGAGAATCTGAAAGACTCGCCCTTCTCGAGTTATGCTGGTTGCATCGAAGGTGGTAACTTTTTTATGCTGCTAGCTGTACCTCACTTTGCTTGAACCATCCCATTTCCTGTATTATGTTTTCTTTGAAATTTTACATAATATTAATCCATTATAGAAAATGACAACATTTTTATTGAATGATCATAATTCAAGTCAATGATTGTTTCTTACCTTAGGGCAATTGCTAGTCGTTCCTCGGGAGGAATTGGATCGCGGAAATTAGTATGCTCCTTCTGAATATCGTTTTCTATTAAATTTAAAATTTCATAAAGACTTTCACTTCTCATACGAAAGTAAATGTAAAATCTTTTCTCGTCCTGCAGTAACTTTGGCTTGAGAGTGTATAATTCTCCCTTTGTTTCCCGCTCTTCATTTATTTTATGTGCCCATTTTCTTCTTTTTCTGAGGAAATATTTTAAAACTTATCGAGTTAAAGATAAGTTTCAGCAATTGTGAATTACAATTTAAAATTAATCAGTAGTATATAATTCTATTCACCTTTCTCGGCCATCGTCTTCAGCCAGTGCAAATAAGAAGAGATCCCCTTCGTCTGATGATATGTCCATTGCCATTTACTAAAATCAAGCGTCCAATAAATCAAATGTGTGCAGACAATACCCACGCACTACTGCTCCTGCGAATGTTTCGCGTTGGTCTGTGTTTGCGAAAGTTCGCTCTCCTGGCGTTTCCCGCGCGAATTTCGCTCCCGCGTCCCGCTTCGCGTTCCGCGCCGGTGTGTGCAGGCCTTAAATCGTGGTTATGATGGCAATCGTTGACCATTGCTGCTGATGATCTGTGGCTTCTTCAAAGTTATATTAATTTGTAACTTATACGAAATACATTACGCGTCAATGAAATTAAAGAATAGGCAAATAACCTTTAGAATTCGTTTATGTATAAAAACCTAATTGTTACGGTTTTAATTCGATGCCCTAACTTCCTATTTAGACATATTTAAGTCCATGAGTTGGAAATTTTACCGTTGCTGCATTATTTGCACGAATGATGTTTGGGGAGATGAGACGGCGCATAAATTTCGTCTCCCGTAAATTCGCCAAACCGATTCACGGCGATCAAAGAAAGTCCTCAGGTATGTATTATCTTACTGCGGTTACAATTTATTCCTTATTGCTGTAGTAGTGAGATAAGTTATAAATAATAACCTTGTGGTTATTATTTATAACTTATCTCACTTTAGGAATAATATCGTAATTTATTTTAATTCAACAAGAATTTTTACAAAGAAAACCTTGAACGAGAAGATTTACCTGTGCTATAGTTTACAATTAAATTTTAACGAGATTAATATTATTATGTAAAAAATTTGAAAACATTTGCTTCCGATGATTTTTACTTCGCTTTCACTTACGAGACAGTTTTAATCAATAGCCTTGCGACATCCATCAATATCAAGTTTTTTACTGAAAGTTTATTCCAATTTAGATCAAAACGTCACTATAAACGCTCTTCCATATTTATTCGCAATTTATAACATGAATTGGGAATTAAAAGTAACATACTGGACACATCATAGAAAATTGCATGAACATTTACTAGAACCTGTATTGTATGAGTTTTGAACGAATTTTTATAAAAAATGGGTGTTAACCAAATAATTATGCTAAAATATAAATTAAAAACGGAAATAACATGGATTGAAATGGGTTTTATTTGCCGGTCTTAATGTTTGTTTCTCCGTTTCTTAGTGTAAATATGGAAAAGCACTTTTTCAATTGTCTCGAAATAATTAGAAGTCATTACACAGACCTTTTTATGTATAAAATTAATACCTGGTAAAATATTCTGATATTTTAGAAACTAAAATAAAAATAAACACGCGAGATATTACTGCAAAGAATAAACTCTTACCACGGGAATGTATTGGTAGACATTTTCGAGTCAGAAACGACAATAAATCTGTATTTTGATAAAAGTGTAAAACATAATCCGTCACAGGATAGTAATAAGCACTTTCGCTGTAATTGGTATTGATAATCACGACTGTTATTGATTTCACCAAAGAACTGATTTATTTTGCCAAACTCCAGGATTCTGTTAAACGCAATTCTTGACAATATCCAGTGAAAGTAGGACTACGTCAAGAAACATCAATTTACCTTCACCTTTCCATTTATAACAGTTATTCTAAGGGTATTGAAAATTAAATCACAGCGAGTGTCACAAACACCTGCATCAACAGAGAATCCATTCCGTGATCAATTGCGACCGAGCGGAAGTTCCTCGGACGGGGTAAGAACAAGTGACGAACGCAGGCCTATATTTGGAGATGGGGACTTCGTGAAACCTGGACGGAAGTGAAAGGGAGTCGATCTAAGTGAATGGAGGTTTCGTGATCGCGTGCATTCGTGACCGGAAAAAGACGCCGCAACAGATGAGGATTTCTAACGAAGCCTCAAGTTGATGACCTTTTTATGTCATTTCGATCGTCCATATTTCACAGGTCTTCGAAGCGGCGGCGATTCATATTTTACGAAAGGAATCGCGTGAGGCGTCGCGAAGGAGTCATTAGTCATTAAAAGGATTCATTAGTCACGGAGTCGCAAGAATATGATTGGAGATATTTTTGAATAATGGCAAGGTCTGTCCTTTCCTCAAATTTACGACGCCGAGATCTATCGTAAGTCGTTATAAATCGGTTATTTTCACCAAGCAAACCACCCGTGCTCTTATCTCCTCCACAATATTATATTTTGCATTTTGGAATTCCTTTTTGGTACAATAAAAAGTGCATTTCATTTGGTTTCACCTTTACATTGTTCATCACTTCGATGAAGCTTCCAAAGTGTGATGCTGAGAGATGTCATTAATTCCGGTCCCTCCGTTGAACGCAACGATATTCAGTTGAGGTCATTGTGCTTTACTTATTTGTTCTGAACCATGTCTAAATCTATCTTCGAAAGAAAACCAAAGGCTATTTCCTAATTCTGACCAATGAGTCACGCCCTAGCGCTCTTTCCGCCGTCGGACTGTTGTTCTGAGGTTTGGAGTCGCGTTGTCGGCTTGAACCAAAGACTGCGGGACTTCTGTCGGAGCAACGGGGTCGGGTTCGTCGATTTGAGGCCGGTTCTTGATTCATGTCGGGTAACTCTTCTGGCGTTCATTATACAGCCCGGCACGTAGGATTTACGAGGTAAATATGGTTTTTTTAGGTTAGACCTAAGGTTCCCAACCCTTTTCAGCTGGCGACCCACCTTTTCTTATCGGAATACCTCCACGGTCCATCAGTCCATGGTGTAAACATTCTTAAAAGTAAAAAACCTTATTTGTATCGTATCCCTACCTTATGTATGTATAATTTTCAATGACATATTGCAAATACACTACGCACTAAGATTAAAGGGACACCTACAATTTTCGAAAAAACCCCCATTTTAAAATGACCGTATCTCTGAGCTGGTAAGGCCTTTTTTGGCTCCCTACCCATCAAAATGTTTGTATTGATGTCTAGTTTAAGATGCTTGCTTGCTTTGTTAAATTGGTATTTTGTCTTTTAAGGGAGCAATGGCGTTCCGTTGAAGGAAAAAGAAAATTTTCTGAGAAAAAGTGTTTTTTTATCAAGTTCTAAGGAGTTTGGAAAATTTTTGAGATTTGGAATTTTTTTTTAGCTTTACAATGCTTTTCTGAGATTTATCCCCACATTTTTTACAAGTGAGTTATGGCCATTTGAATGAGAACACAGTACAAAACATTTGAATCGATGTCACCGGCTTCCAGTGTGTTTTATTGATACGAGGTAAAGCGAAAATTCAAGAGCAAACATTCTTTTTTCTTGGATAAATCTCACAATCCATTCATCGACACTCCGTGCCTACTGAAACTTTAGTCTTTTCAGTACCAAAAGTTCGGAAAAATTAGTGGATAGACATTTCGGCGTGAAAATTTCCCAAAAACAGGTCCCAGGAATGGCCAATTTTGGGGATCTCAAGTTCATTAAACACCGGTTTAAATGCGTTTTTCTGTTTGAAGTTTGCACAGATGGAATCGTTTTAGCAGTGCTTTGAAAATTGTCTGTATAAGCTACCGTGTTGATTATTGTCGATTTCTTCGAGGGGGCTCTTCTGATCCCTCGAGATTTCCATGTCATTTTCCTGCTCTTAGCCTAACCCAGGCCCAACAACGTGGACGTGGCAGGAACTGGGCCCTTTTTTGAAACTTTTTTTCTTTCTTTTTTGTTTTTTCCCTTTTTTGTGACTTTTTAAAAAACATTTTTTGGGAAATTTTCACGCCGAAATGTCTATCCACTAATTTTTCCGAACTTTTGGTACTGAAAAGACTAAAGTTTCAGTAGGCACGGAGTGTCGATGAATGGATTGTGAGATTTATCCAAGAAAAAAGAATGTTTGCTCTTGAATTTTCGCTTTACCTCGTATCAATAAAACACACTGGAAGCCGGTGACATCGATTCAAATGTTTTGTACTGTGTTCTCATTCAAATGGCCATAACTCACTTGTAAAAAATGTGGGGATAAATCTCAGAAAAGCATTGTAAAGCTAAAAAAAAATTCCAAATCTCAAAAATTTTCCAAACTCCTTAGAACTTGATAAAAAAACACTTTTTTCTCAAAAAAATTTTTTTTTCCTTCAAGGAAACGCCATTGCTCCCTTAAAAGTCAAAACACCAATTTAAAGCAAGCATCTAAAACTAGACATCAATACAAACATTTTGATGGGTCGGGAGCCAAAAAAGGCCTTACCAGCTCAGAGATACGGTCATTTTAAAATGGGGGTTTTTTCGAAAATTTTAGGTGTCCCTTTAATTTTAGTGCGTAGTGTATATATACATAAATCGATTTGTTTCAATTTTTCTTAACTTTTCAGATGGTTTTTGATAGTTACGGATCGAGTCGCGACACACCGGTTGGGAACCGCTGGATTAGAATCATGGTGCACCACCTCAGGTAGCCTTACAGTCAGATTCTTCCGGTTTAAATGAGAATGATATAACGCAGACAGAGTTGCGCGGAAAATTTTTAAATCCAATGAGTATAGCCGTCGCGGGATATTACTAATAGACGCTACAGCGAGGCAGTTCTAACTTTCACAGCTTGAATTGTCGCCCTAATACCAAGAGCGATAATAACGAAGAAATAAAGTTAGTCGGAGTGAACTGTAGAAGTATACAAAATAAACAAACGAAATTCTTCAACTTGACTAAAAATATATGCGCCGATATAATAATACAAAACGAAAGTTGGGTTTTCGAAGAAATAGCGACAAAGTGGGTTCTTTCCTCCCAATTTCCAGGTATATAGGAAGGACAGAAGAGGAGGTGGAGTATGTATCGCTGTGGGGAATAGTTTAAAAACCCAGTCAGAAAACCTTAGAAGCGGGACGAAGAGTGAGATGATTTGGTGCTCAGCATCCGATAGACACGGTAAGAAAACTTACTTCTGTTCCTTCTATCGTCCTCCTGATGGTGGCGACTAACCCATAGAAGATCTCTAAGAGACACTTAGGAAATTCCGGTATAGTAAACCCAGCGCAACTGTATTTGTAGGAGGGGATTTTAATTTACCAGATATAAATTGGGCAAACACTTCCATCAGTAGCAATAGCCGAGATAGAATTTCATCGCAGAAATTGATCCATTTATTATCAGCCTTCGCACTCGAACAGATAAATACAGAAGCAACTACTCTCGGAAAAGGTAATATTCTAGATATTCTTGCCACTAGCCATCCGCACCTAGTGAACAGTGTTGATGTAGATGAAGGTATATCCGACCACAAAATAATAACTAAAGATAGATGCTCTCCAAGCTTTGAAGCCCCATCGTATTTTATAATTTTAAGAAATCCGACTTCTCCGCATTTAAGGAGTTTGAAAAAAGTAAAAGTGAAACTCTTATCAGTTTCATTTGCAATACATGTACGATATATTTAATTACAGAAGGCCTCACCGAACCCCGACCTAAATAAATAACAGTAAATTCGTGGGACTTAGTGCATGGAGCTTCCCTGGGGATTGGGAGGGCATTGGGGGAGACGAAGTCGAGGGGAGACATGAGGAGGTAATTTTGGGACGATGTCCGTAGAGGATGAGGTCCTCTATCGAGGGCGAGGGCTTCCGGGGAGGGGAAGGTCGTTCAGGGATTCGGTGGTCGTTGGCGTAGGAAGTACGTGGATTGGTAGGTTCCCAGAGGAGAGGAAGGGTCCGGGAGGCAGAGCTGCCAAATTCCTGCTTCAACAATCCGCTAAAATTAATCGAAAATAAGTCAAAATCCGCTAGAATGATCTTAAGATAAGTCAAAAATTCCGCTGAAGGAAATAAGGGTTAAAATAACAACAAAAATTAATTTTTGCATTTGTATCTGTTTTTAATATAATTTCCTATCAAAATAATACACTGAAAATAGTACAATATCGAAAAAACATTATTTTACAATTTTCTCAAAAAATAAATAACTTTTACAATATGCATATACTTAAAGGTTTTACAAAACTAACTACAAACTACATATTTTAAAATACTTATATATTTATGAGCTCATCCAAATCTTCCTCCTCTCCCTCATAACTGTATGCACCATGCATTGTGCCCACTTTGGATAGAGCATCCTCTGAAATTTCGTAATTGTAACAATTACTCCCACAGCGCTTCAGACCAGATCTGACTGTCAATATGGAATTTAGCATTTTTGTTTTCATTGCGTTTCTCATTTTTCCTTTAATATTGTTCATAACGCTAAACAATCTTTCCACTTCTGCATTTGAAAATGGTATGATCAGCATTGAAATAGCAAAGTCCACTAACTCTTGGAAGGGGTTTTCAAAAGCAGCATTTTTATACTGCATTACTTCATACCAAAATTTTGTGGTATCCTCAGTTTCTACCCACTTAATTAAGTTTATATTCTCGTATTGGTTTTCTATTTTTCCAATTACAGAATCCTGCAATTTGAATTCCAGCAGTAAATCCAAAATTGGTTCTTTTTTCGCTCTTAAGATATTGGAAACTCCTAAAATCTTAATCTTTTGCATAATATTAATATTTTCAGGTAAGCGCTGTTGCACCTGCCTTACTAATTGTACAATGAAATTTTTACAACTACTGCGCAAATAATTTTCCTTTTCCTCGGAGAAATCTAATTCACCTCTCAGTTCCAAAACTAATTTCTCAAACTGATAACCCAAGTAAGGATTGGGTTCCATATACTTCTCAAAATCACAATCTAAAGTATCTACAATTTCTGTCTCATTTATTATTTTTCTCAGAAGAAATTTTAAAAGGAGCAAGAGATCCTCCAATATTTTAACGTGATCAGCGGAACTACTTTCAAATATTTTATTTACTTTTTGTACTTCACTCAGAATCGGCTGTAAAAATATTAGAAATGCATGATTAAAATTATCTCTATACAAAGAGAAAAGTTGATCGGTCACGTAGCATTTTTCAATCTCCTTTATTTGGCCAAAATGAGTTTTTAACTCTACCCATTGATCCAAAATACGCTTCACGGAACGTTCGATTGAGAGCCATCTTGTCTGAGAGAGTTGAACTAATTTCAACGGGCATTTATCGTCATTAAAGTGACGGTATAATTTCTGATATTTCAGCTGCCGAGAGCTTCGAAACCAATTGTATGTTTCACTTACAAGATATTCTAAGGATGACGGTAATGTTTCCTTTGTTGCATATGAAACAGCGAGCTGTAGTGAATGGCATACACAACGAATTAGAATTAAGTTAGGAAGTTTTTCTCTCAGTAATGCATATACACCTGCATTAACCCCAACCATCACGCTAGCATTATCTGTGGCGATGGACTTCAAATTGCATAAATTTAATTTAAACTGATCCAAGCTTTCAAGAATGGAATCAACTATTGCCTTCGCTGTACCATTTTCTAGATATACTAAATGGAGAAATGTGGATACTACCTTTTTGTCTTGTGTACTATAGTATACAATTATTATACCTAAGTACCTATTAACACTTATGTCAGTAGATTCGTCAATTATCAGACTGTAAGGCGAATCAGCAATGTCATTTAATAACTTATTTTTAAAATGAGGCTCCAGAACATTTTGTATAATACCTGCACATTTGGTTCTATGTAGAGAAAAATGCTTTGCCGTATCAGAATCACTAAAAGCAGACTTACAGAGCATACCCAAGTGATCTACAGACAGGATTGAACAATGCTCAGCAACAAACAAGGAAAACATGACTTCAGCAATTTTACATTTATTCACGGTTGTGCACTTCAAAAAGTTAAGTTTTTCTTGTATATAATTGGAAGACACACCAGCCCAACGCTTATGTTTTGCTGAATTTCCATGCGCTTTCAAATCAGACAGTTTGTTACAAAGAAGATCGTTGCAGTATTTACACTTAGGCTTTTTTGCGTTCTCAGGTGGAGTTGAAACGTAAGTAAGCCAATTCCTTAGAAGCGGATCCTGTAACCATTCCATTCTAAATTTCTGTTTATATGCGCCTTTTCTAGCCATGGCTGGAATGAGCTGAAATCGAAAATATTACGCATTCTTAAATAATATTCAAATAAAAAAATATTGATTACTTTTAACTAGTATTGTAAAAGAAATTGAAGTATTTTTCCTTATTATGTCATAATAACTAGTGAATTGTAATTCAAAATAGAGATTTCATGAATTTTTAACAATGAGGTGTAGCTTTAAAAAATGACTGCAACTCAATAAAAACTGAAGATAAAGAAATATAAAAATATGCTATTTCAAAAATGTCCCTATCTTAAAAATACAAGTTAAAATTTAATATAACTTTCTATCTCTGGGATATAGGAGATTATAATCATAAGAAAAAACGATGGTCGCGTTGAAATACTAATTTGGAAAAATTTTCCGCAAGAAAAAATAAATGACATAAAATGTTGCTTGCCAAATATTTCAACTTAGAAATCAGGGAAACCTTGTTGAAGTCTTTGTAGTAGCTCTATGTGAACACGTTATGAAAACTGATCACTTGAACTGGTTTATCCTTCTCCAACTGTGGTAAACTGCAAATTCGCTTAAGAATACACGGAACGCGAAACACACGGAATGTAGTTTACTTGTATTGAAAAAAATCACTATACACAAATAGAGTAATCCCAGTCCAGAAAACGCTCAATGGTCCTGTTTCGAAGGCAACTTCCGTGGAACTGACGCAATATTAGTATGCCTTTCCCAAGGAAGTGAGAATACCGTAATTCCTAGAAATTCCCCAACATTTGTCTACTTGAAAGTTACTCCTCCATCTGGAAGCTATTTAACGCATTGCCGAAAATTTGTGTCCGCCAGTGTGTTAAGATCTCTCGGTCCTCTTCACCCTTTTTAAAGGAAAGAAAACTTCTGACGTAAACCTTTTCTAAATGAATGAGGGTTCACATCCGTCCCTTCACAAGGTGTGGTATTCCGGAAATCCCCACTCGGAGTTGTCGAAGTGCGCTATGCCACTGATGCCTCTTGAAACTTAAATTCCGCCAGAAAAAGTCAAAAATTGCGACTTTCCCGCCCAATTTACCGCTATCCGCTAAATGATATTTTTTTCCGCTAAGCGACAACAAATTCCGCCAGATCTAGCGGGAAAAAAGCCAGATTGGCAGCACTGCCGGGAGGGGTCCGCGTAGGGGATCCGGGAGGGGGTCCGGGGAGGGGTTCGGTAGAGAGTCTGGAGAGTGGGTCCGGGTAGGGGGTCGGGGAGGTAGGATCCCGGGGAGGAGGGGTGGTCTCGGGGGTGCGGGTACCCGGGGATTAGGGATCCCGGGGAAGAGGATTCCCGAGGAGGGGTGGTCCTGAGTAAGGGGTGCCCTGGGGATCGGGGTTCCCAAGGAGGGGGTCCCCGTGGATGAGGGGTCCCGAGAATGGGGTTTCCCCAGAAGTGGATTCCCGGGGACGAGGGTGAAGGGGAAGGGTGATTCCCGGGAAGGGCTTTCCCGTAAAGAGTGCAATTGTACTGTGGATTATGAATTGCAATTATAAATAAGTAATGATGAATGAAAAAATTGTACTCAACTCATAAATGTTTTACTTGAGAAGTAATACTTACTTTTAACTCTGGAACTACGTTAAAGGTTTATGCAATGATCGGAGGGGGCTGTTATACTGTTAATTTGCATTTAGTTTAAACTTAATATATGTTACCGTTTTGCAAGTTTTAAGGTATGAGTTATGTAGACCTAAGATCTTAGTTACTGTAATAAGTTGTATGTAAATATCTTGTTATGTTTAAAGACTGAGATTGAAGTGTTACGAAAACCACCAGATAATTTTCATATTGCAGTTGGTTTTATAAATGAATATATATAATAATAATATAAATATAAGCAAAGCATTGTGTTCAACAACTATATTAGTGATAATAAGTATGAGAGAAATAATTTACTAAAGGCAAAACATTATATAATCAGTGTTTACGTTCAATGATGGTTTAAAATGAAATGGAAATGTAGGCATTATAGTTTTTAAAGATAATAATGGCTAATAAAAACTTCATCGACACGTATTTATGTTGTACATCTACATCTACATCTACATTAATACCCTACAAGCCGCCTTTCGGCGTGTGGCAGGGGGTGTAAACACCAGTCGAATCTAAATTACTTCCTTATTCGGTTATTGTTACGTATTGTTCGCGGAAAGAATGAATCTCTAAAACGATTCGTCCTAGCATCTATTTCTCTTAACTTACGGTCATTATCGGATCGACCGACGTAGCAGGGGGGTTGCATGATACCGATTGTATCTTCGGAAAATGTAGTTTCCCTGAATTTATTAAGCAATCGCAGCCTAGCTTCCAATCTCCTTTCTTTCAAGGATTCCCAACCTACTTCTGAGAGCATTTTTGTAACGCTTGCTTTTTTATCGTAGCATTTCTTAACAAAACGAACCGCTTTACGCTGCACTTTCTCGAGTTCGCGAGTACACGTTTCATCCGCCGGATCCCATATTATTTGTATTGTATATAAAAAAGAAAGTTATATAGTCAGATTGCCTCTATCAGAATATGGGAGCGGTCATGAGCATTTTATGAAATAAATGTCGAATAAGTACCCCTAAAATGGGTTATGTGAAGTGCGGTGGAAAGACGAGGGAGACTTCTGGAGCAATGATGTTGGAGTCATTTTCAGTGGGGGAAGTACTAGCCAGAGGGGAGTAGCTGTAGTGTTGGATAAGAAAGCGGGAGAATCCGTGATAGCCACCGAGCTAATAAGCGATCGGGTTTATGTCGGTAGAAGTAAAGTCTGAACCAGTAAACACGATTATAGTTCAGGTGTACTTGCCCACTAGTGATTACAGTGAGGATGATGTAGATATGGTCTATGAACAAATAGAGGAGGTTATGGGAAGGGTTAAGGGCGATGAGAATCTCGTTGTTATGGGAGACTGGAACGCGGTAGTCGGGCAAGGCAAAGATGGGGAAGAGGTGGGAGAATTTGGGGAAAAGGAACGACAGAGAGTTCAGAAACTTATCGACTTTTGCAAAAGAAATAATCTCTGCATCACAAACACACTCTTCCAGCACCACAACAGACGGAGGTACACATGGAAAAAGCCCGGGTATACAGATAGGTACCAAATTGATTACATTTTGGTAAGAAATAGGTTCAGAAATAGTGATAAAAACTCGCGAAGTTATCCTGGTGCTGATGTCGATTCGGATCATAACCTGGTCATGATGAAAACCGAGCTTAAGTTTAAAAAGATCTTTCGACCAAAACGTACACCATAATGGAATTTAGAAGCTCTAAGGAGTGGGAAGTCTAAAGAATTTCAAGAGTCAGTCAGCAAAGCTCTTGATTGAAAGGGAAGAGAACTAACCACTAACGAGGAATGGAAAATTTTTTAAAATTGTGTCAAAGACGATGCTCAGATTAACTTATTTTCATACACCCCACAAAACATGCATTTTCTGGACTTTTACAGTAAGGTATAAACAACAACAACAATCACCCTGAGCGGAAAAATCCGACTAGCCGGGATTCGAACCCGGGACCGTGGGGTTGGAGCGATACCGTGCGAACACGCTAACCACTCGGCCACCACTTCAGAGTTATTTGAAAAAAGAGTCTTATTTGACAACATGAAGATAGTAGTTTTTCGTCACTTGAGAATTTACGAACGTCATTTTGCTCTGAAAAAGCCAACGCAAACTCTCCAATTCTGCTCATAGAGGTCACTTGCTTTTCTTTTGTGGCGGAAACTGTAGTAATGAGACATTTTGTACATGTGGTTCTAGAATTCATTTTAATGTGAAACCAATAGAAATAATCTGTGTGCTGCTGTAAAAGGGAGGTATGTTGTTTTCGATGCTTACATATTTATATTGTATGGGTGACCATGATATTTTCTGGTAAAGGTTCTAGTGATACGAGTGATGGCAAAGTGCATATCGGCCATTACATTCGCGAAACAGATGTTTTTGGCATTTCATATTTTCAGTGATATCCTTTGTAAAGTGAATATGTGGTTTAAAATCAGTGCTTCAATGATTATAAATGTTCCACGCTTTAGAATGGTGCAATACTAGAGCCTCTGATGAGAAGAGAATCTTCTTCAACGCATTTCTGGATTCCGTGCTCTAACTTTGGTATCGAAAGAAGATCAAGGAGCTCTTAACGAGGTATGTCTTCCGTGTTAACATTTTATGAAAGGAAAGCACTTATACTTCAGCTCACTGACATTCGGAGTAATAGTATTAAATTCATGATATATAATTTAATTCCCTAAGGTATCATTTCTCGTCTAAATAAATAATTTGGGTGAAAATATGTGCCTAACGTATTATGGTGAAATTAGATTGACGCTCGACTGAATATAAATGGCGACATCGTGATTTCATAACCAGGAACGATTATGTGAGTTCTTTCGAAGGAATGAGTAATTTCTGTTGAAGACCACCATATTTTGTGAACTTCCGGAATATCATGGCATGTATACTAAAATATCAAATATTTGAAGGTAATGTAATATAACGCTACTAAATTTTGCACTTTCAAATTGTTCAATGAAGGTAACCCTCGTGATAATTCATACAATTGGCATCCTAAATATTGGATGTGCATTGTGGCTTCAATTCATTCCATTACGTTGTTGTTCGCACGTTACATTTGCCTTCGTTAGATTAATGCTTTCTGTAAAAGGATCTATCACTACGCTCAACCTTAGTTGAGTTATATCAAGTCCATTAGAATTCGTCCGTATTACATTACTTTTCACCTGGATCCACAATAAATTATCTCATATCAACACCTTAATGCGTGAGAAAGAGAAATGATTGTGATATTAAAGAAATTGTCAATAACTTAACGGCTTACTTATATAATGTGAATGATTCGGGAATTGACGAATCATGTAATTACATTATCATATGTTTTTCAGTTTTGTACCACTCTAAGCTTTTGATGAATTTTACTAATAATCAGGAACATATCTCATCACCAAACCATTACCATACAAATGTACTATGTCACATTATAAAGTACTGATTCACCACTGATTCTGTTTGTTTGGTATGAGTTCCATTACTTATCTAAAGGAAAGGCTGTGCTTTATTATTGTATGCTATAAGTTTTACTGTACAAGCATGATTTTTCTAATTCCGTTCTACTTATCATTTAGAATTTGAGATATATACCATGAATATTATAATCCTCCGATGAAACCTATTTACCCTGTTTAATAGTTTTGCAATTATCATGAGAGGTAACGGAAAATAATTACTCTATTGTGATGTGATTGTTTCTTCGTAATTTTCATCCAATGTTTTAGTTTTTCCGCAGTTTTCCGAAGTAAATAACCGAATAACTCTTTCACATCTTATGTCATCTGTCATTCTTATGTCTTATGCCATCGAACAATCCTTTGGAATTTAAAAGTAATCGGATTGTGTCAACATGTAATATTTACTTAAGATTATTCTTTAAAACCGTACATAATTTTGAATACAAAATTTTAATGTAATATTTATTTTATATAATTATTAATAATAAATAAATTTCGTATAATATCTTATCAATAAAATTTACAAATTCATTTCGAATCAGTTGTTTTCATTGGTTGATACTTGGTAGACATTTGAACGGCCAAGCGTCAGCCAATCAGAATCATTCACTTTGTTTTAAACGGTATCGAAGTGGATCGTTACTCAGTCGCTGCTGAAAATTCATCGAGGAACGACTTGCAGAAAAAGTTTCCAACAAAACCGTTAAAATTTAAATTTTTGAAATTGTGGTTCCGGATATACGAGATCTCTGCTGCAAGCATCCACGAGTCTCAAGATTTGGTAAGTTGAATACTTTTATTCACAAGAGTTTCAATTACACTTAATATTAACGATTAATTTATTTTAAGGAAATATAATTTTCCCAAAATTCCTGAAAATGACGTTATTAGAATCAACCAGATTTTATACAATGTGCGTGAAACATTGACATCGCGGAATCGAAATTCAATTTTTCTTTTCATCGAATCGTATTAACAGACCACTTAGTGCGTTTCTATAAAACTTTAAAAATTTAAATTTTCTAATCGTCGTTCCTTATCACTCAGAACTCCGCTGCAGCCAACCGAGGATTTTTTAACATTTTTTAACTTCAATAGAAATAAACACCCTACTTCAATAATATGGAATATTTTCTATTGGTAGATTTTGAGAATAAAAGCGTTTTCCACGATATTAATCATGTTATTGTAATTTTCCTGATTGCTTACTGTTTCACCGAGACATAGATTGCGTACGAGCGATATTTTCAAAGAATCGGTTCGGATTTCCGTTTAATTTACATCCCGTAAGATTGATTTAATGTGTTTCTGTTGGTAATTACGTCCGTGTTATTCAAAGGATACACGTTTTAAGGGATAGGCGCAAGAGTTATTATTACTAAAACATCAAATTATCCTGAACATCTGCAAATAAGGAGCAAGTGAAATTTCTATTTCGGATGTCGATAAGAATTTAATTAAGTACCTCTTACTTGAATGTCTCCCGAGAATTATGATAGGATCCCAACCGTCTGTAGACTTACCGATTGACTGAATTTAAGGCAATCTCTATGTAATATTAATAATTGCAGAATGAATTGCAAACGACCGTTACGTATTTAAATTCGTGTTCCGAGTCTGAATACTTCATTGCTCGAAATTGATTAAACACTACTTCAATATTGCTTAGTAAGCTATGAATTCTTGAGTAGTATTCGCTGAATGTCAATTAATTATTTTTAATACTTATGCTTTTTAGAATTCTTAATTTTAAGTGATGACCTGAACCTATAACTTTCGTTGAATTTCTGTCGACGTTCATTTTTATATTTTCTCGCGGGTTGTCTCCCTTGGATTATCGTAAGACCTGTAACGGTGTATTCCAAATAGTATCATTCGTAATTGTCGCTCAATGGAAACATATCCAATGAAAGGATTTTTAACATATATTGAACACGACTAAGATGGTTTTTAACTCTTAACTGTTGTGATGATTCGAATATAACATAGATAACTTCATAAATTAGATCTTTGTGGATCTCCTCTGACGTTAAATAATTTGGGTATTATTCCAAATTTGTACGATATTGTGCAAATATTTTCCCCTTCATTGAAAGATTACATTAGGAAACTAACAATAAGACATTTTGTAGTTGTACTTAAAATAAGCGAAAGAGCTTCTTACTTATACTGTTGAAAGGTGAACTACTTAATCATATAAAGTGCCGGTCTTAAGAATCCATCTTAAGTCTGTTGAGTTGCGTATTTGCTGAATTTCCTTCCACATTTTTGAAATTTTGATTTAAAATACTTTTACTGCGTTGGATTTTTGATAAATATCCGTGATTCGAATTTTGTTAGATCGGAATCCGCGATGAGCTACCAAATGGCCGTTACATATTTGAATACGTGAGCCAAAGATAAATATCTCAGAGAATACATTAACTATTCCTAATCATTTCAATATATTTCAATATTGATTTAAATTTTCGACCAAGATTTCTAACGTACTGTTTTTACCTTATTTAATTGTGAGCTTCTACAAATTATCGCGTTCTAAATGCTCATGCTCTTTCAATTCATAGTCATTTAGGATATAGTTCTACTCATTGCCTCTCTGTGGATGATTTTGTCAACTTTTATTTCGAATGGTTCTTCTCTGAAACTTACGAACGAATCGTTAGATTTTAATTTACGATAATTTTGGAAAGTACTTGATTTCCATTTGACCGAAAGCTTACCTAACGATTAAAAATATGCATTAAAGACGTTTTCGATAAATTTTCAATTAATTTATCCGAGATTGGTCCTTTATTTATTATTTAATAAGTTAGATCATGATGGATCTCCGAAATGATTGACCGAGTTGCATACTATTGCAAATAAATACAACTTTAACTTTAAACACTTATCACCTAAATAACACTCTTTAATTTATTTCTTCGGATTATACATCTAAGTAACTGCAGTCGTAGAGCGTACATTTTTCAAGTTTCGGTTGCATTTAGGGTCCATTGATTTAGTTAACTGATGTTTGTGGTACGGCAATGAATGACTTGATATCTCTTTAAATGTATTGGTTCACCATAATCATGCATTTGAACGACTTTGTAATAGCCGTTGAAATTCGAAGTTGGTCTTAGCTAAATCCAAAAGAACAGCCCAATCAGTGATGAATACAAATCTTCCGTAACTTCTTCATTTTTTCCTTCACTTGTTTATAATTTTTTCTTAGAAAAACTTCAGCCATTCTCAAGAAATATTAATTAAAAATATAATTTATTAATATTATTAATTAGTTAATGTATACATAACATCGATCCAAATAGCTTTGAGATATTTATTTAAGCGTTGTCTTAATAGCGTTTCCTGTATGCAAGCAGTAGGATGAATATTTCACAAGATTTTACTAAATTTACAGATGAAGAGGCTCCCAGGAGTGTTATAACGACGAAGCTTATCGCTGAGATGAGGTTACTTGGAGTGAAATAAGATGTTCTGCTTACGTAAGTTCATGATGGATTAACATTCAACATTTTATACGTACAAACTACTTCTTCAGTAGGAGGATCAAAGGAGTTACTCCCTGTTACCCTGTTTTCGGAATAAAAACTCAGAAATGCAGTAAAATCAATCACAAGTACTTTGACACAAGTCACGCACGCAAGTGCTTCAATTGTAGAATAATTAAAATTAAAGAACAATTTTTTCGTCTTTACTTTTAATATCACAATCGCTCTCGCATTACGGAGTGGTTTTCTCTAGAAAGTGAATTCCTCCACTTAAGAAATGAGGCTCATCCCGTGACGTTGGTGGAGATATCTGATAATTACAGTTACTGAGGACGGCCTCTGAATATCGAAGTCTTTCAATATCATTAAAATTTGAATTAAATCGAAAGAGATTGTATGAAGAAAAGGTGGAGGTATTTCAGTAATAACAGCTGATGGACTTGGTTAATTTTCGAGTGTTTAATTTAACCAAATGGAAAGATGTTTTGGCCATACTCTGTTAAAAGATATATTATTGTAAAAATACTACAAGTGGACTAGTCGTCCGGTGGTAACACATATACATATATTACATATATTGTTATAAATCCCATCTACATTTTTTAATTACAAAAGAGAATATATATATTTATTCACTGCACATGTACTCGTCAACGTCATTCTCACTCGTCCTTAATATTTTTACCCAATCTTTTTACAAACTCCCTATGATGTTTTGAGAAGGGCTCCATGACTCATGGAGGCAAATTATCCAATCTATAGCAGCACAATTTAGAAAGGATGATTGTTTGTTCTCTATTTTATTAATTTAACTTTATGTCTATGGTTTTTTTTGCCATGACATTTAGCCATAGTGACTTTGTTTGATAGTTCCTCTAACGATTTAACTCCTGTGTATACTTTAAAAAATATAGCTAGCCTTTTCTTGAATCTCCGCTCCTCTAAACTTTCCCAACCTAATTCTTTTAGCATCTGAGTAACGCTATCAAGCCTTGCATATCTGCCTAAGACGAATCTTGCTACCTTTCTCTGTACCGTTTCTATTTTTCGCTTTAAACCTACCTCATGCGGATCCCATAGGTATTCCCCGTATTCCAAGATTGGCCTGAAAAATGATTTGTGCGCAGCCTCCTTAACATTCTTATTTGATTTATTAAGAGTACGCTCTAGGAAGTTCAATACTTTGTTGTCTTTCAAAATTATTCGCTCTATGTGTTCGTTCCATTTCAAGTCCCTACTGAATGTTAAACCTAAGTATTTTACCTTATACTCACAAGGCAGAATTTCCCCCCCCAGATGATATGCGTGTTGATATTTACTTCTATTGAAACTGATGACTTTACATTTATTTGTATTTATTTCTAATTTATTAGACGAAACCCAACTATTTAAGGCATTTAAATCCTCTTGAAGTCCCAAGCAATCGTTCTCGTTTTTTATATTCCTATATATAATACAATCGTCTGTGAATAAACAAATTTTTGATTTTATTCCCGTTGGTAAGTCATTAATAAATATTAAGAAGAGTAAAGGCCCCAGCACGCCACCTTGAGCTACGCCTGATGCTGCTGTGATTTCATCGGACAACTTTTATTCTCTGTTTCCCACTTTTGATAAAAGAATCTATCCATCTTATTAACCAATAAATACCAATGTTTGGAAAAGGCAGCAGAGGATGAGCGAAGCTTTGAAGTAATTAATTTGCAAATTAGTAAATTTCGATGAAGTAGAATTGGCGATAAGATCTTTACGTATATGCATCTAAATTTTCAAAAATACTTAATATGTAGTTATTAAACTATCCAATCCGTAATATTTTCGATTATCGAGATATTTTTCTCGTAGGATATTGTCCTCCTTGAAGCTATTGATATTATTTTCACTTTCTCCCGTTATTATAAAAAAGACTTTCCGTTTCATGCCTTGAGAATTTGCTGTGGTTCCAAATATTTTCCCTTTCTGTCATTGAAAGTCACTTTCCCTTCCACCTAGACTCGTTGTGTTTATTGACAGATATTTAGAGGTCACTGATAACATCTGTTAAGGGATTTTGAAAGTAGAGGAGGGTAGGTTTCAAGGGCAATACCCAATTCAGCTCTTATCTTCGCAGAAAATTGAAATACTATTAGTGAGGAAGAAATTCGTTGTCTTTTAAAGAGTGGAATCAGTTGTTTAACTCAGTTTCTAGTGAGGGATATATTCCTCATGTGTGAATCGCAAATCGAAACAATTGGGAAGCTTCTTGACTTAATATAGTGGTAGCGGGTCCAGGTTACAAATAGAAAATCACGGTGATATGGGAGTAGATACTCGTAACACACTGTGAATACCGCCGGGCTAAGCCAAATCCTTTCATAGGGATATCGCGCAATGGGCTTTACTTCACTTTTTATGTATTGCGGGTATCGTAATTGCTTTAAGGAAAATCCTTTGTCGAACATCTCATTCCATAAACTTACGTTAGGCTACTTGGTTATTCCTCATTATAGGATATGCTTAAATGATTTGTTAATCATTTTAGTTTTCCTAATATTACGTGATATAATGTTTGAATGAGATTATCCTGAGTGCTATCAACTTCCCCTCTCATTTAGTAATATAGTAATATTTATAAATGTTGTAATGAAAGGATGAAACATCTTTGATAATGTTTCACGAAAGATCTCGTTGAGAACAAAACATAATATATTAGTTTATGTAATTAAAGAACCTAACTAAGCAAAACCTTTTAAAAGTAAACTCTTTTAAAAATTGTTAAGAGAAATTAAAGCATTGGCTAGGGAAAGTAAATTGGTGAACATCTTTTAATGTGATATAATATTTACTGGTTTAGTTTTATTTCATCGGAAACACGCTTGGAACATATCTCCGCCATGGAAGAGCAAGAGTAGGAGCGCAGTTATGCTGGGGAGAGTTTTTCGGTCCATCGATGGAGGGAAGAACACAATGAGTATAATTTGAATCGAATTTCGTAACTATTGCTATGCATCTATGATTGCTTGTTCTTATGTTAAGATTATCACAGTATATTTATTGAAAGAGATACTTTATGTACTGTTTTTTTCATTCATAAGAAACATGCTCGGAACATATCTCCGCCATGAAAGATCAAGATTAGCTGCACAAAGATGCTGAGGAGAGTTTTTTGGTCCATCGTTGAAGCGGAGACAACAATGAGTACAATTTAAATTTAATTATATAAATATTGCTATGCATGCATGATAGATAGTGTTTACATATAGATTGACATAGTGTTTTTTTAAGTGATATTTAATTTCAAAGTTTTATATTCTTTCATCAGAAACAAGAACAGGAACATATCTCCGCCATGAAAGGGACAAAGTAGAGCGTTGAGATGCTGAGGAGAGATTTTCAGTCCATAGATGGTGCAAAAAATTCAATCAGTATTATTTGAATTTAAAGGTATAAAAATTGTTATGCATTTATTGTAGAAAGTGTCGATTTTTGGATTTACATGGTGTACATTCTTAAATCGATTTTTTATTTACTGGTTTTGGTTTCTTTCATCAAAAAAATGCTCGGAACATACCTTGCCATAAAGAATAAGAAAAGAAGCGCAGTGATACTGAGAAGAGCAGTCGGTGCATCGATGGAGCGAAGAATTCAATGAGTACAATTTGCATTTAATTGTATAACTATTGTTAAGCGTATATGATAGATAGTGTTTATTTTTAGATTTACATATTGTATTTTTTAAAGTGATATTTATTTACTGATTTTGTTTTCTCTCATCAGAAACACGCTCGGGACATATCCCCGCAATTTAAAAAGGAAGAGTAGATGCTGAGGAGATGCTGAGGAGATTTTTTAGGCCCATCGATGGAGCGAAGAATACAATGAGTATAATTTGAATTTTATTTTGCAACTATGGTAATGCATGTATGGTAGTTAGTGATTACGTTAAGATTAACATAAAGTACTTATTGAAAAAGATATTTTATATACTGAGTTTTTCTTCTTTTATGAGAAACATGTTGGGAACATATGTCCGCCATGAAAGAGCAAGATTAGCTGCACAGGGATGCTGAGGAGAGTTTTTCGGTCCATCGAAGGAGCGATAATTTGAGTATCATTTGAATTTAATTGTGTAACTGTTTTTGTGCATGCATGATAGTGTTTCATTTTGGTTCAACATAGTTTATTTTTGTAAAGTGATATTTAATTTACAGGTTTTTATATTATTTCATCACAAACACGCTCGGAACATATATCCGCAATGAAGCAACAAGAGTAGGGGCGAAAATATTATGAGAGAGGGTCAATCGATGGAGTGAAGAATAAAATGAGTATAATTTAAATTTAATTTTATAACTACTGTTATGCATTAATTATAGAGAGTGTTAAATTTTGGATTAACATCTTGTCGAAATTTAAATCGATATTTAATATATTGGTTTTGATTCTTTCATCAGAAACTCACTCGTAACATATATCCCCAATGAAGCAACAAGAGTAGAAGTCAAGGATTCTGAGGAGAATTATTTGGTCCACCAAAGGAGCGAAGAATGCAGTGAGTATATTCTGAATTATATTGTGTAACTTATGTAATGGATTAATTAATTGTATAAAGATTGTTACGCATGTATGATAGATAGTTTTCATTCTGGATTAACATAGCGTATTTTTGTAAAGTGCTATGGTTTAATTTTTCACAGTGGCATTTTATTTATTGGTTTTGTTACCTTCATCAGATTCACGCTTCCCCCAACATGGAAGAGCGAAATAGGATCGCAGAGATACGGACGAAAAGATATTTGGTCGCACGCTAGAGCAAATAATACAGTAAGTACAATTTGAATTTAATATTTAAACTATATTTACGGGTGTAGGATGGATTGAGTCGATTTTTGGAATAACATAGTGTTTATTTAATTAGATATTTTATTTACTGGTTTTGATTTTATTCTTTCGAAACACACTCGGAACCTATATCAACTATGGGAGAGCACAGTAGGATTGCAGAGATGCTTAGAAGACTTTTTTGGTCCATCCATGGAGCAAATAATACAATAAGTACAATTTCAATATAATATTAGAGCTATTGTTATGCCGAGTTGATTAACAGTTATAATTTGAAGTTCGCTTTTTTAACTATTGTTTTGAAAGTATGATAGATAGTGTTTTTTATAAACATAGCGAATTTTTACAGTGATATTTTATTCAATGGATTTATTTTTTATTCCTTAGAAACAAACTCGGAAAAGATATATATCACGAGAGAGCAGAGAAGAATCACAGAGATGCTGAGGAGAGTTTTTGGTCATTCGATGGAGCGTAGAATTAAATGATTATAATATTAATTTGATTATTACTAATAACATGAAAGTATGATAATTTATGTTTATTATTAAATTATTACAAAACATTTTCTTAAGGTAATATGTTTATCACTAGTTGCCACTGTTACTGTTATTTACTGTTGTTTATATTGCCTAAAAACCCGCTCGAAACCTATATCTACCTCGAGAGAGAAGAGAAGGATCGCAGAGATGCAGAGGAGAGTTTTTGGTCATTCGATGGAGCGAACAATACAATGAGTATAAGTTGAATTTAATTTCATATCCATTGTTACGCATGTAAAACAGATTGATAGTGTTCATATTTGGATTAACATAGTGCATTTTTATTGTTATAATTGATCAACTAATTTTATTTTTATTCTTTAAAAACAAGTTCGGAACCTATATCTACCTCAAGAGAACTTCCCACTCAATGTATGGAGCAAAGTTTACGATGAGTATGATTTGGATTTGATATTTGAACAATAATATGCAAGTGTGATAAATAGTGTACATTTTTGGCAAATCATAGAGTATCTTTTAGAGCGATATTTTAATCACCAGTTTCGTTTTGATTTCTTAGAAACTCGCTCGGGACCTATATCTTAGTCGAGAGGGTCGAGTAACCAAGATATGAAGGAGAGTTTTTCGGTCCATCGATGGAGCAAAGATTACAATGAGTAAAATTTGAATTAAAGATTAAAACTATTGATATGATAGGACTATGGATAGTTTAAATTTTTGTATCAATGTAGTGAATAGTATTTTAAAGTTATATTTCATTCACAATATTTTTTTTGTATTCCTTAGAATCACGGTCGGAACCTATATCTAAGTCGAAAGAGCAAAGTAGGATCGCAGAGATGGTGAGGAAAATTTTACGGTCAATCCATGAAGTAAAGGATTTGATCAGTATAATTGGAATTTAATATTTAAACTGTTGCTATGCAACTATGATAGACAGTGTTAATTTTTGGATAAATATAGTGTATTTTCTTAAATTATATGTGAATCACCAGTTATGTATTTATTCCTTAGGAACACGCTCGGAATCTATGTCTACCTCGAGAGAGCAGAGTTGGATCGAAGAGATGCTGAGGAGAGATTTTCGGTCCATCGATGGAGCGAAGAATTTGATGAGTATAATTTGAATTAATGATTTAAACTACTGATATGCAAGTAGTATAGATAGTTTTTAATCTTTGGAATAACATAATGTATTTTGTAAAGTAGTCTTTTAATCACCAGTTTTATCTTTATTTCTTAGAAACAAGCTCGGAACCTATATCTACCTCGAGATAGCGGAGTAAGACCTCGTAGATGTTGACTATTGATATGCAAGTATGATAGTTTGTCTTTAATTTTGGATTCACATACTGTATGATTTACACGAACATTGTTTCACTGGTTTTATTTTCATTCCTTTGAAACACGCTCGGAACCTTTATCGAACTCCAGAGATCAGAGTTGGATCGCAGATATGGTGAAGTTAAGTTTCTGATCCATCGATGGAGCGAAGAATACGATGAGTATAATTTGAATTAAAGACTTAAACTATTTATATAGAAGTAGGACGGATAGTTATAAGTTTTGTTCGAATATAGTGTATTTTTAAAGAGATACTTAAATCACCAGTTTTGTTTTTTTTCTTAGTAACACGCTCGGAACCTATGTCTAACTCCAGAGAGAAGAGTAGTATCGCAGAGATAGTGAGGAGAATTTTCCGGTCCATCGATGGAGCGAAGAATACGATGAGTATATTTTGAATTTAATATTTAAACTATTGATTTGGAAGTATGATAGATAGTTTTAATTTTATTATTAGTTAATGTTTCTTTCAGTCACCGCAGATTTAAATTTGTTTTACATTTGAGGCAATAACTCTAACTTAAAAATGTTAAGCTCAGAATGGGAAGGCGTTACCTCGTGGAAGGCCATTACAATGAATGAAAGGCCGTTTCGTACACTTCCAAAGCAATTTTATTTTGGCAACATATTTCGCTAGTGTCCTCGCATCAACGAGCTGATATTTGTAGGTCGAGAGGTATTTGTAGATATATTCATTAGATATCAAGGTATCAGAAGTTTCTTATACTTTAAATTGCATTTTTAATTTGAATGTTACAGACTACTCAACAGACAAAATAAAACGTAGCCTCTGTAACTTTGTATTCGCGAAATATTATACAAACAGAGTAATTGCAAAAAATTTATAGATTATAAAAATCTACGTTGGTCATATATTCACATATGTTTACGGCATTATGTTCCTCTGGGAATACCTGTAGCTCTAATTTGACTAGCTAAAAGTAACTTATTATTTATTTAATTCCATTTCGTAGAATGATCTTACGAATTGATTCAAAACATATACCATTACTGAGGATGTATAGTAATGATTCTTATTTATCAAATCGTATGTAGTAGTAGAAATGCAATAGCCAAACGTGGTGATTCTTTAATTTCAGATGAAATCAGATTTTACCTTTTGAGAATATAAATAATATTGCGTCATAACAAACAAATTTGCATTGCGGCAACTCCGCTTGTGTAGGTACTACAACATTTAAGTAGGTAATGGAATGAATGTGAATATTTGTCAATGACTAAGTTTTGTTTTTGGTGAATAATGCACATTATTTTCTTCGAAGGATGGCGTCAGGTCCATACGTCGGAAGATTATGTCAGGTCACTTCGCCGTCGACTGCATCGGGTGAATGCGTCGGAAGACGGCATTGAATTTTAGTCGGGAAAGAATGAAATAGACATTTCCTTGAGAAATTAAATTCGTCACTTTGGAAGTGAAGTGAATCCGTGGAGTGCACATCCCAATTATGTAATTTAATTCTTAAATATTTGTTGAATCATCTATTGAACAATTTCATAGACCTTAATGTATTTATACTATTTTAATATTTAAAAAAATAATCTTCCTTGTGATGATGTACGTTTAATACTGTTTATTTATTTTATATATATGTGTGTGTGTGTATTTTTCCATTCAATCTATCTAATTATTTTTAACAATGTATCATAGTAATGTTTTTATGTATTGTAATTATTATGTATATAATAAGTGTATGTATTGTAATTATAATGTATATAATTATTATGTATATCTCTTTCTTACTTATGCTTTCAAAATATCTGTAAATAAAAGAGTGATCTCTGGGGCAAGAAAGAGCGTGCCAGTAGGCCTCACCTGCCATCGGTATAAATAAATAAATGATAAGTCCTGGGACATTGTAGAGGGAGGTCGTTTGAGGAGACGGCGTTGAGGGAATTGAATTTTAACTATTCGAACGTATAATATACATTATGTAATATTTTATTTATATCTAGGCATATTACTGTAGTGTTATATAATTATTTATATTGTACTTATACATGTAAGAGATAAGTAAACAATAGAGGTATTTCTGGAGCCTGGAGGCGAATGAGGGTAGGCCTCGCCTCAGATAAACAAATAAAGGTCCAGCACACTGCAGGGAAAGATCGTTCAGGGAGAGGGAAGAACAACCGCGGAGATTGCCTCGAGAGGGAGTATCCTGATATAGGTGCTATAGGGGATGGGGCCCCGTGGGAGGGAGGGGTCCAGAGGATGGGGGTTCCCGAGAGAGAGGGATCCCGGAGATGGGGGTTCACGGAGATCGCGGTTCCCGGGGAGAAGGGTTCCGAGGAGAGGGTGCAAGGGTTTGGGGTTCCCGGGGAAGGGGGGTCCCCGTGGGAAGGAGTGGTCCCGAGGAGGGGTAGTCCCGGGGAGGAGGGGTCCTGAGGAGGGGGTATTGTGGTTCCTGGGGAGGGTCCGGGGAGGGGGTATGGTTAGAGGGTCCGGGGAGTGGATCCGGGGAGAGGGTCCGGGGAGGGGATATTCATGTAAAGTCGATATTAGATTTTTATATATAAATATCGAATAATAATATATTAATAATGAATAATAATAATACAATAATATAATAATAATACAATAATACAATAATATAATAATAATACAATAATATAATAATAATACAATAATATAATAATAATACAATAACAATAATAACCGAGGTCGTCTCAGAAAATGGCGTTCCGCCGCTCTTGCATAGCCATCGAAAAGTCTCTTAATTTATCGGCGTCACAAACTGTCGCAGGATTTTACTTCAGATTCCTCTTTAGAAAGCTTCAATAAACACTGTGGTATAAGTTAGTCCATGTACCTGGCGGTACATCACTACTATATTCTCACTTTAGGTGAAAATTTGCCGTAAAATAAGGGTTCGTAATTTTGTTGTTTAAATAATGCAAATAATCAGCTGTGATCATTCAAACCCAATATTATGAAGCATGCAAATAAGGTGTATAATACTGCATCGGTTTTTATCCGATGATATAGCTCATTTCGGTTCAGGGTTGGTTTGAAGTTGAAGAATTTTGCGAAAAATCGAAGACCGACATTTTTCGTAAAATTTGGTCAACTTTGACCTCCTGTAGAATGTTAATGCGCGTGCATAAACGAAAATATTTTTGCAGTTATATGCAAAATGTATTCAACAATGACTATGTGAAGTTTCAAAGTCCGCACTCTAAAAAACCATTTTCTTAATTATGGCCAGCTTTTTTCGATTCTAGCCCAATGTGCGTCGTGATTGTCGTAGTTTGGTATTTCACACCCCCTGCCATACGCCTTACTGCGGCTCGCGGGGTACTATTGTAGATTTAAATGTAATGTAAATGTATCTTTAATGCTACTGGTCGAAAGGTACTCCTCCTTATCCTCACAACTTTCTCATAAAATTATACCAGAACTTTTGCTCTTGTGTGATTTTTACTTTCTCCCTATAAGTAGTATAGAGAAAGTAATGTATTCGCAAAAAAATTCAACCTTCAGATTTCGACGGAAATACATGTTTTGGGGCCCATTGAGCATGTTTTAGCTATTTTCCCGAACATGTCTGTCTGTGTGTGTGTCTGTCTGTGGTTAAAAAGTTTGTGGGCTCTCTATCTTAAAAAGTAATTAACCGATCATTTTCAAAATTCATATTTAGAATTTTCCTAACAATGCCAAGAGTTGATTAGTTTTTGGAGAATACCGCTTAACCGGAAGTAACGATTTATAACGAACAAAATTTTGTTTCTTAAATATCTCTGTAAGAATGCAATATAGGTATATACATTTACACACAAAAGTTGTAGATTATGTACTTTACTACAACTTTTGTATAAAACATTTCTTCGTAACACTGATTGTTTAGGAGTAATTCCCCAATAATGGTTAACCGGAAGTTGTTGTTTACCCAGATAAGGAAGTGTTTCAGTTTTATCTCTGTCAGAATACAATATAGGTATATACTTTTACCCACATAAGTTGTAGATAATGTACTTTACCTCAACTTTTGTGAAAAAAATATTTTCGTAACACTGATTGTTTAGGAGTTATTCCCCAATAATGGTTAACCGGAAGTTGTTGTTAATCCAGAAAAGGAAGTTTTTCAAACATATCTCTGTCAGAATGCAATTAAGGTATATACATTTACATACAAAAGTTATAGATAATGTATATTAATACAAATTTTGTATGAAACATTTTTTCGTAACACTAATTGTTTAGGAGTTATTCTTCAATAATGGTTAACCGGAAGTTGTTGTTGAGCCAGAAATTGAAGTTTTTCATACTTATCTCTGTCAAAATGCAACGTAGGTATGTTCAATTAAGTACCAAAGTTGTAGATTTTGTTTTTTACTACAAAGCTTGTATGAAACATTTTCCTGTAACACTCATTGTTTTGGCGGTGGCGATACTCCGCGTATCGCCACCGCGTTTTCTCTGTATTGTTGGTTGTTATTTTAGTTACAAATAACAAGCATTGTTAACTTGGAACTGAGAGAATAAGGACGATCTTAAAACTCGTATTTTGATAGTCTTCAAATCTGTTACACGAAGTCGAGGTCTTCTCACACGAAAGTTTCAGAAATTCATATTTGATTGCGACAGTTGTTTTGTTATATGTCTAAGTCGTCGACTACATTAATCGTCGGCTACAGAGTTATTTATATATTACCGGCATAGGCTTATGTTTTCAATAAATACGGAGAAAGTCATATGTTGGCCACATCAGATTTTTTTCAATGGATACAATTCAATGTTGGGAGAAGTAGACAAGGACATTTAATGTACACTAAACCACAAAAAATGCATACACGCACAACCAGGTTTCGATATATAGCATCATCACCTGATTATTATTATGCTCCTTCATGTTATTATGGATTACCACCTAATAAGGGCCGAATTTAAGTAAAATACGTCCATATTTAATTTATATCAAATTATTAATATTGATTTAGAAAGATTAAAGCCTCAATTTTTCGAGCTTAAAGCGGTTTCCATTCATGCGTTCCAGGGCTACTGAAAACTAGGTTTCCTGGAAGGATTTTATCCTGAATCATAAAATCAAACATGATATTTTGACTTGATTTTCTATCTTAATTTTCTCCATCAATTTTAGACGTCAGCCGTTTCTGAAATACTTTTGAGTTCTAGTCCCCAAGATTGCAGAAATTCTGTGAAGCTCTAGTTTTCTAATGACTTCGCATCGTGTATCACTCCTTAGCCTTAATTTAATGCTTTTAGTATTTGGACGCATATATAATGTTAAGCAATACCCTATTTGTTAATATACCATTATGTATTTGATATTTTTTACTTCAATGTATTTTGCTTATGAATATTTTACCATCATTGATTAGACCTTACTCACGGCCTTGCCGTATAAGGGGCACAATGGAAATAAAAATATATTTGCGCGTGAGTGAATGGGCGCCACTATTTCGCTCTCTGTCACTTGAGTCATTGAGTTGACTTACGATTCGCCGGAGAAAGAAACAATGAAACGACACAAATATGCCCACGCAAACATTCTCTTTTGAGAAAATTGCAATTTTGATTTTCGAAGGCTGATTTTTCCATTTTCTTAAATGTCATAGTTATGCGGACAGAATCATATTTATTCGCAAAGTTTTATAAACTCCTGGAAGCAACTGTATGAGGTTGAATTAATATTTCAAGAATTTCCAAATGGCTTCAACGATAAGCGGAGATTTTGTTTTTCTTTCACGCAAGAAAATATTTTCTTTCTGCCAGCTTTATATCGCAGGCTTACCTTTCGAAATTCATAACGTAGAAAACATAAAAACTAAATAGAATTTTCAAAAAGTAAACGCTGGAGAGGATTTACTGCGAGTTATTAGCTATTTTAGACGAAATCTCGAGGAGCACCTTTATGAAATGCATATTGGTAACAATGAATATCAATTTAGAAAAGGACGAATTTACTATTTGAGCGGACAAAACATCTTAAAGATTGAAAATATTTCGATTTCAAAGTGAATTTTCTTGTTTCGTAGTTTCGAAGAGTAAACACATTTTAACTCGTATAAGAGGACTCACTATACGAACTTCATTAATATGCATATGTGATGAACGGCTTTTCAATGTTAATTGAAAATAAATTTAATCAAAATCTGCGGAATATTTTAAATAAATACATTGCTTGGTCAATTTAGGTAGATGATAAAAATGTGTTTAGAATGAACTGATTCGTACATTTTCATGGAAGAGATAACACCACATACTTTTTTTAATAAGATCGTTTATACATAAAATATTTCGATTAAATTACATGCTAGAAATAAAGAATACAAATAATTTTATGCCGTTCTGCCATCAAAAAGATGATTATCATCATTGATATAATTAATGATTGTTTTTTTAAAAATTCACAAAAAATGTCCCTGACTACATAAATAATCACAGAAAGAGTGGTTTCTCGACAACTGAATTTACGTATTTAAGTCTAGAAAATTACTCAATAAAGATATTAAATTTTATCAAAACCCTTTCGTGGGAAGAATTAAGCGAACCCTAAGATATCAATATGTATATACTGAGCGATTTGTATCATTTTAAAGCGTAGAAAAAATTGCATAACAGAGTGAGTCGTGGCCCTGGCCTAAAGAGAACCCGTGTTTTACTGGCGCGTGAATAATCCACGGCTATTCCGCCCACATCTATTGTATTCTAATCGAGCGTATTCTCGGCCAAACATTTTATTTTTTAACGCTCATTGATGTTTTTGGCTGCACTGCATGGACAAGGCGCCGTAATATTTGGAACATCATTTTAACCAAAGCGAGAAGATGTGGAACAATGCAATGCAAATTAAGAACTAGGTGACGCATTAGTTAATAGAAATGATTAATTCGCTAATTGTTGCACCATTAGATGACTGCATATTTTTTGCAAATTATTACATTAGATTTATTACGTGTATTTAGTGGGTGTCAATGGAATAAAGGAACGTATATCTACCGAAAATTAGAAAAATCAATTTGATGAAAACTAAATAATGTAACGATCAAAGAAGGACTTAAAACTTAATATTAATATGAAAAGATAAATTCTATCTAAAGTATAAATAAGAACAAAAATCTAAAGTAATTCAAACTTCAAATCTATTTATCGGAAGGTAAAATCACTGGTAAGTATATTGTATTATATTATTATAAGATATTATCATAAGCATGAATTAGATTATCTAAAACGAATTATTTAAGTATATCGTTCATGAATTTACCGTCTTTGGGCCTTTTACTAATTCCCAACTTATTTCAAAGATTTAGATTTATTTTTAGATATATAACCTGTGACGCATGGCAGGGGGTGTAATACTCCACATTTGTTCAGTTCACTTTATTAACATCTCTAATAGCCTGAGGAAAAAACCAATAGTAACTATTCCTATTACGCTTCGTCGATACCTCTCGGAGATCGCGTTCGCTTACTCGTCTATAAATTCTGAAAGAATGAACTTTTCGAAACGTTCCCGTCGATATTCAGATCTTTTCAAAAGTTTCGTTTCTCTCACGCGGTACCTAATTTTATGCTGCCATTATTAATTGTGAAAATTCTGGTAAACGGAGTGAGAACCAGATTAACTTGCAGCTTCTTGAAAACTTTAGGAAGTGAAATGCTTTCAGATAAGCGTTCGGGTTGGAAGCGAATTACGTTCGGCTGAAACCAAAAAAAAGGATCCATCGCAGAAATGTCAAATCAAGAGATAAAAGTTCATTCTTTGCTAAACTTATCGTTAGTTACGCCATCGGTCTGACTGACTGAATAGTAATTAAGAGAGTGTGACGTACTTAAAATTGATATTCAGCAATACGTTCATGAAAATGCTCAAAAATAGCCTTTTTAGGACAGAATGAGACTGTCATTAAGCTTGAACTAGATTATCTTGGATAAAATATTCATTAAAAGTATATCTAAATAAAGGAAAACTCTCGCTTTTAATTATCTCAGTTTCTATTATTTAAAAATGAGCAAACAATTCAAAGAAGTCTAAATTGAAAACAAAACGACTTGAATAGGATCTGAGTTAACCTCAGCTTCGATATGATTCTCTTTAAGTGAAAAGGAATGGAAAAGTTAGAGGAAAAAATATAACAATTATATCAGTGATTTATTCTCTAAACGATTAGTAATAAAAGGTGAAAGGATAAGATAAATACTTTTCATTCACATCGTTTTATACGACAAAATGTAATAAGATTTGTGGAAAGCCATGGAAAAATAATCTGTCGAATGCTGTTATAGTACAGATATACTGCTTCAAAAAAAAACAGCAATTGTTTACCACGATTAATTTAACGACTGACCTGTTTTTAAAATGTTTATCTCTTATCATGGTAATGAGTTAAGTGAAGTGCATCAGTGAATGAAAAGCAAGGATGGAAAGTGATGTTGATTGCATTGTCATCGTAAATTTCTTTGGTTAATTGCGATATCTAATGAGATGAAGTTAGATGCGGCTATAGCTGAATAAACTCAGATAATTATTAAATTAGCCATACTACACGATTTTTCATTATCTCATAAATCGCAAAATCATACTAAAACATTAATTAGAAAAGCGGGAGGAACTTAGAGAGAAAGTTAAAATAATTTAGGGCTAAAATTCGACTAAAAACGTCCATTTGATTCAATACTTTCTCAAGGAATATCGTGAAAATTGAACATGAGATTTATGTCTAGAAACATATTCGTGCACCATGAATGCTTTAGACATCTTTTACTTCTTTTTGTGATACTAACTCTATTAAAAGTGGTCCAAGGTATTATACATTTGAACATAAAGAATAATAACAAAGGAGAATATTGCGATAACAAAAAGTAAAGACATTTTAAAACAAAAGAAATTATAGGGCATGGCTAAGTGGATCATGGGGCTAAACGGATCTGTATGTCGCTTCTCCAATTCAAAAATATACATCTTCCATATTGACGGGTTTAACTATGAGAAAATCATCTATTGGTGCGAGTATGAACTACATTGACAAGTGGCTGGAAGTCTTGCGTCTCACGTCGGCGGCCATTCCGGGAAGAGTCGCCGAACCGTGTGTATGTGTTTTTATCATCAATGTAATTTTTGTGAACGGAATCAAAGGATTTTTCTGCTCAGGGTACGTTATAATTCTAATTTTTTTGCAATGTAATGAAGTAGTAGCCGTTGAACAATGATATACTTAATAGTGTCCCATTATTAAGCATTGAGTTATTTATTTACGATTTTTGTAATTGACATTTGCTATGTGGGGCTAAACGGATCACGACCTTCAATACTTTTATCTTTAACACTAATTAAGTATTCTTATTGCAGATGGTAAGTACGTATGTTCGTAAGAATACGTGGCCAGAAATAGCCATGCAAGAGGCTGCGCAGAAAGTAAAATCTAAAGCTCCGCGCCATGCTGCCGAACCCAACGCATCGCTTCAACGGAGAGTTCTTCCGTGATTGGCTGGAATGGTGGCTAAGACTGAAACGAATCTAGAATCTGAAAGAAGATATGCAGATAGAATATTACATCTGTCAAAACGAGGGTTTGTGCTGACCCTCAAAAAGTAAGGAAAATGCCTTTGATTATTGTGAACGCATGGGAATCGCTCACAATTTTAACCAGGAAGTTAAGATGGCTGGACAAGATTGGTTCCATAGATTCCTAAGACGACATTGTGATCTATAAGAAAACCAGAGAGGCTATCAAGAGCAAGAAGAAATGTAATGCAGCTAGAAAAAGTTTATGAATTTTAGAAAGCCTTGGAAGAAATCATCAATCGCTTTAATCTGAAAGGGAAACCCGAGTGCATATATAAACAAGATTTAACAGACGAAATGAAGGAATAGATTGGTACTTTTTCCACAAACGGAGTACTATTAAATTTTGTGGAAAAAGTACCAATCTATTCATTCATTTCGCATGATGGATTTCCATCATATCTCGCCCGATTCTGTGAATTTAAGATATAACAGGACTTCCTTTCATCGTCAAAGAGGCCAAGGATTCAGGAACTACTGGAAGTTCTGTCGGAGGGTTGGCAGGAGCCAGTGGAAACTGGCACTGCATTTATTGCAGTGATTTATTTGCTCATCCGCCGAAAGAGGACAGGATCCAATGCTTCAAATGCGAAGAATGGTGTCATGAGAATTGCAGCGACAAGAAGATGTTTAATTGTCATTTTATCTGTACAGTTTGTAAGCCAGAAGGGGATGCCAATTAAAATGCAATGACTTTTTATTAATAAATCACTAAAATGCGTTCATTTTTATCACTTACTCATATTATATGCTCACATATAATCCTTTTTTGACATATACGCTCCATGTTTCGTTTAACTCCCATAATGGGGGCTAAACGGATATTGGACGGTTGATGGTTAATTATATTTTTTGTGAAAGTTTTCACAACAATACATATAACATTCCTCATTCGTGTTAGGAAGAGTTGACATGTACATACTATAAACAAGCTAAGAGAAATCTATTCCCAATACTGTTTTTGCAATAAGAATTAAACGGCGGAGTGATCCGTTCGGACCTCGGTCTACCCTAATAATTTAAATGATACAATAATATGGAATCATAACACGCAGTATTTTTATGGGACGGTGATTTGGAAAATTCTGCGAAAATGAAAGCCACTTAATTAGCCATCGGAATTAATTCCACTGTTCGAATTGAGATAAAGTACGAGAAAGTACAACCAGCATGAACATATTGATTTAAACCCGATTTTAAGCTTAATTTAAGTTTAGACTGCATTAAATAAAGAGATCACAGGAAATCATCAAATGGTATTTAATTATGTCCAAGCTCCAACGATACTCTCGAATTTCATTCAGTACTAAAAACGAAAGAAACATTCAACTGGCTCTCTTTATCTCACGAAGCAGCTGGTAATGAAATGCATTTTCACACCCTTGACACCTTCATATAAGATTCAATGTCATGAGCTATTTTAGCAACTAAACTCATTCAAGAAAAAACATCACTAGTAGAAAGTGTTTCTTCAGGTGTAGTCGTTCTCAGTTAACTTCCATCTTTATGCTTTTTAAAATTAGTGCTGGCCTTCGGATTGGAACGACCTTAAATGTTACGAAACTAAATTATAAGCAACGGTTCCTAACCCTGAAGCCCAAAACAGGGTCATTTCGCAGATTCTAAATTTCTAGAGAAATTAACATCAGAGACAATGAGACGTCCTCTTTCGCCTGGGAAAAGCCACGGGAAAAAAGCAGCCCTGCTCCCGTTTACAAATCGACGCATTTCGAAGCGAAACAATTTACGAATTGTTTACGCGCTTTAAGCGGCCATTGGACGGATTACGAAAGACCTCGCTAATCTTCTGAGATCATGCAGGTTGATCGAAATGCAAAGGATTTTATAATTCTTTCATGCGGGTGCGTCGTATAGGAAATTTACGTGGAAATATATTTTTTTATTTATTTTAAAGTCTCCACAAACATCCATTTATAGGATGGACCAATTGAGAGCCAGGCAGGTAAAATCATAAAACTGAAGTAAAATTTGATACTTTAAAGTATATCCTGGATAGATATCGTCGTTCTAAATGCTTACATTCTCGTTAAAAACATATGTAATTGGGTTTTGCTAGATTCTAACTGCTGCTAATATGTGATGAGTAAGTACATAACCGTGCTTATTTTGAAGACGTGCTCTTAACCAAGACTAGAACCGTAATAAAAAAACACTCAGACGATGAAGAAATGAGGATTGTTTTCCTCAAACTATGTTACATCTAGGAGCAGAAATTGTGTTTATTCTGGGATCGAAGAGAAAGTCGGGATTTAGACAATCTGAATGAATTAGATCCATTTTACCCGAAGAATGGAGAGCATCAAGAATCAAAAGATTACCTAAGGTATGGTAATCATTACATTTGTCATCACCACGATACGTTTTTAGTAGTATTCGCGGAAATCTCGCCAAATATTTCATTAGAGGCTTGAAGATTAACTTCTTAAACTGTGTCTTTATATTATGGATTTCTGTACTGCAGGTAAGTGCAAGACTTGACAGGATTGCGGAAATTAATAAGAATGTTCAACAATTTGCGTCAAAGATATGCGTTTTTGCGTGTCCCTTTTTTTGAAATCTCGCAGCAGATGAGAGAAAACAAATTTTCCATAGGATTGAGAGTAGAAACAAAACACACTTGCTTTTCTACAGCTCTTACTCTCCCGGTTTAGCTCATACAGTTGGATTCTCATGCAAATCCCATCTGCCCTCTTTTGGGACGGTGATCTAACAGTGCGATTTTTTATGCACCTCACGTCACACAGAGAACGCGAAAATATTCCTCGCTAGAAATTGCACTTCTGCCGCAAGAAGAAAACTAATCAGCGAGAGCGTATTGCATACATTACGTAAGAGATCTGGAATAAGTAGTACACTCGGGGAAGCAATTGGTCGAATTTTCTCGAAGGAGAAAAAAGGACAAATTTATTGTGGAGACGGGAAAAGAAGAGATGCCCAAGCATTATTGCAACGACAAGTAGGAAATGACCCGTTGTTGCAGGAGTTGGACAAAGAAGTAAAAGTGAGTATGCGAGAAAGTTGCGAAGAGGGTTGAGTAAACAAAAGAAATGTTGGTGGTGAATACGAGATGTTGACCCTCTTTACCCTTGCGGTCTGTTTGCTGAGAAAAAGATTTTGTAGTGAGAGTGGGAGAATGTGAGGTCGGTATCTTCAATAGGCAGCTCCGTGTTTCATCATAATGAATAATGAATTCAATTACCTCGAAGGGATATATGCGAGATGGATATATTTTAGTAATTAAGCCTCTAAATAGAACTATCAAAACATAGATCTCGATCTTTCAAATCGAATGACTAATGCATCCGAGAATTTCATTTAATCTGCAAAAGCACACAAAAATAATTTTGATATTTTTGGGGAACTACCAGCATGTAAATACTACACTTCTTAGAACTATGACTTAATAACAAATTTTGGAAAACATCACGGGCTCTTTGAGTTCTAGTGAGAATTAAAGAGATTCCTCCAGTCTAAAAATTAAAAAAGGACATTTATAATAGAAGTCAATCGTATCATGAAAAGTATGTTATCCAACCGATTTTGATGAAATTTAGCATGATGGTCATTCGTCATCCAAACTGAAACATTGGCTACTTTTTATTCAACAAATTTTTCCCATTTCGATTCAAGACGAGGTCAAAAATCTATTTCACGCTATAACTCTAAAGCTAAACATTTTCAAAATTTAAAAATTCGTACAATATTAAAAGTCTTCCCTGCGCAGACGATAGACTGCTTTTTATTAACCTAACTGTACTCGGTTCGAATCCAGACGGTCAAGGAGTTTCCTTAAGAAACACATGGGTAGTAAAATTATATCACCTCCAGGGTACTTTTCTTTAGCGAAAATAAATTAGAAAGAAAAGTCATTCGAAACTAAAACAAGCATTAAAAGAAAGAAAACAATGAAGGTTCTTATTTTGGTCATTGAAAATCGCTTTCCTTTCGAATTTGGAAGTAAAACAGGAACATTTAGTGGAAATCTGAGATAGTAAAAAACCCTTGTCGACTAAACTATTCGTTGAATCCAAGTTCGTTTGCGTTATCCCGTGTGTCTATCATCCAAGATTTGTTTACAGAATCACCAACGTTTATGATTCTTTGCTTGAAATTAAAATTTATCGTTGTATTTAATGAATTTTCGTCTCTCATATCAAGAGATTATAACTACCTTTCTCGGTAAGTGCATAGCATTTTCAATATTCTTTTCCGTCTTAGGTGATAAATCGTATCTGTTTGCATCGCCATATATTTCGCGTTTACGCAACAGAATGGCTGAATAAAGATCGTTGAAATATTCTTAAAGATTTTCAGCTAAATGTGCTGTAGAATGTCACTCAGAAGAAGTATTTGCGATAGAGGATTTGCCTTTAACTCTATATTAAACTCTGTGAATCTTTTCATTTGTGTTATCCGATAACTAAAAATATAGTTTTCTAATAAGTATGTTAGCTTTAGGAATTATGTTCCTTTTTATTTCGATTTTTCGGTGATGCCACGGAATACATTCGCAAATAAAAACCAAAATTGACAAAATATAATAGAATTCGCTTTCTTAGTCAAATTATATGTTAGGAAATGTTTGGCGGTTTTCTGACCAATCAATTACGACGAAAATTATTATTTCTTCAAAATATTAGTATTTATTTTCATATCTTAATTTTATTTCGCCTTTCAATTTACATTCAATTAATTTTTTCCGTTGAAAACCAACGGTCATTTCTGCTAGTACTCTATTAAATTTGTAGAAAATGTACGACTTCCGCTTTTATATATTTTTGTTAGCTATCACCGCAATCAATTACTCCCTTTTGATGCGTACGTTAATACCTTTTGTAAAGCCTTCTATTCAGTGTACAAAATGAACGCGAAACTAAATATCTTTGACCTAAACCCGTCAACCTGCATAAAAAATGGGACGAGAAGAACCGACATATCTGATCTTATTATTCAAAACAAATTGTCCACAATTTATCGAATCTCTTTCTACCATAATTCATTCCGAAATCTCCGTGTTTCCCTTATTTATCTGACACCAACGTCTTCAGGAAACAGAAGCGAACGCTAAGACCTAATTATTCAGCATCTCAAGTCCGATTAATTCTCGAATTCTCATTCCCTCATTTTCCCGGAGTCCAGGAACGAAGGAAGGGCCACCGGAAATGCCCGGAGTGCCAGGCCATGGGCCTCGATAAACCGCGGGGTGCACAACGCCCGCCCCGGTTTTCGGGTCTCACTGGGCGGTCGAGGAGAACTAGGTTTAATGCACGCGATGCAAATATCTCGAAAAGGAGCCACTTCCTTCTCAGAAGACGCTTTCTCACAATGCACCTCTGGATTACAGAAATAAACCGCGGATTCCAAAAGGAACGATTTGTAAACTTCCAGAGCAGCGTATTAGTCTCTATGAATTCCCACTGGAAACTGAATTTTCTTCGGTGAAAGGAACTCCGCAGCATTCTCAGGAATATTTCCGAACATTTTTCACCTCAGATTTGTCGAAGAAATCACACAATGGAGTTGGAAATAATTCTTCGGCGCTTTCTTCGTGCAACCTGGTTACACATTTTTAAGAATTTGATTTGCACAGACTTTGAATCAGTATATAACAGCTTCTCGTGCGAATTTCATTCAACCTTTGGTGTTTCCAATCCAATACGGTGAATGAGGAATTTTGAATAGATTCGGATTTGATGGATCTTACTTTTCGATTTTTTTCTACTTTCATTTCATCTCGATTTATTGAGTGTATTTCTTAATGAATCAAGTGTTTGTGTATTTTACCCCCGGAATATGATGTGTGTATATAGTTTTCTTATAATGGATCGACACGATAATGTCACAAAATAGGTCGTGCTAGAAAATACACGATGAATTAGTAATACATATTTCGTCCATTGAAAACAAAGAATGCTGAGTACAGTCTTGAGATCCACCATGGTGGTGGAAAATATAAATTGTTTTAGATCAAAATTCTGCTCAAGACTTCATAGATAAGTTAACGACGATTTTTTAGGTAATATTAAGGTATTTACACGAGTATCATTATGGTAGGATGTTCAAATTTGAAATATGATTAAATTAAGAAAATTACTTTTACATGTTTTACCTTCCATCTCTACCTACAGTAAACATATAACGGTGGTACAGAAAAATAGGATATTTAAAGCAGCCAACTCTGTTTATTTATGAAAAAGCGACGAAGACCAATAAAAACGTTCTATGTATCACTGTGAATTCAGATTCTTGCTTACTTTTACACATTACTCGTTGTATTTTCCCGGATAGAGTGAAAAAGTGCAACTGAAACAAAGAATCAAATTCACTGATATTGTCGTTCCTAAACCGCATGTTTTAATTCTTCGTGTAAACTGACATTCATTCGCTCTGTGTTTGGAAATCTGTTCTGTTTCGGTCGGTAGCCCATAACGTCGCCGCCCCTTCGATGAAAAGAGCAGAATGACGCCAAAGATGCGGAGCGACCGCACCCAAGACTGCATCCTTATAAGGGCTCCATCGAATAAATCTCTCACTTGTTAATAGGATCGTCGCACCTTAAAAGAAGGCCCTCGTGGAGAGAGCTTTATGATGACGACCATGATGCACTCATTCAATTACTCGAAATACGCGTTCGCCCCACCAACCAATGCGAATGGAGAGCATGACAAACGAATCGAGAAAATGTCGCACTTTCCATCACTTTCTCGAACTTTCATTTTAACGTAATATTAGCCTATTGAAAATGGGTTGGATGTGTAGTGAATTTGGGAAATGGAATTTTCCTACAATGTAGATGAAGTATTTAGCTTAAATTACTAAAAGGAATATAGAAATATATTACACGAAGACGTTCCATCTAACTTTACGCGACGTATTGATTCAGGTTAAGAAAATGAGGGCCTATTTTAAAATAATCAAAATTGATACGTCGAAAAAAATCCACGGGAGGTGAATCATTATATACTAGCGAAAGAGAATATAAGAAAATTAAATTTTATTTAAATAAAAACGTTCTTTCTCCGTTTGGCTTTAATATCTATCGATAACTATTTGACATCGCATTTACCAGCACAATTGATAAGATAATAGTGATCAAAATCAAAAGAGAACCTAACGATAGCAGAAAGAGACATATTAATTTACAATAATTTAATTTCAATTATTCTCATAAAGATGCAATAGTTTCATACATCTTATCCATTAAGGTAAAATGCTCAAAGTCAACATCTTGTTGATTTAATATATATAAATATTCTTCATTCAAAACATCTACTTTACGGAAAATTAAAAATAATCAATTCCTAAATAATACTTGCGTCATATTTAGTCGTTACAATATCTTATATATCACTTTCTTAAATTTCGATTCGATATTTACTACAGGGATTCTCTTATGCTGAGAGTACATTCGCCGAATATTGTTCCAAATATCTAAGGCTAAATCCAAATGGAAATACAGCGCACTTTAAACAGCCTATTTTTCATTTAGAAGGCGCACTTAATCTGTGCTATAATACCTTCGTCATCGTCCTTACCTTTCAGGGAAAGTTTTTTTGCCTTCCTGTGTATTGAATTAAAGATAATTGGAGTAAATTACTTTAAATTTATAACAATACATAGTTAATAACCGCAATAACTTCTACTCACGACCGGTTTTGGCTTATAACGGATCCATTATTTGGTGACATTCGATACCTACACCGGATAGCCATACGTAATGAGAGCGTTGTTCTGAGCTGATAAAAATAATGAATATGAAAATTGGAAATGTATGCATTCGTATCTGAAGCGACGGTTTTATGAAAGCATTTGCGTCCAAAGAGTACATCCAAAGCATATACATTATACACCAATCTTCGGCTAAGAACATGGTGAGTATGGTTTACCCGCATGGTAATACCGGGGCTCGATTCACATTGGCTGCTTGATCGGGAATACTAATTAAACTTAAGCAATTTTGTTTTATTATATTTTTTTAAGAAAAGAAACAAATAGAAAGCTTTATTTATTAAAGTAGAAGTTTAAGTCGTTGTGCAGTAAAAACTTTTTTGATAAGGATTGAAAGAATAACATTACAATCACTCTTTTCCACTTATATATTTTAAAACGACCGGTTTCTTCCTCGTCATGTAGGGAAGTCACCGACAAATGGACGTATACAGGAGAAAGGAAAGCAATTGTAATTTTGTGGTAGCAAGAAAACAAAGAAAAGGAGAGGGAAGGAGAAGAGTTGGTGCATCCCGGGGGTTAAAGGCAGGTCTTATCTGGGCGAGGGCTCTTAGAAAGGGTACAAAGAAATAAAGGAGACAGGCAACTATTTCGTCGACTATCTTCCCAGAAAATATTTTGAAGCAACGATTTCTGTATGTTCCCGGAAGTTCATTTTTAGTCCTTTACGTTGGATATGTAGGATTTCGGGAATGAAAGAGTGTTGGGAATCGTTAAGGTGTAGGGCAAAGTGGGAGGCAGGGGCATTTGCGATCTTATTGTATTGGGTAATTTTACGAAATGCGAATTTATGTATCTTAATCAATAGTCTAAAAGAGACCTGGTGAAACATCATTATAAAATGTTCACTTGGTAACACACATATACTTTGTAGTATAGAATTGGCGGGATATTTCACTATTATCAATAAGTATCACTATTTCCTTTGATTTTTTCATGTAATATTTCATGTTGAAGCCTTATTGAGTTGATTCAAAAAGGGTACGTTTTTTTTAAGGATTAAAAGTAAAACGATCGTTTGCAAATTCCAGATGAGAGCGTTTTCTATTCGAATTGTCCATCTCCAGGTTTATCCAATCAATGTTTTTCGCAGTTTCTCTTGTTTTGGGAATTCTTAAAGGCTTCGGATAATCTCATGAAGTATGAATTCTTTTTTTTTCTCACAATTTGCGGATCGTCTTACACATCTGCTGTTGACTTTTTGTCGAAGACCTATAAACCGAATTACAACTGAAGCCCCGAATAAAACCATTCTCGGAAAAAGAAGGGAAAAGGCAACAATAACAAGACGGTCACCTTCTAGAGGACGTTAAACCTTCGAGGTTTTCCGCTCAGGTGGCAGCACAGTGGATCACCTCTCGGAGAAAGAGAATGCGGAGAAGAGGAAAGCGAGAGTTGGAAGAAGAGGAATTGGAGGAGGGGGAGGGAGAGGGAGGAGGAGGGTTTTTCCACGGTAGGGGCGTTCGGGTCAGGTGGGGAGGCGGGATTTAGGCCAGGGGAGGTGAAAGGGAGGCTCGCCGGCTCCTCAGTAAGAGTTGAGACTCCGTTCCGTGTGCCTGCCGTACCTGGAATTATCCTCCTCGAATGGGGACAGCGCTGTGAAGTGGAGGAACACTCTACCAAGAGAAGAGCGATCGCTTATTCGGGGGAACCAATAAGTTCCTGAGGCCCCTGTCGTTAAAAACACTCCGCGATGAGTACCCTGTACCTCCTCGTCGCCTTGGCCCTTCTGGGTTCTTTTTCGATATCCGAGGAGATATGTGACTGTGAGGAGAAACCCAAGTGTCCTAAGATGACTGTGAGCGAGTGTCCTGGAGGTCGTGGTATGTTGATGGTGCCTGGAGGTCCCGACTGCTCCTGCTGCGAAGCTGTCTGCCCAAGACGGAAGGGGGAGCGCTGCGACGAGCACAGGCTGTCCTGCGAGCACGGCCTCAGTTGCAACGACGCTGGGATCTGCGGAGGTCAGTGGACTCTTGGTCGAGACTCCTACGCGCGCCAAATAACAACATTATCTCCTCTCCGCTCATTGTTTACTAGCGCCCACTTCGGAGGTACGTCGTTCATTCTTGAGGATGGTAGTATAGTGGAATTATCCATTGCCACCTCCCTAATGAACGCGCTTAAGTTCCTCGAACGTCACCCTCACAGATTTCCATTACTTTCAGTAGCCAATTTGCTTCTACAACACCTATCGTAATCAGGTGTTGACTAAAGAGCTGGAGGAAAAGACCTGGAATTTTTAGTGTTCAAACACTTGAGCTAAATTTATTCGCAATAAAATGCTTGACTAATTTTTTGGCCTAAAAATTAAAGTATTGGGTGGATAGTTTTTCCATGCTTATCTAAGCAGGGCGAAAACGGGTTATCATTTTTCGTGAACATTCGAGGAGGCTCGCTAATCAAGTTTTAAAGGGGGTGTGTCCCTTTTGCCCCCTAAACACGCTTTTTATTTTAGTTGGCTAACTTCGTTAGAGATTGCGAAGGAGTCAGACCACCAATTGGCCTGATTTAAATAGTTCTGACATTTGAGGGAAATACTAAATTATATAAAAAAAAGAGTTAATAGTAAAGAGTTAGTGAATTAAAATTTGCAGCAAACGTCAATTGAGTACATAAATGGCAAGGGTGCTTAAGGGGATCTTCCAGTTCTTATGAATAACACAATAAATTGATTAAATCGGATGGGAGGGCATCCAAGGTCCTAATTCCAAGATGCAAACATTAATAAATTTTCCAGTAGTAACTACATATGCGTTTTTTAATAGAGTAGGAGATTCAAATACTCATGGGGTTAAGGATTTAACTAATATATTGATTATTTTTAGAACTGAGTGAATAAATTAAATATTTAGTCGGCCACTGATGGCTACAATAGCCAAAATGTAAAAGAAAGACTCCAAAAACCATAAAAAAACTGTTGATGGTTTTTGGAGTCTTCTCTTAACACTTTGACTCTTTAGTGTAAACAAATGTATACGGCAAATGAAACTTTAAAGATGAAGCAACATTATGCAATAATAAAGCCAATACGTCTAGTCAGTTAACCGAAAATATGTAACACCTTCGGCACTATGTAACTGATCACAGAAATCTCCAGGAAGTTAGTTAAAAAGAAATCTAATGAGATGACTGTTTCGTCCACTGTCATACTATTTTGGTCCCCATGATATTGGAGCTTCCCGTTTACATAGTGACATCAACGATTCTTCTTTGCGTAACGGATCCTAATCTTATCGAGTCCAACCATTTAGATGAGATTTGCATCCTCTTAGAGCTGCTAACAGTTATGTAGTAGGAGCTAAACCGTCCTAAACCTTTAAAATAAAAGAGTTTAAATAACATCCATTTCAAAATTCAGGGGACTTAAAAACACAGATATAACATTACTTTCTTAAGAAGTTATTCAATAAATTTCCCCCCATCTCGTTATAGCTGTTTCGTATTGCAATTACTCTTTCATGTTTTTCCTCGAATCCCAATCTTATGTAAAGAGCATTTTGAGTTCCTCTACACCGAGTTTTCCGCGTGATAAGCAACAGATTGCGAGCTCTAAATAAGAACGACAAAGAGAAAAGCATTCGACTGCTCCGTCATTTGCAAAACCAATGAGCAAGGAGAGCCTTTGATGTTGTCGCAAGATTTTCGAAAGCATTCAGGAAGAGTGGAGAAATTAGAGAGAATTATTGATAAAAATCTGGATTTAATTGCCAATGTCTAGGATGCTAATTAATGATCAAATGATAATCGGAGGGCCAATCCTTTCGATTTGCATTGATAAGAGCGATGTCTCGATTATGCCTCTTCTTAATCGTTGATCTGAATTTAGGGGGTTTTGAAATCGCAATATTCGATGGGGTGTAGCGCACGAATGATTTGATTTCTTTTCATTTGTCACGAATACTCGTGAGATTTAATCCCCTAAGAATTTATCTCATCTGAAGGTATACCTAGAAACCTACCAACGAAAGAAGGTTCAACACCTAATATAGGTTTTTTACATCCACAATTCTTCTCATTATTTCTACTTCTTATTTTATAATTAATGACGATGGGTTAGATGGAAGGAGAGAGAGAATTAAAAGTCTCTTTCTTCTTCCCAAATAAAGACGATTATTATTATTATAATTTATGGAATAATTACAGACAATATTAAAACAGTAATCCTTTCCAATTTAGAGTTGAAATGTCATGAAAAACATATGTAAATGTATCACAGAAACTAGTTTTCAGGTTTTAGTTTGCACCCCTCGTCATTGTTGTTTGTTAAATCATCATGGGGAGGCAATTACTGCACTTTGTGCCGGTGGACGATCTGAAACCGTGTGCAATGATTCGCTGTGGTGATGTTGAATCTGGAACAGTCACTCGCGGCTGCATTCCTAAGTGATACAGCAAACCTAGAGTATTACAACGTTCGTGTCATGAATCCCAGAAATCAAGGCACTCATTTTCTATGGAAATAAGATAAATGGAGTCATGCGAGACTTAATGAGATCCGTAAAAATCTTTACCGGTAAACTTATAAACCGGTGCATTTCGCGAGAGATTTCAACGACTGATAACGTATCTAAAAGAGCTGCAGTCTGTCATGCGATATTCGATGAAGTGTGCTCGGAAATTCATTTTTTTACTTTCTCCATATACGAAGTATAGAGAAAGTATTGTTTTCATGAAAAAATTCGACTTCGAGATTTCAACGGAAATACACGTTTTGGGGTCCCTAGAACACGTTTTGACCATTTTCTGAATGATGTCTGTGTGTATGTGTGTGTGTGTGTGTGTGTGTGTGTGTGTGTGTGTGTGAGTGTGTGTGTGTGTATGTGTGTGTGTGATAATGGGCGTTCTAACTCGAAAACTAAAAGTCGTATCAATACCAAACTTCATATATAGTACTGTTGTGTGTGCTGTCAGAGTTGATTAGTTTTTGGAGTAAATCCGTTAACCGGAAGTCGAGCTTTATTCATTAAAGCTCATTTCCGGTTTTCAAAATATCTCCATAAATATGATATATACGTCCATTGTATAGAGTATAAAAGTTTTAGATAGTATAATTTACTATAACTTTTGTATTTAACATATTTTTGTATCACCGGTTCATTAGGAGTTTTTCGTGAAATACTGATAAACCGGAAGAAGATGATTATGTACTTTGTGGGCGCTCTAACATGAAAACTATTTGTCGGATCAACACCAAATTTCATACATAGTACTTTTATTACAGTCGTTAGAGTTGATTAGTTTTTGGAGTAAATCGGCTGACCGGAAGTCGAGCTTCATTCTTCAAAGCTCATTTCCGGTTTTCAAAATATCTCCATTAATATGATATTTAGGTATATACTATTATTTATAAATGTTGTAGAAAATTTATTTTACTATAACTTTTGTATGAAACATATTTTTGCATCACTGATTGTTTAGGAGTTATCCATGAAATACTGATAAACCGGAAGTTGCTGATTATGTACGTTGTGTAAAGCTCATTTCTGGTTTTCAAAATATATCCATAAATATGATATATTGGTATATTGTATTCCTTATAAAAGTTTTAGATAATATATTTACTATAACTTTTGCATTTAACATATTTTTGTATAACCGGTTGATTAGGAGTTATTCGTGAAATACTGATAAACCGGAAGAAGATGATTATGTACTTTGTGGGCGCTCTAACATTAAAACTATTTGTCGGATCAACACCAAATTTCATATATAGTATTTTGGTTTGTGTCGTTAGAGTTGATTAGTTCTTGGAGTGAATCGGTTAACCGGAAGTTGAGCTTAATTCTTCAAAGCTCATTTCCGGTTTTCAAAATATCTCCATAAATATGGAATTTAGGTATATACTATTAATTGTAAAAGTTTTAGAAAATATAATGTACTATAACTTTTGGTTGAAACATATTTTTGTATCACTGATTGTGTAGGAGTTATTCATGAAATACTGATAAACCGGAAGTTGCTAATTATGTACTTTGTGGGCGCTCTGGGCTCTATGGGCGAAAGGCCAATTTCATCGTTTTTCATCGATCATGTACCGTAAAAATTATTTATCATGTTTTTGGCATCAAAGATAATATATAATATTAATAACTCAAATTCCAAGTTTAGATGGAATATAGAGTTCGAAATTATTGCGGTAGATAAATATTTACATCTTATATATATGGAGAAAGTCATGTGCTGGCCACATCAGATTTTTTAATCTTGTCCTCCGGCAGTCATGAGTCAATTAACGTATTATACCGTAATTGTAATTGTTTTTAAAACTAAACAGGGATGGCGTGCCATTTGTCGGAAGAGTAAAACATTGGATAAAAAAGACCTGGGTGACAGCGGATGCAGATATCGATCATATTGATATATATTGTACTAGATTATATATATTTACATATGTTATGACGCTAACTCCCTACAAGCAAACGTTCAGCGTGTGCCAGGAGTGTGAACAACGTAGGTTCGAATTAATTCTTTCCATATTCTAGTAAATCAGGGTCATGAGAGTTCTACGAGTCAAAAAAAATTCTCTCGAGGACTACTTTGGGTGTGTTATGGGTTCGCTACCTCAGGGTTAACGTATAACTTCCTCGAATCAAAGAGACAATACGAGTGTAGAAAATACAAAAGAACCGCTGAATCTCCGTCTACAGCTGATTAAAGTAAGAGATTCATAAACATGGATCTCCTTGGATTACCGAACCTTTCATCTAGTACTCTAACATTACCAGCAGTTGTAATCAGTATCTTATGCAACTCAACCGTACACTTCAGAATTGTTTATCAGCCCTTTGGAATGAGCCCTGGGGAAATATAATAATTGGTGATTTGAATGTCAGATAGCAACGGTAGCTCCGATTCGGAAGATATCGCTAAATATCTCCCGGGAAAGGTTCTCAATAGACAGATTCGAGCGAAAGGTGCACTTTGAAGCCATCATTATGCCGCTGCTATCGCTCTCTATTGGAAATCACCGACAACAACCCTTCAGTGATACATCCATCGGAAATCCACTTGCGAAAAAAGTCTCTCCGGGTTGCGTAAATCAGGGATAACCCGGTGGATTTATCCCAATGGCATTCAAACGCGTGGGTTTCGACACTCGGTTTCGTCTGCATAACGGACGCACGTGCGTCGGTAATTTTGGAAAGTTTGGTCGATAACGCCGGACGCAGCGTGAATCACCCGTTCGATCGGACGGTGCGTGCGAGGGACGGACGCACGCACGTGTCCGTTGGCTGTCACTCGCACGCCGCGTCCTTTCATTTGGAAGAATTATCGATGGTAACGCTCAATGAGCATCCGACATTCGTTGTTTTTATTTATTTACCGTTGAGTGCACCGTAAGAAAATACGCCACGATGACCTAATTAAGGTCGCGGGGATTGCTTGGAATATAATCACGGGCAAAGGGTATCGTGCAGTGTATTACATTCACTCAGTTGAGAAGCGAATTAACGAGATCAAGGATTCGGTCTATATTTTGGGAAACCCGCTTTAATTCCATTAATATTTAAGTGTTCGAGATTTCTTCATTTCCTTTGAAGCTGAATTTATTCTTTCGTGAATTATGTTCTGACTTTACGATTACCAGTCCGAAAACTTGTATTATTCTAGTAACACAACAAAATGTTTTATAGCTTCAGTAGGATCTTAAAAGATTTCGCCCAGGTTAAGTGAGAAACGGGAAAGTAATGTGTTAATGCAATTTTCTGCAGAGTATGCGAAAAATTAAATTAGGTTCTATGGATTACATAAGATGATATCTTCCAGTGAAAACGCAAGAGAATATTTCCAGAGATATACACTTTTTGTTATTTGCTAGAACTCCTAAGAAGTAAATATACACCTTAAATTATTCCTTGGATGATGATATGGCATAGGAGTACAATTAACACTACACACAGAATAAAATTCACAGTCGCTGGCGATGTCTTGTGGAAATACGTCATGATGAAGAAGAAGATTATTGTACTTTTTCCACAGTAAAAGTTTATTAAAAACAAATAAAAATAAAAATACACGACTAGTTTCAGCGATTGATCGCCATCATCAAGTGACATAGCAAAAACAGTAAGCAATTATATATACAAGGAAGACTGGTGGAAAGATAAGGAATTAAGGAAGGAATTATAAGGAATTCCTTATCTTCCCACCAGTCTTCCTTGTATATATAATTGCTTACTGTTTTTGCTATGTCACTTGATGATGGCGATCAATCGCTGAAACTAGTCGTGTATTTTTATTTTTATTTGTTTTTAATAAACTTTTACTGTGGAAAAAGTACAATAATCTTCTTCTTCATCACTACACACAGAATTATTTTAATCGTTTTATGCTGGCTGTGTTTTTTTTCAGTTTTTGAAGGATTTTATCCATGGATTTATTTTAGGTAATCAATGAATATAAACTTCTTCCGTTCGAAAAGTTGTATATTTCTAAGAGCAACTAGTTACTACCATTTACTATTACTATTATTTACATTTCTTCTCACAGGCAATTTGAATTCAGATTTTCGTTTATTTAGAATTACAGCCAGAATATCTTTCAAACAAACTTGAGACATTTTATACAAAGCTGGCGTTTTTCAAAATTAAAATGTCGATAGTATTTTCTTCGACTTTGTTTAATGTTGATCATAATTCTGCTTGAACTAAGAATACCTATAATTCTTCGACAAAGTGACAAGCTCAACGGGGAATAGCCCGCGTTTTTTTTATAAGAACTCAAAGATAAACCTAATGAATAAATACTTCACTTTGTAGAAATGCGTCGCGACATCAAATATATTTCATTCGAGTCACGAATGAAATCCCATTTTTTATGATTAATGTCACATCCGTTTAGAAAACTGATACCTTTTAGACAGCTTTTAGCTCACTTTGACTCGAGTATACAATGGTCTTCGTAGGAGTATCTTCCTCCGGCCTTACAAAAGAATTCTTGGGAGAACACGAAGAATGTTAAATTCTGCCGCCACTAGGAGACCATCCGAAATGATCCTCACCCGTGGATGCTGGACACCGCATGTTTCTTTATCGTAAATAAAAAAAACAATACGAAATCCTTCGCTGCCAAAAGATATGTACACGTTTGAAGTGATGAAAACAATGGCAAACTACCTCACTCCTCAGCGTAAGCCTCATACTAGCTATTGGTTGCTACAAGGGATGATGTCCATGCCAACCGGCCTTCGGGCTGAATACAGACGCGTGCGAACCGGCGGACCTACGGTCATTCGAAATATCCCCCAGGAGAGAGGAAAAAATGGTCAGTCCTTCCTAATCTTCTTCCTCGAAGAGATCCGGTTCTTGAACGCCCCCTTTCGGCCGAAGCGAACGATGGAAAAAAATTATCTTTTTTGTGTGCCGAGGCAAGACCTTTCCGGAATCTCGCGGAGTGAAAGCAAGTCGGGGAATTTCTTATTGGTGTTTGAGAGAAAGTTCTCTTCTGGAACGCACTGCTCGGGATTTGATACAGCGGTCTCTAGAGACACAATTCGCCAACTCCTGCTATTGAGATCAAGGCCGGCATCACCACCTCCTCCTGGTAAATAAGGTCATCGCTTCTGCTGGCGGGTAATCCATCCGAAGACGGTGCCTTCTGGATCGCTGTACGCTTCTTCGCCTTCAAATCACTTCCTTATTTTTGCTTGGCCCGGATTTTCAAAGAAGCGCGCGCATTTAGTTTGCTTTACCCCTTACGTGAATCGGCCTCTTCAGTTGAACGGTTTACATTGAATAACTTAACCGGCATAACAAATACTTCAGATTCAATTCATGGACATTTACAATAATTCGGTTCTGATATTGATTTAAAAATTTAAGAGCGTGGTTTCCTTTATACATTGAAAATTTTGGAAAGCACTTTACGGATGCGGAAGATAATAAATCTTTTCTGTTGCTTTAGTGTTGCTTGGGTTCAGGTCTTTCACTGATAGCCGCTTATTGGATGGACCATTGTGGAGCTTAGTTAGTTAATTAATTGTGATTACCCAAAATTCAACTTTATTGTGCCCAAATGAGCAGCCATAATCAGTAGAGAATAAGTTGAAGCTTTATCAGACATTGATAGGTATATATTCGTAATACTGATCAACATTAATGAATCAATTTTTTTTCTAGATTGTAAACATTCGCAAAGGGGCGTGAATTCTCTGTTTGATACGCTTAAAATATTCTTAAACCTTTTTTTAAGTCTCTAAGAGGTAAAATACTGTAAAATTATCAGCGCATAGGACAAAATTAATCTCACAGTTGAAAGATATCAGCTCTTTCTCGCAGTCGATATATTATGTTATCCATGTAACTTTGCACTTATTATGATTATTATAAGTAGGGATGTTAGATTTTCGAAATTTACCATCGATAATTCATTAACTTAAAAGTTCGAGTTCTTGGATACACTTAGGAAATCATCCTAGTAAAGCAACTATCTCAAAATGTATTACCATCCCTAAAATCGCCATTGAATTTTCTTATACCAATCGACAATAGTGTTCATCCAATATTCAGAATCGTGCATAAAAGTCACACCTAGAAATTAATATTAATGTCATCTATAACCCAACACCTTTAGAACCGAATAATTAATAAATTTCAATTACTCAATGAAATATTCATGCGAAATAAGTGAGGAAATCAAGCTCGAAATGGTCGAATCGAAATATCCCAAAGAAATATAAAAGAGAAATGAATTAGTATTTGTTTTAAGAGACTGGCTTTAAATGATTAGAAATATCATGATTTCATTGACCGGAAATTATAGTGAACTGACCGTATTGAGCAGGGAAAGAAAATCAAATTCATTAATTCTTTCACAGGAGCTCGATAATGAATAACAAGAATCTGTTTAACCTACAAAATTATCTGTTGGTGATATCTTGATCGTTGAGCTAACAAAATGAGCGGACGCATGGCTTATCAACTGACAGCTTAACGAATGACAATTAAAAATACACTTTTAATTCGATAAGATTTTTCCAATTTGATATTCACTATCAGAATCGCATCACGGAATTGAAGTGACCCAATTTATCCTATCTGCAGAATGCATTAGAGTTATCTTCGTGATTGGAAAATGGGATGAATCCATAGTGGAAAGAGGAAGGTGCTGAATGTAGATTTCTTGTCAAATCGATTTGAGCGGTTCGTGATTCCAAAAGGTGTTCATTGAGTCACACGGAAAGAAAATAGCGCGGTCCCTCACCCCAACGCTTAATTCTCTCTCCCACACACTCTTTTCTGGGTCACCGACACGTCACGGAGGAACGCGACTTACCTCTAGCATTTTGGGAGTTATATACGCCTGTTTTAAACGCGACGCTTTATTTAAGCTTGAAAACAGCTTCATGAAGTAACACCCTGCAATTCATTATCAGTGGTTTTTAGGCAGAATTGTTCACAGAAACCGGATGGTTATTCTTTCTTTATGTGCAAATTCTTCGTCGGTTACCTCATTTTGTTGAAACTGCTATCGTCCGAATCTAGGAGAGTTTTCGATTTATGCTTAGAGAAAATTCACGCCAATTTATTTTTTTTGTCACAATGCAGCTGAAGAAAAAGAAGAGTCTTCCCCGCTGTACATAGAAATATGTATTCCTCGATCATGTTCTTGAAAAGGTGAAAGTAAGGGTATAAATTAGACATTAGAACGTAAAAGTCCAACTCGCTGCTCACATACTGATGCTCGGATAGTTCTTTTCAAGTAAACTATACCAAACCAAATTTAATAAAGTTTACCTTATATTAGTCTTCGTTAACTGATCTTGATCATAAACGTAAAATAAGACATAGCAATTATATTAATTTTAAAATGTTTTCCTAGGCACTTCTTGATTTCTGACTTTCTTGACTTCTGCTTCAAATTCTTTAAAATTGATCTTAAGTAAAAACTGATATCTTTGTAAATATAATAGTAATAAACTTTACACAGAATCAATCGGCAAAAATATAGCATATATAGCAGCCCACAAAAAAGTGCAAAGTAATAAAGCGGTAACCTTGTAACGACAAAGGGGTAGGATGTTTCCAATTCTTGAGTTATAATTTAAATTACGCTCATCGTTCAGCGAAAATTGCTCTTCCTCAGGTCTACTCCATAAAGTCAGTAATAATAATAATCTCCTTTTTCTCAAATTATTTCCTAATTATCTCAATAAAATAATCGTGCAGTGATAAAAAGGACAATCGGAATGACCACGTATTCACGAAAAAGAAACACTTTGAAATCGATCCAGAACTATAAGTCAATATATAAGAGTATTCCATATATTGACCAGGGTATGAAGACTGCTGTAGAAAAATCGAAAATCGGTAAAAATATACGAAAATAAACCAAAAAATCGATAGGTATTTTTTTTAGCCTGAAGCATCCTCTAAAGAGAATCTCTCACTCTTTGCAATCCGGATAATTTAACTTAGGAAACTTTATTTCTTTGCGTAGAATATGGTCGAAGGCGATCTCAAAATGTGAGGCTAAGGACCTCATCGATTGACTCACTTTAATCCCTCGAGGCCGCATCATTTGCATTAGAAGACCATAATTCTCTTGCTATTTATAGAATCTTTTCCTGGTATTTATAGAACTTTTTCCTGGTTTACTAGGAAATTTTAGGCTCTTGAAGGAGGAAATCCTTGCCCCTAATACCCCAAAATAGCTCGGAATAATTTCCTATTTTTGTTAGAATTGAATGAGCGTCTCGCATTGGATAAGAACCCACTAACGCAACTCCATTGTTCATTCCTTCGAGTAGAGTCGAAAAACTCCATTCATTGGGTGAAAATGGTTTCCATTGAATATCTGAGAGAGCCGCTTTCAAGCCATAGTCTGCAAGAATTCTCAGCTTACTTAAGAACCTTCCTTTCACTGACCTATGACGTCATCTTAGAGACTTATTCGTTTCTAAATCCAACCGAAACTAGTTCTCTCCGTTGTCGAAACAGAATGACTCGTACTTAAAATTATCACGGGGAAAACATATTAGCCAAATTATATCTTAATTGCTTCAAGTTGACGGAGATATCCGGATTTCGAACGTATATCTAGGATATTTCGAGCGACAGATTTTAAAGAGCTGCAGAAAAGTCCACGGAAATGTAGCATGTTCATCAACTCTGTCTCGGGAATGAACCAAAATGAGGGCTGATGGAATTTGCTTTCCCATTTGTGTTTGGCGCTCTTTCTCAATTTCATGTGAGCACAGCACAATTAAGCCACCATCATGAAGAAGACAGACAAAAGAGCGAACGAAAGATAAATTTTTCTCCATTATATACCGAAGGCAAGTGAAAATATTCCAATCGCCAAGATATGGCAACAGAGAGAAAGATCAGGTCATAAATAAAATCGATTTCTTGAGGTTATTGGAGCAAGTGATTGTTTATGATGTAAGAGTGTTGGTGAATTCAATGTGGAAATATTACTAATCAAATAGCTACTGAACAAACAAAAAAACGTGCTCGCTCTTTCTTCATACAAACCTGCATCTTACGCTTATCGGAAGAATCGGTTCATTTTATCGCGAATTGTGGAATTAGTCTCTATCAAAAGAAGCAAATTGACAAGGAATAGATTTATTTATACTAATACCACAGAAGAAATTGCTACAGACGACCCATGGTTTCAATGCATAGCATCATCTTCAGGTGCACACATATAAGAACTCACAGTATATAATGAAGAGAAAAAGAGGGGGTTCAAGTTCTTATATGTGTGCACCTGAAGATGAGGCTATGCACAGAAACCCTGGGTCGTCTGTCATTATTTCTTCTGTGGTATTAGTATAAATAAATCTATCCCTTGTCAATTTGCTTCTTTTGTCATGGAATACCTCCAAGTCTATTATTTTGACGAATATAATAATTTAAAAATAGGCCTTATTGTTTGTCCACTTCCATGATTATCGGCAGAATATAGTATATTATAAAGATAGAAGTAAATGGAAGATAAGAAATTTTCTCTAAACGGTAAAGCTTCACCATACTTCGGACATAACGGACATCTTCCATAATGGATTTTTCTCCTCATTCATGAGCAGCGACGTGCTCTCTCTCTTGTAATCGGCGTAACTTCCGGCGAACTGAGGACAATCCTCAGAGAGATCGGCAATCGCCATGGGAATCATCAGCTCCGTCGTGAAGAGCGATGGATCCAGTTCCATAATGGAGATTTCCACCTAATTAATGGATGTATTTTTTCATAATTCCCAGGAACGAGACCTCATTTGCATTCAATCGCATAAAGTGCTTCGCGAGGCGTGGTCGGTGAACGGCTGAGACAAAGAGAAAGGCGACTCTGCTTTCTCTCGGAAACGCGTCCTTCGATTCCTATGGACACGTATTAAAAATATAATCCACGACGGTCGTGGAAAAGAGGCTTTTCAGAAAGGTTATGCAACGGAGGATATGGGTCGTCCCGTAGATCTCGCTCGTGGCTGCCATCAAATTATAAATCTCCTTTTCGGGTCGCGTTGCTGATACGTGCATTTGCGAGTCGTGAAGCTGTGGAAGTACCACGGGAATTATTTCTCATTAATGGAAATTTGCGAAGCATTAAAACAGTAATAAGACTTGTAAGATTCCTTTTTGTTTTGTAAGAATTGATATTGAATTTCCGAGAAGCGAAGTTAAGAAATCTAAGACGCGACCAAGTTTTCGTAGTCAATCAGGGGAAACAACTAAACGACTAAAAACGCGATTATTAGAGCCGCTATACGTGTCGTGCGTGTCTGTGCGAGCTTAATGACTGTTAATGATATATAACGAAAAGGATTTTAGCTGGTATGTGGAAAACTGAGTCATAGCTTTAAGCGTTACATTTTATTTAATTTATATCTTTATTATCAGCTAAACGGTAATGCATGGTAAATCGGTAATCTAGCAATTAGGAATATCCGACGTTTGGAAGGAAAACGCTAAAAACAAAGAAAGGTGCGTCTCATATTCGAAAATAGATTCGTAAAAAGTGTGTGTAAATATTACTTTTTCTTCTTGATTATAAACATAGAGCTTAGAACAAGTTTAAATGTCCTAAGATGTCATTTTGCAAATTGCAATTTGATTTGCAAATTGGATTGCGAATTTCACACAAACAATTTCTTACGATGGGTATCTTTTAGCACGAGAAAAATATATCTCTGCCAATTCATCTACCTAATAGCTTCAGGAATTTAACGTTTAAAATGTTCAATTACTCATTTAAGCTAATATAATTGAGTACCCGAGGCCTCGATTATAGAGCAAGCTGCTCGATTCTGGTGAATGAAGTTAATAATAACCCCAGATATTCTCAGAATTAAAGCCGCTCGAGATTCACGAAGCTCTTAGCCTACTTTACTCTGCACTACTTAACTTGGCTCACGTTTTTAAGACAGCAAAATCCATCCCGAAATTGATATCTACGAGTAACACGGATATTTTTCAATTTAGTTACAAGGTTCCAAATTAATGCAGTTTTCATGTAAAGAATGAATCGTGAGAAGATTTCAACCTTTTGAATAGAAAAAAATAAAATTGAAAGAAACTTGACCTTAGCGCGCGTCCCACTTAAGATTGTTCTTTGAATGATGAATGCATCAGTCGGATGTTTTTGTCGGTTATTAATGGATTACACTCCCTTTGCTGGAGTAAATCCTCCGGGACTTGAACCTTGTTAATTGCACGAAGTCATCGGAAAACCGTTTTTGCAATTAATTGCGCGGTAGTGATTTAGATGAGTCTGAACATTTCCTATCAGCTAAATATTTGGAGTAGATTCGTATACTTATAATTAAGGCATTAAACATTAACAATCGACTCGTTTGAAATGAATAACGAGTAATGCACCCGATTTATAGCAGATGTAAGTAACATATGTTATTGCTCTACTCCCAGTCTAACTAATAATAACTACATCAGAATTAAATCGTTAAACGGGGTAATTGCTTTCTTATTACATTATAATAACATTTTCAGTGAGTTCAATCTTTTCTGACTTTGTGTTCCATATAACCCAAACTAATTGGAAGCACTATTTATGTCAGGATAATCGACGCAAATGTTAGCCGACGCATAAAATAAACATACTTCGGAGCTTCAAAACCAGAGGCAAAGACGCACTGTCACCGAAGTGGGTATTAAAGATATTTGAAAGGTGTGCGTTAATCCATTCAATGGGTTTGAATGACTGGAGTATTTCTCCGCTACACTTAATCTGAAAAATATCTCGCTGTTTTTCATAATAGAGAGGAAACTCCCTCTGAATGTTCGGTGTCCATTAATTCATACGAAATCGTCAACTAGCGACGAGCAATAGCCAAACGAGAAGCCACTGTTATCAGTCCACCGCATTAAAAAAAATGTAAATCTTACGAAAGCGAAGTTTCTCTATGAACAGATAGATCGCGGACCAATTTACAGATAGCGACGAAATTGGTCCCAAATAGCAGAGTGAGTGAAAGTGGAAGGAAGTGAAAAAAGAAGTCTCCGCGGTCGACCGCAGTCGAGCAAAGAGCTCTCGAATCGAACAGGAGAAAGCAGAGATTTCAACGCCCATCGACTCCTTGCAAAACGGATTGAAGTCGTACTGCCTCCCGAGAGAGATTTCAAGGAATGGCTGCCCAATACCGGAATTGGGAATCAAAATATACATTTATAGTTATCCTATTTATGATGCGAATTTCTAGAAGGAAAATGTCGGAAAATTCAAAAATATTGCGGAGAAATCTGATTCTTCAAACAGACTAGAAGATTTGCCAAGAGGATGGAATAACATGTCTGACTAAACAAGTGATTTTCTCTGTATATTCCTGAAGAGTCGACTTCCACCTCCACTGTTCTAATAATAATACATCTTGCTCCATAAAATAGGGAAAGGTTAGCTTCAAAAATCTATCTTCGGCTTCCTTATATATCTAGAAAACACTGGAAGCATATTAATATTAACTTCCTGCTTTGCGGTTATTCATTTTACATTGCAATAGCTATTAGTAGATTTGTATGCACACATAACATCATATACCGTGAGATGTAAGAACATATAATTGAGGTTAAATTAAGTTACATCGTAGAATAGATTATTTCAGTAAAGTGGCGACTGAAATTTTGAGTGAAGCAACAGCTAGTATTAGGAGAGTGTCCGGTCATGGGTTAAGAGATAATATTATTAAAATTTCAGGTTTTCTCTTTTAGAAATATAATAGATAATATTCTTGCTATGCCTAAACAGAATCATAGTGCATCAATATATCAACCAATCAATTTATTTCAGCTGAAGGACAACACCTGTTAGAGTGAGTAGAATTCCATTATTGACATTCCAAAATTACATAAAAGATAGTGGTGAACTATTTTAAAATAAATACCGATGTCCCAAAAAAGCTGAATATAATTTCAACATCGTCTCAACCTTTTTTTACACTCGTCGGCTTAGTTGGAACATATTATGATGTGAAAAAATCTTGGCTTTCAGATATCGCAGAATTCTCATGTGAATTTTAACGCGTTTTGTGGGCGTATTGTATTTTGATAATTTACGAAGAAGTCAGCTTGTTTACACGTCTCGCTATTAAATATTTTGCTTACATTTTCCACGTGACATGCGCAAATTGTAGTAGGTTATCTCTATTATTCTGTGAGTTTTTACAGAAAATAAAAAGGAAGTAGTTTTATTTTTACTGAAAAAAATGAATCAGCATTTGAAATATTATGTAAAAATATTCAGAAAGTTTAGTACTATATTGACTTGACTTAGGTTTTATTTAACCTGGGGGAGATGAAGCCAAACGGCTACCCTTCCCTGGTATAGTGAATATCACTGTATAAGTTTACTGTAGTACTATGTAGATAAAAATCTTTCTTTCTCAGGAAAACATTCCAATGTTAACAGTAATAATATTTTGGCACCCCGCAAGAGGAGAGTTTCTGGCGCCGTAATTGGTAATTTCAAACCTTCTCTTAAGTCATAATATAGTATTTTTTATAAGATTGGAATAATATATTTCTATTAAAAATATTTCATGAAGGGTTTATTACCAGGAATACAGAAGAAGGGGATATCCTCGTTCGCTACACTTATAGCTACGCCTTGGCAACTGATGGCAATGGATTATTTTGAGGATTCTCAGATAAAAGAGGAATTTTCCTATTTCCCTTTCCATTATCTTTAAAATAGCCTCGAATCTTTCATGAAATCCCTTAACTTGCACTATTATTGTAAATGCAATAAAAGGAACAAAAATAAATTTTACCGCTTAAAGCGATTCTTTGCTTACTTGCATACGTGGGACGGACGTGGATTTTGAATGGCAATGGGTGAAAAACTTCTGTAAATAATCTGGACCTTGGTGAGTTCCTCCCTGCTGTCTTTGATAAGAAAGAGTTTCCTGGCGCATCTTCGAACGCGTGTGTGTTTTCTTAAGATTGCGACTGTCCTTTCCCCACACCCAAACTATTTTTGGCCAAGGTTAGAAAATACCTTGAGCATTTAGTATCTTTCTGCGCAATAACAAAAGGTCCTTTTCCCATTCTTATTAAATTCCTCCCAACTTGTATTTCGTCGGTCTAAACGCTAATTTTCCACCGCCAGTTTCTGCTATTTCCCTTCTCATCCAATTGGATTATCTATTTAATTACGATAAATCGTGTTGCACCGCTCCGAGAACACGTTTATTTACGGATGAATAACAAGCGTCTAGCTTTCTAAAGCATTTCTCCTATAACTTTTCCGACTGATGAAGTCGATACTGAGATGAAAGTTTCAAATTGATACGCAAAATCATCGACAGACGTTGAACTTGGAACACCGTATCTCTCAATTCCGCTCAGTTTTTCCTCGGATATAATTGAAGATTCTAACCTCAGTCACGGAGAATAGCTTTTGTATCCTTATCGCGAGGCATGGAATCTGTTCTTCTCTGATGAGCATTTAACACGCACGGCAAAAAATAAAAACATCATCCCTCAGCTTTCTTAACGTTTGATTAACATTAGAGCATCTTGATGAATTCCTGCGAAGAAGAGGTGAAAACACTTCGCTTATTCTAGAATTAATGATGCAACTCTCGCATCGAAGATTTTTTGTAATTAACTCCTGCATAAGAGATACTCTGCTGCTCGTGCTTTTTAAGTTTACCTGTTTGATCTCATCTCCATTAACGATAAGTCTATGCTCTTTTATTATTTATTTTATAACTTTACAATATGGACATCTTACCAGTTGTTACAATTGGAGTGTCTAACTTGAACTTTGCCCTATATCTGCCAAAAGAGAAAGGCCCTTTTCGAAATATCTCGTGGGCGCTACGTTAAACTAATTCCTTATTAAATTATACATTGGTTAATAAACAAGATTAGCACGTTTATTCAGAACACACTGATATACATAAAATTAATCACTAAGCGACGGAGGCCTAGTGTTTATACCGCCTTCCACATGACGATATGGGGCTTGTAGGCAATATGGATGAAAGGTCTCTATTGAGGCGAGAATGAGACTAAAATTCTCTTCTTCCATCTAACCTTTCGTCGGATATGAAAAACGTAAGTAATGTGTATATGAATAGAGGTAGAGAGGAAAACTTTAGGAGAAGTGGATGTAGAAATACCTAAGGTACCTAAGAGATCCACTCCAGGAAAACACCCACAAAGAAGGGGATGTAAAAAAACCTGCGCGAACCTACTGATATTACAAGCTAAAGGATGTAAAAGGAAGCTGTGTATAACATTTAGGTGTATTATTTAGAATTGATGTACTATGAATTTCGCAATGCCCTCTTATGTTCACAAAAATGAATCAGATGATAAAATACACGGTAGATGTATTATCGATGATTCAAGGAAGAATATAAACCTTGGATCCCTTAAATAGTTTACACTAGGCAGAGTCTTGAGGTCATATTAATTGACATTGCCATGGAATTAAGCGTACATTTTACAATTCACTGTTGTTGCTGAATTGGATAAAATAAGATAAATGCCAGGTAAATAAAGATGCTCGGATTTGAGTCGAGATTCTTGTTTTTCTGTGCCCTCGATGGCATGCATCCGAACAGGTGACGCCACCTAGGAGCATGGCAGCGAAACCCTTTCAGAGCACGTGCTTGACGAGGGTCTATCTAGAATCCAAGGGCACGCCAAGGTCAACAACTCCCTGACTCTTCTGCTCTGCGGGAAATGATTTCACTCCGAGGAGCTCTAACTGTTTGCAGTGAAGGATCACAGTGAGGAAGATTAATTTTCTCTGGAGATGAAACTTCATACCGATCCGCATCATAAGGATGTGAAATATTCGCACGCGACGTATCACTTCCCTAGATTTTTTTTACGCGTCCGTCCTTGCGGACGTGCTTCTGAGGAACGATTACTCAACCACCGAGTGAGGATTGTTTATGAGAAATGTACCATCTGGTGCGGAGATGTTTAACTTGATTGGCTGGAAGGAAAACTTTTTCTACGACTTGGGTTAACGATGATCTTCTAATTGAGCAATCCTTTCTCGTATGGATTAAAATTTCGTATAACTCTTTTTATACAGATTTTTGAGACCGGCAACTACAAAGTGCTACCCATAAGTTCTTAATTTACCGGTGAGATCGCACGCAAATATATTTGCATGCTATGCAATAAAAAAGTAAATTAATTATCCCTCGAAATAAGAATAGTTGAAATGGACAACAGAATAAAGAGTTTGGTAAGAGGCACCTCTTCTATTCTAATTATACATCTATTTTTACACATTTTTATCTATTTATACATACATTTACCAGGAGAAACGAATCCTTTTTTTTTTTTCAAAATAATCAGAGTACCGCATTCCGGGAACCCCGATCTAGCTAAATTACTAACTGCAATTTTCTTGGAATATGGAGTTTCAGTTTGCAGTTCAATTTAATTCAAATGCGCATCGCCAATCACGTCCAATTTGTTCTTCAGTAAATTATACCTCTCGTTTTCAATGTTCGAATTGTTTTCTTCCAAATTAACGATAAAGTATTTACCAAAAGTGTGCATGTGCGCTTTGAATTGAATAACCGTTGCTTTGAAACTTCCACGATGCTAACACATTTTCTACACTCGGCTTTGAAATAGTTTATGACAAAAGTAAGTTAATGAGCGACAGCGTATATCCTAATTACCATCGCCGAAAGGCAATCTTCAGACAAGGAATCACGAAACTAATGCAAATTAACCGGAGGAAGGGATTTTGAGAGTGCTCTGGCGCATTAATGCTTAGAATACTCAGCTACGAGGTGTTTATTGTTCAATGGACGCTGATGGAGTTAGGGAGACATATGTTTAGCTCAAAGGTGTCCGGTCCTTCTAAGTCCTTAGCCCACGCCTTTTACATGCTTAGAATGTAAATAATTTTGCGGACGTATAGTAAACACGTACTCAGTATGTAAAAATATGAGTCCACAAGCTTGAAGACTATGGTAACAAATCTATGTTAAAGACGTCTATTCTAATACTGATTGATTCCTTAATTCCTCAACCATTAGGCTTCAGGAAGGGGCGACTTGAGACAAGAACAGGAGGGAGGAATTATGCCCGTACTTTCTTCTAAGAGGAAGAATGCTATCAGCGGAAAAATACTAAGAAGTCTATACGAATGACATGTTTTAGATAAAGAGAGACCGAAATTAAAGCCACTTCTCATACCTCGGAGATGCTTCCATAGAATCAGACTGAATGATGAGCACTTATCACCTTACGCCGAAGTATGGACAAAGCCAAATTAAATAAAAAACATTTTCCTCTGCACTTAACCAATGTACAGTTATGTGCAAAAATACTTGAAATTCCCTGTGCTATATAAGGCTAAGGATTAAAGTATTTTTGCACGTAGCTGTACAAAGGAGAAAATATCATTCTTGAGAATCCGATAGAAGGAACGGATAATCCAACATTCAAAAGAAAACATTCGATGGAATGGAGCAGATGGATACAAAGTCATGATCATCTAGTTTTTTAAAAACAGAAATCCATCCCTTCTTAAATCTGTTTATTTTTTGCGAATTATCCGCGCAGAGATATATGATGGTAGATACAGTTCACAACCCCGTCACGAATCCATATTATTCATGCACACATTAGAGGATATGAAAAATTAGTAATTAATTCCACGTTATGGCCGCGTTTCTCTTAATAAATAAGGACACTTCCGCCGATGAGCGCATCCACGATCATTCTCAGATTAAATATCTAATTACGCGACAATCGGAGCAGTAATAAATTGGAGAGACGCATGTTCTAAATACAAAGCACGCAATCAATTACGCTTAAGACATCGTAAGATCCACTAATCGCATGCCGGTTTCTTTATGACTGCCGTTGAGCGAGATAATTCTTTAATCTTGAATGCTTTAATCGAATTCTGGCATTTATTCTTTGCAACAAAGTCCACTTTCTTAAGCTCGCGTTGCTAGGTACCATTTTATTCTGTTCTGACTCGCTTATCCTTAAAGTAACAAATCATTCAAGAGTCGTTGTGTTTTTTAGGAGTCGCGAACTTCAATAAATTTGAAATGTATCTCTCATCGAATCTACGCATGGCAATTACCAAGGTGGTAATTGAACAGAAAGAAATCGTTGTAGCCGGTACCGGATTTGAATTAATTGATTGCGAGAATTCAACGATGTTAATTGGGATACCTAATTGGTTCGGAAGTTAATCCGACTGCGGATTCCTCCAGCCAAAGAAAATGAATGGTTAGAATGCGTGACTACCATCGTGATGGTTCAGGGTTGGATTTTCGGCTGGTTTTATTTAGCTCGGTGCGGTCCCATAGTTGCAGGCGAAATCTCCCCTTATCTGTCCTAAAGACAGAAGCTGACGAGAGCACGCATATAAATAAGAGCCGATAACAATAAGGAAGGTAAATAAATACAAATAAACGCAATTGAAATAAAAATAACTAAATCAAAGCGCAAATATTTACGGAAATGACTTGTAAAGGTCTCTGGCTAATTACAATACGCGATAAATAAAAACAACTCCTTGCTGAGAAGGTTTCTTTCTTCCGACTCAAGACATTTATTTTGGGAATCTTCACATTTTAGGTGGTATCTTTTATGAATCCCCGGAGGTTACGAAGATATTCCGCAAGTGAGGCGACCTTCCGCTGAAGTGTTTATGGTCCTCGAGTCTCAGTCAACACGCCATTGACCGGAACTGTATTCCGTGACGCCGCTTATGATAGCCTCAGATATAGGCCGTGATCGTCGGCCTTAATAGCTCACACTAAGGTCACGGTGAACACTTTTTTAAGCTGTGACGACAGCAGGTGCGAAAAATGCAGGCCGCTCAACGTTGACGATAAATGCGAAATTGTAGCGAATATAATAAATTACCTCGCTGATCTTTCTACAGTTTAACAACCAAGTATCAATATTTTTGCATTTTCTATGTTGCATTTATATTTAAAACCTGTTTAATCCGCCAGTGACGCGTGACAGGGGGTGTAAAACACCGAAATCCCCATTTAACCTGGAGAGCTATTAGCTTCTCTAATACTTGGTGAGAAGAATTACCAAAAGTAACTATCTATACTATAGGACCAATCTGTCCTGGCAACTACTTCCCTGTATCTCTTTTTTGTCTTCTCCCGAAGATCGTGAAAGTTATATAACTATATTATTTACTGGGATAACAATATTAGTTATCTCCTCCCCAAAATCGGTAGTGATAGGTTTATCAAAAAGCTTCCGTCGATATTCAAGTCTTCTATCACTAAGAGAATTCCATCCGAGGGATTCTATCATAGCCGAAACACTGCTGTCGAATCTGAAATCTCCCTTGACAAACCTGGCTGCTCTACGTTGAACCATCTCAAGATCGGAAATTAATCCTACTTCGTGAGGATCCCAAATCGCACAGCAATACTGAAGTAGAGGTGAAATCAGGGAGAAGTACGCTATTTCTTTAACTTTAGATGAACATCCCCTCAGAATTCTACTGGCTAACCTTTGCATTCTATTCGCCTTTCCTATTACGCTTCAAATATGTTCTTTGAAGGAAAAATTACTGCTGAGCGTATTTCCTAGGTATTCATGATGCATCACGAGCTCCAAGGGATTTCCTGAAATTCTATACGGTTACGCAGGTAACGTTATTGGACCGCGTGAAAGTCATGGCAACGCACTTCTTTGGCTTGCCATATATATTAATTTCATTTACTTTCAGCTGATTATAATTAACTTAATTTTTACTTGTATTTAGATGTCTGTTTTTAGAAATAGAAAGTTGATTAACCGCCGTCATTTACTTATTTCGGTAAGAAATGAAACGTTTTGCCCGAAATTTTATGCGCTTGAAGGATGGTTTACACAATTCCTGAATGTGTGATTTATCGAGAAACTGACTATCTTATGTAAAATTTGCATCCTTCAAAACTTTCAGGAATTACTTCGGATACCGATAATTGTACTACAGGAATACGATCATCAATGGTGTAAGCATCTGTTACTTAGTTCATTGTTATTGCTTAATGTTATGAAAAAGCATGATAACGAATGATGTTCAAATTTATGGCAGCTCACTCTGGAATAACTAGAGACACCACCATGATTACTATTTTTATTTTTCTCTGCCATTTTCGTCACCTTAATGAGCACAGAATCACTCCGAGGGTTGAATTGCTAACGAAATATCCCTCTTTACATTCGGCCGTGACAATCCGTGTCTAAATTTATAATGGACAGCTGACAGTTAAGGTCATATTGTTCTTTTTCTCCGCGCATACAAGCCTTGGAGTGGACGAAAGCCTATTGTCATTCACTTCTTTTAGCACGTTTGTCTTGCCTATTATGTCGTCGTGTAGTCTAACAACCTGTTCAGTAAATATTGATTATTTAATTAATTATTCTTTACGTACAGTTATTCGATTACGGAATATAAAGAGTTTCAGAACGAAGTAAAATATTAGTTCTCAGATGGTGCATCTACATTTTTAAAAACACTTTCATTTTCAATTGATTAAACAATATTACTCAATTAAATTAATAATTTAAAAAATAAAGTTGAACCATTTAATAGAAACTATGATATTAATCAAATCTATCTCAAGATTAGAATAAGAATGAATATAACTGCACAGTAATCATAAAGTTAATTAATCTTTTACTTGGTGCATTCAATCATCATCATCGTCATCAATTGGTAGCTTCTTCTATCAGGAGGTTAGCTCTCATGGATCTCCACTCTTCTCTTCTACTTGCTTTCCTTTTCATTTCCTCATATTTGTTAATTTCAATACAGTTCTTTAAATTGTCCAACCATTCCATCCTTGGTCTCTTCCTTACTGTCCATCCTTCCAGCGCTGTCACGATTCTTTCCCCTGACGATCCCCTCAGCACATGTCCCGCGTATTTCCACTTTCTTCTTTTCACTTCATTCCATAGGCCAGTGGCCGGCAAACTTATTAGCTAAAAGATCCAAATATAAATACAACGAATGAAACTTGTTTTGAGAGCCAATTTTTTTTAAACGGCCTATATAGGAAGGTACGTTGTTTTGAAATAGCAAATATCACTATCAGAATTATTTTCTTGGTGATATTTCAACGAGCTTGTAAAGTGAATCAATGTTTCTCCTTTAAAATCTTAAGCAAAAAGAGATAACTTGTTTTAGAATGAAACAACTTCTTCTAATATCAAGAAAATCGTTTCTTTTCCCCTTAATTTACGACCAAGCTGATATTAATTAAAAATAACGTCTAGCATGAATTAAAAAGTTTTGGATCCACTGATCGTTCGTTATATTCTGCTATTAGTTCTGGACAGTGAACACACTTCTCAAGGAGCCACACTGAAATGGCCAAAGAGCCGCATGTGGCTCGCGAGCCGCGGTTTGCCGACCACTGCCATAGGCTATACCTGCTTCCTATCTTTCTCCAAACCTCTTCATTAGTTATTCTGTCTGACAATTTGATTTTCAAAATTCTTCTGGCGAACCATGTGTCCAAGACAACCGCCCAAACATAACACCTCAACATTTTCAGTTTTAGTTTCATGTTGATCTCTCCTCTCATTAGATCCTTGTATTTCCAAATATTTTCCTTTTCCATTCCAATTCTTGATTTTATTTCATTACTGCAGTACCCATCGTCTGATATTAAACTTCCTAAACTGTTGGACTTGTTTTATTGGTTTGTCATCAATTTTTATATTGCAGTCACTTTTGCTCTTTTTACTAGCCACAATCATTACTTTCGTTTTATTGGTATTAATGTTCAATCCAAATTTTGTTCCCACCTCATAAACTCTTTGCATTGCTAACTCTAAATCCTCTTTTGAAGATGTCATGATTACTATATCATCTGCATACCTTATATTCTTGAAATTCCTTCCTCCTATTCATATACCCTTAATCTCTTCTAATGCTTCCCCTACAACTTCTTCACTGTACAGGTTAAATAATAGTGGTGACATCATGCACCCCTGTCTTACTCCACATTTTACTTCGAACCATTCTGTCAGTTCGGAATTTACTACATTCAATACAGTAACTATAATTAACCTTTACTTCAATAGTGTAATAGGCATTTTAGTTGCTGAAATTCCTCAAACAATAAAAATTTGAAGGAGAGCCTGACATGAAACATTCGGAAGAATGTCAATGAAAAGCATGGGAAAGGAGAGAGAAAAACAGGAACGAAACCTAACCAAAGAAAGAGATTGGGATGACAGTAGAAAAGAAAAAGGATGAGAATGGAAGGGACGTCGATTCCACTTCACATTTGCGATCGACCTTTTTTGGAAAGCATTCTACGGACACCTTCGCTCTCTCCAGCAACAAAATTTGTTCACAAAGAAAATGAAAGTTCAATCTCCTCTACCTGGAAAAATAATTCCAACTTTTTGTCTGTAGAAAAAACCCTACGCGAAACTTTTAGACCATCGCTAACCACTATTTATGTAAACGAATATTTTGCAACGTGCTGCTAATTTCTAAATATTTAGCAAATTCCAAGGGTGGATTACTAACAATAAGACGAACTGGTTGAGTCACCATCTAAGGCTTTCTGGTGAGCTCGAGGGTGTTTCATGAATTGGAAAAAGAGATAAATAAATCATTAAAGATCACGTACTTTTCCAAGGATAACAATGAATTCGAATGAGAGGCTTAATGAACAAGTAACAAACGGGAATTGAATCAATGAACATTCTTTTCTCTACGTATTTAACATGGCTATTCCTGATCCAGCATACCAGAACCATCCGTAAGCGAGTAACCATCCTCCGTGCGCTATCGTTCTTTCCCTGGAGGCAGAAAAGCGAGACATATGTGTTCGTTTTGAAGTAATAACAATCTCACTTCTCGGCTATGTACGCCCACTTTTGAGGCAACTTCATTCAAAATGCTTCAATTTTGTCATAACTGACATGAATGAAATATCACGATAAAAATATGAGTGAGATATTATATCAGCGACTCCGCATAAAAGTAAAATTTTGTAAGCAATCTGGAATCAAACTTAGCTGTTACTTCAGTTGGTCGAAAGGGTAAGAAGCATTGAGTAAATGATTAAATACGGCAGTGAAAAGTTACTAGACCGAATTCAATTAGGTTTTATAAGTTCAACCCATCAATCATTCATATAATATATATCACAATCCATTTATGTAGGCTTAATTGAAAAAGAGAGATTATTTTGTAATCACATGTATAAGAACATCGGAATTAATATCATAGATAGTTCAAATTTCAAACTCTTCAAATAATAGGTAAATATACCACAGCAAATCAATAGATCTTGCCAATAAACTTGCTTTTTATTCAATCCAAGCACATCATGTACAGCCACCGCATGCAAGCAATACGGGACTTGGACCACTTGAATGCAAATGACCATGAATTTGGCGGCTTCCATTCCTTTGACCTTTGCATCGCAGGAACTCATCTTCACGTTGAAAATCCTTGTTTTTGCGGTATAAGCAACGGCCTCCCGAAAGATCACGCGCCTCCAACGAGCATAATGTGCACGGTGCACGCCAGCACCACACGGCGCGCGTTCGGAATAAGAAGTGATGTAATGATTCGCGTTATCCTCGGGGGATCTATGTCTGCATAAAGACCATGCTGACCACCTTTCAATGAGGGCCATTCAATCAATGAATTATGATCACGTACCGCTATGAAGCGATAATCATCTTTTGGCGATTTTATGTCTTCCTTCGCAGTGCAAACGCATTTTTACGCGTGGTTATCAGTGGAAATAGTGTATGGCTATTGCAGACGTAAACACTACCTTGTTGAGAGAATATTCACCTCCATTATAAAAAAGCCGCTTCTTATGGTTCAGAATGGTAAAAATAGTTTAACACTAATTTTTAAATCAGTTAACTCAGTTTAAATCATTATGAACACATAGTTTAACTCGTAGTTTCACACCATTTCAAATATACAGCTCCTTTCAAAAAAGTATTTTTATAAAATAAGGGAGAACATTACAGAAAAAATACAAATTAATGGAAATGCCGTTCTTTTTCCTACTCATTTCGAATCTTTTAGTTTTGTCTACACTGAGATGTTTCATAGCGGATGAAAATTCTTCCTGCATGATTTCATAGCCTCTTTTTCCTGCGTCAAACCGCTTCGACTTGAGAAGTGAGTGTCAGAGATTCTTGGAGCAACTTGCTTCATTGACTAATCACGTGAGATATTTCGGTGACATTTCCTTGTTGCGTGGTATTGCCGAAATTGCGGGTCGGAATACTTATTTGATTTAAGAAAGGGATTTAGACTATATGATTTTCAATTCGCCTGACTCGAAGAACTACAAAAGTGTTATTCGAAGGTGTTAATTTATCAGAGGTGCAAATCTCGGATTCCAGTTAGAATATCGCACATTAAATGTTAAAATTTAGCTCGTTATTTAAAATACAGAACTATAAATATAATGAGGTGATATAGGAAATTAATCTGTGTCATTTACCAAAATCGACTACATTTGAAATTTTAAAAGTTTCATATCCTATAGATGGCGATAGTTTACGGAAATATTTCTCATTAAATGCAGACAAATGAGTTACTTACGATACCCACGTTATGAAAAGGCCCTTTGCACACATAGTACTATTAAATATCCTCTGATCCAGAGGCATTGGAATATCTACTGGCAAATCTCACTCGCAGAAAGGCGTTTTATTTCTAGGAAAGGTTTGCCTCGGAAGAATATGAATACTAATTGGTTTTAATTAAGAAAAAGTTGTCAAAAGTATCTAAATTTGCTGCTTCGAAAGCATCTCATTAAAGCAACTTAAGCAAGTTAAGTTAAGATACGCAAGTGACCCAATAAATTGCACTCAGTGGTGAAATTTTCATTATAACATGAAACAATAAATATTCTTGTCATTAATAGTAAAACGTAAACCCATGCAATTTCACATTCGACAAGTGTGCGCTGCGTATATCTCAAGACAAGTTCAAACTTTATAAAAATAGTTTGATTAGTTGAAATGCTAAATTGAAACCTCTAAGCGAGAAATATTTTATGAAAATTCGATTCTTTCGCTTAGATTATTTCATCAAAGCTGAGGAATGTGCCATTATAACTGTTGATTTTGTATTATTTTTCCCAGAATAATGAAAACAGAAAATTGGAGCACCGTTAGAAAAAGCCACATTCCTTATGATTAAACGAATTTCCGGACGTCAAGTTGATGTAAATAAGGAGGCGTGGGAGATTTCCGGTACCATGATAATTTAATTTCTGAGTTTAAACTGTAATCACGCTATTTCCTCCGGAGAAAAATCTCCACCCGAAGGAGGAAATGGTGAAAGATTGCTGTCATAAAAACTTATCGAAGCATCTTAGGAACGTTGTTAAAATTTTTTAGTGGATCTCAGAGAATTTAAGATGGTAAAATCTCGGAAGTGATTCCCTCGAGCCAAGAAAAGGTAAGGAAAGGATGGATCCTTTGGAACGGAAAAAGGGAGTCGACAGGTGCAAGTTTTATCAGCGATGAAAGATGTACCTAAGATATAGGGGATGTGATTCATTAAAATGGGAAGGGTATTATGCGACATTAGCAATGGGAATTGAGTTGATAGCTAGCAAAATACATAAGGAAGAAAACAGGATGTAATAGAGAATTCATTCATCAAACTTTAAATTATTAGACTAAAATTTGCTGTTATTTCCTCATTTTGGCATAATTAAAGCTATGATAATTACGTCAAATATGTCTTCGCGATGGATAAAGATCAGAAAATAAATGGATACGTTACTATGTGAAATTTTTCTGCCAACTTAGCGAATTCCTTCAGAATATTCTTATTGTAGAAGTTAGTGTATAAAAGGTAGAACCATGACTCTATACTTAATTCTCATTTACAAACGGAAATACTGATACAAATAAATCTTTCTCAGACTTATACCAAAAGAAGAATTAATATTACTGTATTTATTAATTGATTTTCGGGAAATTAGTACAACTAATTCTTTGAAATTGCTGATTCAAGACCTTTGAGCTTAGGTTGGCCTTTTCTTTTCGGTATAATGTAAAATGAAGGGTATCCAGAAAAGAAATCTCTTCAGATGTCAAGTAGCAGTTACATGTGAAGTGAGCCAATGTTTCCATGGTATTAATAATTTATATTGCGCTGAAAATTGCGATGAAAAATCATATCTTTTTAATTTGAACAAGTAAGGTAAAAGTTTCGTTTATGATTGGAATATATTTTACGTGAGTTCGTCTGTATATATAACTGACCACAAGGAATTTATAAGCAAAATAACTGGCTAAGCTTATCTTCTTAGGTCTGTCAATTCGTATACATTGTTTCATCCAAATTTTTGGACTACTAGAGACATGGAGGGGTAGTCACCAGCCTAAACGTTGTTAATTTTTATAAGACCACTTTTAGGACTTCTTCAAGTCTTCAGCGTAAGACAAAGACTACTACACCTTTGAGCCTTCTTCATGGTGAGTCCCCAGATAGGGCCAAATTGTAAGCTGGCTCGTTCCAAACATAGATAGCGTTAACAAAGGCGAAATGCTTAACTCATTTCGTATGCTCAAAAATCGCGTAGAGTTAATAAAGAGTTCAGCATTTCGTGAGGAATCCATTAAAAGGAGACTTGAACGGGCGAATGAGAACGAGGCGAGGAGACTTCAACCGGCGAATGAGGCGGGAACGAAAAATTTGCACACATTCACCATTTGCCTGAAAATCCGTGACACCTTCCGCGTGCACTGACGGAAACGTGAAAATAAAACTAATGACTTACTAAAAGCACTAAAAAGGGGGTTTTGAGATCCCCACGGAGAAAAAATCACCTGCGAGAATACAGCCTAAAAAGAATGGAGGGAAGCGAAGAGGTCGTAAATATTTTTTTTTAAGTTTCCGAAATTGAAGACATCCTCTTCCGCCCAAGGCCACTGAACGAAACGGTCTTCGGAAAGCATTTCGTCAGCTGCAGAGGAGAACCTCTGAGCCCATCGGTGGTGCGACCACGGAAGGTCAAAGAAAGTGACTCATCTGCGGATCTACCGAAAAAGTCGGTTTTTTTATATTTGTTTTTTCACTAAAGAGAGGCGTCCTTCTGTGATGAGCAGGCCTCCTTTATTAGGAGGTCTCATCAAGGCTCACAATGTTGAGTTTTGATCTTCAACATGAACGATATTATTGATTTATATTTCATCGTTGATTTATAATTCATCGTTGATTCGTCTAAATTTTGAAGATGTCGGAAGAGAGAGATATTCCTTAAAATTGCAGTTTAAGCGTAGGAATTTTCTGATAGCCGAGTGGGTAGCATTCCGCCATTTTACGAATCTACTCTTCTCAGACACTTAACAAAGAAGAGTTTTCCTTGGAAAATAATTCCCCCATCAACAAGATAAAATTGAAATTTTTTCGCAGATTTTCGTTTTTAGGAATGAGTTAAACCGATTGTTATTCAGCGGGAAGGGATCGCCAGGGGGTCTTTGAGGCAGTAAACGTATGAACTAATCTCCAATTAACTTTTAAAATGCAATTTTGTTGAGAAAGCAATAGCAAATGTATGACGATCGTGAAAGTTCAAAATATGATTTTATTAAAGCTTCTAAGCCAATTTTGGTGCCCAGGATATTTATGCTGCGCCATCGTTGGAAAGGAGGAGTTACAAATGTAAGATTCAATCGATTAAATTGGAAAATTAAATATGTGATCCCACTATAGAATTCTAAGGAGCCATATCATAAAAGCATCAGTAAAAATACACTTCTGCCTTTGAATATCTCAAAATATAGTGGGCGTTCGAAGAATTGGTTGGGAGTCATTTAAAGATATTGGGAGGCCTCTCAAATTAAAGAGAACCTCAATTGTAAAGTAAAGTATTCCCAATTTCCCAATTAAAATCTCCCTTCCACTGACACGATTCGGCACTTTCGTAAGTGGAACTTCCGAAATCGAAGCTCCTTTAATCATAATTAAACATCGACTCTACAATGGAGCAGTTAGTTTCGTTTCCTTCCTTTCATTCCTTTAGATGAACCTAACAAATAAGGAGACAGAATTTAAGTCTTAAGACGTTACCATTGTTTTAATTATTATATTTGTATTAAAATGTGTATATTTAGAGGTATTGAAATTTTCTCCGAGGTATTCCAAAATATTCCCACCTTATATTGGTGAATATGTATAATAAATACGAAAACATTTCCGTTCCCCAGAATAAACGAAACCCGAGAGTCGAAGTCACGCATCTGTGAAATCCATAAGCTTATGAATTTCTTCGAAGCTGTTTCCATTCGCCAAGGACACGAATTATTTAAAATTCAAAGCAATCGCTGACAATGCTGCCCCGATTGTCACGTGGACGTACAAAGCAAAGAGAGGGCGATTCTGACTTATTTATGATCCATTGATGATTCACGGTGATCCGATATGAATCCGTCATTATTTCCAGAAGCGTGAGAAAGAAGACGAGTGAGTAGCAAAGTGTTCGTGCTGAAGACTCTGGCGGAGATAATGAAGTCTTTGTTTATGTTGACTGACGACTTCAACTTAATTCCACCGATTCCAAAGGAGCATCGGTTCATTCACATTCTCTCATAAACATTTTCCCTGTTTCTTAAAGCTCTTTTAAGCATTGGCTATAATAATTTAGCAATAGAAGGGAAATACTGTAATGGTATGCATACATCTTTAAGGCGTCCACTCATAGCAGAGTTTATTCTCTGGTAGCAAGAAGCTTCGCATTGCTTGAAACTATAGTTTTAAATTATTGAATAGCAATTTATACTTCCATATCATTAAATAATTGTTATCCGAAGCCCATTTCGGCGGTTTTCCGCTACAGCTGAGCTACTAATGGGAGTTTCACTCAAAACACAGGCTGTGCTGGAAAAAGGAGTGAAAAATGCATCGAATCGGCAAATCTTTACTTTCTTTGCAGCAGAACGGCAGTGCCTCGTACGCAGTTGCGAAAATTTCTCCATTCGCTCAGAGAAACTTTGGAAAGAGCGCGAAGAGAAAAAATTCCGACTTATATGAAATAGGCTCCTGCGCCGCTTTCCAACATCTCTAGGAAATCGCAGACGGAGCAGTTAAGCATCGTGGAAGAACTTTTGCGCGGTTTATTCGACCCAATTCTTTTTGCGATCGAAACGAATTAGCGTACAAAAGAGCGACTTTCACCGTTTGCGAATTAAAGTTCCAACTGTTGAAGATGCGACTTCTTTCATCCTTTTCAAGGTTTCACTTTGAAACGAAAGCGAGAGAAGTCGAATAAGCGATTTGAATAAAATAAAACTTTATTCGGGAATGATTTGGATTTAGTGTTTTCTATTTAGCAGATCGTCCATAAAGGAGAAGATTGCTTATGCTCACTAATGGAAGAAATTGATTTTCCGTCGGCAAAAAAGCATTTCCCCCACACGGTGGAGGTAATACTCTTGTAAAAGGTACATTCCAGTCATTTTTAATTCGATTTGGAGTCTCATTGAGAATTTCCGTCTAAAGAGTGCATAAAGACATAATAATGCACTAAGATAAGCACTAGATTTATACACTAAAGAGTGCATAAATACAGTTAAATAATATGGATTTCAGTGCTATGGACTACTAATTCAGAAATAAATACATTTCGTAAAGAGGTCGAAATTAAAAATCGATGAATCTATTCTATGGTCTGAAAAAGAACTTAGTTTCTAAGAAGTGAAAGTAACTGCGAGCTCTCATTATTTGAATAGTATCAAAATAAATAAATCCATTTTAGACTTTTAGCTTTATGAACTATTCATTTATTTATTCGGACTTATTTATTTAAAATTTGTAAACGTCATATATGAGCTGACAGAACTGAATTTGGTTGAGATGCATTTTACTTTCTCAGAAGCATCATTATTCCTTTTCTCGCTAATTGAAGCATTCTGCTATTTTCTGGCGATTTGTTCGGGGAAAATTCTTCACATTAAACGACGCAATTGCAGCTTAAAAGCCATTTTCTTTGCACAATTAGAGTGGAATCAGATATCTATTTCTTTCAAGCAGTTTATATGTTTATTACTTATTCACCAGGGGATGAAAATTTGCGAATAATTTTGTAAATAAACTGTAATATTTTTATTCGGTCATTATACATCATGGCTGAATTATTTTTTTAATTTAATTCAAGGAAATGGATACCTTTGAACCTTAATATGTGCAGGGAAGATAATAGCAAAACCGAACATGAAAATGACTGACAGGGCTAGAATTTGAATCTTGGCAACAGATTCTCCAAAAACGGCAGAATATACTGGCGAGATAGCTCAATTGATTGAGCAGCTTCCCGGCGTGTGGAAGATTTTTCATGCCCGATCTTTCTTTGTATAATAAATACAGTACATTAATTCTGAGTGCTATCGAAGCCATTAGGCGGTCTACATTGTAAAGTAATAAAGGGGATACAATTAAAAGATTTGGTTTCCATAAGGGGCATTAATGATGCAAAATGATTACTTGAGTAAAACCGCATAAAATCCTCCAAATTTTACAAAAAACATTGCTGTAAGCAACATTTATATACTCATTATGAAAAGGAGATATAAATAAGTTAATTTAAAATTTGAGAACATCTCCCTATACCATTCATCCAAATTGCAATTATTTTCTAGAACTCAGATATTCCATTTTGTATGAAAATTAATGATGATATTTCTAGGATACATTTCCAGATCGATTTATATGAATATGTTGAAGATTCGTCTATGGAGAAATCCTCCAAACGATTGTTTCTCCAGCAAGAGAGCATTAGTTTGATCTTAAAAGCGTCTTTATAAAAAAACCCTAAAAGATAATCATTTGCAATTTCAGATAATGGTACGAGATCGTTAAATTCAGAAGAGGAAAATAAAATCCTATGTTTATCATCCCTAAAAGCCCAAAAAGATCTGTTCAATAAACTTAATGTTAGTTTTAAGAGGAAATAATAAATTCCCAATAAATAAGGTATAAATGGAAGGAAGCGAATTAAAAGGCTTTCAGACCTCTCGAAAATGGAAAATAAAAAACAAGACGGAGTTAAGGGGTTGAACCGTAATCGTGACCATACATTCCATCTCGAGCGATAAGCTCTGAAAACAATTAAGTGTAAGGAGCAATAAGTTCGCGGTAAGTTATCTTTACCATGGCTATTTCGGTCGTCGGCCGAACGTACATACGTTTTTGTATTCCAATTTTGAAAATCACGGTCCTTGTGAAAGAGACACAGATATCGGGGGGTAGATCAGAGAACGTGGGACCGGTCTTTTATTCCTATAATAATAATATAACGTTTAATTGAAATATAAATGTGTATTTCCTTAAATGTGTTAGAGTTTCGAGGTAACGTTCATTAAGCCTCAAATGTGATTCTGAAAAACCACCGAAAGATACAAGTAACACCGTGTTTAAGCGGTTTACTTGAAATCATATATTTCTATTACAGAATAATTAAATAGATGTCATTGTTTTACACAACAGGCAAAATTCATCTAATGGATCAACTAGCGTCTAAAACAGAAAATTTATATGAAATATGACATGCATAAATGAATGAATATTTGCCTCTGGGTGGCGTCATCTACAAATTTGGTCCTATCAGTAATGGGTTTTTCCTCTAAGAACCATCTGCATCCGTATACAACAGCACAAGTCTCCTCCAATTATTCTCCGGATCACGTTCATCTCTCCTACGAAAAGGAGATTTCAACGCCCGTCCTTCTCCGTAGCCTCCCCAACTCCTCGGACGCCAAAACAAATGAAGTGCTCTGAACAATCGACACGGAGGCGATTGTCCTTCCGTGCGGTTGTCGCTCTTACGAATGCGAGAGGTCCACCTCGATTCTAGGAAGACGGAGCTTACAGACTAATGCAATATTCGACGCGTGTCGACGTCATGTCCAGAAGGCTGGTAATTGTTCAATGTACGTAGTCTTTTTCGATTGAGTGTCTCATCGTAAATACTTGACATTGGCTGCGGTCTGAGCGTGGATATTAATTACGCAACCTTTGGCACGATTTTCCCTTTAAATTTATAAATCCCACGCAGGGCTCCCGTAAAAGGTTACGGGAAAAGATGCGCAAAGCGTCACGTGAAAGTTAGAGGAAAGGGCTCTCGCAACTGACGTCTTCACCAACGGGATGCTACCCACGGAACCATGTTTGGATGACCTGCGCACTTGGTAGATTTTTCAACGTACACTGATCGAAAACATATTTTTCTAATTAATAAAGGAATAAGAGAGTTAAAGTTTTAGGCTATGTTCCTACACCTACTTCGGAACAGTTTCAGTAAATGTAAATGAAGATTAGACAATATTGGGTATTGCAATCTACTTTTGAATTTTACTAATTGTATCATGAATAATAAAAGGTCGAAATTTTGCGTTGCATTTTTATATAATAACATGAGATACTTAATCCATTGTATCTCTTATATATTGAAATTTAAATGAAGAATATTGCTGTCTACATACCGAGTAGCTGAATTTCAAATATAAAAATACGCGATAAATCACACATTACTTATATTCTCTTAAATAATATGTTGTCATTCATTTTCCCGTCAATTTACTACTAGAAATTATCTTAATTTAAAGAATTTTCACTTCAATAATACTAATGCAATGAATAGTCTTTACTTTTCTCCTTTTATCTATGCAATATTTCATGGTCTTATTACTATCTGTCAATAGATTGTTTGAAGTAAGTCTATTAGTACTGTATTTGGGCATACAATTAATTGAAACAATGCTTTAATTCTTGTTCGTAAATTTTGCTTTAGTCAATCAACAGCAAACGCCCATTGTATCATTTCAATATTTCAGAAGTGAATTAGAAGACCTACAGCGAGGGATTTTGATCATGATGACTCGTACCATTATTTATTCATTTAAATGTTTTTGTAATCATGGATCGAGATATTGAGTTGATATAGGGAGCAATACATTATCATAAAATACCTTTTCGTCAGTAGATGGATCAATAGCTAATTGAATCTCATTCAAGGTTGTACTTTGAAAATAGAGAGAATTCGGACGCTATAAGCCGATATGGCTATAATTAATTAAATAGACATCTACTGATCACAAATAAATATTTGCAACTTCGTCGAGCATAACTCCAATTACCATTAACATATATTTAACATTTCAGTCATTGCCAGTAGGCACTAACGGATTTAAATCTAACAAATAATAGCTCCATTAATTGCAAAGAAGTATAGCATTCACTCCGTTAGAATTTATGCTAAAAACACGTTGGTCAACTCTCGATTGATATAGGATGAAGGGAAAAATCATTATTTGTTTCCGTTGCCTCTCACTATATCGCGTTTCAATCCCATAAATTTTCTCATAGGAACGATAAATACGTAAGTGGAAAGTCAATTCCTAAGTGAACGTGCCTAAGGAGTCTTAAGAGTAGAGTCGGTGCAGCCAAGCGTTGAAATCTCCAAGGCGTGAGATAGACTACAAAAAGGAATGGAGAATGGTTTATGGGAAAGAGGAATCTTTTGCTACTTCGTTGTCCTTGGGTTCAGCAACGTAAGTGCAAGTTTAAAGGTGATATGTGTGCCAGTTCCTCGCCAAGGCAAGTTGTTCCTTCAAGAGATGAGATAATTTCTGACGTCTTAGGATTTTATTTTGGTGATGACGAAGTCGATAAAAGCACTAAACATTAAAACATCTTCTTGCGTAACTTCGTTTTTAAAGGAGTCACTGAGTGTCATGATGACACCGGAAAGTTTCGATAATTTGTTTTAATTATTAAGTATTTACCAAACTTTAAATATACCTAAAATGTTAAATTCTGTAGGCAGAGTTTTTCAAGGTCCAAGGTTTCTTCTTCTTTCTTTTGTTTGCACAGAATCTCTCACGAATATCGGTACCGCACATTTATCATCACCGAAACGAACTCTGTTTGAAGACAGTATATTTAAAAACATACTCTCCAAGCCACCACTGGCGTATGGCAGGCGATGTAGTAATACCAACTACCTTACCTAATCCACCATCGAAAACTTAACTTCTGAGACAACAACAACAACGGGCTGCTCTAAACGGAGAACAAATTTGAAGTTAAACCTTCTTCGTGTGGATCCCAAATCGCACAGCAGTATTTGAGATTAGGTTTGAGAGAAGAATAATCTATTTCTTTGACTCTGGATGGGCATTCCCTCAGCGTTCTAACAGTTCATCTTTGCGTTTTATTCACGCATCCTATTTTACTTCGAATATGTTCTTTAAATAATACTGCAAAACGTAACTCCTTTGTAAATTAGACCAATAGGTAGCCAATTAGGTTTTTAAATATCATTCATTATGTTCAACAATTCATTTTGTACATTTATTTTGCAAGCTCGGCGAGCCAAGTATCATTGTCCACTGAAAGACGAGCATGAAAAAGTGGCCATTGAACGCGGCTGAAAGGAGTTAAGACAACAAAACAACCACTCATGAGTCCGTAAATGGCAGGAATATACTTCCAATCGCTATTCTTTTTTTTGAAAGAATTTCAACGGAAGGCAGGGAAACGATGCAAAACGAATGCATGAAATTTCTTCGAAGGACGTTTGTTGTTTATTTCTTCAGGAAACATACATCGATGATCTCCAACAATGTAAACATATCAAAAATTGCGGAACAAATCAGAAACGGTGTTCTCAGCGAAATCTTTCACCAGCGCTCTTTTTTGATAGACGCCCAATCTATGCTTTGAAATAGTACGTGTATTTTTATACAATAATAATTCAAATTCATTTGAAATCGGATTAAAATATATAGTAATAATAAGTAAGATGCCTCAAATCTCTCAGCGAAAAAAGGCATAGCACATTTTTATTTCAACTTTATTTTGAATTTACATCGCTTAAGTGAATTTGAAACAATTATTCGTGTGGATGCAAAAACTATGTTACCAGAGAAATATAGACGCCACAAATATAAAATTACTCTACAACTGAATTTAATCATATTTCAACTGATCATTCTGGTAATGCGGAATTGAATGAGAAAGTACGAATGAAGAAAGTGAAATAAAGACAGCTCAGAACCTTAAAATTTCATTTACCAATTTAAAGGCGTTCAGAAAAATAACCTTGATATTTTTAACATAGAAATTTAACATAAGTATCTTCTTTGAAAAAAAAATCTCTCTAACATTGAAAAAGAACCTGCAAACTGTCACGCTACTTCGAGGTCGGACCTTACTTCCGGAAACTCATTTCGATTCATTTTAGTGGGCAACTATAACGCAACACACATTAGTCCTTAAACTTTTTCACAAAGATTCAAGGTGAATGGAAATTCTGACGTGAGATTAGGTAATACTGATTTACCACTGCTACAATCATACTATGTTGCATAAATGAGCGTAACCTGCTAGCGTAAAATAATCTTTGCAATGGTTTTGTATATTTTCCAAAATTCTCTCTTAAATTCTGTAAATTTACTCAACGTATTATGGCGATGTTATCCTTGTAAAAAAAGTAGAGCGATAGCTTATCATAAGTAATCTTTTCAAAATGTTAAGGAATGGAACAGTCTACCTGCAGAAGTCTTCGAACCTTTCTCAAAAATATTAAATGCTTTTTAGTAAGGGTAAAAGTAAAATTAAAAATTTGACGAATGAGCATGCCGGTAATGAAATGTGAGACAAGCAGGGGATCGCCTGGTGATGTACGGTGGGGACTCCGTGTGCCCAATGGCCGCTACGGTAGCCGCGAAGGTTTATCAGGAATAATGACAAATCTTGCTTGATACAAGTAACGTATATGCTGATCAAGGTTATATTTATATAATTCATATATGTACTGCATATTTATACTTTTGTAATTATTTATTTTTTATTACTTTTTATTTATGCATGCTTATTTTGTAATTAGTTGGGTGTATTGTATGTATGCACAGTAATATTTTTATTATTTTTTTTTATCAATTGTTATGTAAGTTAACGTTGTTAAAGTCTTTGCGACTAATTGCAACGATTTTGTACACTAAATATAAATGTAAAGCTGTACTTAAAATGCTAGCGATAAATGTTGTAAAATTGATACCATGGCCATAACCACGGACAAGATGACCAAAGGTACGATATGATAATGTACCAATATAGGCAGTCTGCTGGTTACGACCACCAATATTGGTCATTCATTAGAGGTCATCCATGTCCGTGCAGGAAACCCCAAAAAGAGGCTCATCTCCGAGAATAAACCGCAATGTATTCAAGTGTGGTTTCCCATCACTGATTCATCTTCATGACGCTATTCCCGCTTTCTCTTCCATCTTCACGACTTCCTCACAACTTACTCATCCTCCTTCCGAACCCACCTTTTATTTGTTCTTCCCACGTCAAACTTACTCACACGTGACTCTCCTTCCTTCGTAATTTCCTTCATCTCAAGGCATCTCCTCCACGACGCCTTATCCCCTATTCCCATTCTTTTTCTTCGGTCCTTCATCTTTTGCCCATTAAGACACTCATTAGCGCCACGTTGGACGCAGAAGGAAATAATACATCCTCACTGCGATTGTTTGTGGTGCTAATGTACCCTCGTTCACCCTTTCCTCTAATTGGCTTGGAACAGAGGACCGGGTTCACGTACGGTTTAACATCTCATTTAGTAAAATGTCAGCTTGAGACGCAATCGTCATTGCTTGGGATATTATTGTGTCCACATGTAAAATATGTATTTCAACGTAGGTTTTAAGGGCTAAAGTGTGCACAAAATCGTTTCGTTGAGGCTTGATATAACTAAATTAGAGATGATCAAAACCCTCCTCTGGGAATCTCTTTCGGATCAAAGAATCAAGTATAGACACAAACTTTTCGAGTACTTTTTAAGTAGCGATTTAAATGATTAAATACGCGACATCGTGACTCCCGTACTCAGCGAACGAGATTTTTGAAGCCGCCGAAGAGATTTCTCAAGAGTACAGTGATACTTATTAAAATTAATAACAATTATTATTCACTTTTCCCGCTTAGTTAAAGGTATACCAAACGGATAGCTAATGTGGGAGTTAGTTGTTTCCATACGAAATATGTTGACTAGCGGAGTATTAATGTAAACTTACATGTACGATCTACTTACGTCAAATAAACCGTGCATGAACTAGTGAGTCTACTATATATAATGTACATATAATTTTTCAAGGAAATTAGAGGTATTGAATTGAACATCGTTCATAAAAGTCAAGATTTAGGAATTTATGAGGAACTAAGTTAAATTGTAAATTTACAGCACTCTGAAATTCTTACTTGATATTATTTGATCAAAATGGTAAAGGTGCAACAGAATAAATTAGAAGACAGAAAATAGAAATAAAATTCCTAAATCCATGGAAAGAGTTCAATGAATATCTACATCATTTTGTGTATTTCAGCGGACATTAGAATTGGGTTAGAGTCATTTATAAACAACTCGGTTCATCGACTTTTATTATCATAAAATCAAATCAAAAATTATATAATTGATTATTCATTTCCATATTATGTGATTAAATGGTGTATAATAGCAAGGATTCCGTCCCAAGAAACAATTTTTAAATTTTGCGCGATTATTCAGCTGAAAAATCAGATAGAGAAAGTTTTCCTATTGAAGTAAAGCATCATTTTAAGCTCCCAGTGTCTCCTAAAATATGTAAATACGAGCTTAGATTAAGAAGACGGTATTACCTCACCTAATAAAGGATCAAATGATAGTAATGATAAAATATATAGACAACACTGAACGAAGAACTGTTGCTTGTTAGTTAAGAAATCCAAGTTGGGCGCGGTCATGTTACTAAAATCCTTGCATTTGAAGAAAACCTAAAAAAAATTAAACCTAAACCGTTTTAAGAACGTGAGATTCAATCCTTCACAATATGGATACAAAAAATTTCCAAGCAGGAAATTCACGCAATCTGCTATCAATTTTAGCGACTTAGTTTTTGTAGAATTCGAGAATAAGTCGCTTGTTTACCTTTCTTATTTGAAAACAGGTGTTGTACGAAGGAAAGTTTCGTAACCCCAAGTAGACAGATTCATTGGGTTTAATCGATTGCGAAGGGTTTTATAATGTATGATTTTTGCCCCGATTCATTTTTCGCCTAAGTCATCGTTTTATCGTAAAATTTTATCACTCTGCTTGACTTTCACTGTTGAACACAATTTCCTTTGAAAGTATTATCATTAAATTTGTCTATAGGATTACATCACAACTTTTCTGCCTTGATAAAAGTGTTCTAATTATCTACGGAAGGCTCGGTTTATAATTGAACATTGGTAATTTTGACCTCAGGATTATGAGCTGAGTTTTAATTTACTCAGAATCGATGCGTCTCATAATTGATGACAACGTTTCGAAATATCAAATGACATTGAGATGACTGAAAAAGATATACGTACACCAATGACTTTCATATAATTAAAATTATAATATAAGTACAATTAGAATAATACAGACGGAAATATTAAAATAGTTCAAAAGAACAAGCTCGCGGAAAGTATTTAACGAGTAAACGTATTTATTTCAATCTCCAAGAAACTGATTTGAAGAACCTTTATATTTCCATTGGAAAATGAGACTTGAATATCGACAGCAAGATTACATGTATTACTAAAACTTTATTAGCGGAGGATAAATCCAAAGCGTTGAGCCAAATGCCAACCCCTCTCAGTTTTATTCGCAGCGAAAGTGTCACGTCACAGCTGCCACGCTTTGGTCAGTCTAAGTAGATCGCCTGTCACTGTTTGGAAACCACAATAATACAAAATGCGTATTCTGTTCTATTTTGTTGAATATGAGAGCAAAAATCTCTTACCAAATGTAATGTGTAACTGATATAATCATCAGTAGATGGGAGGAGATATTATCATTATCTTCATATATATCATTATCCCCTGCCACACGTCGAAAGGCGGCTTGCAGGGTTCTTACATAGACATCATTGCAAGCAGCATATCAACAAGGCTTTGTAATTGTATAATTGTAAGACTACATGCCTGATCTCATCGCAGTTCCTTTTACTCCTCTCCGTAGGTTTTCGTATTGTAAAATTCCCTACCTGCTGACATTCCTTGCTTCTTGATAACTAATCTGCATTTCCATCATTCGACATATTAAGTTTCCCTTCTCTATGTACCTCATACTCATTTAAATAATTTAAAAATCCATCGCCTCTCAATATCTGACACACCTATTTTCCCTGCCAATTTCTTCAATTAAATCTCTTCCCTTCAATAGCCTCTTATTTCTTTTCCTGTGAAGCCAAAATTCCTTTTTCTCACTCCACCTTTCTCTCAATACCTCTTATCTCCTACTATCCTCTTTTCTTTGCGACACAAAATTTACGTAAAGGCAAAGTATTTTATTAATATTATCATCATATCCTTCATTTTTAAGACCTTTTGTCATCATATTCCTTAGCTCCATGTAAGATAAATTGTATGACTTCTGCAATTCTTCTTAGTTTACGTAAGAAGGCTGACATTTTAATGTAATCAAATAAAGGGAAAATAATTTTTGATGGAGGAAGTTTTTTATCATTCAATTATTATTTATTAAAGTGAAAATTTACATAAGTTTATATTGTTGAGAAATATCTTTAAGTTACGATTAGTTAAGGTTACTGAAGTCTGTTATACGCCCACTAATTCTGTTATTTCTTTACATTTCAGGTTAGTACTTCAGATTTTCACCCTGTCAAAATTCATTAGGGTATCGAAAGAAGCGGTGGTGAGTACCAATTTGATTTTTTAGGCGGAAATAAACAAATAAATAACGTATTCATATCAGGCGATATTGGAGCATGAAATCCCTTCTTCCAATGTAACCAGGAAAAATGAATTAATAATTGTGGTGTATTACACCCCCTGCCATACGCCTCTGGCGGCTCGCGGGGTATATATCTAAATCTAACCCAGTAATTAAGGAAACCCAACATGTATTTAATATCACCCCTGATTCATTCCTCTCTCAAGAAAACAGCGCCACTATCATCTCTACAACGATTACTGAGATTAGGCATTTGGTAGTACACCCTCACTCCCGTGTACGTGAACATATCTTCAGATTTCGTCAATCTTTTATAAGTGGTGCTAAATTAATGAACTTAGGGTCTTCGGAGCGTTGCTATAGTAACGATTGTGGATTATATTTGAGATTCTCAATGTATCATCAGAACTATGTTGTTTAGAAGATAAGACGAGAAAGTGTTCATTAAGAAGTTGCGAGAAAAGTTTAGATTGCAGATAAAAAATGAGTCCGAATAAATTTGAAATAATGCCATTCGTAAATAAAGGAAGAAACTGTGACGAAGCGTTGTTTGGTACAGTCATACATGCAGGAATGAAGTAAATTTGTGAATCTTATCAAAAGATTGATTCGTTAGTTTTTAAGCTTCAGTAAACCGACTAAATAGCTTAAACTAACTTACCTACCTGTTTATTAATTAAACACGGTGTTTTTATGCAGAAATAAGTTGAACTACTTTATAAAACATGTTATATTATCTATATACATTTTTTTTAAATACTGTTATCAAGTATTATAGGAAACATATTTCAACCACGGTTACATTCTCAAATAAGTGAATTGATCATGAATATTCAAGCAGTCAGTAGCATGAAATAGAGTAATTAGAGTTAATGCGATGTTATGCTTAGACAACTTTCATTTCTTTCCATTCATTAACGGCGATTATTAGAGGGCTTGCGAGTTAAATCAGTGTCTCCTTCGGCGGAAATAAAGCAAATCGAATTCGCTCCATATTCCACGATCTTAACTCGTGACTTAAATTTGCAACGATAAGTAAACCTGTCTAAAATTAAAAGTGAGTTCACTGCGAAACGAATGTCCTTCAATGGATTTCCTTTCGCTGAGTTTTTTTGTCAGCAACCCATTCCATAAAAGCAAGATTTATTGTTTTGTTGTTCGAGTGTAATGGTCTAGATTTGATTCATCCCATCGAATTAGAAGTGTGGCAGAATTAGGAATCCTTGCCTTAAATGGCCTCGGTTTATTTGTAAAGTCGATTGAGCAGGAGTAACACTTGTAAGCATATTTGCAAGATGTGTCCTTAGAATGCCAGTGTCTCCTCTAGGTGCAATGCCCTCCAACGGAAAGGATCGTAGGCTGAACGGTTTCTATGCAGACATAATACTTGCTGAGAACAACGGCGAATATGAAAGAATAGGACTCAAACCTGCGACCTCTTGAATACGGTACTTTTTGATATTGTGGCGTATGACATATGTAAAGAGCTATCTTGAAGCAGCAACTTATATTACTAGAAAGGAAAGCCTTTAACGGGAGTAAATTAGTGTGAAATGATCCTCGGTAACTTGACCAGGCTACCTGGAAAGGCACTATGCTTCCTTTTCAAATGCAATTAAAACCGGTGTCTTATGAATTCGCATGTAATGCCTTCTCATGCACGATTCCTTCAAATTTGCGGCTCGCGTTGGGAAAGACGATTCCTTACTAACCCTTGAAGAAAATATACTCATCATTCTCCAGTTAAAGTCATCTAATACTGTTTTCACGACATTGACTTTGAAATTGAATATTTTCCATTACACTACGAGCCTGTAAGAATATTTTATCCATGAGCTATACTATACTTTACAAATATATTTTTCTATCTTATATATCGAAATTACCGGAACTATCAGAATTGGCTTAACATTTAGAATGAAATAGTATAATTTTCCATACTGTGAGAGATATTTAACTATTATAATCGATAAAGCCATTGATGATATTAAATTGTCACGTATTTTTATTTTTCATTGGTATAATCGGTGCTGATAATATTTCTTGGAGCCTCGATCTTGAATTTTCACTCGGGTATCCATAGTAGACCAATTGTGATTCGTTCATTCAATCATTTACGTAAGTTACCACATCTACCGCTATTAATACGTCAATTTAGTTGATGCTTGCCACGTGTAGCTGTGTGATACCTCGGATTAGTACTATTCAATCATATATTTCAATTACATTGAAATAGTTTTGGTTATTCTCACAGTATTTCTGATTTGTTTTCCCTGATAACTGGAACAAATGATTAAGCATTATAAATTACTTATTTTCTAATCTTCTCCAGATTAATTCAAACCGTGAAATACTACGAAATATCTTTTCAAAAGGAGACACTGGTATATATATATATATTGGTAATAATGCGAACGTCAAAGAAAATTCCTCTCTAGTAGATTTTAGATTTAGATATATACCCTGCGAGCCGCCAGAGGCGTATGGCAGGGGGTAGAGTAAGGACGAAGACTCATCGATTAATGTATTTTCGAGAGAAAAGAAAAACCTTTCCTCTTCAAAATTTTCTGCTTTTCAATTTGAAGTGCGAAAGAATGGAAGCATTTATGACCTAAATAATCGGAGTGACATCGGAACAATGGTCCGCCGTCGGAGAATATTCAGGACGAGACGGAATATCCAGGATTCAAACCGCCTTTCTTTCGAAAATCCCACGCCGTTGTAGATGGAAACTTTTACATAACACGGCAAATATTTTTGGAAGATATCTTTCTTCGGTAAGACGATTCTTTAACGGGAATCCCGCTACACTTGGGAAGCATCTCTTTCCCACCAGAACAGTCCGTTGCTCTTGTTCACACAAGCTCAGCTCTGGACTAGTTTTGCTTCGAAGCACCGTTGGCTTAGTTAGCTTAGGCATCGCTCTTGCGATATTATGCTTTCAGGTGGAGCAACACGAGTTATAAATTAAAGGGAAGTTAAGCAACTAACGATGAGAATTGCGGTAACACTTTCTATGCTCAGAGAGTGTTTTGAATCAAGTTACAATATTTAATTATTGCTAGTGGTTGACTTCAATGTCAATTTTGAGTTTTTGAATATCATCCGACTCTGTTTGGTAGCATTAAATCTATATTCGAAAATAAAATACCTAACTATAGCATATATATCAGAGCGTACTGGTAACTTTTTGTCAACTTTTTTGGTGAATGGCTCAACCAATAATTGACTTTTGAAGAGATTGAAATTAGAGAGTTAAGTAAAGTACCGAGATACCATATTTTCATGCACGAATTTCTCTAAAAAAATTTGGATCAAGAAAAAACTTCAACATCCTGCTACAATACAAGCAAATTAAATTACCTTTTAATAAATGCATGCCTCAATCGATGAAGACATTTTAAATTCGATTAAAACAAGTATATTTTCTATCGTAAATATAAGTGAATATCGAATCCACTTTCATCAAAGACATGTTATACCACTGAAAAGATCAGATTTTGACAATGCTTACTTCTTTGGCTGAAGTCAACATGCGAAAGCCTTTTACCTGCAGGTATTTCATTTCCACGACCACTGCCGCCGCCCAAAACAAGATTCGGAGCGTGGCATCAATCAGAAAAAAGTATTTGCTTACATAGGAGGCGTTAATGGACATGTCTTATAGGTACTTTTTTAAATACGCTTCAATTCAACCATTAACAGCCAAAACAGGAAGTTTAACTGATACATCCGTGTATACTATAGTGTAGATATAGAAAATAATTTTGCTGCTGTGGTATACAAACTTTCGATTTTTTCCATTTCTTAAGTCTTTTTTACCGAGTAATAAGATTATTCAAAGTTACACGTCGTTTATTTACCATCATCGACTGAGAAATACTCGAGGAAAAATTGGGATTCGATTTTAACCCTCAATAAAGTCTGTTATTAACTTCTCTTTCTCATGCTTGGGGGTTAACCGAATGCAAGATCTCGTTGTTCCGAATAATTTCTGAGGGTTATAATGTTTGCCGTTTTGAGAAACGAAATAATTACTTCAATTTCTCATACTTATCAATTGTAACGCAGGTTTTGCTTTGTTTAACACCTAAAAAATAATTAATTTTCAAATAATCCAGGATAACATATGAAACCATCTAAAATTAGGCACTGAACTGTTGTGTACTATCATTTCTGTATGTTCCAATGTTATTATCACTCACTGAACGAATGTAAATATTTTGATTCCTTTTTCAACTGCAGATCGCTGTAATAAAAGTTTTAGCAGATAATGGAAGAGGCTGGAGAGTGGGAATTGCGCAAACGGGTATTATTAGAATACAGTTTACAACATGAAAGCACGCATTTCTACAGGTCATCCCTAATGCTCACTAACATTCAGGAATGAGGAAGCTAAAAACAAAAAAATATAATGTAAACAATATCAGACGTAAATGAGGAAAAAATGATCATACGTAAAAGCGAATAGAAAAGAGAGGTGCGAAGAGGTTCGAATTGTGGCTGAGATAAAAAGTACACGACAAGGATAGAAGTGATATAACATGGATAGGCAGATAATAGGAATGCCAAGAAGAGAATAAGATGGACAAGAATTAATGATGAAATGTTGTGAGAAATGACTTCGGGGAAGGCCGAGGTTGATGGCTTCAAAGAGAAGATCGCCCAAGGACATTCGGAAAGAATTTGAGAGTTACTCTATAGAGAAAGATTTGCGTCCGGTAAAAAGCAGATATTTTTGGACAAAATATTCATGAGTCCTGCTATAATAATGCGGCCATAGAAATGAATCGGGAAATCGTATCACTGCTTTAATGTATTGAAACAATATCTTCTAAATTCAATTGGAATTACATTTTTTTAATGTCTGCTGGAGTCAAAAATATATTTTCTCTTCAAAGAATCAATAATAAGTACTTCAAATAGCTGTAGTATGCGAATATTATAAATGCAAAGACTGTTCACTCAGAATAAAAGAGAGAATGATTTTTGTGAGGTAAAACGTTTGCTCGGATTTTATGATCAGAGACCTTTTCACGTCAGATCAATGGTTGTCCTTAAAAATGTGGCTCTGGCAAAAATCTAATAAACATCAACAATGTTGTAATGAATATTTTTGTTAGTAGTTGGTTCTGGCATTATTTTAATTTGAACGGAGTGCGATTAAAAGTCTTTACAATGTTCTCATCTGAATCTCAGCTTTAGTTGATTAGGGTTTTTCATCTGCCACTTTCAGAATAAGTAATCATTGCTTTAATAGTGATTACGAACACGTTATGGAAACATCTTGCTAGAGCCAGTCTCTAATAGATATACTGAACATTATAGTGCATCAGATATTTATCGGATTAACTTAGAAATATTCTAGAAAGAGACGGACTGAGTTCAGTCTGGATAACGATTATTTCTAGAATGATTTTAATTTAGATTACCTGACTGCAGACATTGAAAAGTACAATTTTATAAACTTTAATCCACAAGAACGAGCCCAAAGCTATATATGAGAATTATTTCTACTTTATTTCTAGCAAGGTTAACAGATAATTTGTAATTCGACAATTATATTTCATCTTTATAACTACACGTAAGGATGAAAAATAATTCAAAGTATGAACTCGAAAAATCACTTATATTTAACATGATACTCATTACATATCCCTGCTTTTTTATTCTCCATCATGCACATCTCAACGATAAGGCATATAGCTATTTAAATGTTTTCAAGTCTAGTCATCATTGTTTGCATTCTAGAAAAGCACTGCTTTCCCCGCTCTCATCGCCAGCTGAACAAATAAACACTGGAAATAAAACAAGGACGTAAACAGCGATGCAGTTGAACTAATGGAAGATAATTTGAAACCAATAATTTACAGGGAATCTCAAAGACGCAGTTTGTACTCGTAAAATCGTTTACGAGCGAGCGGACGAGGCTATTCTAAGAAATGAGATAACGTTCGAAATATTTCCCTTCTTCACTATTCCTTTAGAACTAGAGAAAGCAATTCAAAGTACATACATTTTAAAATGCATGAGAATAAACTAGTTAATTCTTCAACGCACGGACGTCGTTTGGCTGTTTTCCAGCCCCTCCAAACATGGCTTCTGCTCGAACTTACAATTCCTTTACTCAGTTTCGTATCTGATTTGGTGTGTTTGGAAGCTGAACAAAGTATGTTGATTCCTCAACTAACTTTGCCGATTTCTTTAATAGCGTACATTAACTGCTTTTCCTAAAATGATTATACATAGTTGTAGCGCAACTATCAACTTCAAATTACTAATGCAATGGGGTCCCTGCATTGAATTCCTTTTTGAATGGAATATGACAATAAAAAGGGAATAAATTTCGAATCCAACAATAATTTCGTTTAAAATAAGTATCAGACTTTTTTTACTTTTACTTATACATTCATTCATTCATTCACTGAGGATGAAAATTCAAACCATTTTCCACAAGTACCTGTCACTGACTTGAAATTTTTTATGACGTTCTGGCCATAGCGTGGAACCGCCAGAAAAATGCGACATTTGAACCTCGGTGTACCGGGTTCGATGCCAGAAAGCCCCGAGGTCCCGATTTTTTTCCATAAGGATGCATTGCGGGGATTTTCGAAAAATATTTTGAGGCGCTTCCCGGCAAATTCGAGAATTGAAATTCGAGGGATCGCTGGAAGCCGTGCACATCCAACGAAAACTGCAAAGACGTCTTCGAAGATTATGATTGGCTCGACGCTACGTCAGGGCAAATATTCTACGTGCGAAATGCACGAAAAGTTCGTTTTTACGGTTTGCAGACTTCTTTTCTTTCGCAAAATTAAATAGTAAATAATGGTGTAACAAAGTTGAGACACGTACCAAAAGAAAGTAAATTAAACGAAGATTCTTATTTTATACGTGCAATATCGTTTTCGAATCGAAATTACGAGAACTAGGGAGAAATGGACGAAACTTTTGTGAAATTTCTTCGTAGTAAACAGGGAGTCCCCATGGCGACCAAGGCGATTGTTGAATCCGAGCTCGAGCCTTTCATCATTCGAATGCACGAGGATTTTATACCATGTCAATGGTAAAGACTTATACCAGAATTTAGGAAAAGGTCGCAATCTCCTGTGGCTTGAAAAATGGCTCGTAAAATACACATGTAGAATTAGATACAAATACGATTGATAAAAAATGCAGCAAGGCTTAAGCATTTAATGTGTTTCCCTTGATAAGGGAACTAAAAAACATACCAACATATTTGTCACAATTCAATTAAGGGCCAAGCGAAGCTTTCTCTGAGCCATTGAATCTCTTATGCATCTCATTGTCAGTCGCATACAAATTATACGAATTTTGAGGACTTTTATAAGACTATCTAAAAAAGAATTTTGTGAAGATCATCATCGAGTAAAAATTTACGCTTCAGAAATATTTGTAACCTTTTACGAATCGGTCGTTTTTTATTCACATCAATTCTCGGAATAAGGAAGATATCTACGTCAGAGCGATCAATTGTGACGTCATCCTTCCGTCCGAGATTCCTCGCCATGACGTCATTTTGTTTCCATGATCCGGGAATCGCTCCGGCGGTGCTTTTTTACAGACATTTGGAAAAAACGACTTCTTCCCTCCTGTCCGTCTAGTTTTCTTTTAAAGAACTACTGCAGTCAGAAAACATAGACAAATAAATTGAAAACAATTGGCGCAACAGCGCTAAACATTCTTCCTGGCATTGTTTTATCACGATTCATTGTAATTGGTCAAATTGACTGTTAATGAATCAACTTTAAATAAATAACCATGTCACTCAAGCAAATCCCATACCTTTGGCAATAGATGGATAAGCAATGGATAATTAAATTTAAATTTACAGTTAAAGTTTTGCTCGTTGAAACTTAGATTGTTTTCCTTTATTATGAAATTAATCTTTAATCAATTTCCGCTATTTTATCTTTTTCTTACTTCCTCTTGAAAAACTCTCTTCAGCATTTATTATTATTTATCTTTACTCGATGAATAATCTTCCTTATTGCAAAATAGATCACATCCATTCAGGTACAACTGATTAAGGTAATTTTGTTTCCAAAGGAAATGTTATGATAATTTTGAATTCATTCATTCATTCTACCTTTCGGTAGGTTTATGCACAATCAAAAATCCCTATTAAGCGCCATCTTTTTCATTTCCTTATAGTTAACCCCACCCCTTATGTCATCCAACAACTTTCGTCTCTGTCTTCCCCTCTATTTTTTTCTCCTAAATCCTACCCTCAATTGCAACCTTTACCAAACCCTCTCCCCTCAATATTTGACCCACCCATTTCTTCTGACGATGTTTAATCACGTCAATTTAAGCCCTCTCCTCCCAAACCATCTCTAACACCTCCGTGTTTGTTTTCCTAATTTTGAATTCAAAAGATTAAAATTAAAAACAATATTAGACTGAGTAAATATTGGTTTAAAAAAATGCACGGCAATTACAAATCATTTCGTTTTCCGTTATTTTCTCTTATTTCTAATGACTGGATTGATATTTGAAATGTGACTTACCTGAGCCGCCCACACAACATCTCATAATGTTTCGAGTCTGTATTTATTATGAGTGCATATTGAAGCAATCTCAATTACAGCAGTACAATATTACCAAGGAAATAGAAAGACAGAAATTATATATTACTACAACATTACAACAAAATAATTAAATTTTATTCAACTGCTTTGCGGGCAAAATAAGAAAATGGGCCGACGTTTGTTTTTCTATGGCGTAAACGTTCAGAGTGATACATAAGTTTAAAATTCTTGTTTCTGAGTTTCGGTTGTTTCAAATGTTAGAATCTTTTACTCTGGCTTCGACTTCATGGTATTGATCCAATACTAGGAATAACAATACACAATGATACCACAACTTTATTACATGACCCGGGTTTTAGAAGCTTCATTGCTTATATTTTCTTCTTGGTTGCGCACAAAATCGAATTCCGACCTGATATTTTCATCACCTACGATGCAGGGCCCACAATGCACTAATAATCAATCGCAATTGCTATCTGCCATGCAGTATATACGCTTATTATCATAGTCAGCGGTAGATATATAAGTTAACGACCTCCATTAATGGCATTTAAGCGGATATTGCGTTTACTCTGCTCAATTACGGAGCAGGAAGTGAGGAGGTGTCTGCCTTCTTCGCTCGTTAAACACGCTCTCTTTTTATCTCGTCCTTATGTCTAGCCTACCTTATTAGCCTATTCTTATATCACTCTTTTTAATAGCGTGACCCAGACATTCCGACACTTATCCAAATGCAATTCTATCCTTACTGATGATGATGTGGCGTCGACTTCATCGTGATGCATCTAGGACTATTCTAAGCCTTCATATCAATACTATTTTGAATTTTTTAACAGCATTCAAACTCACAAATACCAATAATTTAATTTGAAAATTACATACGCGATAAAATTACTATTCTTCCTTTTTAACTTATTAATTTAATAATTGTTCAATAACTTCGCTAAATTACTTCACCAAAGAAATTTTCTGTTCTATTTCGAAGGAAAGGGATTTTTTTGCAGATTTCATCTTGAATCATAGCAATTTAAAAATTAATGCAACTTCTTTCTCACTCATTGGTAATAAATTAAAAGTTGATGTTCGAGAAAAGTACCGAGGAGCATCGAGTGCTTTGGCATTGATATCATCAGAATATCCCAAGGCTATGTTTACTTCACGAATAAATCAGTCGATTCATATGATACCTTGTTGTTAAGTGATAATTCACGTCACAGTAAAAATTTAACAGTGTCTGCCCGAGACGATTCGAGTTTCATTCCTCGATAAGCAATGCAATAAATCTGAGCGATAATTCAAAGATAATTAACCCCCGAATGGCGTGATATTATTGCGTGGCCATTGCAGAATTTATCTGCAGGATGGGATCATACTCTTTCAAGAAAACGCCCTTTAGAATTTGGCTCTAAAAGACGAGACGAAATTTATCTATCGATTTCCTTTCGCTATCGAGAAACTATTGTGAGTGTTTGAGAAAGTATAAATAAGATCGATTTATGCAATACCAAAGGTCAGGAAAAATCGATGTCTACTCTTGACATTTAGTTTGATTCGCGCGGCAAAACGATGTTTTTCTCTCGGAAAGAGGAGTTAAAAGATTACTTCATGGATACTCGTTGAGAAAAATAGTTTCATAAGTTTCTTCGGTAAAACTTCAGCAGTTACATAATATTTACTTTTTTATCCTCTTATGATTTATTCCGAACCTCGCACGACAAGAGAACTACTGTCACTCATTCACAAAGTTATGCAAGATAACTTATTTACTTTTTATCCTTAATATTTCCCTTAAGGTTCGAATCTTAATATCTCTTTAGGAAACTATTACGGTTATTTACTTAACAAGTTGATTTTTATAATTAGAACCAAATAGTAAAATGTTAGATAAAGTGAATCTTTTCTACATCATGGGCAGATCAAGAAACATGCCGAGGCAGACATCACAATTCAAAAGATAAACTATAAAGACAAATTTATTTACATCAAACCCCAAAAAAATGTACGAGGCATGCGACCTAGGTTTCAGAGCGTAGCTCCGATCAATGAAATTAGAGGTCACGTTGAAAATCATAAGTTGTAATAGAGCGTGGAATTAAAAAGGTAAAAATAAAACAAATACAAATATAAACGTAACAATTAAGATATAAAAGACTTTATAAGTACAGTGAAAACTTTGATCGGTCGGAAATAGAGACGCTTGAATGGAATCTGCGCTAATTCGCATCCCGGATGGCATCCCCCAGTCTGCACCTCCCACATCCAGGAAACTGAGTGAACCGCCGAAATGACCATCAAACTTTATATCATTTCCTACATCATCATAGTCATTCGAAGTTCAACATACCGAAACGCTGTATAGTGACACCTCGACCACAAAATGATTCTACTTAAGAATTCTTCAGCGAAATAAGATTTTTCTTGACTCTGCCGTCTAATATAGATTCGGCTAATGATTATTTCAGTGGACGCGAGAGACAGTTATAATGTCTAACTTATTATCGTTAACAACAGCGCCTTTAAACCGATATCAGGCTAACGAGATTACTTTTATAGTTAACCTTTTATCAAAAGACGCACATAATCAACCATTAGAATGGTTAGAACCTCATCGTTGTTAGTCTAACACCTGCCAGTAATACCCCCTACACCGCCAGGGTAAGCTATAAGACAAAAACAAGGTAGTCAATACCCATTATTTTATAGTAGCAAAAGAGTCTCCGTTCTTGGTAGTGTTAGCACGTAGCGAGTGGCAACATAGAGTAATTAGCATTTTGATCGAAGAGAAAGATTTTGGAACGAATTAAGTTCTTAGGCTGTGGTAACTCAGTATTTACATTCACATCAAATCACCTCACGAAGATTAGAAACAGGGAAACCAGCAAGAAATGGCAAAACGATAAGATGAGTAAAAACCAAACTGTTGGACGGTGTTTTAAGTTCATTAGGAAAGATTACCTTCCGGAGGAAAGATCATGCGTTTCCTCATCCAACTCTTTCTGCACGGACGACTCTCCCATCAAGTCTATGGAGCGAAGCGTGTGTATCTAAACGAAGGTCAGTGGCTTTGGTTGGGTGAGTATGGTTTTGGCAAGAGCAGAAAAAGTGGGATGAAATGGTTAGAGGAAGTAGACTGGCGGAAACAGCAGATAAATTGACCACTAATAAACTCTTGCTTGCGGTTTTCATTCCTCCACTGTATTTGAGGGTCGAAGAGAGAAATCCTTACGATGAAGACACATTTGGAAAAATGTCCTCTTCTTTTGCGGTTCGCTGGGTAATTCTCAGAGCAAAACAAAGGAAAGCTTTTTATTCGCAATGACGGAGAAAGGAGTCGCCTTGGAACGCACTTTTCGAGACATTTCTGTACGCTAAGTTGGATTCCGCGTCTTCTTTATGTGGAATAATTTAATATGACGAACAATTGCGGACAATCTTTGTCTACCTGTCTAACCTCAAACTCTTCCGTATTAGCTACCTCCAGCAAAGAAGAGGAAATTAGACCCGCTAGGAGGGATGTGAATTAGTTGGCTTTTTCCCATAACTCAGCAAGCAAGAGCAGAGACGGCTGTGACAAAAATCCACAGGAAAGCAGCGCAATAAGGTCACCGATTAATAATTTCCATTGCAGTCAATAAGGAGGGGCCAAATGAATATAGCTATTACTCATACATCAGCAACTTCCATGCCACGAGGAACGAGACTAAGACAAAAATAAATTAAAGAAACTCTTTACCCAAACAAGAGAAAATTGAAAACATTCAAGAGGGGAATATATGCTGTCAAAGAATTTCTAAATAATCCTAAAATAATAACTAACTTTTTTTTGCTAAAATGCTTTCATTATAAAAGAGAAAGCATCTTTCAGTGCTTATCGGCGCTTATGGCTGACTTTACGGCAGAGAACAGTTGTGCTAATCCTAAGCATAGAGGAATGGTCCGCATTCGTATGAAACTTGAGAAACGCATCAGAGTGTTGGTGCGGGGAAAACGGTTTCCCTCCAGAAGGTGAAAACGGAAGAGAAATCCGAAGAAGTGCTTCATACGGAAAGGATGCGAGAAACGAAGGTTCTTTCATCGAATAAGGAACAAAACGAGAAAGGTTGCGTCGCGAGACATGGAGTCCAGCCTCAAACCCGTTACGTGTCACTTCTCTTGAACTTGGCAACTATTTCACGCACTCATTCATTACTGGCGATTTCTTTCCGTTTCGAAACTATTGAATTCGCAATGGGTTCCTATCGATCAATCATATATCTATCGAATAGTTTCAGTGATTTTGCGTTTGGAAAACATTGTTACACGAGGAGATATAGACTTTCGTTTGGTTCCTTGCAGTACCATGATAATGTAAGTGAGGTAATAGCTCATGTAGTTGTGCTTCACACAAAAAACTATCTGTCCGTTTCGTATCTTGAGGCATTCTGTAGAGACACGGTTTATCTCGTCATCATTATGCGGTATAGTTACAACATTGTTTATTTTTTCCTTCAAATTCGGCGATACTTTTAGATTCTGTTATAAAGTTTTCCTCTGAATACTAAAGTCACCAATTCAGGGACATTTTAGAATGAAATCATTATCATTAAACTCCAATCGCTCCGTCACACGCCGATGGCCGATTTATAGGGTGTCAATGTAGATATGGATAAGAAATACGGTAAATATTCTTCCAAGAAGGTAAAACATTTTCGAAAGTAAATATTCAATACGTATGTACAACCTAAATATAAACCAATCCTTATTAACCACCTCATTGAAAAAGATATGTAACTGAGGCATGGGTCTCTTACAGAATTCCTGAAGGGTAAATATAGTTCCATGTGATGTGTCTTTCCAATACTTCGTATAAATAATTCCTTAACATGAAGTTATAAAGTAAAACGCCGTAAACTTCCACACTATAGGATTTTATTGAAAATAAAATCCTATAGTGTGGAAATTTACGGTGTGTTACTTTATAACTTCAAAATGTCCTTCCACGAAGTTCGGCCGAATACGATAGAGTTAATTACTTAACATATTTATAAATAGCAGAGAAAAAATAATTCACAATAAATATTTCTTTTTAAGACAAACTTATTCCAAACATATATTAACTAAACTGATGCAATAGCAATTTCCCTTATATTTGAATGAAAATTCAGTTCTAAATAAATTTCACCATTCTCGCAAAGCAATACTTTCCGAAGGCTGAAATTAATTCATGTGATTGAATTCAATTTAAGTTTCGACGATTCCATACAAATTTCAGAATCAAATGATTAGTTTCCTAAATAATAAGTATTTTTATTAGTTTTCCGTATTGATTTTTTCTCTGGTGGATATGATAAAGTGATTTATTGATTATTTTAGTAATGCAGTTAAATAAATAAATTTCTTATAAAGTCTCTTTGATGGATGCATCGATAAACATTATGGATAATTATATGAAAATTATCTTCTGGAAATAATATGTATATTTACTGAATATTCTACTTTAATACTTGAGCGAATTGTTAAAACACATTGGTTTTCATCCAAGTGATAATTTCCGAAATAAATTTTCTTCGGAACTTGTACGATTTTGATGAAACGTTTAAAAATATATTTTTTTTGTAAATATCCACTCTTAGAAATAAAATCCGCTAAATGTTCTACGACTTGGCCATCCCGTTCTGCCGACCTTCAAACTAAGCATCGTCCAATAGCAATTTCTTTCTCCCGCTGAGAGGTTTGAACTTACGGCCAACTGACCCGAATCGAAGAAGCACTACGTCATCGCCATATGCGAGGTTTACTCTCGCGGAGGGACGAACCTAAAAGAGAGAGCCGCTCTCTTTCCCTAAGGCAGTGAGTAAATATTACGATGGGATAATACCTCGCCGTAGAGAAATGAGAAACTCGCTGGAGTATATGCAACAAGTAAACATAGGGAGACGAATTGGAGGGGTAACTATTGCTTCAGATGGCGTACTCGTGATGATGACTTTAATTAAAAAATATCTTTTAATTAAAGAACGTAATTCTCGTGACATGGAGTCACGATATCTTAATTCTAAGATTGAAATTTATACCCAACTGCTTATTTTAGTCTTTGTTTTTCCTTTTACGTTACGACCTTCGACCTGCAATTATATTAGGTTAAGCTTGAGGATATTAACATGATACTTGCTATCGCCATCTTCTCGTTCTTTTTTAACAGGCACTTGGCTACGCGTAATATTCGATTCCTTCCTATTCCCTGGTTTCTCGAGATCTATTCTCTGCCAACTTAATTATTAGATTGAAGCTTATTCCGTCTATTACTCCTTTTAATTGTAGTTCAATCACCTCTTTCGTAATGCAATGCATACTCCAAGGTCTTCTCCATCCAGTTCCCTATTATCCGTTATTCCGTTTCGAACCCTCTCAATTTTTTAGAGTGCTTCCTAAGTCTTAATTATTCTTAATTCTCTGTCACTGCTATACTTTTCTTTTATTCTACATCTCTGAATCTCCAAATTTAGATATCAAATAAATTGTATTCAAGGTATATCTTTTGAATATTAATGCTTATATTATTTGTGAAATTATTTATTTATTCCATAAACCCCACAAAAATCCATTTTCTGGACCCTTACAGTGGTAGGTATTAACAATAACAATCACGCAAGACCATTCCCTAATCGGAAAAGTCCGACTAGCCGGGATTAGAAGCTGTATCCGTGGGGTTGGAGTGATAAAACCTTTTTTGTTTGCTTTCTTCAGTGGATCGTTTATACAATACCTTGACAAGCAGAACATAACTTCAGGGATGACAGAATTGATTTGGGACACTATAATAGGAAAAAATACCCTTTCTGACAAATTGAATTCATGATACTCATTGACGCAATAAGCCCAACATCCAAGGATATTAATGAAATGCTATCATTTTGTTCCTTTCAACTTATAATTTAATTTATTTTCAAAAAATCTATCACCGTATTGCAAGATTGGGTAAGGTATTATCGCAATCTGCAGACAAGTTAGCTTTGGAAAAATAACTTGAGGAAGAAGTGTATTGTAGATGTTCCGTTAATTTGAGGAAATGTGACTTTTTCGAAAGTTTCCGTCAAAAGGATTTTCTTAATATTTTATTTATTTATTTATTTTCTAAATCCCCCACAAGTATCCATTAATAGACAATTACAGTGATGGAAAATAACAGCAACAACCGACGACACGCATAATCTTCGAATCGTTACGAGCATACAAATAGCTACTTTATGGTAAAAGATGAAATTCCGTTTTTGAGGTGCACCTCATCATGAATAAGTGCAGATGACTTGTTGAAAAAGAGTATTTACTTCAACGAATCGTAAAATTAAAATTGACTAATATTCGTTTCATTAATTTCTCGCACCTCTATACCATACACATCATAAATTATGAAAATCTTTATTTCACTCTTTCCATTCTAAACGAATTCTGAGTCACAGCAAAGCAATGAAATTTGACAGATTTATTCGAAGTGTCGTGAAAGGAATGAAAATCGTACGCAGCGTATATAGCAATTATAATTAATTGGCCATTTTCTTTTGAGTAAGACTAATGTTTTACGTGCAATAGATAATTAAAGCCGCAGCTAAGAGAGTCTTTATTTGGTAATTGTGATTGCAGCACTCTTCAAAGGATATCTATCCTTACTTAGCACAAAATGCGCGCAATTATTGAACAAATATGTAGAGATTACCCTTTATTTTTATCAAATTAATGCATCTATATTGACAGAGAAAAATATTTCAAACTGTGGTTGTTCCGCTATCATTATTTTTAATGTTTCTATAATGATCGTCAATTAAAATTTATTTTTTTAAGCACAGTGATGTAATCAGATTGAAAGGTTATCGTTGAGGGTCTACGCTTATACCTCAGTACAATGAAGAATATTTAATATTTATTTGTGGGAAACTTTCCAAAGAATTTCGCAAATAGGTGAAAAATAAGCTGTAAGGGAAAGATCTGCTTCTCATCAGAAGCATATTTTCCCGAAAATCGACTGAAATAAATTTATTTTAGCAAATTTTCCAACTTCAGTTTCCATGGAACGATCACCTTTCACATGGTAGTTTATTTCATAAAACAAATGTGCCTACTTGAATACATATTACAATAGAGTACATTTTTTAAATCAATATTTAACAAATTAGTCGTTAATTATTTTCTGCAAAGGCTTTGTTCATTGTGACAGCTAAATCATTAACTCCATAGCTACGGAGCTTCTGAAAAATATTTCTGAGAGTTAAAAGGTTTCTTAAGAAAAATATAGTTACTCCCTCTTTTATTCTCCCAGTAAAGGGTTTATGATAGCCAAATGGACTATGCGTTCAGTTTTGATGAAGGCGGTCCCTTTTAGACGTTGAATCACTTTTAAAACTATAAATTCTTTATACCGTACTATATGAATTACCCTATTAAAATCGCGGGGAATAAAAACAAAATTTTAGTTTCGAAATAATTTATCAGAGAGAAGATGAAATGTCGAGTATTATCTTTCAGTTCCAAAATTGCTGAACGAGAAGTTCAATGCTTTTTGAAAGGAAATTTGCGTCTAAACAGGATTAATGCACCCAAGGATCAACTAACCATAATTGCGTACCGACGAGTTGATAAAACGTTAATTTTCGCAAAAAGTCGCTAGTTCTCAATAAGGAGTCGGTTAAAATGATTTTTCTGTCAGAATGAATACGGGTTCTTTGAAATGCGAGTTTAAAGCATCGACAGAAGATCGCGTTTTAAAAGCGCATCTTCCTCGAAAGACGTTTCGCCTCTTTGCAGCGATATTTCGGTCGATAGACGGCCTCTAGCACCTTCATTCTCTCTCAAAGATGAATTACACGTCTGCTCATACGGTGCGATCGTTACCTGTTGCTACAGTAATTGGGTTAATACTTCACTTGAGATCGTGCGATTTCACCACTCTAGAGAGTATGACCCAGAGAGTAATAAATAGATATAAAACTGGCATTAATCTAGATTGCTTAGAAGGTGGTGCCTTTAGACAACCTCTTGAAATTCTCAACATGTAGTAACAATCACCATAGGCCTCTATAAATTACCAATAAATGGCATTCTATCTCGATCAATGATTTTCCGATAGTTATCGTAAAAACATTTTGATATCAGACTTTAGATAAAAGTATTTAAATTTTTTTTCCTCCATCCAAATATATTTCACCATACTGTACTAAGCGAAGAGATCGTTTTTAAGTACCAGTGTTGATGATGGATAAACAAATTATTTTCATATTAGTAGTCGCATTTTTATCTAAATAAATATCTGTACTTTCGATTTCTCTGTTAGCGACTTTAGCATGGGATTTTCCAGCATTCCTTAGAACGTCATCATAGTCTTTATAATTCACATATTTATATTCTTTTCTATTTTTCACATTTGATCGTTCGTCTATCAAATCATCCGAAGATGGCACTGACTTACCAGAAATATATATTTCCAGGCAAGATTCAGCCATATAGGTTATGGATGGGTAAGATACGATGATAGCTAATACCTACAATACCTAATTTGAATGGTAAAATATCATATTGGATGATCTAAGGTTGTAGTGGTTGTAACTATCAATTTAACATCGAAAAATTCAAGAAAATGGAGCAATACCTAGAAACCATGTGATACGTGACATTTAAACCCGGTGGTAAATAATTTAATATAAATCTTGAGTGGTAAATAATTAATTTCCCAAATAATATTTCAAAAATTGAGAATATAAGTATAATTTCATAGTAAAAAGAAATCGCAACTTATTTCCTGTACATCTTCGATGGCGTATGAAAAGTTGAAACCGTCTTTCGCGACCTTCTTAATTTTCACGATTTGTCCTCTTCAGCTCCAAATAACTAATGATTCTAATCTATTTGTCCCTTCTGCATGAACTCCGCTGATTCACACCCCACTGGCAAAGACCAATTCGGTCGCTTCCTACGATTATCTTATCCGTGCTGCACTCATGCACGAGGGGTCGCTGGAATCACGAATGCTCTTGGAAACGGGGTCACTGGGCCTTAAACGCCAAATGACAACCGGTATTTCCATTCGCCGACGTCTTCTTGAGCCGCAGTGGTCGCCTTTTTATCGTGCAGCCATTGTCTCATATTTGGTTGCAATTAATGTGAGAAATCATCATAACGAAGGTGTATGCTAGAGAGAAGGCGCTTAGCGGTTGCATTCCGAACACCTAAAATCCATAATCACTCAAAAACTGCTCTCACACAATTTACCCAGGATATTGATATTATTTTAAAATGAAATACAACCATTAAGTGACGTTCATTTGCGTTACCGACTTTATTATTGCTCCTAACGTACTTATGACACCAATAACAATATAAGAACCAGGATTAATCATTTGAAAAAGTTTATTTTTTAAACCAAAACTTGAAAGAGCACTACATACATATTTTAGTGGCAAATTAAACCAATTAAAAAAAAGGTTATTAGAAACAAGCTCAGAGTAAAATCTATAAAAAAATACAAAGGTTGGTTAGTGATATATATTCACGTAGGAAAGGAAGAGAACACTTTGTCTTAGTTCCACAGTAAAGGGTTGGGAACTGTGTTACTGGTTTACTGTGGAACTAAGACAAAGTGTTCTCTTCCTTTCCAATGTTATGGAGTTCCACAAAGTTACAGCTTCGTCAATTGATTTTATTATGATATATATTCAATTAGTAGTGGGTATGAAAAAAAATAACATCCTCAAATCAAGAAAAAATACAGGGATACATCTGAGCATTGGAAAGCCCAAGGTCGCCGACGGGTCGCAATTGGAAAGTTGCGTTAGTGAGATCAAAAGAACCGTTTCTTTTCTTTAGCTTGTAAACGTGGCAAATTACGGGATGAAATAAAAGCGAAGTAATGAGGGGCAATCATCCAGCTGAAGAGTTCGCGATCGTGATTCCTTCATGGCTCATTTAAAAGTCATATTCCACATTCGATGGGCTCATCTATGTTACTTTGGGGCTTCACTGGTGTTATTCCTCTAAATTAAAAGGTCTGCGGTTCTTACGTGTTCTCCCTCACTGAGGAAATGTCGTCTAGGATGTTGAAAGGAATTACCACTAGACATTTCCACACTATTCTTGTTTTATGAGGTACATTTCTCTCAAGGATTTACTTGTGCCGCATATTTCCATCCGGAGGCGAGCCTTACAGATCTAATTACAGATCTAAAAAAACCGGTATTTACAAAAGTACTCCCCCGACTTCGGTCTGAAGGGAAGATGACTGAAAGTATTTCCATCTAATTTGAATACACTTCGTGAGATAGAGGTTAAAATTTGGATACAATAATTTTTACTCTGACATTCAGACTATTTCAACGTGAATAGGAGTAGAGCAGAAGGATTAAAACGATTGTGAAGTCTCGTGTACGTTTGTTCTCTAATCTTAAAAATATAAAATGTGAATCATAATTATGAATATTTTCTCTATAAAACAGCGTGTTGCATTGAATTTCATCCGATGCAATGCGCGTCACATCGGATGCTACAGAGGGAAGATAAGTCCAACTTTGTTTCTTATCCACGTAAATTATATAGAGGATACTGTAAAGAGCAGGGTAAGATTATTTCCGGGAGACGCTCTCGTAAATACAGAGATTGCGTCAAAATATGACAAAATCCCACAAAACCACCTGAGCGACATAAGAAGCGACTTTAACACAATTTTTAAATTCATTAAATGGTTCATCTGTATTCAATATTATTTTATTATCGGCACTAACTAAAATTAAAAATTATATAACTGGTAATATTACTTTTATCATACATATATTTGTGAAAATTCCATATGATTTTTTTATTTTAAAGATCTGTGAGATCTGGATAACTCAGATTTTTCTAAAATGAATACTCAACTACCAGCGCAGCTACACAACCAAGTATTTTGGTTTCCTTAATAAGTTGTGAATATTTATCATCAACGTCCGAGAAACACTTCCTTCGTTGTCTATATATGTTTAACAAGCAACTAATATTTCCAATAAGGCCGTTCTTAAGTTGAATTTGCAGACAAAGGCTTACTTGCAGCTTCATGTCGTTAGCGATAGTGGTCGGAATGATACCTCGATCTGCATTACGTGAAAATGGGTTCAGCGTTGAAATATATCCTCCGATCCAAATAGCGGCGGTCTTCGCTTTCACTGCCTCACAGCAAGTCGTCCACAGTCGCGAGGGTCACTCCTGTTGCATTTTAAGGTCACTCCCTTCACTTGCCATTCTTTCTCTCGATTTTTTCACATCATCTGCCATTCTCTAACGACCGTCCTTCCACCGGTCACTTCCCCTGCATCGCCTTATGTAAGATGCACCGCGTCAAGTGAATCCCGGATGCAATTCGAGAGCCATGTACGGGCCAATCACGGAGATGATGTCCGGTATGCCTAGATGCCGGATGCGAACTATCTTTAGTATTCTTACTCGATAAAAACAGAATAGAAACGCCATGTTACAATAGAAACGTCTGCGCCACATTTTCCCAAGTTATAATCAGAGTCAGAAAGTCTTAGAAACGGATCTTACGCAGAAAGGAAAGTTACCATTTTAAAAATTCAAGCTGCGATGGATATTCCCTTGATCTATCGGCGCTGCATACCCATAAAACCATCAAAAGCGCACTTTATTATTTCTTTGTGTTTCCACGATTTAAAGTCCACTGCGTAAGAAAAAATTATGGGCATAAAAAATCAAAAGGCGACAAAAGTGGCCCAGTCAGCATTACTCTCGAAGCTCAAATCCAGTTTAAGATGCTGAAAAATTAAGATACCAATGTTATACGACGACAACGAAAAGGCATCAAAATAACTAAAAATATAACTTTCAAAAACATGATTCCAGAAAGGAAGCTTTAATCTGCAGTTTCAGTTTTCTAATGTTCCAAATTCATCTTGTTGCTCATCGAGCATATTACCTCAGATGTAACACACACTCAAGGGGTGGATCCTCATTTTCCTTTTTCGCTTCGCACTGAAAATTGGTAAGCGTTCATTTTAACGAAGTGCGAAGCCGTATTGCGAGGCTTCATATTTTTACCAATAGTCTCTCAAAATTTCCCCTGCAGTTAAGGAAATTCCTCCCAATATTTTGTAATTTTTCTTCAATTAGCTGGCTTATTTGCCATTTAGACACGTTTAAGTTGTTTTTCTTGCAATGGGGATGTTCATTACCTTTTGTTCTGTTCTTTTATTTATTTCAATACTAAAGTTCTCCGGGGTGAAGAGTCAGAACCGGGGTGTTCGCAATGTCTAAAAAATTATGTTCACAATTTTCAGACATTCATTCAGTAAAAGAATCATTTGAGGTGATGAGAAAGCATTCATTTCTAAAAAAGAAGCCAATTTCTGTCTCCAAGTGTGTCTGTGCCAAGCGAAAGCGATTTTTCTTTATAAATACAAAAACGTTCAGCAGACAATCATGGAGTTAATATAAAACGTTCCGTAGTCGAGCGAAGGCGTGGATGGGATTCGTGTTTGGCGGTATGAATGACACTTTCCATAGCCCCAAAGGTTTTGCAACTGCTTACGTGCAACGTCTCAAGGATTCTCGCTGCTAAGGAATGTTTGGAAAACACTATTGATGAAAGCAAACTTCTTGAAAGTTAATAATACATATGCAGCTGTTTCATAAACATTTAAGTAAACGTCAGCACTTGTGAATTCTTTATTGAATAATGGCGTTCACATATTGTGGTTGACAGCGGTACTCCTTAGAAAGATATTCTCTATCATTATCGTTGAAAAAATGCACGTTTCGATTTTTTATTATTAAAATGATTACGTCGCACGTACTTTCCGATGGTAACGCCGTAAAAGCGAAACACAGGAATCCACTCCTCCCAAAATGCCCAAAACACGCACAGCAGTGCACCAACAATCTTCATTAGGTAAGAGATGTTTAAAGCGAGAACTCAAATAAAAATTACTACAATCCCAAAGTCTTTTATATCCTATTATGAAATTCATTCTAATTTGAATCAATAACATATAACTGATCCAGATTAGATTTAGATGTATACCCCGCGAGCCGCCAGAGGCGTATGGCAGGGGGTGTAATACACCACCATTTATCCCTATTAGCATCTCTAATAGCCTGGGGAAAAAACGACCGAAAATAATTATCCGTCCTTACAATTACTTCCCTATAACGCTTCGTCGATGCCTCGATGCCTGTCGATGAAGATTAAAGTATATTTGAAATTTTGTACGTAATTTTATCACGAATTCAATTATACATCAGGGAGAAAATGATCTTGATAAACATTCCCCATCAATAGAAATCATCTAAAGTATGATTTTATCAGCTCGGCTCTCCTTTTTCAAACCAGTTCATGGAATGCGAGTGCGAACATTACTTTTGCAGATTTTAACCAATTTACCAATTACGTGTTCAAAGTAATCCAGCCGTTCGTTTGCACATTCAGTCACAAATATCTTGAGTAACAGTTGAAATCGAATCACATTAGTCTACACATTTTAATTTCCTTTTCCAGGTTGGGTATGTGATTTCAAAAGTATATAATCGAATAAACCATGCTTTAATATACTTATCTCATGTACTCATACCTCTCAAATACCTAGGAGTCACGTTTAGCAGTAAGTTATCTTTTAAAGAACATATTCGAGATGCGATAGGAAAAGCGAATAGAATGCAAAGATTAACTGGTAGAACGTTGAGAGGACGTTCATCGACAGTCAAAGAAATAGCTTACTTTTCTCTTATTCGCCTGAGTCTTGAATACTGCTGTGCGGTTTGGGACCCACACGAAGTAGGTTTAGTCTCAGATTTAGAGATGGTCCAGCGTAGAGCAGGCCGATTCGTTTGCGGGGATTTCAGGTTTGATAACAGCGTTACGGCAATTATAGAGTCCCTCGGTTGGAGTTCACTACCGATGAGAAGATCTGAATATCGACGGAAACGTTTCGAAAAGTTCATTAGTTCAGAATTTATAGACGGAGTAAGTGAAATGTTAGTGCCAGTAAGGAGTGAACGCGATCTCCGAGAGGCATCGACGAAGCGTTATAGGGAAGTAATCGCAAGGATGGATAATCACTTTTTGTCGTTTTTTCCCCAGGCTATTAGAGATGCTAATAGAGATGAATGAATAATGGTGGTGTATTAAACCCCCTGCCACACGCCTCTGGCGGCTCGCGGGGTATGTATCTAAATGTAAATATAATCAATATGAGTTACCCCGGTATCGTGGAAAGCAATGGCAGAAATAGTAAGAAACACGCTATACTTCGTACCTTACACATATTATTTTATTTTTCGATCGGTTTCGGCCTACAAACTGATGATGGTCGTGCTTAGGCCAGAGCTTAGGTCGTGAAATAAAATAATATGTGTAAGGTACGAAGTGCAGTGTATTTCTGAATGTTATTGTGCTTTCATATTTAAAATTTTGTTCTAATAGCTTAAAATTGAAGCATTCGAAAATAAATAGGTCAGTGTGAAAGGAGGTTCTCAGTTAGCCTAGTTGGTAAAGCTCTAGTTGGATAGTTGAACCCTTAATTGGTCCATGTGGGACCTCGTATGTCGGCATTATTTGTACACATAGAAATTAAAACAAAAAGACTGAGTAGAGAGTGGGGAAATATCTTTGCAATTGAAGGTTGACAAAGAAAAAACCCACGTTGCGGGAAAACATCCACAGAGAAGGGGGATGGAAAAAACCCGCGAAAACACAGTAAAAAATAAACTTGCAGAAAAATAAAAATGTTGTTAATTGCAAGAGAAAAAATAATATTTACTAATATTAAGGGGGGAAAATGGAAAAAATCACAGACATCAAAATTCAATATCCTACTACTTAATATTCATTAAAAAATAAAGGTCAGCAATATCGACTTCAATAATTAACGCCATCAAAATATGGTGACTAGAAAAAATAACGGAAATGAAAGCCAAAGCTAAAAAAACGACGAGTGGGAAAATAATCCGCGGGGAAAGGGTCAAGCATGCGTAAAGTCAACACAGGGGACGTTCTTCTGTCACGCCAAGGCCGCTAGTTGGAAATCAACATTGAGGGTATTTTAGGCTCCATTAACATAAGTAACCGACGACAGGAAGGATCTCGGAGACAAGAAGATGCGAACCCGTGACCTTTGATTATAAATTCATTATGGCTACCCTTCTTCCACTCCGGAACTCGATGCAAGCCACCCAAAACACTTCCATGGTCACGGAAGAAGCCTTCTTCCTCACCTTTGGTGAAAAGTGGGTCATGCAGACGGAATGCATGTTGGGAATGGGGAGGAATTTCCCCCGAAGCGAGACTCGAATGTTCTTTCCCGGACTAAATTAAACGCTGTCCTAATCCTCCTTAACCAGATTCCTGAGGGGAACCCTCGATCGTCTGTTGTGATATCTCGGCCGTCTCAGTGTTCGTTTTCCATGAATATTAGATGCGCTTTACGGGCAAAAGTATTTAGCCATACTCCGGAGTTCGGCAGTCTTTAAAAAATATCTTGGTAGGAACGAAAATACAATTCATTTATCACTCTAAAGGAAAAAATAGAAAAAATCCCTAAACGATCCATGAAAACGTCCAGCTAATGTAACGCTCACAATCAGATTTAAACGATAAATATTCGTTGTGAAACCTCATAAACTCCGTAGTTTGAAACAGAAGTAAATGCCCGGAACTCAAGCAACTTCCGATATCAAATTATCCTCTCTGAATTAAATGCACCTCAAATGTGGGCAAATTCCTGTGTGTGTACATAGACCACACATGGTTAACATAAGAAGTAATGGCATGTTTTGATACAAGAAGGTGAAATAATAAGAGTCTCGTTTGTCAACTAGAGCGTTCGACGTAGACAATGTTCACGTAATTGCGATAATATTCGCTCAAGATGTTGCTAATGACGAAATTGTCCGTTTGTGGAATATAATTTATCCATGTAAGCTTTCATTTGGAAAATGCGTAACAAAGATAACTCCTTCACAAGTTCGCAATTTCTCTCTAACGCCAATTCAGACGTGCCAATGTTTCTCCAGAATATTCTGGCAATTGCTTTTCGAATGAATGCATCTGGTTCATGTCCATCCCAATGCTTTCAGAAATATGAGCACATTCAGAACAGAAAACATTTACACAGCTGATCAAATTCAATAGCTGATAAGAATTTCATCTCTGGATTAATAATCGTTCTAAAATTAAGAGAAAATTTGAAATATTTCTTCAATAATGACGGAATCACGACCAACATCAAGTTTAAGATTTTGAAGCAACAGTTCTTCAGTGTAGCATGAATAAACGCCAACATAGATTGAGCACACATCGCTCCAGTTTTATAGAAGATTATATATTAACCCTGAAATAAGACAATTCAGTATCACGGATGAATTAAAATTTGTTCTAATATTAGAATAAGAATATGTTGCTTAGTACCGTACTTGTAAGTCATTTCCTGAAATTTACTGCATTTTGATTAGGTTTGCACACCTTGAGGAGGATCTGGGAATTTCTCTTGAAAACATTTTATAAACAAACTATCGTGACTCGGCAATTTATAAGCCATTGTTTGACGAAGACTTACAGCATGTCCATTCAAGCGAATGAGGAAAAGATTATAAAAACTGCTCGACAACCTTAACGGAAGCCGCTCCAGTTCCTCTTTTTAGCTTCAAAAGAAGAGATTGCAAAGTCGCTCATAATTCCATTCTCATCACCTGCAAATCCTCGACGGCATTCCATGGATGCCTTTGCAATGCATGCAAAGTTTGCGTGCTCTGCACACATATTTGGATCTTCGCCTTCGCGGAAATAAGCTTAAGATTTACCAAATTCCAGGCATACGTTTATGGGCCTTGATGGATGATATTTATTTTGTACAAAGAGTTTCGCAAAAGAAGGAAGAGATCCCACAGTGTTTAGAGAAAACTCGAACACCTGGGATAAGTTATTTAGTACATTATTCCAATCGCTTGACCTAAATAAAAGAAGGATAAAACGAAGATGAGAGACAGCAGCTTTGTAGTTCAAGATTTACCGTAATGAAAAGTATAGGAAATGCCTGGAAATTATTATCGATTAAGATTCACGGATAAAAATATAAAATAATGAAATCCATACAAATAAAATGCAGATATTCGGGCGTTTGCGGTGACCAAGTGTTTCCCAAGTTGTTGGATTTTTAGTTTACTCAGCGAATGAAACTTTTCCCTATCTATCAATCTAAACTATCTTCTCCCATCTCTTTAATGGCTGCCTTTGACTTTGAAGAGTCACAATTGAAGGAAAATCAAAGATCACATCCAAACACGTATTGAAATCGAAGGAAGAAGTAAACAAGCAACTGGTCATAAATTACTCTAGCCCTTCGTGACTAATTCAGACGTGCGTTTAAGTGCAGAAGTGTATGCCAATAAAGGCATCTCTGGGAAGCAGTGAGAATCCCTCGTGACAGTCACTTAAACAGGAAAAAGTCGCATTAAAAGGACATGTTCGGAGTCTTCGTTGTCCCTTCCATACCATTCGGCACTGCCCCCCAACTAGCGTCTCCTCTTCGAGTGACTTTCCTCACACAATTAGAAACGTTTTCTACGGTCACCTACAGAAGTATACAATAAAACATTTAATCGCCATTTAAACATTTAATTTTATTGATTTTATAAAATTTGCAAAGCTTTATCGGAGTGGTGTTGAAGTAAATATCATGAAGATAACTAAAATATATATATTTGAAACTTTATTCAGATTATATTTTTATTTACATTTATATTTGGAGCATCCACCAAATATCAAATTTTGGCGTTGATTTTACGTACTAAAATCACATTTACTCCCGCTATTTAAATTTCAGAATACATCCCTTATCTTTAGTCGCCGAAGAACATTCCATTCCTTGCAAGGATTATTGAGGCGTTAATTTCAAACCTTAAAAGCAGTGCCCTTAAAATTCATTGAATAGGAAAAGAACCAGGTCCATCGTATAATCAACCAACCTAATTTAACCAAACTAATGGCACGCAGTAACTGATGAACAAAATTAAAACAAGTTTAATCCAACGATTATTCCTTAAAGGATACTGACCTGCTGAATTTAATTTAACATAATTCAAAATATCAATGATAATTTCATCATAAATTGAAAGAGGACTCTTTACTCTTAAACTTTAGTAAAAGAGAGCAGCTTCATTTATCTAAATTTACGTTGTAAGTTGGCTTTCTAGGAAACTTATGTTCGAGATGCCCTCTAGTAATGATATACCCGTTAAACAACTGAGGAGATATTTCCGAATAAACGGAATCCCTCGCCTGCAATTATCTCTCTCGTTTTCGAGAGGCACACTATTCTTAATTATGAGATCAGTCATACGCACGTCGAAAGGTGGCCAATCTCGAGGTCATTATGAGAAGTCAGTAATTGAGGGATCGCTTTGGCCTTCTTCAGTTGAGAGGTCCAAAGACTTAACGGATCCTTTAATCACCTCGAACAAGAGGAACACTCTCGAGACTGCAGAGGAATAACAAGCTGTTCTAAGATGCTTAAAAATGAAACAAAAACAACGATGAAGCAAGATACTAGGTTGCTAAGCGCTTCATCTTATTAAGCGACCGTTAAGGACGTAGTTGAGACTGCTTTCGAGTAAGGCCTCTCTGTAACATAGATTCTCTTTAATGGCTGTGAAATCTACTGGCAGACTTTGACAGACAAGTCATTATCATCTCAGACATATATTAAAAAACAAAGCCGCGAAAATTGGCTTAGAAAGTTACTCTTATATCTACGATGCATATACTGTAATAAATACACTCCCAGCATTGATGAAAATGGCTCCTAAGTAATTACTAAATTGAATGAGAAAGAGCTTAAGAAACTTGTAATTCTGATTAGTATCCAAATATAAGAAAAACAAACAACCTGAACAAACTTCTTGAACGCGCTATTTTACCCTTTATTTTTTTATCGTATATGAATTCCATTGTATTGCTTTGAATGAATCGCTAAATCCAGTAATTAATCAAGAGAGATTAAAATATTACCAAATTTGGATGAAAAATATTTAGCATAATCTTCGAATGTCCTTTTTATTACCCCTGAAACGCTTTGCCTCGTTGTAAAGAGAAATTTCAGCACTTCATACTTCGTAACATTTCTCTAAATGTTACGAAGTATGAAGTATGTTTTTCATTGTTTTAAATAAGGAAATTATGACCGGGAAAGGATTACGTCAGCGTACCACCAAACATTTGTCGGTTGATAATGACTGAACGGTTTCTGTTGCAAGATTTTTATTGTGAAACGCACAAAATCAGGGGAGTGTTTGAATACTGTAGCAAACTACGTATTTCCAAGGAGTATAATCTCAAAGATTACTTCCAATGGCAACTTAGCATCGTAAGGCATCAAACATCATCCTGATCTAACTCAACTTAGAATGTGTTTGATAAAATATTCTGATTCCCTTATCATTGTACTTATATACTCTTTCCTTCTTGGCTAGTTGAGATAACCTCGGATCCTCATTAAACTCGAATTTGCTAGCATACGTACGTTCGCGTGTTATCTTTCGGTGTGTTACCATCGCCCATTATTCGTGTATCAACATTTCTTGCAATTCTAGATTAGCCGAACGATCCCTCAGCTGCATCGCGGAACCTCTGTAGAAAACGAAGGTGACGAAAACATCGATTCAATGGCTATTCGAATTCATCTGAAGAATCTCGACGCAAACCGCGCACGGGTCTTCTTACAATCCATCTGCACAAACACGCGCCGTCCGATTCGTCCTTGGAGATGCAGATAGGCCGTCGCGTAGGAACTGAAGATCAAATCCTTTGTGTCAGCGATATTTTCGAATATTTGCGTGGAGAGAGACACGGGGATGCGGTGTGTTTGCGGTCAAGACACACCCCAATAGCCACACCAAGTGAGATGCTCTTTTTTTTAGATACGCGAGGTTATAAATATCCTTCGGCCAACGGAACGTGCTACTGTGGCTCGGAAAGATGTTTGGGGAAAGGTGAAGTAACTTTCAAGGTATTCCCTTCCCTTGAATGCCGAATTCTTCCTCCTTGGTATCATGGACACCAATGAAATACCACTCACGGAGCGGTGAGTGATATTATATTGTGATCAAAGGTGAGCGACGAATATATTGATCGGTAACTCTTTCTTCATTTGAACTATGAGGCCAATAAATGTGCTTCAGAAACACTCCGTGGAGTGTCATAGAAGATAAAAGGAGAAAATAAACCGTTTCCACAATAAATTAAACGTAGATTAATTTACGTACCCTCAGTATCACAGCATTTTTATTTTTTATTTGATATTTATCCCTCTTCCTCACAATTGAACCCTTTCTTAATCTCACGGGCTCATTTCACAGCTTCCTCGTGAAGCAGGGAAGCAAATTATGTCAATCTGTTGACTTGACGCTTGTCACTTGTTACATTAGCGCGTAAGTGAGTCAATGGATGACATACAAATGTTATGCCATCTTGTTGTCTGAAGATTTCATCTTACTTCTTAAATACTTTATGATTTTTTTATATTCTTGCGCAAAAAAGGTAAAAAAACAACAGAAAGTTTATTTTATCGTTTTCATAAGGGATGAAAATCCTAGGTAGTAAGTATTATTTGACTCGTTATTCATATTTAATCATGTTCATACACAATAACTCTACGATTTAAGACCTTATTCAAACTTTTTTCTATGAAATTTTAGTCCAAAAAAATTTTAATCTTGTAATGAAGTTTACAGAAATATTTCGTGGTAATTTGTAGCTTATTATTCGGTTGACTTTTTTCGTTCCTTTGGATTTGGCGAACGAATAAGTATTCAGATAACGTTTTGGAGGTTGAGCACGAATGCACTGACAAACGTAAACATATTGGATTCTGATAATTTCTGGAAACTTACGAAAGAATGTTGCAGGTTTCTGCCAATTTTAATGTCTATTCTAAAAACCTTTGATATGGAAAATAATAATAATTTAGTCATCATAAGCAATCTAATAATAGAAATCAATAAATATCACAAAAAACTAATTTAGACTAACAAAGATTTCGGCTAACACAAGTATAAACAGAAGCGATTGCATTTAGCATCACATTTCCCTATGTAAACATCAGAGACAACATTGTCGATGCTGCAGTTTAATAGTGTTGCAAATCAATCGTAAACAGCGTTAATTTGTTAGATATTGATATCAGGAAGGCAAGAAAATGGCATCTTGAATTAATGTATCTTGGAGTGTTTGTCATTCAAACTCATTAACGAATCCATATTTCGAAAATTGAGTGTGCCATTCCCGTCGAAGTCAGAAAATAATTGCTAACTTCGATAACGAAAGACGTTGCTTCATTTTGTTCCCGCAGAGCCGTATCACAGTCATTTATTAGTCTATTAGTTATGTCCCTCGAAAGATTTGGGCAATAGCATGAAAATGAGGTGACCAAAATCTAGTTATGGTGTTCTCCCCTCAAATTCTAGCAAATAAATTTCGTCATCCGCTTCAGCAGATGAGGAAGACTGCGTTTCTGATTTTCATGACTAAGTCGATAATTACCCAATTAGAATACAGAGTCGTATATCTTTCAAAGAGAAAATAAATATGACGTGAATTATTAGCACTGAAAACTCCTTTACCGCTTTCCACTGCAAAGGAAAGGAATAAATCTTTCCAAAGGAGACGACGAAGATTCGTGACATTATCATAAGTTGCAAAATTTTCGTGATTCACACACATTAGCGAAATGATTGAGGAGTTTAAATTTTCAGGGAATGATCAGCAATGACGACACTTTTATGACCACGTTCATCAATACGGCGATGATTCGTATGACTTTAATAGTGAATTTTAAAACTCAAACTCGTGACCACAAGAGTGAGCCTAAAGAGGATTGGGTTGGATTCAAGTTTCTCATATTGAGAAGCTGGAATTATTAGTTAAGTGAAAATTTCAGAAAAATCAAATAATCGAACTCTTCGTTCGTGAGGGAATAAAATCCGATTCTATGATTCCTATTATAATGGAAGATGTTATTGCAAAAATTAATATTTCGTTGCATTGTTAAAACGTGCAGTATAACCTAACACGAAGAGTAGAATGTATCTAAAGAGCCACATTCTATGTCATATTTAAGTATCGTAATTATTACAAATAAACTGTAATGGAAACAGTTAATTGAAATCTAAGGAATTAATTTGACGAAAACATTTAGTCATTGACCATAAATTATCGTGTTGTTTTTTTCAAATTTCGTTACATTTATAATCACTTACTGTGGCTCAATATCATAATTTATGAGGTAATGCGCACTTGATCTGCCGATGTGATATCTTGCTGTGACGCAGTGACAACGAATTTCCATTTAAATGATGCTCACGAGTTCCTATGGACATCCTGCGCATTTAAGTCGTTTATTTTTCAATTTTACAACGAATGTCGATCATAAATAACTCGTAAGAAAAACCTGGAAAGTGAAAATAGAGGGAATAAGAGATGATCTCACAGGAAAAGAAATCCTAGATTAAATAATGCCCGTAATGGGCGACGCTCGTCTTTCCAACTGCATAATGTGAATCTTTGTGATTCGCCGGTGCACTTAATGCAACGACAACGCGATGACAGCTCTCTCTTTGCGCGAATGATGGAGATGCATGTGTCAGCACCACTGCGTCGCAATCCATCAGAGGATAATGGTCCACGAGAGAGACGCAAAATAAAAACTGCATCCGCTTCGCCGCCTTCTGCAAATGTAACGTTCCAACGACCAATATTTGCGAAGAGAAATTAACGAAACGAAATTATCCTGCGAGTATGTCCCAAGGCTGATGGGTCACAGAGATGAGTCCGTTAAATGCCAAGGAAGGGTTGCATCAGATGCGGGGGAGAGGATCTTCGATCGAAGGGAAAGTTGGCAATAGGAAATCTCACAGATTCCCACGACATCCTCGATGACGACATACAACCAAAAGTTCTTCTATTGTGGAAATAACTTATGATCGATTCGTTTTTGTGTCTTCGAATTTCATTCGAAACTTTGAGAGAGGAAAATATTCATCATTTCATTTCCTTTGTTCCCCTTTTTTTCTAAAATTTCCGAAACAAAATTTCTCCTGTATTTCTACGCCTTTTACTACAACTGTCTGATAATGGTTTTTGTTCTCTGCGAAATACGTTAGCTCATAAGTATTTCAGCATTTTCTATGCTGGTGTTATTGCTATAACGATTGATTTCACACCTCGTATTAATTTACTTTATACTTTACTTTTATGCCTCCTTCACGAATATTTGTAACGCCCTTGATTTCCTCTTTATGCTCCATCTTCTCCAAAAACTGAGTTTTATCTCAGCAGAAAGCATTCATTTTTACTGACTCTTTATCACTACACTCAAAATATGAACGTTTTTAAGTAACATTGTTTTCTTTCCATAAACACCAATGTATAAAGATTGTAACACATAATTGTCGTTGCTTTCGATGGACTTGATGAGCTTAAATCAATTGTAAATAACATACCTTGCAACACAATAATTCTTCATTGAAAATGTTACGCAGTAAATCTCACGGTTAACTTAAACATCAGGAACTCCCGTGTATATTCATTTAACCAATAACTCCAAAACCTACCGGTTGATGATGCCAGACTTCGTTAGTACATTTCACCCAAAACACAAATTATTTAATTTTTTATATTAATTCGATATTAAAGCAAATATATGAAAAGTATAAGGAATTTTTCGAATAGTCATTTATCTTATTAGTGTAATATTATTTGATTTTTATGACAAAGCCAGAAGAGAAATTCATAAGTTTAAACTGATGATCATCTCTTGCGTATGCGATACGCAATGCTTCATAAACACTCCTACTAATAATCATCACTCCGTCCCATTCCAAGTTTTTCTCGGTCAATCAGTGAAAGCTTAACATCATAATTACGCGACCCCTTAGGATCTGCTAATTAATCAGGTTTCTCATCCTCATCAACATTTAAGACCTCACTGATAATCAGCACACAAACATCGATTAAGTACGAACTGTAATTAAAGGTTTTGTATCTACTATCAGCTAAAAATGTTACAAACTCTTTTTTATTAGGGCATCAATTAAGGTTAAGTATTCTAAATGTATTTCCTTCTTCTTACTAAACATACGGTGTAGACATATTCCTTTGCCTCTTAACGAGTTTCATTCTAGAATTTCTTGAACTTTAGTCAGAAAAAAGGTCGTTTCAGAGATTTCGATGCCTTTCGATTTCATCAACACAAAATTCCGAATTCATGAATTGCTGATGAAATGATTCAGCTGTTCCTCGGTTGCGATATACTTGCAGGATAGAAGATCGCTTAATTGGTGAAAAGCATTCTTAAAAATTATCCCCAACTATTGAAGATATGCTTTTGAAACGCCATCGCTTTAATAGAAAGATATCGCGTACTCCAGGATAAGTCAACCAGAAACAGACCGAAAGGAAAGATATATTTTATCTTATACATGTGGTCCGAATGTGTGTCTTCCATATAGAATGAGAAATGCAACGCGGTCGTCGAATCAGTGGTAAAACTGAGTTACTTTTCCCCTGTCATACGTCCCATGCGGTTCGCGAGGTGTTTGAGTAAATAAACATTTAGTTTTGCTTAAATGAAAGCACAAATTTGGAAGAAGTTGATTTATTGGATGGAAGGGGAATCCAGAGTATCGGGTGGAAATAAGAGAATATTCGAACCGAATATATGCCACTTGGTCGGCAATGAAAACCAATAATCATTTATAAGGCGTAAAATCGCAATTAGACAAGCAAATCGGTGATTGTCGTGAGATCAGAACCCAGACCGAAAAAGTCAAATCAAACACCTAGATTTATTTTAGAAAATCAAGCCGAAAATGAACGGTTTATAGATACTTTTGGTCTACGTTAACCTTTACAGATGAATTTCCTTTGAGAAATCGGTTATAACCGAAAATGAAAAAACATAATAAAACGATACTCAGATGAAATTGCGCAAATCCTATTGGAGAAATACACGCGAAAGAGCACATATAAAAAGGAAATAAAGACCGTGGAAGAACAAACTATCACTTGGCTTATGAAACCATTCTCGTGTCTGGTGAAAGGATACGGAAACCAATTCGGGGAGGTAATGGAAATGCGGATGGAGCCAGAAATGAAAAGGATTGTTTATTCTATCTAAACATGAGGTCACCATGACGACAAAGGATGAAGATAGAGATCGACGACCCGTCAGCAAACGCATGCCTCGTTGTCTTTCACGGGGTGTCGCCTGTAACGCCTGAGACGCACTGAAATTTATTTAGGAGATTTGGGATTGGCGTCACGCGTGCATTCGTGATCACAAAGGGGAAGAGCGGAGATAATTTGGAATGAGGAAAGGAGATGAGAAGATAGAAATGGGAAGCATTGCGAGGGAGAGTAAAATAACAAGAAAACGGGAGAATCAAACACAAAAGCGAAAGATTCTGCTGCTATAGTCATACTCGTATCTTCGAATTAAAATATCTATATTCCATTATCGCAGTCCTTTTGTCGAACATATTGGTTATTTAATCTAGTCATAACCTAAAAATATTTCATGTGTGATATAAGTGAACCATTATAAAAATTTGCAATATTTATTCGGTAATAAGGAAGGACAGAATTAATCTAATTAGGTTAAATAATTTGGTCAAGGTTGTTCACACTAAACTGCTCGACCCTATCTGCATTGAAAATGTATTGACTTATGTAATTCGAAAGCACTTCCTTCAATCACTAAATTATAAAATAAAATATGATAGTATAACTACTAAATGAATAATAAAAAATAGTCATAAGAAGTCATTTATATTTTCTTGTAATTCTCCCATGTTATTCTTTTAAAATCTGAAACCAATTGGAACTTACCGACAGAATTTAAACTGAATCGAATATTTATTTATGCACGCAGTTGGAGAGGAAGAATAACTTTAGGACGATTCTAAGATTAAAACTTAAATGTAAACTCAACGATATAAATTATGGCTGGAACTTGAAAGTGCAAACATCAAAACAAATATCAAACAATAGCACAAGATTTTTTTCCTGAAACATTCTTTACGTTGGTTCTTTTACAACGCCAACTAAATTTTCTGTAAAATTTACCAAACGTTAAATAGTACTTTTTGAAACCGCATAACCACCACATATCAATAAAAATGTGAACATTCAACTCAGCTTCGAGACGAAATCATAAGTTGACAATAAAGATAAATAAACTTTGTTACTCCGGTAACTTTTAAATCACAACGAGAGGGAGCCAAAGACGCGGTTTTCGGTGAAAGGGCTCGTCAACGGGTGAATAAAACGCATATCTATGCACTCCATCGTTTTACGTATACAATTTGAGTATAATTAGGCAAAAAGGAAAAAAGAAACATTTATATGACAATAACGTAGGGAACCAATGCCATATGGTTATTCTTCAAAGTGTTCCATTGCAAGTCGGAAGGCAACTGTGTTACATTAACGATGAAAAAGGATATTTGAAGCTCGCTCATGACACCAAAGTGCTGGTGGTCAGACCACAGGGTCTGGACTTGCGAGTCCAGTATCACTGCAGTTGGAGAAAAAAGGCACGAGTTAAAAACCACTAAAATTTCGTACATTCCGAGACTTGGAAAAATGAAGATAAAAATAAGTGACACTGGGTTACGAAGGTGCACGAGAGATAAAAGCAGAAGAGGAGGAAATAATATTCCGAGAAATAAAGCAAGTGATCGTGTTGGAGTGGTGGCATCGCATTCCGTGCGTGTTGAATCTTCATCATGACCATTCATGGTCTTTGAGAAATATAATGCAACATACAAATTGTTATATTCTATCAGCTATGGGTTTTCGACCATCTCTTCCATCATTGTTTCTAATTTAGATATGTTTTTATTGAATTCAGAAAGTTATTATTAACGAAACTGCGAGAAGCAAAAACTTGAAAAACTAAGAATAATGAACAATAATTCATAATTAGCGACTTATGGTCATTGTTTGCAAAATTCTGGCACGTTTGAAAAGAGGGTACCTATAATTTATCTCTCAAAGTCTAAGAGATTTTGACAAAAGTAAATTAATCTATGTTAAATAAACAGCTACAATCTTGAACTAAATTTTTCTGGTCTAAAGCTAGAAACAAATATTTGCAGACAATAAGCAGAGCATTTAACAAAAAATAAATTCTAAAAACAAACATAAAATAAGCGAATGCAGTCTATCAGAAATATTTTTCGGAAATTTATTTATTCTCGGGTCCATTATGAGCTGAATATATTTTTTAGAAACCTGAATAATTCTCGAATCCCATTGCTCCGTAAAATTACATCGTTATCAAGAAATTGAAATACTCTAAGTATAAACATTGATACATCCAAGATTATAATTTTTCTCACAAATAATGGAAAAAACGTCGGAAAATTCGCAACGTTTACCGCAAATTTATTGCTTTCCTTAACGTGCATAGGATATCCTTGTCAAAGCAGTTGTAATACATGTATGGTACGTGCACCGGATCCTTCACAAAGAAAATGCTCTATTAGTGCGAGTAATAACATTTCCTAAACCTGCAGGAAGTCCCTCATTGGCTTAGGCGGAGTACAATCGCGTGTATGATACCTTCTCTAAACGCAAAAATGCCACTGGGAAAAGGTTTGCAAAGGAAAAGTAAAACATGATTTTTACGTCTTTACTCAACAATTGTTCCTAGACATCGTTTTACGGCGAATACAAGGGAAGTAGCTCTTGCAAAAGCATTTGTAAAAGTACTGTAAAAATAAAAACACTGTATCTTCAATTTACTGGCTCGAATATTACCGTTACAATATTACCATCCGCGCAGTAACGAAAATGTTTACAGATCTCTGACTTGACTTAGGGCTCCGTAATTTATAAATAAAATCGACGGAGCGGCGATTCACATTGTAGTATTTCATTTCCTGCTCTGATATTATTGCAGGAAAAGAGAAGCTTCGTCGAAATAAAAGTCGACCCTGATTTAGCTGTTAACGTTTTCAGTATTGCTTGAAATCACCGTAATAATTACGGTATAGTTTTCTTGTTTACATTTTCGGGCTACTTTTGAGATAAAGAAACGTTCAATTAAAGAGAAATTTACACAGAATTCTAAATTAAGTTCTTAAATATTGTCTTACGTTAGATGACACTTAGCGATTATTTACAACACAAATTTTTGGTTAGTTATTCTCGGTAATAGTGTACCATATTTTTAATTACTATCCTATAGATAATTACCATATAAGGTAATTATCTAATTTTTAGGAAATAAAATATTTCCCTCAGATTTTTCTCTAATCCAATTTTTTCAACCATTGTTTATGTCCTTGCCTTTGTATTATTGGATCGGAGAAAAGATTTTCTTCCATCAAATTTTCACTTCTAGCCTCGGACTTAGTTCTAACAGAGAGGTTAAAATTCCATGGATAAGAACCGACATGAAGTGACATTCAAGGTAGTGCTTTGTATTTGAAAGTAAAGAAACTGACAAATAGATACCAATGCCAAGAGCTTTCCATAGCGGAGAATCTCCTGGACTTGCCAATGTTTACGACAGCTGAGAGAGGAGGCGTCTAACTAAACAAAACTAAAGTGGAATTTGAACATTCCGATGGTAAATATGCGGATGAAAAGGGATGCTCGTTTGCAAGGAAATGTTATGCTTGGGCTGGAAAAACACAGAAGGTCGGAAAACACGTTGAATTTCAGTCGAAAAGAATTTGATAGTCCGGGAGAGGAGGATTGCTGGATTGGCAAAGGGCAGAGGATTACGTGGGGAGACGAAGGAAGACAATTTAGAGGACTCGACTGGGCGATGGGCAGTGACGTCAGAGGACCTTGAAACGGCCGAAGAGAGAGTGGTATGCGAGAGGGACGGAGAGAGAGATGGGGAGAGATGGGGGAGATACGGGAAGATGCTATGGAACGCTGACTCCCTTCTCAAAAAAGCAGCGAATTACTTTTCGAGAAACAGTGTCCGATAACTCGCAAATTATATTCCTTTCAATTAGTGGATATTCGTGTGATGTCGATGCTCGAACGTGATTCACTTCGGCACACTGCAGTTTGTTTCCTTCGATTTTTCAAACTGATCCATCGTACCTCTGTTTTTATGAATTATATTGTTTCCGGTAAAACAACTCGCGGAAATTTCTCGCTCACCTTTTTCCGCATCATCCGTCCAGCGTTTTATCAGCGTTAATTTCAGATTGAAGCGTGATAAAATTAACAGCTAAATGACTCGCAAATTCATCCAGTAAACATTCCAAATAGCATCAGATACTGGTTGACCTTTTTCGTATTACATAATCAGGGATATGCTCATAACCCAAAAGGGACAGAAGAGAAAAATATATTGCACAGAAGTATCTCCTAATTAACTTATTTGTTTGTGAAAATCTTAACACTCATAGAATGTCCTCTTTTTAAACCATTGAATAATTATAATGTGCACTATAAATCAAATTACCATTAAACACAGTTAAAGGGACCATAGAGTGTTATATGTTTTAAAGTTTACCAAAATTTCATAATTTATTTCAAAATACAATTTTTCCTTTATCTATGATTGCAATAGAAAGATTTATACATAATCAATACTCGTCAGGTATTCATCCTTCCAAACAGTAAAAAGACTTCCAAATTTTGCTTTTTTAAACAAACAAGGAACAGTGTATGGTAATATACAGAGTATGAGAAACCGATCTTTAAGATCATTAAATATTTTCGGGTAGAAGAAATGTACATTCTTTCCTTCTCTTACAACACAGAATCTAACCACTAAGGTGTGCCTGAAGTTATAGACGTTCCTCATATAACCGTTTGCTTGAGAAATCAGTGGTTGAAAGAGTCCTTTCCAATCTCAAAGACAAGGAAACAAGAATGAATTGATTATAAATTTATAAATATTTTAATTGACTCCTTGAAGCTGTGCGCATATCAAAGGTCCAATCAACGAGCTTACTTCCGAGAAGTCCCAAGTTTCCGGCAGTCCTAGCAAAACGAAAATGAAAGAAACAATTTATAAACCGCATTTAAGCGACACACTTTGTGCGCTTCTTTTTGGAAGCGCGAGGCCTCTTTTGTCGCTTCGATGGATCGTCAGCAGCAAAAAGAGCATCTTCTTGATTCGAATGAGTAATTCCGAAGGACTGCTGCCAAAAATTCGATTTCTTTCGATACGAAAATTCAACCATTTACAGTGCTTTTAATTCCCTCTCAACGAGAACAGAGTTGTATGTAAATGATAGTCTTCGGTGTTTCCTGATTCTTCCCGTCCTTCCAGATGCTCATTTTGCTCCTTTGTTTCGCAGATAAATTTAATTGCCTGAATTTCTTCCAACATAATGAAAATTAGTTGTAATAACTGATAGCAAATGAACTACTTGCTTAAGATCGCTTCAGATGTTCCAAGTTTTGTTGCGTGGATTGCCACCTAATCTGAGTAATGTCTGAGAAATATAACATACGTTCGTAAAAACACATTAACTGCTGATTTGTATCTTTAGAAAAGACATTAATGCTTGAAACACTCACATGCTGACGAATCTGAAATTATCCTTTTATTCTGAGACAGCCTATTGCACGTGTGTTCTTGTTGTTTTATCCTTCAAGGACTTTACCCTTCATTACTTTAAATTAATAATGACTTTGGATGAAAGATATAGCTTAAATTTATTTCCACATTCGTTAAAATAAAATAGAAATAACAAATTTAATTAACTCAATAATATGATAAGTTAATTGTACTTTATTTTTAATTATACGAGAATAGATTTATCTATTTGTAATGAAGTTTCACATAGTGGAGCCCTCGCTAATAGATTATTCCTCTAAAAATAGGAATTTACCTAAGCACAACCTCAGGAATATTAAAAAATCCACCAATTAATAACTTCTCTTATTCCTGCTGATAAGCACCCAACAAAATACTTATATTGGCCAATACTAATCATTTATGTAAAAGTAGAGACGGCTTAAAATTTAGATGCAGTTCTATTATTATCTTCAAAACTACGATGATTATGTATTTACTTAGAGTATGTAAAAAGTCCCCATGGAATGCGCCAAATACATAGTTTATCAATTGAATATTAAAAAGAATTCTTTATGTTTTATAAGAATTAATTTTTGTCTTAAATAAAATACTGAGGTATAAACTGGGAAAAGGCAGAAGAAAGTCTTATCGTATATTTATGGGCTGAAAAACTGTTTGAATTTTACGTTGGCTGCTTCAGATATCATTCCCATCGTCTCATTTTTAAACACCTTCTCACATGAATTAAGGAGCGTCCATAAATTCTCGGAAGAGATACAAAGTTGCAGAATAGTCAGCTCTACAGTATAAATCACTTCTGCTGTCCTCTCCAAACAGACCTGCAACTCCGCTCCCAGTTTTTACCTCCGTTGAAAATTAAACCCTTAAATTAAATTACCCTTTCGTGCTCCAAACACGTCTCATCCTTTCTAACACGAGTAATAAACTCAGCGATGGTGACAACCGTTATCGATGTCGCCCGTGCGCAAATTTCCCTTCTTTTTAAACCGAAGCGAAAGAGTAGTGAATCAAACAAGCGCACACGGACGACCGTGTCCAACGGCAGATTCCGGTTTCGTAGGAAGGAGAGGTGACGGATTGCAGAGGAATGGCAGCTTACGTTTTGTGTAGATATAACTTTCGCAAACATCTTCCTCCATTTTTACTTCAACGATTGGGAAAATTCTTTCGAATCCCATGGACCGAAAATTCGGGAAATTCTTGCAAATCATCGGAGCGAAGTTTCGGTCCATCGACTTCTTAGAAGGAACCGATTGAGTATTTTTTACAATAATTATAAATAAGAAGTCTATAATAAATGTATTATAATTTCAGAGAAATACAGTCTGATAGACTCAATTAATTTGAATTCGGACATTTTGCTCTTTCAAATCTCTAATCTGTACATGATTTCTATCCTCAGTACATTGTGCTCTAAATACCCGAAATCAATCTAACGCACTAAAAACAGAACCACATGCTATTTTCTTAGCCACCGATTCAAACTTTACTTCCAGAGACATTAATTTAAGCACGGTTCCGAAATCGTCTAACTTCCATTTTTCATTCTTTGAAACCATGCGTCTGGATGAAGTAAAAAAAATGAAACCAGGAGGTTACTTTCTGAAAAGCTTCGAGTAAAAAATAATAATGAACTTAGATAAAACTAACTGGTTAGCAAAATAAATCAACTTAACAAGACGTAACAGTTCATTCATAGCTGCTCAATTACGTACGGTAAATAAGTAAATTTATGAGTAAAACGTTCTATTACAATCAAGGAACTCTATTTAAGGTAGGATGAACACTTTATTTTAAATTAAAGTCGTTAAGACCCCAAGAAACCTCTTAAAGTTAAAATTTAAACAAAATGAATGGTTATATTCACGAGGGATAATTGATTATATCTTCAGTTTTGTATGAAAAATACTGAGAATTTTAAATAGTTCAAATTTACAGGAAGTAGTATTCGAGAGACTAAAAATAACAAGAAAAGGAAATAATCTAAATTAATCGGATTAAGTCCACATAACACTTAGAGAGCAAATATAATACGTATTTGAAAATACCATTATCACTATAATCAAAAATTTATCCTAGATCTCAATATATTTCACTCACTCCGACGCTTAAATACCCCTAAAATCATCATAATTACTTAAGATTTTGAGTCTGATTGCACAGCTACGCTTTGGACGGCATTACATTCTTCATCGACGTCTTTCACAAACACGCCTCATCCCGATGATGTCCGGAAGATGATGACGAACAATATACATAAGACACCGGTTTCGGAAGACTGGAGGCAAAATGGAGAATGACGCGAAAAACAAACAGGAAAGAAGGTTGACGACCTTCATAAATATGCACAAATTCATTGTCAGGGTAATCAACTTTTTCGGAATACGTAATATGCTCCGTCGATCGAATTTCAATGAACTATTTAGTTTACATCCGTCGACCTTGCGCTGCGCGGTTGAGGCCTTTCTCTAATTATGATGTAAAAGCAACGGATCAAAATAATATGTGATATTCTACAAAGTATTCCGCCTCGAAAGTAGGAAATATTGCGCAGAACTTCTTTTCAGGACTAACGTAATAGTGATATAAAGCCTTCTCTGTTATGAAATATAAAGATGCATATTATTCAGGAACGAACATGTGAATTGAATCCTATAAAAAACAGACGATCTGTTTATTCACTTTATAGTGTACGACGAAGACGAAAGTTATTGCAGGCGTTTTTTTCTTATTTTCCTCGTAGTTAGTTTGCAATTAAAACTGAGGGGAGAAAGGAATAGAATAATAATGTTAATCAAGAAAAAATTATCTAATACCGGGGAAATTGCATTCAAAGATACATTATTCCAATGAGATATTTATTCAAAATGAACCACCAACTTCTTCCAATTGATTTTTATCCATCAAATAAGCGAATCGACGCAGTTTATAATTAAATGGTATATCCCACATCTGTGTCTTCAATCGCCAAGATCACCAATGCTTGTGCATCAATGATCATTACATAACAACATGGATAGCTCAAAAATGGCTTTTTAATTGTTGAATATTCAATTAAATATCAGTTAACTGATATAGACCAACTTGTTGCAACTAATCTAGTTTCTCGCAAGTTTATGAATGACGAAATGATCTCGTCGACAATAACAAGGTTCAGAAGCCTCGGTTTTACTAACATCGAATTACATAACTCGGGGTAGCAATCTTTCGAAACCCTTTCGAATTCCGAAAAGAAAAATAAGTTTCATTATCTGTCTGCAGAATCAACCCAATCGGAGGTGTATCATCAAAGCGATCTTCGCCGAAAAAGGGCGATGGCCTCAATTATCCCCACCAACTAAGGAGGCGAACGGCGAATAGAGAACTGCCGGAGAAGCCCCGGAGTAATGCGTACAAAATTATGACCCCCTCGGCAGACTGACGGGCCGTAGGCTAACTTCGCGGAACTACAAGCCATTGTGCTACTGCCCCTTCGCGTTAGGGAAACATCAAAAGGCATCGGAATGTATTATAGTTAGCTAAGAAGTAGCAATTTGGATCACAGTCCCAGAAGCAACCATTTACATTAGCCAATAAAACAAAATCGAGGCACACAAACAATATTAATACAATCACGAAAAAAATGACGGCAACGTAAAGTCGGATTTGGTTCATTTAGCACAAATGAATGCGATACATCTTACGCATTGGTGTAAATATAAAACGAAGCTACATAAAAAATTTATATATCACCAAAATTATTGTGTTGGAAAGGCTCGTGTACATGTGTAAGCAACGGGCAAATGGAAAGCAGTATTATATGTGCGCAAGAGGTATTTTTTTAATTATACCAAATTGGTTTAAGATAATGCGAATAACGGACTTTTTACAAAGTGGGCGTAGGAATCGAGGCTCCGCCATAAGGTGTGTGCCGCTGAGAAGCACTTCCTTGCAGAGCGGAGACGCAAGTGAGCGGTTGTTCAAGAGTATGTGATTTGGCGCGTGAGGAGGATGCCGACGGGCGTCGTCATAGAGATGGCAAACAGAAGAAAAAAGCCATTCCAACACGCTCTCCGCCATTCCGAAATTAGTTTCGGAAAAATTTTCTTCGGAAGGAAGCTTTCGACAAAAACGAACAAATGTTTATCTGTTTTGTCTGGGTGTTGATATTGAGAGCGTTAATCTTTATTCGCGTAATAAGTCGGGTGCCGAGTTCAAATCTACGAGAAACACTCGAAGAAAGAGAGGATTTCTTTGAATAATTCTTGTGATGAGTAATGAAAGAATGTCTTATTTGAAAAGATAATCATTTTGAGTGAATGCCTAGTAAGGAAGATCTGGGTTCGAGTCCAAGTCACGTCTTTCTTGCATTCGCGTATTCCTCAGATGTTTCATTCGATGGCGGATCTGATAGTTGTGCACCAACTTTCATTCGAATTGAGTTCGAAAATCATCGGAGAACCCATACATTACTTTCCAGGAGAAACCGTAATCAACTCATATTTTTAATGTTCGCCGCAAACGTGCGAATAATACAACTTTACTACGCGTAAAAAAGCATTAATTTGGCATAAACAATTTATCTGAAGTTGATTAATAGTTTGAGGCCTAATATTCAAAGTATCTTAAGAAAGTGGAGTGAAAATGATATTAACAAAGGATGATAAATCGAATTTCGCTAAAACTGTAGACTTCGAACTTAAAAGAACGCGGCACTTTTTAAAATAAGAAAATAATTAAAATTCAGGTGTTAGCAATGATACAGTGGGATTGAGATTTTCCATCGATATAATTAATGATTATCAAAGAGTCGTCCAAATGAACGAGAGAGTTATCGAGAATAAAATAAGTCATAAAATCCACAAATCAATACACGGAATTTCTAATGATATATTTTCAAATTGATACGAAAAGTTTGGATATTCCTCAATTCTCTAATAATAGAGTAAATAATTTTAATTGTATATTTTTCTTGTTTAATGTAATAATATTTAAAAATCAACAGTCCCAGGCGACGTCTTTAAATGCTGTGGAAAAAGTACAAATTTTGTTATTTTCATAATAATATTTAATAATATGATTCTCAGTAATCATATTCTCATTTCGAGCTGTCATTTCATTCTTGCTCAAGACATTCTGCAAGTATTTACCATTAAAAATACTAAAAAAAATTTTAATATTTGAACTTCATCAGCAAAATGTGACGGAGAAAGACAACGACGGGAAACGGGTGTATGGATCCTGAGAGTTCGTGGGAATCAAAACAAGGTGATTTTTTTAATGTTGTCGCACACCTGACAACTGATATTAGTTCATAATCGATATGGAATTCGATTGGAAATCTCCATTATAATTCTGCAGCGCCTTCCGAAGACCGCAGAGCGCAATCATGCGCATCGCCATCGCCTTCCGCGTCGATTATTCCGAAAAAAGAGAAAAGCTATCTCCGCTCCCGCTGCAAATTAGTGTGCTGCGGATGCGTCATGAACTAACCACCGACTTCCCACTCACGCGGCGAAAAAAGGCAACCGCGAAGGAATAAGGAATCCTACTTGAATTGGAAGGAAACCGATAAGGAAAAACTATCCCGAGCTGAAAGAACAGGTTGTTAATGTATTAAATGTATAATTTGTATATGAAACAGTATTGTAGCAGGTAGGAGGACTATTCCTTTTTCATGTAATAGAAGAGCTAATAACGCTACTTAAGGCATACTGATGCAAGGATGCTATTATCAGAATCAAATTTTCTTTCAAATTGAATAGTGGGGACGAAAAAAGTTGCATCTTCATAAACGATTAAAAAATGTAATATATTTTATATATATGTTGATTAATGCATGCTATATTTTTAAGATTTTATTCCGGGAGATGGGCCTGGGAAGATGTATTCGAAACAATAATTAATAGATAGTTTTTATATCTCAAAATTAGGAAATCTTTCAAAAATTAAAACCCACATGCATATCATAGCAGTTCAGCTAAATATATTCGTATTGCTCCAGAGGATGCTTATCAGCCCATTCCATATCTCTCAATGAAGACTAGAATCTTTTGAGCTCCATACTGCACATTCCACCGGTAAACGACATTACTGAATAAGGACTAGTTTCAATTGAAAAATATTCATACTGTTTAATTTCATGAATAAGGTTTTAGGATATCATTGACTTATTTTTTGATGTTGAAATTATAAATGTCCTACGCCATTTCGTCAATTGCGATTAGACCGTGAGACAAATGAAACCATTAACTACGAGTTTCAATTAAGTCACGAGCACTTAATTCACAACAGCAAGTTTGGTTTCTTTAGCAGTTCTCTGGGTTTCCATTTCCCTGTGGTTTAAGGACCCAAACAGCAACCTAGCGTCCGCTGACTATTAGCCACGCTGATCTCTACAATTGAATGAAAGCGCTCAAGCAATTGCTGAGGGGAGAAGCTGGGGAAAATCTCCCTTAACAATGAAGGAGGGAAACAAATAGAGGCGAGGAGACTAAATTGCAGTTCTCGGTAAGAGATTCTCCTACCAAGCGATTGCCCTAACGGAAAATGGAGGAAATAAGACTATGGTCGTCCATTGTGTTCGTGCTATCTGTCTCCCACAGTGCTTTACACTTCTGCGAAACAATGCGATGGACTTCCCCTAGCGGCCGTTCCGCGCCGTCACAACTTCTAGTTCACCGTGGTGAGCCATCATTACATCCCGTATCTCCTTGCGTCTTCACTCGCCGATATATCTCTTCTTTTACTTGCAGTCTATTGAAGGCTGAGGCACAGTTGATTTCCCATAGGCGATAGACCAACCATGGTTCGTGGTCTTGGGAATATATTCATCACGGGTAATTTACAAATATACCCAGGATGGCGGCAAAAGAACAATTTTCTTTAAAACTTATCTAACAGCAAAGTGACTGCATAGTCTAAGTTATACGAGCGAATATTAGAAACATCGTTTATTCGTGACAAATGCACGAAATACATAGTGATTGTATAGTATGGTTAGGTCGGGGACGGATTTAAGCGCATGCTGAGGGCCTCAACATTAAAGGGCCCAAGAAAGAACGTTTTATCGTTGTTTAAAATAAATATTCTCTTGTTGGGGCCTCAAAGCGATCCGCCTAGGTTCTCTGATTGATGAAATTCGTCCCTGTGTTTGGTGAAACGAGTTCCTTGCCGTGTTCGAGGCGAATCGCTTGCCCTGAGAGTGGTGATATTCTCCCGGATACTTACAAAATGAATTTTTCTTAATACATTTTCTATTTTCTCCATCAGTTCATATTGTAAATGTTTTATATTAATGCAATCCTTTTATCGAAATTTTCGAATGTACTTGAATAATCGAGAAGAAATTATTCGCAAGTTCATTTCTAGGATGTTCTTCAACCTTCTCACGATCCTTCAGAATATCATCTTAAAAAACACAATGCAAAACGAATTTTGGTGATTTTGTAACAACCGTGATATTTGGCACTAGAATTTCTCACTACCAACCAATTAACGATTTGTGTCTGCGTAAGAATTAACAACTTCTCTCCACGTCCTTCAACTATCCCATCCTTGATATTGAGGTTGACATCATTGATGTCACGGAGGTATTTTTCATTAAATGTTGATTTTTTGCAACAAAGCAATAGATGTAAGATCCCGAAAGAGAAACCATGGAATCAAAGCAATAGATGTAACAATAATCCCCCAGCCGTACGCCTCTGGCAGCTCGCGGGGTACATATCTAAATCTAAAGAAACCACTTATGAGACACCCCTATTTCCTGTGTTTGCCTTTTCTTCCATTGTTAGGGATTATCTAAAAATTGAGTATTGGAAAACTTTTGGCGCCTTTGATACGAGAACTAAACAGAGCATGAAGAGGTTAGAAACAGAGGACGATGTAATGTATCTTGAAATACATTATTTTGTAATGTTTAATTCTTTCTGGATTAAGTGTCAGGTAAACGTTCATACACTTTATAAAGCGTAGTTTACTGTAATTTACATCCAGGTGCTCTTTCTTATGTGAACTTGTGTTTCTTTGCAGAGGACACGAACGCCTTAGAGCTGACCGCCGTTTCAGCATCCAATGACTCGTTGACCTTAGGGTGGCGAGGGCCTCCTGGATACGAGGTCCAGTACCGCCAGGTGGGCCACGACAACAAACCAGGGCAGTGGCTAAAGTATGACAAGCTCACGGATTCACCGGAGTCGAACATAACCCTGCAAAACCTTTCGCCGGAAATGATGTACGAGGCCCGCGCCCTTCTTCCGGGTGCAGAGAGCGACGGTCCATCCGCGGCTGTGAGGGCGGAGACGGGATGTGAGTGCCAGAGGCCCTTCTTCAGGATTGGCTCCTTCAGGGATGACAAATTCTGCACCGAAAGGGCAATGCCAGATAAGCCCTGCTGCGCCCTCGTCATGTGCGCCGATTCGCACCCTGGTGAGTACATCCATAACTAACAGTATATTACGAATCATAATATGTGGGCAAAGCCTAGAAGCTGAAATCAGTTATCTTTGGCAAATACCTTTAATTCATTCTTTTTCATCCCCAACGCTCTATCCTAAGATGTCCTATTGTCTCTTACGCTGTCCATTTCTTTTCTTTCCTAAAACTTAACCCTCTAATATTACTTCAATCAAACCACTTCGTATCAGTATATAACAAAAAATATAACTCTAGCGTTGATTGGTTTGCTCTCATGTATACACACGGCATATGATCCTTGCAGTATATTCACAGTAACCTGTAAGTTGTGGTAGTTTTTTACGCATTATATTAGTAAAAAAGATAATCGAATTGTTTAGTACACTCATTCGGTAAGGATGCGACAAGGTGAGTTGTGTCCGATAAAAAGCATCTCAAAACGTATAATAAATTCAGCCACAATAAAGATAGTAGCTCTCTCTAGCTCTTTCCAAAATAATGTGCTTATCTCAGCTTATTGATAAATGTTTCAACGTTTAATAACACTAAAATTTCGCCGTAAAAGAGTCTTTGGATATTATACGACCTTATACAGCACGCACGAGCAGGACGAATCGAGTAGTACGGAGCAAGAGAATCGAAATTAAAGAGAATCCTCATCAAAGAAATCAAGTCATTTGTGTAGTTTTTATAGTGACTTAATTGTAGGAAAATAGTTATGTGAGTATTTAACCGCTAAGTATTCATCCGACGGCTCCACATTCCTTAAAACAAAGTTGTGCAGTATATTTTACCATCCTGCATTAGAAACCCTTGTTTGATTAAGAAGAACTTCTTCTAGAATCTCCAAAAGATAAAAATCCACATATTTCATCGAATCATAAAATATTCAAATATATAAATATCAAATTTCGCAACGGCATTGTGGATATAGTCTAAATATATCAGAAGCTCATCTGAAGGAATAAAAATGTAGGGGGATCCTCGTGGCTGCCAGGATATGGCTTTGAAATGGGCATTTCAGTCCAGAGCTCCGCTCAAACTGATTAAGAGCGTCGTTTGCAACAAGAAGAAAATGAAAAATTGCACTATCGAGTAATCGTAGAGATAAAGTCACTCCCTGAGGTCATTGAGCGCGAAGACAGACAATTACAGGATTAAATGTGCAATAAATCGATGTTCCTCTATTATTACACCTTCGCGATACTCGGATTATCTGATTATGAGCTGAATTAATCCGCCATTTCAATCCACTTCGGATAGAGATTCATCTTGAGTCAATATGCTTTGTGCAAGATCACTTCGATGGCTCCCGTAAACATATTTTCACCAAGTCACGGGCGGAGATCGCCAAGAACGAGTTAATCCATTTCTGACGATCGTATGGCTTCTTATGCCTCTTAAACACCTAAGCCTCGAAGATTCTTCGCCCTCATTACATTATTTAAAGCTGTCAAGGTGAGTTTATGTACGTATTTAGAGTGAAATACTTCTTAATTCTAGTCTGACCTCGTAGTTTTACCGAGCCTACGGAAACAACAAGATAGCATCCTTTTCAGCATTAAACAGGAATCAACCATTAATGCTATCATCAGCAAAAATGCCATATTTCGTAGTTAAACAAATATCATTCCAAAGATGATGTTATTCAGATAGGACAATCGCAAAACTTACCGTAAAATATATTAAATTAGAATATATAGATTATCATTGTTTAAAAATGATTAGAAATTAAATTAAGCCGAAATTGAGGCTTGAAGAGTCAGTTGTAACCCTTTGTATTTTATTACTGTGAATTGAATATTCTTCAAAATCGGAATCCGACCTTTAAGATAATTGTTTTTGAAGTTTGACTTCAATATTAACTTAAATACGCGATATTATTAATTTTTACTCAGCAATGAAACGCTGAAAACATGGATCCTAACGTGGCGATTACCTAATATGATGCTATGCGAAATTGATTTTGAACGTTATTTTATACATAATTTATGCTGAAAACCGATTAACAAAAAATCACATTGCAAACCAAGTTCATCGCTTAAAGATTCCTGACATATAAATATGAATATAATTAACTAGTGCACGCATTAAGGGCATTTATACTTAACTAGCTTCCATATTTTTACATTTTTTAATAGTGCGGAGAAAAAGTAAGTCAAACAAACATTTCTTCTATGCTGTATTCAATGAGAAAGGAAAATATTTGAATCATAGAGATAGGATAATAGGAATATCTTCGGAATATCTAACAGTAAATACGGTGCATGAGAATTGCCAGCATACGTTTGATCTCGCATGCATCGATGTTCTCCGATTGGGTCTTTTTATTGTCCGATGGATTCCAGCAGTCAATCATCGCAAAAGAGCGTGTTTCAGCCTTCGGAGGAACGCTCAGTGGTCCTCTGGAATGTCAATCGAGATGCGTCATGAAGCCGTGAAAATGAAGCAGATGGCGCCTCCGTTAGGAACTGCGTTTTGCATTCGTCCTAACGGTGCCCACTATCGAAAAAAACTTTAACGCGCCGTTAAGCAAGCCTTGGCCCCTCCGCTTATCTCAGGGAATCCACCGAGCAATAAAGCGTCCATTCTAAGCATTTACTCATATCCGCCATATCTTTATGAATGGAAGAGTGTCTTTCAGTAAAATATAAATGAATACGACTGTTTTAATTACTTTATTTCTTTTTAATTAGAGATAACGCCGAACAGTTAAACTTATTCTTGTCACCTCTCATTGTATGTTACGTAAAATGCAATGAGCAGTCATTGATCTGCACCTGATCGTACTTTTTGCGTTAAATATATTCTAGCTCAGTAAGGGAAGCACTTAAAAAATACCACACTCCTCATTTCGCCCTGTAAGCCTCATTCCCTTTCAATATCTTTTTATGCCAAGGATGCAGCGTTTAAGGAAAAAACAAGATTTCGATTTTATATTATTATTGTTGTTATGAAAAATGTTATAATTAGACTGATTGTCCGGTGGCAACACATATTACATGTTGATACATTTATAACCTACAACTACAACATGTGCAAACAATACGATAATACAGTGCATCAAATGACATAAAATTCTCAGTTACCACTTAAAACTTAGAGTATTGTATACTTTCTATTTCAAAACAATATTCCAACAGTACATTATTTAAAAAATAAAAGCATAAATATACCTATACACTAACTAATCAACTACTTTCCTTCCGTCGTAATATAAGTTTGTTTTCGGTTTCTCAGGCTTGGTTAAAGTAACTTTTCCAAAATAGTTCCTTGATTATATTAAGATAATATATATTTAACTCAAATGGGTCATCTCTTCCATAGAAAATTAAGTTATCAAATTCTCTGGAGGTAATAACTACTTCCTGGTTCACGTTTCCAGAGTTTATACATTTTAATTCGTTAATTTATTATAACAACAATTGCTAGAATATTGAATTTACGAGTGACGTATTTTCACTAGTTGGACCTTACATACACGGCGTATGGAAAGCTGCGGATCGATTTGAAGGAACCACAAAGTTGTCTTCCTGTTTTCTTCTTACTCCTTGCTACGGATGGGGGAATTGGTATAAAAAAGGAAAATATAACCAACCTCGCTAACAAAGATCCTTTAAATCGGTTTCCGAAAGGAGCCAATCATATGATTTTCCTCGCCATTACTTTGAAAACAGTTCAGTACACAAAGTATAAGACGTGCTCTCCAAACCACGCTAGTCCGTACTCTACAAGAAATGGTCGGTCGTAATTTCGACCGAAATAATAATATAAATTTAATCTCACGAGTGCTAAAATTAAGAGACAGCGTTCTTTTATCCTCTATTTAATCTCTAAACCTTTTTCGTTCGATTTAAATTACGGCCGCTGGAGGATATTTTCCCAGCGGCAGCGTATGGAATTCCAGATCGGAATGCAGCGGTGGGAGGGGAGCTAATCAGATGTTGCGAGTCCACCCCCTCCATCCACCCCTCCATTCACCCCTCCCTCCCCCTCCATCCACCCCTCCCTCCCCTTCCATTCACCCCTCCCCCCTCCATCCACCCCTCCATTCGCCCCTACCTCCCCCTCCATCCACCCCTCCCTCCCCCTCCGTTCACCCCTCCCTCCCCTCCATACACCTCCTCAGTAATTTTCCTTTTTGCTCTTATTTTCTCTTCTTCGGAGACTCGGCTCAGAGTCTAGGCGGAGTCCGCGCGAGCCAGCCGAAGAGGATACGAGATCTTTAATTTCTACGAATTAATATTTAATAATTGCACATTTTTATTTGAATGTACTCAATTAATATGAGGAAATTAGTTTCGTCGGAATTATTCGTTATGATTTTAAATTACAATGTACGCTATAAACTCGCAATTTGAAATCCACGGTACTAAAAAAATCTAAGTTCGAATGTTAAAACATTCAAAAATAAATGTATAATTAATTAAAAACTAGAAAATCGATTATTCTACTATTCGGTTACTCCATAGTACGTCCACAAATTCGTCTTCTGTGCGTTGCAGAACATGTCGATTTAAAATATATTATGATAAGAAACACATTATGAATACCGGAATATCTAATATTGGAGCATTTTCGAAGTATTTACACCTAATTCAAGGATAATTAATACAAGATCTAACAGATTAGTACATTGATAAATTACAAACTTGTAGAAAAGTCCGCGAGAATAGCGTATCACAATATTCGAGAGTGTATTTTATCAAATGAATTCTCCAAATAAAGTCATCAAAGAATAATTCTAATATTGCTGTAATACTTCGGTTCCAATTTCATATTCATGATTTTGGTTTGACTATGTTATTTAAAACATTAAATTAAATTTATTCATTTATTTTTATAGCACAAACAGGTAAACCCACTTAGTTGTTTTATAATATGACCGCGAAAAGTAGAGAATATAAGCATAACTACAGCATATGTGAAAATTTTAAAATCACAGGACGCAGTGAAGAATGTGATATATTTATTTACGATTTCTTGGCTTTCTATAATTTTAGTATCCTCTATTTGAAGCATTAGCGAGTTAAGAGCTCGCGAAATTCCGGAATCGATTCTCAAAAAACCTGACATCTTTTTCTTTTTCCGCTCCAATTAATCAAAACAGGGTAATCATTACTAGAGATGAGCTATAACTGCTTGTAGAAACAAATTGCTCGCACTCAACTGTAACAAAAGCTGTTTATAAATTTTTAATATATTACATTTATGCGAAAGAAATTGGTCGCTTATATCGTCAAGCGTGGCTGATTTCAAAACAAGCCGTAATTACCACAAGCGCAACTTGACATAACTTCATCTTACACCCAATTACGCAAGAAAAAAGTCACAAAGAAGCTCCGTTCTTTTCTTGTACGAGCCAAGGAAGTGCTGCAATCATTTTCCCTTTTATGCATCATAAGGTAGAGTGGATGCAAATCGCCCCTTCAAAGATCGATCTGTCTTGAGTTACCTGCTCCCTGAAGATTATTAGTTAATATATTAAATTTGAATTCACTAAAAACATGGACTTTATTGATAATGTTTAAATTGTGATGTTTTTTAGTTTTATCGAAGCTTACAGTTCCTCAGTTCTATTTTTACGTGTATATCACTTTTTGCACATCCGTCTATGTTTCAGGTCTTTCTCTGCAACTTCAAAACTCTTTTCATCATCCCATTCACACCATCAATCCGACCCTCTCGTCTTTTCCTTTAGCTTCTTTTTAAACTCCCCGACTAATTTCTTGCCTCGTCATTTTGGATAGCTAATCAACATTCTCAATTCCCAAGTAAGCTTTCCTTAATCTAGGCCTCATCCTATTGTTGAAAAGCGTTAACTTATTTGATAGGATCAAATAAAGATTGAAGATATTGGTAGAGCATTCTTAACTTCGAGTAGCCAACATATCATTCATAAATATATGTTTTCGAACTCTAATTTCGCTATCTTTGCCCAAAAAGTAACCATAAGCCCTAATTAATCTACCGGCCACCCTATTATAAATATTGAAATTCAATTGCGTTGTTACACCTTAATGGTTGAGATGGAAAAGAAAAGAAGTTCGTCGATCATGAATCGGTCGGCGGATACATTATCCGCATCTTTTGGTATGTGAACCCCAGAAAGTGAAGTGTTCTTTTCCTTAGGAAGTTCAAAATCACAATTACTTCTTCCAGTGACTTAATTTCGATTACAGTATGTTGAACGTCATGGTCATACTTAATACACACAGTTCGGAAGAGCAACCCGGAAGTACAATGACTTATGAACGGACTCCATTACACTACTCTTCCATAATTCTTTCTGTAAAGGTAATTAAGATCGGATTTACTAAACAAGATAATGAGATTGATTGGGCCATTGTTAGAACGAGTTCGATGATGCAACTGGACCAATGAATGGATGCTGCTGACGATGGCGGTTTAATATGTCTCAAACAGTAATTAATCTCTTTTTTTAGAAAGTTGACGAGGAATCCACGCTTCAATCTTGCTCGAAATAGGCACTGCGAGTAATTGATTCCTTTGGAACAACAGAAAGGCAAAAATAAAAGTAGAATTAATTTCCATGTCATATCACCATTTAAATTTACCAGAGAAAGGAACCTCTGGATATATTATATATCTAAAAAGAGAATATGAACATTTTGGTTGATATTTAACTTATATAATGATGCTCTCCATAAAGCTGGCGGAGAAATTCCATAAAACTTAGTGGGAACAGAAGATTTTTCAACGTACTTATCGGCAACACAGTGATATAACTGTCAATCTTTTAATAAAGGAGAAAAATTTTCTTATTAAGTGACTTAATAAAATTTAAAGAGGATTTTAATCCGAAAATCAGTCCAAGATTATAGTATGACAAAAATCCGCAAGGGTAGGATCGATAACTCCATGGAGCGAATCAATAACAGAAAAAGCGATTACGTGCCAGTTACGTTGCAGCCATATTAAACTTAGAATTCTAAAATGTAAGGTTCAAGGAGAAAGCGGACTTTGAGCGAATTCGTTTGATGTCGAAATCTGCCGATGAACAGCTGGAGCTCTCAAATTCGATGTCGCAAGTTGCTTCCTCAGGATATATTCGCTACTGAAGTCACATAATTATAGACACGTTTGTGATTCTATTTTCAAATTAAATTTGTACAATTAAATTGCGCTTTCACAAAGGATCCTTCAACAGCTCTAAATTGTAATAGTTTTTTTATTATTTCTTTAACATATAAACAATCTGCTTTTCATATCCATTCTATTTACAGTAGATCTTCCATGACATTACTTTTTGTCGTTATTCTTAGAACATTCAGAAGGATAACGTAAGACCATTCTCATGCTCTTTGAATTTGTAATGTGATAAAACTGCTTTACGTCATCGCAAGAATTGCCAGCGGCGTATCAGAATAAGGGAAACGCCTTCAAGTTTAGTAAAAATTCTACGCCGGATTAAAACATTAAAGTAGCGAGATAGTACACGTTTTCGATTAGATGAGTCGTTAAGGATTTTTTTCTCTTCTTTACCACAGAAATACATATAAACGGAGTCGTGAGGAATACTCAGCAGAAAATACAATGGTTTTCAAGTTGACGATCCGAGTGACACTGCAGGTTTCTCTTTTCCGAGACGGTTCTCATTTCGAGAGCGACTTTTAAATCGAATGAAAAAAGCTTTCAGCCTTTCCTCATGGTCTTTGATTCATTTTCATGGATATTACGAGAAGAATTTCATTTTAACACGATTTACCTTCACCGAATTTCTCACATCTTCATCGAATTATCCACTTATGCTTTTACTGCTGAGCATTTTAAATGTGGAGTTTTACTGTACGTTTGTGGATTGTGTTTCTAGAATTGATAGAGGAAAAACCTTATCGATGAAAGCTCTTTCGAGTACTTTATGCTCCTAACAGATCGTATTCTTTTCTTTGCAGTCCATTTCGATAACATTTACGTGAAAATGTTTTCGCTCTGTATTTTATTCACCGATGACTACTACACGCGAAAAATCCTCCATATCAATGGTCGATTTTTTTAAATATTCATAATTATGTTAAACGAAAAAAGCAGCTATGATGCTGTGGAGATTCTCACTGAAGGAGTGAGCAAGTTTCGAGGACACAAAGTCACATTTGGATCTCCAGCAACGTTCGACTTTCAGTATAGGTATTGCTGAATTTCCGTCACCAAAGCAAAGAAAAAGAAGTGTGCAGTGAAATAACGAATTCATGTTTAATAATTATTTTGTGAAGATCAGTATAGGAATTTTTTGGACAGATAAATGGAAACGAAAGAATATACTACTCTTATTCTTGTTTTAAGAACTAATTTTCATAACGTCTATCGTACTTATAGATCTAACATACATACATCATTTATGACTCTTTTTACACAGAATTAATCATGTTCCATTAAAAAATCAAAAGAAATAAACCATAAAATTCTGTGAATGGAAAACCGCGTTTCTGTGGCTCTCGTCCTTGGAGCATCGTTCTCCCTTCTCCAGCACTTATTTCTAAATGTATTATTATAACTATGATTATATTTTCAATTCCAAAGAATTAGATGTATTTACTGAACTGATCTCTCCTGATACCATTTACATTATGACCGTTATGTATGTTAGGGTTCACTTCAAAAAGCGGAGCAACTTTCTCGCAGAAAGCTAATTAAAGGGGAATTCGCATTTGCATTAGCATCCTGGCAGCTAACGCGTGACGCGTCGTGATATTCTCCTGATTGAGATCGCTTTTGGACCAATAGCACAGGTTGATGACAGAGAATGCACCACGAAATTTGAGTTCCAGATGGATGCTGATTGAAGTCATAACTATGAGGTCTCACAATGAAGATAAGGTCAATATTGTAGACGGAAGATGTATTTACATCTCACACACGTTAAAATCTGACAAACAAATGGAAATCAGATCTATCCCTTAGCACCAGTGACACTCTTTGTTTAGAAAGATTCAAAAGTTACTTATAGATCGTGTCAGAAATATTGTTTCGAGTCAGGAATACGAATCTAGCTATTTATTTGAGACGAAGTATGATAATATATCAAGAGGTGATATGAAATTGATGGTGGATAAAGTTTTAAAATCTTTCTCTTTGTTGCGATTAATACAATGACTATACGAGTAATGAAATTTGTTGGCATTCCATTAGCAGAAAACTCAGTTGATGCCACTATTCAAGTCACTCATACCTCAGTAGCTTTCATTTCAGCCATGATCAACATTGTGTCAAAGGTAAATGGAAGATACAGTTTTCTGCACCAAATGACAAATGAAAAATCTTCCATTCGTCAGGATGAGGAAACCATTAATAGTGGAAACTCGTTAAAACGGATAACGGGAGGTATCGGCTGACATGAAGTGCACATTTGGTCTCTCGTGATATTTCTATGCAGGATAAATCGCAGAGCTTTGGTTAATACAAAACATATGTAGAGAAAAAAGCTACCTTAAAAGTCTTCGGAGAATCTGTAACAAATACTAATTAAAAGGGAATGGAATTGATATTAGATTTTCAATCAACAAGGATCATCAATCCGGAGTTTGAATTGAATTTATAATTTGTTAATAAATTATACAATTACTTCACGAGCAGCTGGATTTGCACAATTAGACCTTTTTAAGTTAAGCGATTAAAAGTTTATCTCATTAATAAATTAAAATTTTCGATTTCTTGAATCTGTGATGAGCGGTAATAAATAATCATATCAAAAGCACTCCGAACGACGCAACGAATTCAGTTAACGCGCAATTCAACCACCGAATAATGTATAGATAGGTCCCCTATATTTCTCGATACCCGATTTCAACTACATAACAAATTGTACACATCGGGATCATATTAAATAAAAATGCCGATTACGGAGTTCCACCAATTTAAGGCCTCGTAGATTGGAAATATTACATTGTTTTGATTCTATTTTCTTCAGTTCGATGAAATAAGCTCATACAATATGTTTCGGAGGGAGCCGTTTTAGAGAAATAAAAATTAATACATTTTTACTGCAAAATTTTATTGAATCAAGTGCAACTCTTAGAATATTGAGAAAACTATTATAATAGTAATGGTTTGCGAGATTTCAAGGATGGTAATTTATAATCAACGCATATGTATGCTCATCTATTTGCATCCTCGAATGGAAGTGGTCGTTTGCCTTTATAAAAAATTTAAAATTAGACCTTATTGTAAAATTTCTTATAAAAGGGACAGCTAGCGTGAATAATATGCATCATATTTATGAAAATCAGCTTATTTGCTCTCATTACTTTGCATCCTTCGCAAGAAATTCCCAGGTAAAAAAGCCTTGAATATTCAACACAAAAAGCAGCACGAACAGCTAAAATCACGTATTTTTCAAGTAAATATACAGAACCTTAATTATTCTTTGCTCTAAATGTATGGTTCTTAAATGAGGGTTTACAAGCAACAAAAAAATGCGTAGGAATTGCTTGATCTACCTTTAAAAAGTTCGCGAGCGATGTTACTTAGCGTAAGTTAGGCCTCACCTTGAGTATGTATGTAGTGTATGGGACCCCGCCGAGAAATGTCACATTCGGGATTTAGAAAAAGTACAACGAAAGGCGATACGATTCGTAAAGAATTGCTACGATGAAACAGCGAGTGTCACTCAGATGTTACAGGATGCGGGATGGGAATCATTAGAAGAAAAATTCAAAGGATAAATTTATTAAATAAGTTCAGAGAAATTACGTTTTCAGATGATATAACCGATATAATGCGACCCCCCTGTTATATGTTTTGATACTGCCGGAAAGATCAGGGAAATATATGTTAGAACGAATCGCTTCAAAAATTAATTTTTTCCGCGAAGTATACGCGAAAGCAACCGTTTAGGAAAATAGAGCCAAGGTGCCAGCACCCCCTGCCACACGCCGAAAGGCGGCTTGCAGGGTTCTCACATAGACAAATCTTTATCATAGGCCAGTACACACTCCTTGGAAGCTCGGAGTCGTGGAAGCGATCGTATTTATTTACTTCGTGCGGAATTTGGATGCAAAACGATCCTTAAGTGCCAAAGCATCGATTCAAGCTCGTAATGAGAAGAATCCGCTCGAGGCGGTGTGCGAAAAAAAACCTGCTCTCCGTCCGATATTAGAGGAAATAACGGTCGACGGCGTGGGCGTACGCACCCGGAAGTGCCCGGAGGTGTCCGGGGTGACTCACCGCGCCATTGGTTCCGTGAGAGAGGAATTCTCACACGGAGGAAAATAAACAGCAACCGAAAGACACCTGATCGTATGAATTACACTTCTACAAAAATCTTGTCAAAAGTCGCCGAAAAACGCTTCCTGCATACGAAATTTCATACAATTAGAATTACTTCGACATTACCTGCTTTTCAAAATACTTCGTTCGTTAAAAAAATGTTTTGATACCCTCGAGTCAGTATCACTTTCATCGAATCGAAAAACAGGTCGAATGAATCAATTAAAATAAAGCACAATGAAGAGAATCGAACTTAAGTAATAGAAGATGAAAACATTAAATAAAAAATGTAAATATTATAAAATAACAATACGTATTAGTATTAAATATTTTGTTATAACAAAAATAAATCAACAAAATGTTTTATAATAGTATAATAATTTGAATAATAATAACGTATAAACCCATATTAAATTAAATACAATAATATTAAATCACCACCACCATGTGGTGGTGATTTAATATTATTGTATTTAATGTGATTGGTGATTGGTCTATTCTTGTTAAATTATTATCGCTCAATTATCTTCATTCTTTTTTATTTGTAAATTATTTTTCATCACTGAAATTCTTTAATAAAGTGTATGGTGAAAAAGGCGACACAACAGTAATAACCGCAGTGCTCTCATTATTATGATGGAATCCGCTCTGAAACTGTATTTTTGTTTTAATTTATATTGTAGATAAGTGAAAACACTACACTACTACTACAATTATAATTATAATTTACATTAGATCGTGCATGTTGTAAACCCCTACATTAGTAATTTCTTTTACTTTTCGATAACTTAAGCCGTCTCTGTTGTAATCCAACATATTTTGATGAACATTAACTGATTCATTGTATTTCGAATTTCATCACAGAAAAAAGCATTTCCGTAAAAGTTGGGCGAATTCGCAAATACAACGAATACCTAAATATTTTCATAATTTATTCATACGGATAAAAAGCGACGGATATGTTTTAATCTAAATTAAAATATAGCATCGGATACCATCGAGAAAATCAATTGAGTGACCTACTAAGCAGGTCTCAAGAGTCAATGTTCACACTCTGTTTCCCTCTTAACGAACTTATTCGTTAACCACGGAAATATTATTGGCGATTAGATTTCAGGAGATAATATTTTATTGGTCGAAAAGATAAAATTCTGCACTCCAATATTTTAATTAAAGAAATGATTAACTGATTTAAGCATGTAAAAGGGTCGATTTGATAGCATCTGTTTTCCTGATTTCCTCATTAGATAACCGTAATGAGGTCATAAATTAAAATAATCTATCACATAAGGAAATGAATTCATATACAGATCACTGTAAATTAAATTTTATTGTTTCACGTTTGACATAACATGCGGATGCAGAAAAGAGTTTTCAAATTGTTTTTCGGGAACTATTTTCATTACAAACAAAACGACGGTGAACTAAAATTCAAGGAGAAAGTATCAAGAAGTTAAAAAATCTTCCAATATGCATTTACATGCTTAATGTGCCACGAATATTTAAAGGAAACTATTACACTAAACGATCTAAATACAACAATTTCACTAAACGGTTCGAAAGCGTTAAAAATTATTCAGTTAAATTCGCGATTTCACTTTCTTCTTTCCTTTCACTTGATTAGCACGTGAGAGAGACCGCAAAATAAAAGTAAGGGCGTTTTGTCGCCTTCGGAGAGAATTAATTATGACTGCGGGCGATATAGCGGATCTCCTGTATTCTCAAGAGGAACGATATGTGTGCATTTTTAAACAAAAAAATCAATATCTGCATTGTACTCTCAATATTTATGCAGAATTTTGTTTTTCGAGCTGTCGGCTTATGGTAGGTGGCGAAATGTGTACCGCGGGTCATCATGGGTAATAGATCGAGGACGAGTTTGAAATCAATAGAACATATACGAACACTTAGGGAATCATAGGAAATCGATTTCTTAGTCCTACGCGATAAAGAAACACATTCATACCTTTGAAAATTCAATGCATCCTATACCAAGGAATCTCATAGTATTAAATAGAAGAAAACGAAAAAATACATAAAGTTATCTCGAGAAAGGGCATTGAGGCAATTGGTAAAGCAAGCAAAAGATCTAGGTTCGACTCCCGGCCCTGTCAGACTTTTCCCGTCCGTTCATCCAAATTATAATTTCATTCATTCTCTTCGATATTCATTCGGTTTGGAATAAAATTTTCCAGCACAAGGAAACTCTCTTTAAAAATCGTGCGGGTTAACACCCACTCACCTCCCTCTTAAAATTTCACCAGATTCTACTTATTTCTCTGGCGTTCCGATTTTTCCAATTCACCCTTTCTACATCGTTCCGCGCAGCATTTTCATGTCGAGGCGGTTCCAGGCTCGTGATTCTAGTTGTAAACAATTGAAAATAGAAAGCAACGTGATTCGGTGAAGCAGAATGAACTTCTGGGAGTGGTAGCTCCCAAAGGTCGCCGATTCACTCACTTTCGATTAATCGAACCCGACTTTCGAATTATCGTTTTTCTTTTCCCGAATTTTAAACCCGGAGATACTCTTATCGAGACGGAGAGCTTCTTCCTCGCGTTGCGTAATTTTCGAGTGTCTCTCGTCCCTAAAATTGAGAGCCATACGGGAACCTCTTCCCATACGTTCCCATTGAGAGCCATACGGGAACCGGCATTTTCCTCTATCTGATTTTCAAAGTTCTTTGACATATATTTCTTAATCATTTACCTTTCACCAACCAATGTCAGTGTAGGAGTGAGCGGTGAATGCTGTATCCAGCAGCATTCAATAGTAAAACATATAATTGCCATAAATTGGTTGAAACAAAACTAAAACCGAAATATGGGAAGACATAAAAACATGGATAAAAGACAACATAGACATAAAGAACATAGATAAAATAAAAATATAGTCGCGTTAGGAAACACTCGGGAAATGATATAGTGAACTCGTTACATTACTCTAAACTTTAAAAGTTAAACTTCATTTGATTTTTATTAATGTAGGTTTTAAACTTCTTCTTTTTTCTTTTGTCAATTAATTATTAACTTATTTAATAAACTCATAGACTTTTATTTTATATTTATACATATATATATTTTATTATATTTTATTTTTACACTTATATACTTTATTTATTAATAATTTATTTGATACTACATTTATTTAATTAATTCTTCACTTCTTTTTTATTTTTCATTTTAAAAGGGAGGCTTTTTGAGAAATTTATAACTTAATGCCAGATTCAGACTCTATAACTCAAAACTCCTCTTTTCTGAAAGTCAGATCATACAAACCAAAAGCCTCTTTGTAGTCGCTTTTTTAAGTATTATTTTTTACTTGTAATTTAAAAAATAAAGCTCATACTACAAGATTTTAGAATCGATTTGCATCACCTATAAACAGTTATATAGTTACCACGAAATGCTAAGGAGGTACTTTACTGTAACTCATACTTTAATGAAAATGCTTTTCATGAATGGAACAAACCAGAAGCGTTAGATCTCAAAAACTCTTAATGAGACTGTACATATGTTATTGACCAATTTAAAAAAAGCATGAAGAATTGATTTTGTGACACTTCGGCTTTTTCAGCAAGGGAAAGTCAAACCTAGCATCAAATAGGATCAGCACCGCAAATAAGACCTGTATAAGACGAGAAAATTTGAATTTTATCCCTAAGAATCCGATCTAGAACTAAGCGGTTTATTTCGATTTTCTTTTCTTTCATTCGCATCAACTCAAAGTTTACAATAAACGGTATTATTTCCTTTGGTGTATTCAGATTAATAATAAGAAATCAGAGGAAGTCGAATTGAAATATTCACGTCTTGATTTTGAATACCAAGTAATGATAGATTCTGCAACAATTTCACCCCCTCCCAATCAGTTAAACGAAGAGATTGGTTTCCACTCATCAAATTAAATGAGCAAAGAATACAAACCGGCGGACCACCTGTTTTCTATGAGTGAATATTGAATGAATAAGGACGAGGAGAGGTGCACTCAAAGGAGTGCGCTTGAGTAAACGCAAGGACAAAAAGAGGTGAAAAATAACGACATTTCTGGGACTCAAACAAAGGTCTCCCGTTTTCTGGGCAGGTGTTCTAACAACTTAACAACCATTCCGCATCAATCTCAATTCTGTTTAGTCTCACCAGAAAGTGGGAAACCTAGATTTGAGTCCCAGGGTTATCGCTATTTTGCCTCTTTTTACCATCGAGTTTATTGAATATACAGTAGAACCCCGGTAATCCGGACACTCGCTAATCCGGAACCCTTGGTAATCCGGACGGTCCATTGGGATTTATTCAAACCCGCAACTTCTTCTTGTGAACATATAAATACGCATATTAGTAACAAGAAACGAGAGGTGGACAGACTATTTGAAAAATTTCTCCATTGGCTGCAATGATGTGATGGAGAGCGAAGTATTTCGTTTATTATGATAACACATCTAAGTTGTAATACTTTTCTGAGACAGCATTTTTCCATTAGAGGAAATGCTTAATATGTGCGATACTAAATAATTTCGAAAGACAATAAATTTTCAGTTGCAGCAGGGCATGCATGCATTATCTATACAATATAATTTTTGGGTTAAAATAATTTTTAGGCTATTTTTTGAAAACCTCGCTAATCCGGAAAGCCCGCTAATCCGGACGCCTATGTGCCTGAATTCGTCCGGATTACCGGGGTTCTACTGTATGTCAAAAATATAGAAGACCTAGCCTTGACAATAATGTGAAAAGTGATATTTAAGCAAATGGAAATCTTTTATGTGATTATATGCAGCCCACAGTCAGCTTGCTAGCTGCAACTATGTGTTCTGTACTTTACGAAGTCCAAACGCCAGCACCCGCTTCATTCTCCAATATCATTTGAGCCACAAATCATTCTGAAAACGTCCATTGACCCGAGGAGCGTGTCGGCCTACTTTCCGTTCACAATCGCGTGATACGAACAGCGCCTTCAGATTAGCTTCCCATTCTCAGTCCTGATTAACGATGCATTTAAATCAGGGCGATCGAGGCTGACTAAAAGACGCCTCGTATCTAAAGTTAACGAAGCGCCAAAATAAGTTATGCATCATCTCCCTTCGCTGATTACGCCGTTTCGTAAAAGAGAAAAGGTCATTCGTTCATGTTTATCAAGGTTTAGTCCATGATATGTAACGATGAAAAAATCTGCCAATCTAAACTTGCTTTTAATCAACTTACGCTCTAAAAATACAAACAGGACCGATCGTTATATTGCTTGTGAGTCCAGTGTCCACTAAATCTAGGGCATCGACATATTTGCATCAATAAATAGGGTAGGTTCTAGTAGGTTACTCGAATGTTCTCACGTGATTTTTATTACAGGATTGCCAAAAATTTACGTAAAGGTCTTCTGTCAATCAATGTCGTACATTTCAATGCCGTTATAAACGTTAAAACATAACTTATGTTTCAATGCATACATTCTTTACTTCTTCCCATAACATCTACTGAAAATCTTTCGAATCCATTGCTAAATGAATTCAAAATAGTTCAATGAAGTTGAAATTCTTACTGGGAAATTGAGACACCTTAAATTTAAAAAGAAACTTGTAACTTTCAGAAATCATAATGAATCTACCTTTCATAAAAAACAAATGAAGGGGGTAAAAAACTTCAGATATCAATGAAATTCATAGGATATGCTCTTTGTGCAAAAATTGTTGCCAACTAACAAGTGAATGTGTCTTCTTCATGTTACACATCTTGATGCAGCATACATTTTGTCTATCTCGAGGAAGAATGGACTTGAAAAAGTTTGAATTTTGTTTAATATCAAGGAAATAATCGTATTCCTTCTGAAACATCAATAACATCCTCTGTAGAGTTAAACAAAGAATATGAAGTGAAAAGCATTATACGTTACGCTGTGTTATCAAGGACTTGTAGCTGATGCTCGCAAAACTTTTACCGTCCATTTATGCTGCCAATTCTAATTACTTTGTACATAATTTAAACCCGGTCGTGCAAGTAAAGAAAAGAAATTTAACTTTTTGTAAACACCTGCGTTCTCACACCATGACAGCCTCGATAGTTTCTCCAGGTACTTAATCTTTGCTTACTTTTTTATTCTTTAGAAAGCTTTCGCCTATTTTCTTCAGAATGTAGTACTCTTTGGCATTAAGACACTCTTATAGCTTCAGGCGAAATGTAAGCATCATCGTGGGCCATTATTAATGGAGGAGAAAATTAGCACTAGATTGCATTCACATCATACTAATGGAGCACCGCTGCGGAGAAAGCATAAAACAGAACTCTCGGATGGAGCATTTGTGTTTCGAATAAACATTTAAAATGCTTACCTCTTGTTTGATAAGAGATGAAGAAAACAAAATCCGTTGAAATTTCATCGCATGAAATTCAAAAATGTTTCTCAAAAACGTTTACCGCTGAGCAGAAAGTAATGAAAAGAACAGAGTTTGTTAAGTGGTCAGGCAGAGTGGACACCGACCTCCGTCAGCTACTAACAGCTCTAGAGAAGGAATGAGGCACATCGATCGAGGCCCTTTGCTTTCCTCACTGAGTTCTATTTGCGGAAATAGCGTTATTTGCAGAGAAATTGCGAGGAATAGAATGAAAACGACATTCTACTGAAATTAACCCATCGGAGATTTTAAATTTTACAGCAAACCAGGTGCAATAAATACTATTTAAGCATTGTTATTTAATTGCTTCTATTGGTTTGCTTAAAAATTTTCAACAATGAGGTTGCAAAAAAATAAAGCATAACGTTTTTATTAGGGTAAGATTGAGATCTAACTAATCGTTATAGTTAAAATATTTCAAAAGTTGATTTGAACATTAATTGTATGAGGAAAAATTTGAATTTATAAAAAACTCAAGAGATAGAATGGAAAAGAGTAATCTAAGTTTATAAAATCCATTCCACTTCACTAACTGTAAATTCAAATTAGTTTTTGCAATCGAAGTTAAGAAACAAAGAGATACTCATGTTCCATGAAAATTTGCGACAATGATGACGATGAGATGTTTCCACTGATTTTTTGTCGATAATTTCGTTCCACTCTCGTCGTCCTAAAAGAGGCAAACACCGATGAGTACTGTAACTCCTGATTTTACGATGAAAACTTTCGCCGAAGCTTATTTCTCCGAGACACGCTTTTTCTTTCAGTACTTCTGGCGATTCCCTTTTGCCTATGACACCGCTTTCCATTCCGACTTTCATTCAGAAAATCCTTGACGTTTTACCTTTTCCACGCACCACGAATCAATTAACCACGGTGAAAAAGAAACCAGCGTTCAATTGGCATAGCGATTCTCTGATGCTTTTGGAAGATGTATCTTTTGTTTCCAACGAAATCCAACTTGACGAAATATCACACGAATGCAATGAACTACTAGATGCAATCTATTTGGAAAATCAAATATTTTACAGTTACGTAGGGGACACTGGGGTAATGGTGGTCAAGGGGTATTCGTGGTCCTTATGATTTCTCGTAAAGTTGTAAACGCAGGTTGCAACAAATTGGTTCAGCCGCTGTGCGGCTCTCTCTGGAACTTAGAGCTCGCCATCTCGGCAGTTGCTTGGATGTTGAGCGAGGTTGTTTAGCAAGTGTGTGTTGTATGCAAAGCCATAGTACAGATCACATTTAATCGTCTGTTTCACTACTTCTGCTGACATACCAATGATTACACAGTATTAAGCCCTACTTTTGTAGCTCATAGTTTTTTTTTATTTCAAGCAAAGTATTTTTTTTTATTGTTGAATAAAACCATGCGCTCGGGGTAATGTCTGACACCATGTGGGCACATTCAGACTGCTCTGGTTGGGACACTCCCGAGGGGTATTTGCGTGACATTTGCTCTGGGAAGTAAATAAATCGTGTAAACAGACTAAAACTTTTTATAACCTTTATTTCACTCTGATAATGACTTTTACGTTTTGATTGCGCTCTTATGACCATATGTTAATTGTTTATTTTGTGTATTTTTATAAAACTTAAACTGTGTAATATAACCAAAATTATAAATCAGTCTTTTATTTAAACATGGTTATATCATTAATAAATTCCCATATTCTTTGTTGTTTAGTCAGTAAATAATCACGACACCGCCGACTACCCCAGCCTCCCCTACTCATTGAATGCTAAGCAATACTTTGAGAATTTTTTAATAATTGAAAATTGGACTTGGAAGAAAATATACTCCGTATAATTCCACAATAAATGATTTTATTAAACTACCGGTTTCGGCTCAGGCCATCTTCAGGTAAAGCAGTGAAAGAGGCAGCAGTAACATATATAGCTACAGAAATTTTATGAGGGGAGGTTAAGATTGGTTTTTCAATTTCGTGTGAATAAAATAATATGATCAGTAATTGAAATTGCTTATTAGATAACACCGACACGCGTAGTAATTATTCATTGCGTTAATGTAACTTTGTGATTAAGATAGAAGATCCTGCCTTCTCAATCACGAGAGTCAAACATTCTAAAATTAATTACATAAATATCCACAGAAGTAGCCTCAAATGCATATAAATACAGTAATATTGATAGAATATTCAATTTTTTTCATCTATATAGAGTAATTCGTTATATATTTGATTTTAACCTGATAAGTAACAAGTGCTAAAAAAGAACAGATTATATTTGCTCGAATTTCGTATTATTCTTGACATTTTACAAAGATTACAGCATAATCTAGCGACCGACTCTCACAAACTTCTAGGCACTCTTTCAAGACAAGGTTGAATCTCAAGATGAGAAACCGATGAATAAAACATTCACGTTTTATCGATTTGCTAACTATTTTTAAGGACGAATGCCCTTCTTGCGCAGACAATATATCAATTTTAATCACGTATTTCTGTTGCACCGGGGAATGGTATAATAAGTTTGATGGAATTTCTTTGTTCTGCCTCTTTGTTGCACCCTAATGGACCCCCTTTCAAGTCAACGGATCGCAAATCCGCGTGATCATTGAATGAACGCACACATAGCAACGGGACACAAAATCACGGCGTCACTATAGAGATGCAAAATAATTTTAAAGGTACTCACCAACGCTGGATGGACCATTAAAGCATTTTCTTTCTCTTCGCAGACGACGACGATGGTCAGCTGAGAAGCGAGGCGTCCGAAATTTCGATGACCGCAGTTCCGATGAACAAGACGTGTGAGTACAAGAACAAGACGCACGCCGTGGGAGAGGAATTCTTCGACGGATGCGAGCACAAGTGCACCTGTGGCGAGGACGAGAAGGTCATGTGCGTGCCGAGGTGAGAAATAATTACGAAATGCCTTGTTTTATTTGATAATAGGGGAGACAATAATGTAACTTGTAGTCTTATCCCTTACATTTCAGACCCCTTAACCGATAAATAATTAAATAATTTATTAATGCTCTTAATCTGCTCCAAACGTACATAGACGATTCTGACCCTTCCTTCCATCCGTTTGTCCATATTATATATTCAACCAGTAATGTATGAACCCAATCAAATTAATTTCAATCGTTGGAATCTTAACCCTAATGCCTGAATTTCTGTAAACTATAAATAAATAATCACACTCTTAAAAAATTCATGAAAACAAATAATATGCTCCTAAGAGTTTATTGGAGGTTTTTTTTACTTGATTCCTAAGTATTGATTTAGAGGTTTTTGTAAAGTAAAAAGTTATTTCCATCTCGAGCTTTTTATTGCGTCAAATTCCTAAAAGTTCTTTCTTTAGCTCTTATTTAGGGTTTAATCTAAGAAAAGACTTGTAAGTCTCAATCTCCATTTGAAATACAATCGTTTTATTATTTTATAGTTACGCAAAAGTAAAAGTTCTCTCAATATGGATTTTGATATCATTCATAGAACTTAAGAATTAGCCGTGATATGCACTCTCAAGAGGCACTTGGTAAACACATTCATATTTGTGACTCCAGGATTCCTATGATTTGGCGCAATCCTGACCAAATAAATACAACGAAATGAAATAATTTAAATGCTCCAAAGTACCATTTATATGATTCCTTTGGGAATTAGTACCAGTAGTGGACATATATAAAATGTGCATACAAATCTACGCAATATGAAATATCACTATTCATTGTGTTCATAAAGTACGAATTTCTTCACAATTAGATTGATAATTAAATTCTTTATTTCACAATGAGATTGATAATTAAAAGCATTATTACAAAAAGTTACACTCATCATTATGCTTCAATTATGAAACTTTCAAAAAATCAGCTGGGACCAAGAACATTATATCCTGTAAATGTAATGTTGTATATGTAATGAAACAAATCATCGATTTTGCTCGAAATGTATTTAAGAATTAAAAATAAAGAAACGGTTTAATCCGATTTGGAGAGAACCGGAAAATAACGGGCACGTGATTTCGACTCCTTGATCGTATGCAACCCACAACGCGCCCACGTGAAAAAATTAATCTCAAATCCGGAAATACGATCGAGTTTAGGAATGACCATTAAGTTAACATCTCCGGAGAGAAGATCAATTAAAGCGCTGCACAGATTGCACTTCGATCATGCTTTCTTTAACTTACATGAAGGCCTTATTAAATGAGAAATCTTGATGAAAGCAAAGGTCACAGATTAAGCGGAGCTAATTCTTAGTCGAAAACGTTTGTCGATCTTTGCAGATGAGGATTATCAAGTTTGATCCGATGTCTTTCATGTACGGATGAGATATCGAACTGCCATTCAGTGATGAGCTGGCATTGAATGATGAAACCTTTAAAACAGTGCTTATTAACCTTAGAGAGACAGAAAAGCGTTACAAGGTTACATTATAATAAACTATCTTTACACGGAAAAGCGAACAAAATTTCCGGCTAAGCATATTCTGGGGAATAGAAGATTATAAATTGGTACAGTTATGTGATTATCACAACAACGCAGCTGAGGTCAATTTGTAGCAAGCTTTTTTATAAATAACTAACATATTTTTAATTGAAACTTATTTTATCATACGCTTGGTTACCGAAAACAACCACATAACTTTGAAGGAGTTTATTTCAATTTCAGCTACACTGCACCTGATTATTGCGGAAAACGTACCATTAAAAGATTAATTTTGCAAACTTAAAACCAATTACATTTCGAAAGGTAAAATTAACACTTTTAACTCAACCACGTTCTGTCAATAACATATGGTTTAAGTGCGAGATTCATCGTAATACTTTACGCCAGCAAGTAGATTTAAAAACAAATAATGGTTATGGTTAAATTAAATTACAGTTAATCCTCTAGATTAAATTTGAATTGTGTGGATTGGAAAACGATGTTCTCGTTCATTTTGATATCCTCCAATGACTTCTAGCGATATCCGGTGGAATTTATTCATAATTAAATGAAAAAAGACTAAATCTGACTATGTCCACAGAAAAGTGGACATTTTTCTGTGGACAAAGTCAGATGTTGTCTTTTATCATTTAATTAATGATATCCTTCGATGAGTTTAACAATGTCGACTTTTTTATTCCGTCGTCACACCAATTAAATGTGTTTTAATATTTCCAGGTGCGAAGAAGTAGCCCATAACATCTCTTCAAAATGCGTATCTCTACCGGACCCTAAAGACGCGTGCTGCACCATGGTCCTCTGTGACGTCACACTTGATGATCAGGAAACTTCCACTCAAGGTAATACGGATTTTAATTCGTCCCCTTATTAAGCATAAACCAGGTCCAAAGGAAGATACTCGAACCTGAATAATGCGTGTTATTACAGAAGTGTGGTGTCATTTCAAGATGGAAACGTTTTACCTGGCAAATATTTCACGAACGAAAAAGAAAAAAACATGCGATTCCTGTGATGAGAGAAAATCTTTTTCTGATGCTTCATTGCGAATTTGAGTACCGAATTGGAGAAACTGAACTCACCCTTTAGGGTCAAGCGTTACAAAAAGGATACATTAAAGGTATTATAAAATAGGGCGGCTCAAGGAAGCTTTTGCACCGCCATAACTAAACACGTGATTGTAATTTCAATTGGTCCGAAGAAGAGCTCTTAATAGAACCAAACCTATTTTCATCCGTTTTATTGATTATTGAATTTATATTTTTTGGATATGAAATAACTCTTAAGTAGTAAGAGATTATTTTGATCCATAAACCATATCTTAATGTTGCAAATAATTAATTTCTTAATTTTGTGCAAGGAAGAAAAATCTTTCTTTTAGTTACTGTCTTATCAGTACAGTTCACGGTGATGAAAAAAGATTCTGAAAAATAATTTCGAAAGCCGCTGCAACATGAGTGATGGATGGATTCAGACTTCCCCGAGGCAAGAATCTTCTGGTTGTTCACCACCAGACTTAGGGAGGTTTAGAAGTTTAGTTTTTCTGAGCAGTTTACATTTAGATCAATCGCAATTTGATTTTCGGTTCTTCATTTTTATTTGTTTGTTAATTGATTTTCCCATAGAGACAGAAAATATGAACATTTTTAGGATAAAAGAAATGAGACGAATTGGAAATCTCAAGTAAAATGTCTGAAAAACACAGACAAATTTCCTTCCTTTGGGAAAACCTTGGAAAAGACTGCTTCGCCGAGCTGAGCCATTTTTAATAATATTCTCCTTAAATTTATTTTAATATACATCTCTAAGAATGATATTTACGCGAGTTTCAGATTGGTAAGATACGTACACTCATTCAACAAACTGAATTTGTCCGCCCACCGTCTCAATTCAATAAAAGCGTCTTTATTGGAAAAAATAGAGACTCCCACCTTTCATTTAAACCTTGTCTAATACACGTAAAGGCAAAAATATAATAGGAATGTATACTAATTTTTATCTAGCAAGTGGAAATAGAGAGGAAATGTGGGAAGAAAGAAGAGTTTTTCGGTAAATTAAAAAATGTGTTAATTTTAATCACAAAACGAATTCCACTCCGGTTCACAAAGAGAACCCTTTAAAATGCGTAGGAGAGATAAAGAGAGAAACAAATCACGACATAAAAGATAATGACATTTTCAAAAGGCATTCAGAGATAAAATAAAGAGCTGAACAAAAGTGTTCCTTGTCATAACAAATTCCTCCCATCAGTAGTGGTATGAACGCCAGATTTAAAGTCAGCTATATTTTACATAATAATAATGTAACAAATAATCAAATCGCACAGTTAAAATGTCAAATAGTCAATTCGTTTGATCTTAAAGATAAAATTATTTTCAGATGGGATATTATATACTGGATATTAACAGACAAATAAGACCTATAGTGTGCGGCCTAAGACAGCCTTACTTGCTTACCGTCTTAATGCGGCCCGAGTATCATAGTGTTCAACAAATTCTCTCCTTATTAATTTCTATTTGTTGTTTATAGTGTTGCTAGTTTGGTAGCCGAGAGTGGAAGTATTTTCAGTTCAAACCAGCCTTAGGGCTGAACACTTTGCTGTTAGTTTTAGACCAGGACATTCATTGAATTCATTCCGTTTCCTATGTTTATTGTTTAGTTACTGTTTCTGTCCGAAACGGGACCTAATTGTCGATCATTGATTATGAGCAATATAAGAATAATCTGACGCAATATCATCGAGATTTTCTTCCAATATTATCCAGATGATTCGATCATTCCTAGACTTTAACTTCCGATACCGCTCGCATAATCGGGGTCTACCGAAATAATCAAAAGTACAGCCATCAAAAGAGCAGTCAAACCGAGTTTTCAATTTCTTCGAAAGGTGGATTCCCACCCCTTCATAAGTTTCGTGCGACCGCCATGATGGACGAGAGTTCACTCTGATGCCCGTCCCGCATAACGGTTCCCCGCCTCACGGAGGATAAGTCACTTTCTCCGACCGCACTCTTGACAGTGAGAAACGAATTGGGGAAATGGAATCGTACAGCGTGCGACTCCATGAGAAGGTAATTACGCAAAACTGTTTACATAGAAGCGTTTCCCGTTCGAATTCGGTTCAGCATCGCTATTCCGCAGAGAAAAGATTCCGTCGTGGGAACTGCTAAAGGTCAAAACGTCGCTGAATAGGAAATTCCTCCAAAATAGCAAAAAGCAGTTTAAAATCAAAGTTCCTGGAGAAATCTTGCTCTGAACGATGATGGTTTTACTCGATGTCCACAAAGAAAAAATGGAAATAATTGAGTGTGTATATTAATATTAGTATCAATACCGAATATCATTATAGGCTGCAGGCAATCTCGAAAGTGCACTTTAGCATACTCGGGAAAGTTAGCATGAGGGATGTTTGGCCTTTCCTTACAAAGAGAAGTTAAGAAAAGGAGAGTTTAATGATAAGAATAAATAGATATGAGTGTAAAAATTCTCTTATTTAAATCTCAATCCGATGAGTATATTCTTCAAGAGGGATATTCATGATTTTTGGTGGACTTGGAAATGTGGCAAAAGGTGTTAACAATCGCTCTCCCAATGACTCCGATTATCATTTTTAATTGACAAAGATTACGATGGTTTAAAAAAGAACTTGATTACTCAGAGGCGTTTCTCATCAGCGGTATTTTATAATTTTACATATTTGTTCACATTTCAAGTATATTCAAAACAATGCCTTTCATATCCGAACCTACTTAGAAGGATGTGCCGGAAAATTTCGCACACTAAACATCAGTTAATTAATTAATTTTTACTGATGAAGAGAAATGAAAATTTCTAAAACCTGCTAAACAGACGATGGCGTAGCGGCACTTGATGAGCAGTGATCAAAACGAGTGCCATTTTTCATATCATCACAAGAACAAAACTGGGACAGAATAAATAAAATATAAATTTTCCTCAATCCTGTGGCAATAAAAACAGAACTACTCCATTTATCAATCTATAGAAAAGAAGAACTATCACGATTCTTTGGTGTTCGAGAGCTGCTTTCTGTCCGCTCAACGGAATGTTTTGTTTTTCATTTGAAATGTTGGCTCCGTATTCTTTAGGATAACATCCATGAATATGGAGGAAGGACGTTCACGCTCCGGTATTCCTTCGTCCGACGCAACTGAGATTTTCCCGCAAGTTTTCTCGTGGAAATTTCTTCGTCTTAAGAGGGAAACAACTTGGACGCATTTGTACTGACCTTCGCGGGTCATAAACTTGGCTTACTCCGAGTAACTGTCGCTCTTTTATTATGTATACCACTTATTACGCAAGCGTTCGTGAAAGAATGCGGATTCTGGATAGTTTACAAACACAGAAATTCTCCGGAATGAGCTTAAGTAGACGGCTCGACATTGTCATAAAGATATTGTCTTACAAGAACGGTGTCTTAAATTCAGCAAAAAGCCATTCTAATATTATACTATGCGAGTGCAAACTCATTGACGTCCCTTTCGAGTCCCTTCTACCGCACTTCGATGAAATGTTTCTATTTTGAAACGAAATATAAAGTATTTTTCATTTATTTTTGTTTTAGCATCGTGCATGGCTGTGATGTGTGCGCGACGCAGAACAATGGTGCAGCCAGTCACAAGCAAATGAGACGAAATTGTAATGGAGTCATTGTGTCGTGGAATTTTTCCATTCCTTCTCATTCTCAGCTTCCTCGCTGAGTGAAATAAGCAGCGACAAGATCCTTTTGCTTATTTCAGTATCAATAGATTTTGATAGCTAATGATTGAGGTTCAGAGAGGCCTTCGTGCAGAATATTTTACATACAAACAGATCCAATGGCCTCGCTGATCAAAGACAACTTTCATGACGAAATTAAATCGCCGATCACTTCAGAAGATTGGTTCTCAATTATAAATTATGGATTGTTAAAAAATTCACTGGAATAGGCTTAAATTGGTAAACACTCATATTTGAGCAGAAAATTTCCATAAGATTCCAAAAAAGTTTAAGAAAATTCAGATTTTTAGCAAGTACAGTGTATCTCGGCTAACGAAGATAATTCGCAGCTGGATTTCGATTCGTTATCCGGAATATCTTTTTCTATTAATTCCCCAAAACTGAAATATATACACACACAGAGACAAGCCTCCTCTTAATTAGTAAGCAAGAATGAGATATCTTTTTACTGATTTAGAAGAGAGATGACGCCTGAATGATGCTCTTCGAAAGAATGGGATTATGTTAAATAAGATGTCTTTTGAAACTTTCATTGTAAAAACAGTTCATATCCCTAAGTTTTAGTAGTACTTTTTACTACGGATAATTCTTATAATCTCCGGATTTATTATTCTTTCCTTTTCGAGAATCAACGAAAACCATTCATCTTAACATTTCCAGATAAGTTCCAAAGAGAGGAAATGCCCAGGGAATTGAAGGTTATGACTGCAATGGGATAAAACCGGTTGAAAAGGGGAAATACGAGGCTGAAATATTAATTAAAGATTGAGTGGAAAACAGCCAACTAATCAAGGGCGAATGGAGACAATGTGACGCCTGCGGGCAAATAGTGAATGGCACTTGATAAGGAATTCAATTAAATTGTCACAAATGATTACGAGGCATTGAAGGTAACCATAACAATCAAACAGGGCAATTTAAAGGGAGAATTGGTGTTTCTGCGTGTTGTCTGTCTTCCCAGTGATGTAGCATAGTACTTGATCCTATTACTGCATCTTTTGATGACGGGAATTATTATTTTCGGGTTTTATTTTCCTTTTTTCTAGATCAATCATATTTTTGATCACAAGTGTATGTATCAGCTTACTGTATTCTCTGCACTTCATTTTTTATTAACTTTCATTATTTGTCTTGATAATATGTCTCTAACACTTCTTGTAATTTTCCAGGTTATATGTACATTGTTTTCTTTAATGTCTTTTAGTTTTTGCTATCGGTTGGTTTGCGCGGGTTTTTCAGACCCCCTTCTTTGTACGTGTTTTCCTGCAGCGGATATATTTTACTAAGCTTTTCTTAGGTTTTTTTTACATCCGCAATCCCTTCTCATATTTTCTTCTATTTTCCTCTAAGTTTCATTGATACATGTAATATACTTATAATAATGTAACAACTTAACTGCAAGTTAGATGGAAGAGGAGACTTTTTAGTCTTAATCTCGCCTAATAAAGACATCTAATAATGATTATGACGGCTATCAAGTACAAAGAAAAAAGGTATTTTGAATATGAAAATTTCACTTCTCCCGAAATAACAACTGACTGAGAGGTTCGTCACCCGAAAGGAAAGCGGGACGTGCAGCAACGGCCAAAGTAAATAAGAAAAAGGTCGAATCTCATTGCAAAACTCACGAACCTTATTCATTCCTCTTGAACGCCATAAAGAACTAAGACAATATTATAGTCTCCTAAAAGAAGAACCATTTTATTTTGCGATGTAATTTCATTTTCATCCTATTGACACATTATAAGTGTTTCATTGCATTCGGACAATCACATTGCCATGAAGAAACAGGAAATGAATCCAAAGTTGTACTTCAAAAGCCCTACGTCGCACCAAATATTTCATAAGCAATTATCAACGTCAACTCTAACAAAACCTGCGATACTACATTCTCATGCAGTTAACTTATCTACGGATAAGTCTGAAAAGTTTCCTACCTAAAAAAATAACAAATTTTTTATTTACTTTTATTTGATTGTCAAACGCCAACTGCGAGTCCAAAATGGCTGCAATTTTGGTGAATCCCGTTCAGAAGATGAGCAAAATTCTTCCAAACACCAAAATGTGGAAAAAGATTTCAGACTACCCGTGTCTATCATATTTGTCGACTCATTCTTTCTAAAATTACGGGAGACATTTTACCTCCCAATTATATGCGTTCGCTTTGTGCAATATTTTGAGATATTATCAATTTAATGATTTCAATTTCCACACAGCGATTACAGTGAAACCTGGTAGCTTTAGATTTATTAAATTACCAGTTCAAATACATGTAATTTTTCAAACTAATTGAATAAATATGAGTAAACTCATTTGAACCGTCTTACCTACTTATCGTATTGGATTAATATATTAGTTTAAGTGGAATTCATTAGTAGTCCATCCAGTTAGTAGTCGAATCCGAGTATTTTGTGTTATCTAAAAATGTTTACATCTCCTGTCTTTTAGTTCTAAGCTGACGCGTCATCAGAACATCAAAAGCTCAAAGGGGTTCGTTATGGTCCCTACGTATGCATCTTTTCTTAAATTTTAAGACATAAAGATCCCATATAATTGTGATCGCACCACAGATATGCAGTGCAACAATGAAGTGGGGTTCCCAAAAGAAACAGGGGCCCTGATTAGTACCCGTACGTTAAGATAACCCCGACTTTAAAGATATCTACCCAAGTATGTATGTACGATGTACATATACATTGCGCATAAATATTACGGTTCATGTAAGATTCCTCTGCGTTTCATTCGGTGTTGTACTCGATGATTAAAACAAGCTCATGATTTCCGTGTACTAATTCTCTACTACTTCGCAGGTGACGCGGACAAGAAAACATCCGACGCCAGTACCACGACCTCAAGCCCATCGCTACAACAATCCGAAGGCGTCTGCACTTACAACGGAAAGAGCTATGCTGCCGAAGAGGAATTCCACGACGGCTGCAAGTCCCTCTGCTACTGTGCTGCAAGCGGTGAAGTTGAATGCGCACCGATAGTCTGTCCGACGGAATCGGGCCTGGACGTCCTGGACCCGCATTGCATCGACTGGGAGACGGTGCCCAACGACCCCAGCGAATTGGAGGGACCAATGCCCACGTGTTGCCCACGGATCCGTTGTCGCAGCAACGGATCGTGTGAGTACGGAGGTGAAAGATATGACAACTACGCCGAATTACCTGCCTCTGTCTCCGAAAACTGCTCGAGCAACAGGTGTTTCTGCGAATTCGGTAACGTGACCTGCGGGGGCGGAGGAACGAGCAAGTGTCCTCCGATCCCTCCTCAAGCTCCTAGCACCCTCAACTGCAAAGATGGAGGATCTGGAGCAGCCATTCTTGCCCATCCGGCCAGTGACACCTGCTGCTTGGTTTGGATGTGTCCGGATGGACAACCTTCGACAACTGTTCAACCTTCCACGCAGAGTCCAGAAACAGGTCAGTAGTATATGGTGCAAGGTTTGACTTGATATATGGGAGGCACGTCGTAGTGGACAGCATAAGTAGTATAGCAATAACATTCTTAAGTTCTTTCTGTACAGGGTGATGATCAACACATTCACCATGAATTGTGCAAGTTAGGGGTGAGAAACACCCTAAGCACCTATCTAATAACTTTTGATTCGAGGAGATAGTGATGGATTTCAATGGACTGAATTGTTCAAACTCTCAAATCAACTCAAATTGTTATCACTTCCTAACTTAAATTCTTGGTGCATGTGTGAAGCTACAGGTTGTTTTGTGGCAAGATACACTGACATATTCCAATGAAATAAGTGGTGGATACCAAAGCATACTAGTGGGTTATTTCAACACTTCCTAAAAGCTGCATGCTTTGGATTAGAGGGTCTAGGTTACATTCTTAGCCATACTCTCATGAAGATTTATTCCATAGGTGTATATAATGTGATCAAGTTTTCTCCACTGCATGAGCAGAATTTATATCCCATCTAATTCATCTCTTGATTTCATTTTTTTCTCTTCTCAAACATGAATATCTGTGACATTTTTAATACTAACCAAAAAAGTACATTGAAACAATTTCAACTACTCCTGAAAATAGAATTTATCAGAAGTCATCTTTTCTGCACCTTTAACACAGTGATATAGCTGCATCTTCGTTTCTTTAATTTCTTGGCATATTATTCAGTCATCATAACAAGTATTAAATATAAATCTTTCTTCCATTAACTCATTTAGAAACATCAATTATAACCTTCATCTGCATCCTAAAAACTTACATAACAATGGCTACCAAGTTAACAGCAATGCATGTTTTACCAAATATCCCAATATAATGCTTGAGAAATTTTCAAAAGGCAATTCATTCAAGGCTATGCATAATTACTAGCATTAAATCAAACTGCCTATTAACTCAAATTAAACAAAATTAACACAAATCCAAGAAAACATTTGCATGAAGATAGCATACATATTGAGGCATTGATTATTCTCTCAATTGATAGAAAAAGTATGTACTTTGTTCAGTATTTTTTAAAAGAACTACTACTAACTTCCTTTGCTTATTCAGATACTTAACTTATATATTCAATATTGTTAGATCCTTTGATTTTATTTCATATTTAAGTCTTGCTATGAGCATTCATATAATAAGGTTCACATTGAAATATATATATTTAACCATTTGTACTTGATCAGTCAATTAGAAACTTCACTTATACTGATTCAGATCATTTATCATGAATAAATGTATTCATTAAGATGGCTTTTCTTAAAAGTAATTAGCCTGATTTTGTTTTCCAATAAAGTAAAAATATCAATATATTGCTAGATAAACTTTCATCGTAAAAAATTATAAAAGATTTTGAAATCTTCAACTTGATGGTTGAAATGTTCTGCCGACTACAACAACGAATGAGATAAAAAATATATATTTAAAGAAGGAAAATACTCATTATTGAAGAATCATTTCAAGGAACCTTATTTAGTAAATGCCTGAAGTTTCATGCTTTAATGTCACACTTTTTTCAAGAAGAATCTGAGTGCACTGTAAACAATACTTACAAGCTTCACTTTTTAGGTGTGGGTATATTGCATTTTCTTTTGCTTATCACATGTTCTATTGGCTTGCTTCCTTGCTTGTAGGTCATAAAACTCTTTTCAATTCTCTCTTGACAAACAAACTTTCTTCACCTACCTCTGGGCTCATGAACTTCATTCAGTTTTGCATCAAAACATAACATGGCCATGTTCGTTTTCTCAGCTTTTCCCTTCACTATCCCTATTACCTACCATTGGCAATTGCAGGAAGTACCAACAGTTCCTCTGAGGATGCTGTACCTGAGACGATGATGATTCCAAGACCAGACGAAGTGACTGAGTCCACAAATGACAAAACACGACCTATGACAACAACCCTTTCAACTCTTACACAAACAGATACGACAAAGACAACAGAAATCAATGACACAACTATTCTTACAGACAGAGGAAATTTTGATATTGAATCAAACGTGACATCTGAGGTCCATACTCAGACTCCTTCCCAAACAGCAACACAAAAATCAGCAGCTGAAGGGAATTTGGAAAATGCTACAATGTCACCACATAAGGAAAAAGAAATGATGGCTACAGAAGCAGACATCCAATTTCCTTCCTCAACTCAAAATACAGATACAGAGAAAGAATCCACAACATTACCAATGACTACGACAGATATGGTAAAAAAAATAGCATCAACAATGCAACCCATTGTTGTAAAAGAGGAACCTGTTTATACAAGTCCATGGGGAAATATACTAAATAGGCCACAAGATAATGAAATGTTTAAAAATATTTTCTTACCTACAATTGCTCCAACATCAACCAAAGAAACTGTGCCTCCTATGCAAGAAGAAAGCCCACCTTCAAAGGATAACACTTCAGAATATTTTGGTGTGCCTTATGCACCTGAATATCCAGCACCATGGGGAACAAGGCCAGAGAGCCCTTCACGGCCTACAAATCCATTCAATACAATTCACACAGTCCCTGATGAAGTAGTTCCTCGTCATCCTTTCATTGACGAAAACATTCATCGAACCCCAGATCATGACCACATGACAGTAAATGACAAGAAAATTAACAAAACAACTGAGCAACCAAAACAGCCAGAGGATGTCCCAATATTTTTACGCTATCCAGTTCAAGAAGGAAAGAAGCAGAAGACAGTTCCCCAAAAAAGTAGGATACCTCAACATCCTGGAGAAATCTCTACAAATCTGAATGAATTCCAATTCCAAGGTCCATTTGTTGAAATACCACACTCTGGACATGATGAACCAATTCTCTTCCAACCTCATGAAGGAAACGTTAGGCCTTTAAACAATTTCCCAAGGCCAGTAAACAAGAACAGCAATCGTCAGCCACCTAACCCACTTAGGGAACCTGTCCTACCTCAGAACCTACCAGGAGGTCGTCATGGTTATCCAGGCCATGTTGTGATACAGCAACAACAAGTTCCTCACAATATTCCTCCAGGTGTTCAAAGGCCTCCTGGTCACCAGTCACAAAATGTTCCAACTCCCGACCAGTTTACAATACAGGGCTTAGATGGAGAACACATACCCCCTGAAGTAGCCCAACACATTCTCTGGGCTCTGCAAGGAAGAGCTCCTCCCGGAGCTGGGCAGAGGGGTCCTCCACATCCATCTCAACAGCCTCCACAAAGTCCTCCACGAGGTACAGGTAGACCTCAAGAGGTGTTCTTTCATGTTCCTTCTGGTATAGGACAACCACATCCTGGTGACATTTATGCTCCAAATGAGGAACCTCCACGCCAAAGAATACCATCTCGCATTGCTCCTATTCCCACAAACCAACACATACCACAACATCAAAATGGACAATTTCCACCAGGTCCACCTCAGTACATTCCAGGGGTAGAACACAGTCTCTTACCTCCTGAGTTGTACCATCTGGCCTTTGCTCCTCCTGGTGAGATACTCCCAAATAGGACACAGAGACCATCCCAGAAGGATTCTCAGCCACACATGACACATGACCATGTACACCTGACTGAAGATCTCCCTCTGAATCAACGTGGTTCAGGTGCGTCAATGTTTTTTTCATTACCATGTCTTGTTTGGGTTTCACAATTGCCTGCTAAAATAAGATGCAAAAGATACACTTAAAGGAAAATCACCTAATTTTCACTGAATAAAAAAGCATATAGAATTACTATCTTTATATGTGGATTTGCATGCTAAGTTCAATGTTAGACTATTGTCATTATATAGTCAAAAACTCTATTAAACTAACTCATCTTGTCTGTTTCAATTTCTTTCATCTCAAAGTGTTTAACTATGCTTTAAATGTTCAAAATGCGAATAAAATCAAATAAAATAAATCTCAAAATACCCCTCTAATGAGCAAATTTAATAAAAACAGAGCATATCTTCATGAAAATAAATAATTGTCGAACTCTTGTCAAATAACAAAAACTTTAATATACAATTCCAATATCAGAAAAAATTCCCATGAATGTTTATAAATAATATGGTTTATTTAAATATTTCTTTATCCTTTCATTCCTTTAACATTCATACATATTTTACAAATAATAATTGGTGCTTTCAAGTAATTAAACAGAAAAGCATACAATTTTCTATATAAATAGAAAATAAATTATTTTTCTATAAATCTCTTCAAAGGGTATTTAATACTTTTATAAAAAGTGTTATCTCCAGAGTAACATGACAATCATTTGAAATATCCACTGAAATGGATGATGGATGTTTGGATACTATTAAGAGGTGGAAGTAGATTTATTAATTTGGTATTTTTCATGTTAGTTAACTTAACTGGTTTCTAACTAAAGTGCACCCAATAATGGCTGAACTCTACAGTATAAAATAAAAATTTCTTTTTCCAAGCCAATCCATCCTTGTTATACATGACATGACATATCATATAACCCAAGATGAAATAGCTTGTAACCTTCCACAAATTACAGTGATTAGATATTCTTTGGACCACTTTGAGGCCTCATCAAGAACTTGATCATCATAAAAGATGATAAAATGTCCTTTATGGGCCCCCTTAATTGCGAGTCCCTCAGCTAACACATAGAGTGCCTAATAGTAAGTTCGTCCCAGCTGCTAGACAAACCTTAATCAACACTACCTAAATGAAATATCCATTAATCCTTATTTATTTAAGACATTAAGAATAGCAAGAGTTATGCAATATAATTCAGTAATATACCTTCTAAATTAATGTAACTTTTAAACATTTTACTCTGAAACCTTGCAATCAGCAGGCCCATCAGTGATACAACTTACGAAGTGAAATGAAGAAACAATACTTATATTTGGTACTATCACCTGAGTAAGGATTAAAGATTATATGATTTTTAATGCAGCAAAGTTCTTTCAAACCATTACTCCCCCAGAAACACATTCTCATAACACAGCTAAGTGCTATGCGTAGTGAATTTCCAATACACTTGGTGGAAAACCATATAGTACACATATCGGTGCTCAAAATAAAAAAGAGGGTAATCCTTTTTTCCTTCAAATAATTATTTAAAAATAGAAGATAAATGTATTCATAATAAATTTACAACCACATGGAAATATCATAACTCATTAAGAGATTCTATACACCACACAAACAATAACATCAAATATGAGTCTTTAAACAAGCAAAGGTGACCTGACTATTTATGGAACATTCTGAACAGCGTTATGTAAGCATTGTTCATTGTAGAAACTAAACATTACCAGATAATGATTACCTAAAACTTTATATCAAATATGTTATGTTTTAATTATCTTACAAAAGTTGAGACACCTTCATTTCAACAAACAGATTCCATATGCAGAATGAATGAACTTTATTAAGGCAAAGCTAGGCACAAATTAGCCTCTCTTCCATCAAACATTAATTGTTAAATTTAATATTTAGAATTAAAAGAAAACTGCAGCAAAAAAATTGGCTATAGCAGGTGAGATGGTGTTCAGAAAGCAACTAAAATTTTGATCTTGGAAAGAAAACAAACAGAAAATTTCAATAAACTCAACATAATTCATTCATTACTTAATTAAACATCCATTCATTTTTAATCAAGCAAAATTTGAGATTTTGACAATAAAATCTTGCATGACATGATCAGTCTTCTGGTCTGATACTTACACAATACTCAAAATTAAAATAGGCTTTCATCATTGGTCATTAGTATCACTTTCTGAAAGAATAGACATGGAATGAAAAGAGTTTTCCTCTTTTACCAGAAAAGCCAAGAGATTTTAGATATATGTTTTGAATGTAGTCTGTATGATTTCAAAGGAAGTTTTCATTTTATTTAGTTTTCTACAAAATTGAATCCTTGTTTATCTTAAAGAATACTAAGAAAACTATTTTTTTAAACTTAGACTTTGGGCGCCCGCCGCCACCACCTCCACGCTTCCCTGAAGTACCACTTCATCCTCAACTGCACCCTCCTCTGCATAATGGTAAGTTATTTTATTAATGTAAAAACAAAAAGGGAAAGATCTCAGTAACCATACTTCTTGGGGCTTAGAAACAAGTTTCAAATAAAAGGACTTTGCACAAAATTGTCAATATAATGTTTTTGACAAAACAAATGGCCATAATCTGGAAACATTCACTAGAACATCACCAGTTGATGGATGTTCTACCAGCCAAATTCATTCATTAATAAAAATATTGAAGTAAATTCCATTTTATTTTATGTAACAATTTTATTATAGCACGCTCCATTAAGCAATTCATTTCTTTGTTATCCCTTCTCTTTTCTATTTTTTCATACCCTCAATCACTTTATAAAACAAAATGTCAACTCTCAATATTTGACCCATCCAATATCTCTGCCTCAACAATTAAGCTGTTTACTTTACAAACATATTATTCACCAATCTCTCATGTTTCAAACCTAATCAAATACTATTTAACACCTAAAATGTACTGACTATCACTCAATATCAAAAGCCTTTTCAAAATCAACAAATCGGACTTATATATCATTCATAAATTCAAGATCTTGTTCCAAAAGTGTCTTGTTTCCTCTGAAAGCCAAACTTCCCTTAACAAATATGTCCATTAATTTTCCCCTCCATCTTGTGTTGGGCAATTAGAAATGCTCTGGCTGCATTATATAAAGGAACTGATCATACAATTATTATGAAATTTTGAAACACTGTTCCATTATCAATGTAATTGTCCTAGTAAAATCCTCTTGCCATTTCCCCTTCTAATATATTATCCAGGTAATTGTTTATTACCTGGTTTCTCTAGGTTTCAAAAGAACTCTACTCGCTATAGCTAGTAGCCATTTATTTAATTCTTTTCATGCCTCAGAGACCTGTTTAAATACAGTATCTAATAGCCTGGCTTAAATACTGTCATCTTGCACTGATTCCTTACTAGCCTGATTTTGGCAAGCGGCACTTTCCCAGTCTCCATCATTTTGTGTTTTGCACGACCGGTCTCTGGACACCCTACCGGCACATTCATCAACCAAATCTGTGGGAATACACTATCTATTTCCTTCTTTAATCTATCTCATTGATTATTTCTATCACTAGCCATGCTTTCCTAGATTCATTCTACTAGAGCCAATTACTATTTTACTCTAATGCTACCTTTAATAGTTTCCAACCACTTATCTATATGAAAATCCTCTTCACTTCCTAAAACCATGCAAACAATCTCACAATATTCTGTTGCTTTCTCATGACTGAAATCTGAGGACAGAATCCCATTTACTCAAAATATTTTTTAAATTTAGAACCAATTTCATCATACACAATCAGATTCTACATTAGCACTTCATAAGATTTTGCTCCATTTATTCATATTTTCTGAGCAAAATATAGTCAATTTAATATGTACCAACATTTGGTAGGAATACTCCTTGGGATGACTGAAGAGTTTGAAACACTTAAGGAATTTATCGAATGATTACAGCAGCATATTTCTCATTATTATGAAAGCTGTTCTTCAAGTTTAAGTTTTAAAATTAAATCCAAGTATCGAATGTTAATCTTTAAAGATTCACAATATTATTTTTATCATTTTAATATAGTATTGGGTTAGTTTTCTGTTCTGGCTTATGATGTTGGGTGCCTCAAGGATGGAAAATGTTTTCAGATAATATTTTGTTTTTCACACATTTTTAAAATTCAAGTTTAACCCATTCCTTAATTATCAACCTAATTCAAATGGGAATGAGTAGATAAACTAATGTTTGTGATAATGATACATGAATGCAAATCTTAAATAATAATTCCTTTAATATTTTAGTTGGAGTTAGCACACCATCTGATGAGATAATGGTTGAAGCAGCTGATGTGATGCCTGATTCGTCAGTTCACCTGATTTTCTCTCTGCCTTCCATTTTTGTTGGACTGCATGGTCAGGTGGAAATTAGTTACACGGAAGATCCACTGTAAGTGAATACAATCAGTGCTGCAATTATCAATCCATTACAGCAGTAGTTCCCAACCTTTTTCAGCAGGTGACCCACCTTTGTTTATCGGAATATCAGAATCTGTCTATGGTGGAGTAAAAAAACCTTATTTGTATCGTACCCCTTATTTATATGTATATATAATTTACCATCAAATATTGCTTTCTGATGGTTTATTCGATGGTTTCTGATAGTTTTACGATCAAGTGGCGACCCACATGGGGGAATCGCTGCATTACAGGAATTTCATCGATTAAATTTCATGGCAATTTATACATCATAAAAAAATACTTAAAATCTAATAATATTCACAACAAATAATTTTTTATGCTTATGGAAAGGTTGTAAACATTGTAGTCATAGTTAAAGAAAGATTTTTTATTAAAGTTGCTAAACCTTTAAGGCTACTCTAGATTCAAGCCTAGTGTATATATGTTTAAGATAATATAATATAAATATGTCATCAATTACAAATATATGATGAATTATATATTTAAATGTTAATGATAAATATGACATTCTCTGTGTAAGTAACAAAGCTCAAACTGTCAACAAACTGATATATCTTAAAATCATATATGTCATGCTTCCATTGAAGGTTTGGAAATAATAGTTGTAATTAATAATTCATTTGCAGAAAATATCTCAATTTTTATTTCCATAAATTTCCATCAGTAAAACTGCCCAAAAATATGAAATAGACATTTCTGCAAATAATTTAATCATATTATCTGACTGAAATTCACTAAGCAATCCATGTCTTTGTTTATTTTTAGGAAGGAGGATCCAGAGACATGGGAAGGGAAGGAAATAGTTTCATCTCCTGGAGATCTCATAGGAAGTAGAAGACTTGAATACACCATTCCAGGATACAATGGAAACAATGGGCTTCAGCCAAATACTAACTACAGAATTCAAATAGCCCTTCTTCTAAATGGCCTAAGGAATGCTCCTACAAGTCGAATCATCAAAATAAGAACTCCTCCTCGTAAGATTTCAATTTATTTCTTACCTATTGTATACTATTTTCATAATGGTACAATTTACTGTTTGTGGCTGTCTTGAGTAAAACTATTACTTACATGTAGAGTGGCTTTGCTTTAGCTTTAAGAGATATTTTCATTACAAAGACATACTAACATGCTGCATACCTTATACAGAATTACTTATTTTTTTATACATTTTATATTTGAATGTGGCATAAAAATGTTAAATAATTCAATAGCACAATTCACTGAAATGCAAAAGTATTATGGTACTTTCCTAGCACATGTGGTAGTTTAGTACAAATATGAATGTTGAACAATGATTTGTAGATTTCTAACTGTTACAGTTCCTTCAAATGATCACTAAACAAATTTAATGTACAAAATATAATATAAAGTCCTCTGTGCCTGTCCAACTATCTCCAATTTTTTAAATAATACATCATTCCCCAGTTACACTAAGGATTTTGACTCAACACCATGCTAAGGGACCTACAGTTTGCAGTAGTTAAAGCATGTTTCACAATTCTTATTTCACATGCTCTAAGTAATGTCTTTAGACATACATTACAGCCATCATCTAAATAATCAAAATTAATCTTGTTGGCGCTATTAATTTCAGTCATTAGTTAAGAATGGTTTTCTTAAATGCAGATCAAAGTTACAGGTACAACACTTGTGTAATAGCTGGGAAGTGGTGTATTGATTATTTGAGGTAAACTACAATATGTATAACTGCATGTGATTTCTTATTGTGAAAAAATGAAAGAGAAATTGAAAAGGTATCAAGGAGCTAATACGAGAAAACATTACCAATGGTGATATTCCATTTCATGTGTTCCTATATTTTTAATACAACACAAAGTGTATGGTTGACAAGTACCTCTTATAGGAAAGTACTAAAACTATGAATCTAAGCATTTCATAAATAAGTGATTTATTTTTTTATAATTCTTTACATAAAAGATATATTTTTATATAATTAATATACACTTTTATATCAAAGGCATACAAATAGAGGCTTGATGAAAATTATGACTTAATTCCTGTGTTTACAAAACATATACGCCTTTACCTTGACTACTGATTCTAGCATATAGAGTTAGATGATAGTATATCGATGATTCTTACCAGTGCTATGATAGTGTAAAAAATACTGTGGTAAAGCTTTGCTGAAAATGGTGACTGTGACTAAAGAATGTCATACAGTAGAGTTAAAATGTAATAATCAACAAATTGCTTCATACAAGTTTCTAATAAATAACATTTTACACCAATGATTTTTGTTTTATTTTACACCAACACTAAAACATGTTTAGTTATATTTGTTATGTTTTTATGGAATACAACATATTTTCTCTCTTTTTATTTAGAAAGTGATACTTCTTATGATGTAAGTTGAAATGCTATTGATATTTTAGGTATTAGCAGCTGTTAACCTGAACAGTGATATTCTATTAAAAATGAATGTTCTCTATTCAAAGATTTAGGCTTGCTACCTCTAGAAGCGTCAATTGTTAACTGTTTCTTCATACTTAATTAGAGGTGCTTTGATTAAAATTTTCAAACCAAACATGTAAATATTTCTAATGAATTTGTGCACAAATTTTACAGTAAGAAAGTTATACAAGTAAAAATTTAAGCATTAAACTTGTTCCCTGTATGTATTTAAGTTCTAAATGTACTAATGCTCCCTGTTTTTGCTACCAATAGGACAGGAAGCAACAACTCAGTTACCACCACAGATTGAGGTAGATGTGGAGCTTGGAATAGCTGAGGTTAATGCTACATGGGCCAGATTTGTTTGGCGAAAGTTCAATGACTTTGAGCTTCAGTTTATTGATGGTGTACAGCTTCGGTATAAGGAGGTGGAGGTGAAGGTGAGCCATTGCTTTCTTGCCTATCAATTGCTATTCCTTTGCAATTCGTAAAAAAAATCTTTTTTCCAAACAAGATTTCAATTCTTGATTCTCCAAAACATTGAACCTTTGCTTACAAGATTTCAACTGACAGGATTTCTAGCTCATTATTTTCAATTAATCAATATTCAATTTCCCACGTAATGAATCGTAAAGGTTTCATTTAAAGAGGATTACACAATTCTATAGTTTTAGAAATAAATAAAGAACTCCCAGTTCTATCATCAAATACCTTAAAAAAGCCAACAATCTGTTCAGCATCTCCTGGTATTAGACTTTGTCTGTTAAATATGCATTTGTCATGCATTACGATGCATCTTACAGAGCCCCTGGATAGTCATGTGTGTGCAGCTTTGGTGAAAACCGTCCAGATTTTGATTCCCAGTGTGAGCCCACTCACAAATTACCTAAGAAGTTAAGGCACTTTTAAAAAACAACCATTCTACTATTGAATATTCTTCCCCTATAAGTTTTGGATTTTATAGAGACAAAAAAGGTTTTAAAAAGTCAGTCATGAAACATTTAGAATACCTTTACTCTATAGGAGCTAAATGATATAATGTCCATCAGGAACTTATCTGAACAATTAATAGTATTATTAAATGTACTTCAAAAGCTTTGGTAATCTCACACATTGGCTACCACCAGGAATCGAACCAGGGACTGCTTTCACCATAGGCTGTCCACATGACTAGACAGGAACCCCTCTGAACAATTGAATAAATGCAATGATTCATAATTAATAACTCGACAAAACTAAATTGTCAGCTGATTTTAGGGAAAAAATTGACTATGAAATATTTTTTAAAGAAAACAAATATAATGGTTCAAGAGCAAAAGTCAAGCATTTAGATACATATGTAAACAACAAATTTCCACCAAAACAATGGTAAGGAAACAAATGTCATCCACTTCTGAATTAAAGACAGTTAATTTTCATGTTCTATTTATTACTGCCTGTCTACAATGTTTGAATCAGTTGACTATCAAGCAGTTAGTTCCCTTATGATGTTCTACATTTCCCTAAAGCCTCATACTTGCTAAGAAAGAAAACAAGCAGTCTTTTACATATGCGAGACAGTTGATCATATTTTCTACGAATTTGAAATCAGCATGTTGAACTTACGGAATATCCTGTTGATTTTTTCTAAAATTTCCAAGGTATGAGAGAGAAAAGTTAAACTTAGGGTCTTTATTTATAATTTCAGTAACTTTCTGACCCCTTCAATGCTTTTAAAAGCAAAGACTGGAATCTTAGTCCAACTTTGTGATGAAACCGCTAGGATCAAGAGCTTTTTCAGCAATTTTGCACATAAAATATAAGCTCACATAGCCATTTTTTTATTCTTGTAAGCTTGGGTTTTTCTATGCCCATGCTAATTTGTTCAAATTCCCTTCTATTACTCTCTACAAAACAGTCTGAATTATTCCTTACTCTAGTTCTGGCCTTTCTAGCCTATGCCTTTTTTGGGTATTTCTAAAAATTCCTGATTTCAAATGATTTTGACTTATAATCAAAATCAAACTTCAAAATTCTTATGGCTTAAGCATAAGCAATACTAATTTAAAAGTAGTAATATGCTAGTAGAATAGTCAGAAGAAGCATGAATGCAGCCTAAATGCTTTCTATGAAAGGAATGTGTAAATGAGAACAGATGTTACTTTTGTCTATTTTATCATAAGAGATCACTGAAGGCATCTTCTGTTTTCAAATCATAAACTGAATATATGGGCTTATTTATATAATTTTGATAAAAGGAAGAACATAAGTAAAAATTACTCCACTGTGTAAGATTGGAGGAGAAAAATATCACAAATAGTGATGTGTGCATGAAACAGAATTTTATCTGATAGCATATCAAAGAGTCAAATCTAAGTTAAATGGTGATGGATTTTAAACAGAATGGAAATGTTCTACTATGTTTCCAACAACTACGAATACTGAATGATCTTTTTAGTGCGATTTGGTGGAATACTTTATTTAAAAGTATTAAATACAATGGGTTTATTTCTACTTTTTCCTCAGTTTTACTGTTAGACAATACACATTTTGTACCAAGGTCTAGCAAGTGAACGAGACTGTGGAAAAAAGTAAAATAAAAGTTAATGCATTTAATCCTTTTAAAACAAAGAAAATCTTTTTGTTTATCTCAGAGAGCTGATGTTCCATAAAAATTTCTTTTCTTTGGGTTTTCTTGCTTTAATAGATACTTCAGTTTCTTATAAAAAACACTGCACTGCTTATGATGCACACCTTTTTGGGAAAAGAGTTAAAATAGCATGAAAAATATTTGCACCCAATATACTTTTCTATGAAAAACAAAAGCACTGCAAAATTATATCTTTATAATATTCTGACTACGTGATTTTATTCAGGCTTTGCAAGAACCTCAGAGGAGAAACATATTCCAAGCCATTTTAAATTTGTCTTTGTGTTTGTAATCATTAGATTTTCTTTTCAAAAGGTGTATTCAACAACACAGCTCTTACATAGAGCGACAGGCAGCTATACTTTAGAGGGATTAAAGCCAAGCTCAACTTATGAGGTTGGCTTACTTTTAGTGCCTTTCCCTGGACAAAAGACTGAACTCATCGCAAGGGAAACCCTTCATATAACTACAGCAGCTGAAAAAGGTAATATGTCCATTTTATTGAGAAAAAGGATAAATTTGAGGATATTTAAAACAGATCTTTTGAAATGCTTAAACTCCAATTATAATTTCTATTGTTATATTGTCGTTTTATTTCCAACAAGAATGTTTTCAGACTGGAAATCAGAAATATTTCAGAAATTTAATTTGTTTTGAATGAAAACTCCTTTCAATTTTACTCGTGCTTCTGAAATCGTAGGTTCTGAATTTAAGTGAAACGTTTCTCAATATTGTATCTTTTAAAGTAAATTTTTTATGAATACAATGAAAATAAATCTATTTAACAAAATTCTGGTTCATCTCTTAAGTTTCTTTTGATCCTTGAGAAGTTAAAAAGACATGAACAAGCAAAAAAAGGAGTTTTCTCAAAGTAATTCTAAGAAAACTTTTCAGAATTAAGGAGGAAAAGAAATAGCAACGAGTCAAGATATACAATGTTTAAGAATTAGAATCATATGAGGAAAATTACTTTCCTAATGAATACAAATACTTCTTTCAGACCCATACGGATTTGACCTCAAAATCAAGGTGGATGCAGTGAAGGCAACATCTGCAGAAGTAAGCTGGTCAGGGGTACCATATCCTGAAGATAAATATGTCAATATTTTCAGAGTTATATATCAGAGTGATTCGGCAAATACTAAAGGAGGGGAAGGGTCTGATGGGGCAGATGGGGAAGAGAGGAGCAGCACATTCAAAGTGGCCAAGCGCGACCCATCTCCATCTGCACTAGTCAAAAACCTCAAGCCAGGCACAAGGTACATGAAATATTAAATTAATATTTACCTTTTAAGTTAAATAAGCTAGTATAACTCCATGAAATTCCAAATTCTACATAAACTCCTCACAGATTATAAAATAATCCATAAAATTTTACATCCGTTTCTACTAAATAAATTACTTCATTTTTTTCCATTGTTTAAAACATTTTAATTTTATTAGGGAAGTCAGTAAGTACTATCTTTTATGTTTATTTATAATAGATTAACATCTCCACACACTTTATAGATAATATTGCAAATTTAGTAGAATTAAATGTACATAAATTTAATTATTTATTCATATATTGTTTGGCTATTCAAATTACTTTTTAGATGTTAATACAGGGCTACTTGTAGGACATGCAAAGTGAATGAGCATCTTGATCATTTCTTCAATTGTTGTAGGTAGTCAGAAAAGTTAACTCAAACATCTGCAAAACCACTATATATGTATTTCAGCAACCCTATTGCGTGAAGGGTGAAGAGATCAGAGATAAGAATTCTTCTAGTCCACTAGAGATGATAAAATAGTTATCTTAATATATATTTGACTATTTTCAATCAGCAGATGATTGTATTGACATTACTAGTTCCCTGTCTTAGAGGAAATAATTGAAATAGTACACCTGGCATATCCTGTCACTATCTTATGTTTAAAGCTTTAGGAATACTTTTACTCAACACTGATTAGACTATAATATTTTTTGCAATATCCTCAGATTTTTTAAGATCAATGTACAAATTAACATTGCAACATTATCTGGTATATATCACATACCTACTAGATTTTGCACTTATATAATATTTTTCTGAAATAACTAAAAAATAGCACACACCTACTGGACAAGGCTTGTTTCAAATCTGTCTTGTGTATGCGATAGTTGCACAAAAATATTCCCCAAAACAAATACCAGAGTTTTTGTTGGATACATAACAAAAGTATTTTCAAATGGGCTTTTTACTGGACAAAGAAAGAACAAGTTAATGAACCTTAATTGGATGAAGTTTGAAAGTACAAATTAATAAAAAATATTTTGTTGCTTTAATTACTTGGGGCATATTTTCAATGTTGTACATTATTGATAATAATATTTAAATATGTTATGAATAATGCATGCTTGAGTTTAGATGAAAGAATAAAGGAAAAAGGTCCTAGTGTGGAAAACTTTCTCATTCATTTCCTCATATATTATTAAAATTTTCTAATTCTTTTTATATTTATAATACGAATATCATCTACCAGCATAAATAAATAATAAAATTACTTGCTAGATACTACTTACATTTTAACATATACATATATCAACATATTATTAGATAGTAAATGGGTGGGAAATAACTTTACAAAATTCCACTGTTATATATCAGAGTGATTCAGCTAATACTCAGTGAAATAAATCACTTAAACAGTGAAATTTTGTTCTTATTTCCCACCCATTTACTAGGATGGAGTTCCACAAAGTTGAAGCTTTCCAGATTGATTTTATATTATTAGATAATTTTCCCCAGGACATCATTCTGATCTATAAATCAGCAAGGTTAAGCTTAGCATTAGGAAATATCATAATTATATAAGAGACATTTCCTTAAAAATAAAATCGTATCCTCTATAACTCTTATCTTAAAAAGTTGGCTCCTGCAATAATATATCACTGATGCAAGAATAAATCTTTATACTGATTTCTTGCTATTGATTTACAGGTATAGGATGTGGCTTGAGGCATACCTAACTAATGGTAAAATAAAGAAAAGTGATGTTAAGGATATAGTCACCAAGCCTTCCTCCTCAGCATCCACAACTAAACAAGGTAAGTTGATGTTACTAACTTTAAAAAAATGTAGTATCCTATATCAGTATAAAACAAATCAAGTTTTAATCATTGATATAAATAGCCATTCAATGTGAGAACTGTCAGTTAAAAGAATAAATTTCTGTTGTATTAAACATAATTAGGCAAAAATATTTGAAAGTGAAAAGGTCATCAAAATTACCAATGTGTTAAAAGAAGCCTAAAACACATCAATATTTCAAACTTTCTGTGGGAGATGGTTTCATAATGTTTAACGATAAAAACTTTTCATTGGGTAATTGATAATGAACTCAATGAAAAATGTTATGAAATTTATAGTAGTTCACAAACATTCATATTACCCAATAATAAAATAACAGAGGGTACTTCAATAAACATTTTTTACTCTATATTTCTGTAGGCACTTCATTTTTTAAATATCATCAAAAAGAAAAGATAATATTTTCTATATTTCATCTCTTAAGATATATCAAAGTTATTTTCAGTAGCAAATGATATAAGAAATCATAAAGGAATTTAATCACAGTCATCTTACAATAGATTATGTTTTTCTTCTTTAAATGAAAAATGGAAATAATTCATTCATTTATTATTTATCGCAGGATTATTTAATTTACTTATCCAGAGTTACTACAGAATTATAATAAATATGTGAATTTCATGGTATGAAAAATCAAACAGAGATTGAATAAAGTGGCACACTATTCGCAACAATGAAGGAATTCATAATTCAATATATTAAATCCTATCATATTCAAGATATTCATGTTACATTCAAGACCTTCCAACAAATTTACAATCTCAGACAAGAATTTTTCAAACATTTATTATTCAATGCTCTGGGCACTCAAGGACAGTACTACTTATGCTATTCTGAACTAAAAAAACTTGAGAAAGTCAATGACTACATCAATATGTTATATTCAGCAATTTTGTCTTGATATAAATAAAAATATTCCTCTATGAAACAGGGAAACTGGAAGCTTCAGCAGGTGAGGTTGGAAAATCAACAACAGAAGCAGGAGATTATTATGGCGGCTTGGTCGGAGTTTCGATTCTTGCTGCACTTGCAATCGTTGCAATCCTGATTCTTTTACTGATGCTTTTGAAGAGGCAAGGACAAGCCAAAAAGGCTGCAATATCGACAGCTCGTAAATCAGAATCCGCCTACGACAACCCCACATACAAGGTAGAAATCCAGCAAGAAACAATGGGTAGGATAAACATGTTGCCTAAATTCATTATGTGTAAAGTCAGGAGGGGGCAATGATGTTCAGGTTGAGGATATCATTTACTAAAATATAACAAATGTCACTTAATTAACAAAAGGTATAACTTCTTTCTTAGACAATATCTTCACCTCTCCAAATAGAATTTCTACTCAATTCATAACTACCTCTGTCATGAACATCATTATTCCTATTTTTTCATCTTAAAAATTAACAATACATTTCTTATCCTGGATTCTATATTTCCAGAGTTGATTTCCAATGCTTTCGTAAAATTTATTAATTCACAGACCTAACAGATATTTGAGTCAAGTGAATTAAATCATGAAAAATGAGTTACAATGTGAGTTGGAGGGACTTAAACATGGTTCCAACATTTCTTGAACTACAAGTTGGTATATATCTATGAAATTATAGATTAAAGAAACAAAGTTGGTACAAATAAGAACAGTTGAGGGAAACAATTTTAAAGATGCATTTTCCAAAGAGACTAACTGAAAACATTTTCAGATATAGCTTAATGATCCTATTACTGATAATCTAGCAAATTAATCCGTTTTATTAATGATCCACTTTTAAGGCTTCATCATGTCTTTCTGATATAATTCTTCATCCACGTATAGGGAATAAAAAAACTAATTATCAAGTGCTTGATTTAGTGTACCCCTCTTTGTTAAGGGGTATAATGCATAAGACACAGCATAAATCATTTTTCAAAACATTTCCATTCTAGACAAGGGCTTCCATATTGATGATCACTATTGCAATCAAGAATTCAATAATGGGGGCTCCTGGATAGCCATGTGGGCAACGTGTCAGTGAAACCAGTCTATTCACAGTGAGAGCCCATGCGCAAAATTACATAAGCTGTCAATGCACTTTTAACAAAACTACTATTACATGTATTTGATTTCATCAATCAAGATTCATATAACATATTCTTACATGATCTTCTTTGATGCTTTCACTAATGTTGGAAATTAAGTGGAGAAAATTTAAAGCATTCATTGACATTATTTCTACTATGTGCCTTGATAATAAAAAGTCGAATCAGTATCTATATAATCAAATTAGCATTGGATCAATTTATAAACAGGTTCAGGAAAAATATTTAACTGTATTGATTATTCTCATGATAATCAGTCTTGAAATTGTACCATCTAAGGATGAATGGAAGAATATTTGTAAACTAGAAAGTAATTGAGGAACTAATTAACCTAATTTATACAGAGCTATAACACAGAATTTAATGAACATCCCAGGTTTTAAATATAATATGTTATCAGCTTATCATATGCATCAAAACACAGCTTTTATATTAGTTATATAGAGTAACATACATTTTTCTTACATTCTTTTGCAATGGAAATTTACTGCAAAATCAAAGCTGTGACTTGTCTCAAGGAAAAACTGACTTGAAAAAGGTCTGACGGGGCCGAGAATCGAAACCAGAATCTTCCTCTATCTAAGAGGCTGCTTTCTAAGCAACCGGCCGGGTTGGAGCAGCCGGGTAGCTTAGATGGTTAAAGCAGCCTCCTGGATAGAGGAAGATCCTAGGTTCGATTCTCGATCCCATCAGACTTTTTTCAAATCCGTTTATCCTTGGGCATTTTCCTGGGTGCATGCCCTTGCGTGCAAAGTTACCTCAACCCTTTTGCTGTGACTTGTAATGTAAACATGATATCACTATTGGATCTCATATAAAAGAAAAGTTTTTAAAAGGCAGTAATTGATCATTTCCTTACCTGCCCAGAAATAAAAATATGCTGTTGATTCATATAATAGAGGGAAAATATAAATAAATAAAATAATTCCTGAATAATAAATTTTAAAATCATTACCTTTAAATGACTATGATACAATTATTCCGATTAAATGAGTTCATTTCACAAAAGCAACTCATAAGAGATTGAATTAATACATGAATTTTTAATCTAATAATCTCATTTATTACAGACCTCTGACCATGATTCGACTAATGGAAGAATCAAGAATTCAGTCCGCCTCCAAGAGGCATAAATACGTGCATCTGCTACTACCAAATCTTCACATAACAATCATCATCTCCATCAAGTTTTTCATATTGAGCCACTTTCAGTTTTTGATTGGGAGCTAATACACTCCATTAACTTATTGTTTTGCTTAAATTTTATAATTCAACCAGCATTTTGTTTGTTAAGTTATATTTCATTTGACATTCATAAAAAGCAATTTATGAGAAATTCTTCAAATAACACAACATTGGAAATTTTTATATTTAAATATTGAAGATTATAGCAGAAGTATATATATATATTTTTGTACATTTGTAATATTTAATAGATGTTTAGATTAATGGGTATTATTTGATAGTACTTATTTTTCTTGAGTGGCAAGATTTTAAACGAATGTTTTATACCATGCACCTCACTCTCCTTTAATTGTAAGCATACCATTTCACCACCTTATCATGTATATATTATTGAATATTATTGTTTTCAGCTGTAACTGGAGTTCTGAAATGCACCATATGTGGTGAAATCAGTTATTGTTTGTGCCATTATTGTACATTTAATGTTTTAATCTGATGCAGTTAATATAATGTGATGACCATAGCTACTCTGTTGAAAAAAGAAATCTTACTAAATTTAAATGCTTTTTTATTTTAAAATTCCCCGTTGTAAACCCAGCCCAAAGCTGAGGCAAGAGTTCAAGTGTAGCCCAGGTTATACAAAATATGCAGCAACATTCTCTGTAATCGTAGCCCTAAATCAAAATGATTTGGACACAATACCTAGCAATTCATTAATTGGAAATTTACAAATATTTCATCAAGTTTATCCTGAGTAATATTTTCAAACAAGTCAGTTATTCGAGATGTAATTAAAGAAAGTAATACCTCAGACAACATTTAAGACTTTCTCTCTCCCTGAAAATTATTAAGTTGCATTATATAATTTCTATGAGATAGTTCTTGTAGCTTTGTTGCTGATAGCAAAAGTTCCCATACATATTTTAGAAATACATAATTCCAGAGCAGAAAATAAAAAACCGAAACTGAAAGCTAGTGCATGACACTGGGTACATGCATACTTTGATCTTATTAGTACTAAAATCTAAATAGGACTCCATTTCACTGATTTCTTCATGAATTTTTTTCGGTTTAAAATTTTAATTTCAAAAAAGATTTCATAGATACAATTAAAATAAAACTGTTCTTATTCCCTTAACTTCATTAGCGAAGTTTTATTTTATATCTTAACTCAGAAAATTACTTATGAACTCGGAGAATTTAAAAAACTATACAGTTTTTAATGGTGATGCTAAGACCAAAGCTGATATTCTTTCATAATTATCAGCAAAGGATAATAAGATATTCCTCTGATGCTGTGGAAGAATACTTATGATCAATCTATGCTAGTCAAAGGAAATTAAAAAATTATATGGTAAACTTCCTAAACATGATAATTACTGGCCGTGGTGGCGGAGTGGTTAGCACGCCTACGTGATAACACTCCTACACTAAGGTCCCGGGTTCGAATCTCGGCTAACCGGATTTTTCTGGATACGGAATGGTTGCGTGTCTTTGTAAATAGTAATAATTATTGAAATGGATGTAATTCGGATTCTTCCTGTTACCATTAAGGAGTTTTTATTATTATTATCAATTCCGTACATTACATGTTCAGGTAGTATGTGAATTGACAGAACCATCAACAAGTCAATGGTAAATTTTAATAATTTGAAGTTCGAATAACGTGAAGACAAAAAAATTTAAATTCTATAAATTTACTAACATTTTAAAGTTTCAGATGGATTTTAAAAATAACTTTATCGATGAAACCTACCAAAACGACCAAAAATTGTCATATTTGGATGTAAATATCTCCTAAACCATACGTACTAGGAATTGTTTATAAACATATAATTATAGCGCTATTCTTTATCTTTAATGTGCTTAAATTTTTTTATCATAATATCAACTTATAAGGGAGATATAGAAGTTCTCCCTACCGGTCCTCTTCCAAAACTTTACCTATATGTTTATAAATATTTCCTAGTACGTATGGTTTAGGAGATATTTACATCCAAATATGACCGTTTTTGGTCGTTTTTCGTCTGCTTGGACGCCATCTTTGATGTTTCCTCGGGTCTCCGCTAGGGCGATTGTGACTTATTTCAACTCTAATGAACTCCTAGGGAATAAATTCCTTTTTCGGCAAAATTCGCTTTGTGTTATAAAAAAGATAGTCACCCTCTCGTTCGGTTTGCAAACTCATTGGGTTTCCAAGGTCTTTCAAGGTACTTATTAATTCTTATTAACATCACTTAATTTACTTATTTATCAATTCAGAATTATGATGAAAAAGTGTTTCATCGCGGATGGATTGAGCTGGGTGTTCCAGGTTCCCTTTATTATATGATCTTTATTAAAACAAAGTCATAATTTTTCTTAAAAAACCTTGGAAACCCAATGAGCTTGCAAACCAACTATAGCTTGCAAACCGAACGAGAGGGTGACTATCTTTTTTATAACACAAAGCGAATAGGGCCAAAAAAAACAATTTTTTCCATTTAAATTCGTTCGTCGTATAATACATCCGGAATCATCGAGAAATGTGTGAATTAGACGTTTGTGCGATGTTTATGCGATTTGAAATGCGTTACGTTTTCGCTGTTTCGAAGATGTGAAACTGGGCGTGTGCTGCGACATCTAGCGTCAGAACGCCATAACCAACGGTTTAAGAATGGTCTCCGGAGGCCATTACTGCACCTCCGTCACTGAAAGTTACTTATCGCGGTAAATATAGCACGTAGCCGTACGTTAAAGATATATGTACATAATTAAAATATATATAAATTAAAATAATATTAAATACATGCGCATGTGAAGTTTCATCGAAAAGGGTCAATTTTAGTGCAAAAAAATAATAAAACCCTGACGGTCATCCTCTTCCAAAACTTTACCAACATGTAATTATAGCCCTATTCTTTATCTTTAATGTGCTTAAAATTTTTTATCATGATATCAACTTATAAGGGAGATATAGAAGTTCTCCCTGACGGTCCTCTTCCAAAACTTTACCAACTTTAAAAATGACAGTGTCATTCCTTTTAATGTAGCTGGGCTTACCGAACCATTGCCGACGATGGAAAACAACTGGGACAGAAACGAAGAGAGGTGGTTGTTAATAATGGAAGATGAGACTACTCCAACATTTGCATTTAATTTGTGTTGAAGGTCAGTTGGCCGATACACCACCATGTGATAATTGTTCAAAAATCCTCTAATTCTGCTAATATTGTTATATCCTTAAAAATAACTCCATCACTCACTCGCAAATGATTAGACTGACTCTTGGCGATGTCAACAGCAATAATCGAGATCGACATTAGTCGATCGATTTACCACTTGGGCTATTTACCGCTTGGATTTGGGTATTTTTTCTAGATACGGTATCGAGAAAAATATCACCACTTGTTATTATTGTTTTCGTACAATAAAAGCAACTTTGAGATATACCGACGCAGAGAGCTTCTCTTGCCGACTCTCGATGGTAACAATGAAAGTTAAGCGTTTAGAATCTTTAAGAGAAGCGTCAGAGAATCAAATATAAAAGATACCGATTTTTTACGTTTGGGGTTTTCTCCTCACTTTAGCAAGATTTAAATGCTTGGAAATTCTTACATAGTCAAAAAGTTCCTATCTCCCGTAATATAAGCTCTAATCAGTCCGAATTATTTGTCTTAACACTTAATTGATTGGCAGAAAACAAAATACTTGAGAGGTTTGATGAAAGTGATCTATGTTCATCAACCTTTTTTCTCCCTCATTATTGTCAGCCTTCGTAGTAGTAGTATTGTTAAAATTGCTTCGACAGCTTAGGTCATTATGCATATTAGCTCCCACCGGGAATTGAACCCGGGACCACTTTTGCCAAAGGCAAACGCGCTGCCCGCATGACTATCTGGGTGCCGCCAGGTTTCGTATATAGAAAATGAAAAGAAATAGAAATAAATAATGCTTAGATTTGCGAAATTTCCCTATGGTTCCCTAATATAGCAATTGCTAAATTAAGCACTAATGCCTTTGCAGTATGTAATATATCGTATTTCATAATATAAAAAATTGAATAAAGGAAGTGATCTATCAGTAACCCATGGGTTACTGATACTCTTACTCTTATTCTCAGTACAGTATAAATTCTAGCTAACTCTTTAAAAATAATCACGAAATTGGTACCTAATTGTAATAATTATTCTTAATTCTCTTTGTAAGGGCAAAATAAGGGATTTACTATGAAAATGAGATTTAATTGCACAGATAACATTACTACTCCTTAAGAGGTAGTTAGTAATGTTATCTGAAATTACTTATCTGTAAAGTAATTACTTATTTTCAAAATTGTATATTGTATTTAGTTCTACATTTTTACTGCTGTAACTCGAGTTTGGCAGATCAGATCCTCTTTCATGTAAATTTAATTCTCCTTTAACTTTATATATATTGGATAAGGATAATTTATTACACTGTAGGCATTACAAAACATGCATAGTATCGTCAATATCAATAAAACAGCACATGTCAAGAAAATGCAAAATGCCTAATATAACAAAATATTCATTCAATTTAATTCAATAAAAAACAAATGCCTAATATAACGAAATATACACACAATAATTATTTTTGGTAAAGTTTTGGAAGAGGACCGTCAGGGAGAAATTCTATATCTCCCTTATACGTTGATATTATGATAAAAAATTTAACGCACATTAAAGATAAAGAATAGCGGTATAATTATATGTTTATAAACAATTTCTAGTACGTATGGTTTAGGAGATATTTACATCCAAATATGACCGTTTTTGGTCGTATTTCGTCTGCTTGGACGCCATCTTTGATGTTTCCTCGGGTCTCCGCTAGGGCGATTGTGACTTATTTCAACTCTAATGAACTCCTAGGGAATAAATTCCTTTTTCGGCAAAATTCGCTTTGTGTTATAAAAAAAGATAGTCACCCTCTCGTTCGGTTTGCAAGCTATAGTTGGTTTGCAAGCTCATTGGGTTTCCAAGGTCTTTCAAGGTACTTATTAATTCTTATTAACATCACTTAATTTACTTATTTATCAATTCAGAATTATGATGAAAAAAAGTTTCATCGCGGATGGGTTGAGTTGGGTGATCCAGGCTCCCTTTATTATATGATCTTCATTAAAACAAAGTCATAATTTTTCTTAAAATACCTTGGAAACCTAATGAGCTTGCAAACCGAACGAGAGGGTGACTATCTTTTTTATAACACAGAGCGAATAGGGCCCAAAAAAAACAATTTTTTCCATTTAAATTCGTTCGTCGTAAAATACATCCGGAATCTTCGAGAAATGTGTGAGTTTGACGTTCGTGCGATGTTTATGCGATTTGAAATGCGTTACGTATTCGCTGCTTCGGAGATGTGAAACTGGGCGTGTGCTGCGACATCTAGCGTCAAAACGCCATAACTAACGGTTTAAGAATGGTCTCCGGAGGCCATTTCTGCACCTCCGTCACTGAAAGTTACTTATCGCGGTAAATATAGCACGTAGCCGTATGTTAGATATATGTACATAAAGCGCAATATTGAACACATGTGCCAGTGAAGTTTCATCAAAAAAGGGTCAATTTTAGTACAAAAAAAATAAAACGCTGACGGTTCTCTTCCAAAACTTTACCTTATTTTTCTTTACATATGTCAGAGTACTCTTCAAGTGAATTAGGACACTTTTCTATTTAAAATTTTATTGTAAATAAACAGTCTCGGCCGTATTCATAGATTGTTGATTTAGCGTTTAACTAGAGGTTGCTACGTAGTGATTCACTTTCGAGTGATTAACGACTAACTAAAATGTGGTATTCATAGATTTCAACTAGCGTGTAACTAGAGGTTGCTACGTAGACAACTGCTATACGGCGAAAAGTGACATTCTCGATTTGGCAACCTCGCATCATTACCTCAAACAAATGAAAAAGAAGTTGTTTATATTGCTTCTGCCCGAAGGAAAGGCTAAGTTTCATCCGATTTTTCTTATTAAAGCGATTGATATGGTATCTCTATCGTCAATTCTTTCTGCTGTTTGATGTATTGAAAGATTCTCAAGTAAAATCTATCGTATTCGTTTTCTATGGCACAAATAACATAACATAAATTCAAAACGTACAGATGATGTCTAGGATGGGCAAACATTCATACGCTCTTCTTATTGATACGATGGAGATAGTCTTTACATCGTTGATTTTTAGGGTTGTTTATTCAATTAAATTATCTAAAAATCGATCGTTAAGGTTTTTAATGCCGTAAATATTATGGTATAAATATATGAAAGGCAGGCGTGGTAAGGTGAGTTCAATAGGTCTACAATTTACCTAGATTTTCTTCCGTAGTTTCCAATTATATGTCTTGTTAATAACTTAAAGTGGCTGGGTACATATTCAGATAATTTAAATTGTATTATTTGTTAAGATTTATCGTTTTTCATATAATTACATTCATTTGAGACCCCAAGTTCATATGTAGTATTAATTCGGAAAGGGGGTCATGAAGAGATTAACTGGACACAAGACGAGTTTAGAAATGTGTGTTGACTACTAAACCATCGTTTCCGAGAGTATCATGCTCTTTCTTACGATTTGTTGCTATTTATACTCACAGATATATAATTAAGTCGGTAGTTATTATGCTTACTGTGAATATTACATTTTTTAGTAATAATAATGAATATTATTGCATTAGAAAAGTCTAGCATACCTCTGAAATGAATTTTGAATCAATGAAAGGTAAATTACAGTTTTTATTTAACCGGCAATATGATAATGGAATGGTATAAATTGGCTTAGATTTATAAACTAGTTTCAATCTCAAGAAATAATTGTCAAAAGTTTGAGGAAAATGGTTGGAAGTTTCATTTATTCATAGAAATTAGTCTATTACATCTATATTCAATTATTCATTCATTATGAAGAGGTATAAACACAGAGACGCAATGAAAATGTCCTGGAGGATGATTGGTATTGAATATCATTAACTGGTGATTTCACAGTATCATATTTATAAAATAAGTCTAAAACTTGAAATAGCATACATGAGAGATAAATTTAAGATAAAATAAAAATATTTTTGATAAAAAGTATTTGGCAAAGCAAAATAATTTAACAAGAGTTGGTATATAAACATTTTCACATGGTCATATTTCTTCAATCTGGCTATGCCATGTATCACTGATCAACTTTTAAGGTTCATTCACATAAAAATGGCTTGATTATTACTTCACTTTCATAGCATTGCTAAAAATAATTAATATAGTATATAAGAAATGTTAGCAGATTTGCAAAGTAGAAGATTAATTAAAATTTATATGAGCATGGTGCAAGCTCACACACAAAATCCTACAGTGGGTCATCACAATGATATTTCCATTATAGCCTTATGAATTAAACTATAAATGCAAATGTTCAATAAATTTCCAAACAAAAGTTTCTCTTTTCATGGTGATATTAAGAATTAAAGGTATGCATTTTCCATTTATCCTTTTCAATGAATCTGCCAAGTGCCAAGATATGACATAAATAACACTGTTCTTACAATGCAATGCATGCAATACTTAAAGCAAAAACTTTGATGGTCCAGATTTAGAAATGAATGTTTTTAAACAAATTATAAATTCACATTAACTTACTTTAACATCATTCATCCACTTATCTGCTTTATCATGCATACTTAAAGAAGCTTTTATACTATCAGTCATGAAAAACACCGACTATTGAGTCAAATTAAATGTAACACATACTTTTCTCTATACTGTAACTAAAGGCAAATGATAATAATTCCATTCACAAATGAAAAATATAACTTCCATTCTTCGGCTTTCTCCCAATCAATCGAAATAACCTTTCACGTCACAATTCCGCAAATCTATATTTATATCTAAACCTCTCTGTAAAGTATCTCAGATTCACTTTAGGCGAATAAGCTCTTAAAAAAATCATTCATGTGCTATTTTTCTCACCTCTTTTACTTCCAAAACTTCAGTATCATCGTAGAACGAATTAATATGAATACAAATCCAGAAACAACTAGACGCTAATTGAAATTCATACAAGTTGCTTAGGATAAATTAAGGAATGATACCACCCTCATAAAATTTAATGAGTAGAGAGTGATAAATAACATTAAAATGTAGAAAAATACGTTTTAGAGCAAACGGAACAAACCTTTTTATGAACTCGATATTGCCAGCTACGTATAGACTACCAAAAAGAATGCAAACAATAAATAAATTCAATACTACACTAAGGAAATACAGAAAATACAGTTAACAATCTAATTAGAATGTAAAAACTGACAAATTTACTACTAATAATACACAATATCGGTTCAACGATCAACTGCACACTGAAAACCGGAGGAAGAAATTCCATTATGGCGTCGAAATCATCCGCTAGTTACATTTTAAACAAGGGGTCCCGCGTCACTAGCGATAACTATTTTATTTAGTTACATTGTATGCCAATAGAGCCTTAGCAGCGCCAAGTCAAAATCTATGAATACGGAATTTTGAAAAAGTCACACGTTAGCTGTAGCTAAGGGTTGCTAAACAATCTATGAATACGGCCGTCTATGTTTGTTTTAGCATCGATGCGAATGCTGGTGTCATTGGCAAATAGAACAGTTTTATTGCAAGGGAGATAAATAGGTAAATCATTAATATAAATTTGAAACAGTAAAGGGCCTAAAATTGATCGTTGAGGAACTCCATTGTTAACTATTCTAGGGGAAGATTTATAAGTTTCTTTACAATTTAGTAAATCATTAAAATAAGACATTTCAACAATTTGTTGTCTGTTTGATAAATAAGATGATATCCTTTTTTTTGGATACATCCACACCATTTTGAGTCAATTTGTTTAATAGAACTTTGTGATTCAGAATATCAAAAGCTTTAGCAAGGTCGAGGAAAACACCAACAGATAGTTGTTTAAAGTCAACAGCATTAAGAGTATCGGTTAAAAAATCAAAAAGGGCACATGATGTGGACATATTGTACTTGTTCCTGCCAGCGAATCAATGTCTGCATTCACCTGCAAAAGTATATGAATTAAAGACTTAGTTAGGGCTTAATTACCTTGTCCTTGTTCGAGAATCTGTTTTTACTAAGGAAATGAATACACCATATGAATATGTACTGCAAATGGTTAGGATCAAGGTTTGAACACAGGAAAAAACTTCAGACTCCTATTGCTGTTTATGTTGACAATTTATTAATATATTGTACTATTTAAGAAAAGTTCAAACTGAAGAAGCAGCTAATGAAATAGTTTTAAAAAAAGATCTTAGTGTTAACGATGAGAATACAATGTCAAGATAATGGATGCGCTTTGCACATTGACCAAAATCAGTACATTCAACAAGTTTTTGAGATATTTGATATGCGTGATTGTAAATCTATTGCAACCCCAATGGAACCTGCAGCCCTACAGAACCGACAATTGTATGGTAACACCTTCGTGTTAAATTAGTTAAGAGATGGGAAAAATGTAATCTTGAGAGGTTCCATATCAAACATTAATTGGGTGTCTTATAAGATATCAGAAAGATATAAATTAGTATCTTTCTGTGAAATCAAGACCAGATGTTTAATTTTCAACTAGCTATTTAAGTCAATTACAACATACATGTTACAGCAGTGAACATTGGGCCACAATAAAGAGTAAATTGAGATATTTAAAGGGAACCATGTTAATGTGTACTAAGACAGGTTTAAAGCTTGTTGGCTTTGGAGATACTGATTGAGCAGGTGATGTGAATGACAGAAAGTCATTAACAGGATTTCTATTCATGTTGGCCAATGATCCTGTTAGTGTAAGAAGCAACCGAGGCCTTGAGAGGTACTGAGGCTGAGTGTATGGCCTTCTCAGCTGCAAAGTAGGCTTTTTACAGATTATGTTGTGTTGTGTGATTGATGAAAGAGACTGTACTACAATATTCAATGACAGTCAGCACAAAGAATTGTTGAAAATCTTATCAGTAATTATAGAATAAAACATACAGTTCATAGATAATAATGTATTAATAATAATAATGTACAGTTCATACATACATACATAGTTCTGTAATATAATTTCCTAAGGGGAATGGTTGAAAACAAAACTATTGACCTGAACTATATTCCTTCGGGTGAAATGTTGGCCAATATTTTGATTGCCTATCAAAAGTTATACACATAAAGTGTGTTGAAGGTATCAGGTTGAGCAAAATCCAACTACAGTAGATCCCCGGTAATCCGGACGAATTCAGGCACATAGGCGTCCGGATTAGCGGGGTTTCCGGATTAGCAAGGTTTTCAAAAAATAACATAAAAACATTTTTTTTTCAAAAATTATATTGTATAGATAATGCTACCACCAACTCTATAGCCCGTGCATGGTCATCCTCATTGTACGTCTATAAAAGGGAAGGATTGTTTTTTTACGCCTCTTCTCTCATAGTTTTTTAATGAACGTGATGTTTTGATAAGTAATACCCTGCTGCAACTGAAAATGTAATGTCTTTTGAAATTGTTTAGTTTCGCACATATTAAGCATTCCTCTAATGGAAAAATGCTCTCTCTGAAAAATATCACAACTTAGGTGTGATATCACAATAAACGAAATACTTCAATCTCTATCACATCATGCAGCCAATGGAAAATGTTTCAAATAGTCTGTCCACCTCTCGTTTCTTGTTACTGATATACGTGTTTATATGTTCAAAAGAAGAAGTTGCAGGTTTGCATAACTCCCAATGGACCGTCCGGATTACCGAGGGTTCCGGATTAGCGAGTGTCCGGATTACCGGGGTTCTACTGTATTGTAAAGGGAAAATGATGCTGTAGAATCAAGTTAGTTTTTTTCTCTAAGTTTCATCTTAGTTTGAATACTTTGTGATAACTGTGCTCTCTGGTAATTTGTATGTCAATTGTAATTAATTTTGTTGTTTAGTTTTTTTTATTGTTTCATGTCCATGTTGTATATTAATATGTAGCCTTTCCTACCCAATTGCTGATGGAGTCCAATGTGTTTCCTTAAGTTCAAACCTTAACCCTAATCATTTGCTGGGCGCATGGCATATTTACTTCCTGAGTAACAATAGTACTTATAAGTACTATTTGTTAACAAAACTGAACAAATAATATGAGATATTACGTATCTATACTGTAATAAGTGACTTCAACTTTAATCCTCCTTTAGTCGCATGAGTTCTACTTTCATTGATGGCCATATGGAGTAGATGAGCACCCCATGCTCTCAGCATTATACCACTGTAAAAGATCTTTATTTTACACTAAAACAGAAAATTGATATTGATTGAGACGAGCATGAACTGAAGTATGATATTGACCAATTATGATTTCAATTTATTAAAGATAAATTGAAATCATGTAATAAAATCTACCATGTGAGTAAGAAATATACCCTGCACTGCTACTGGAGGGTTAATGTCAGTAGACTATTCAGTTTTGTGATATTTATGTTGCTATGGCTGTTTGAATAATAGTGTTATTCAAAGTTATATTTGTACATATGATGCAAAGCTGTGTTTCAAACATAAAACAATTGAAATGTAACCTGATGGATGCTTTTTCTCATCAAAGGTGTGGATTTTCAAGAGCACCTTCAGAACAAATATTTGTGTTTTACTTCAATTGAGATTCAATTAATTACTTAAACAATAAATCCATGTTCATGACCCAGATCACCTATGATTTATTATCTGTTAGGTATAAAATTTGTCATGGAAAATTTAAATTTATAACTAACAATTATTATATACAAATATATAATTATATATAAGAAACTTGGTTCAAAAATTCAATTAGTTGCTGAAAGGCAGTAACCATCCTAAATGCTCAATGCCCCTATTCATTTTTGTCACAAAAAAATGTTTCCAGCTATTTAAGGTAAATAAGTTAAGTTAAATGATTTCTGAACCCAGAAGAAAGGCTTATGAAGACATTTAAAATAATAATTTGTGGTTAATCTAACATGTTCAAGGCCTTTTTGACTTGTTGTGACAGGTTTATTATAAATAATTGCCTTTGTGTTTTCGATAACACTATCATGACAGCTCGTTGTTATGTGTTCGATAAGTCTGTTACACCTGTTGAAGTTGCTAAGTTTGTAGAGGATAGGATGAAGCCAGGTGAAGAAGACAGTTCTGTTTCGATTGATAACTATCAGCAGTATCCAGAGGATGACTATCATTTGATGGAACCTATTATTAGTAAGTTTGATGCTGATGGTACACCTGATCAAGATCTGACTTGTCAGCATTCGGAAGTAGATGGCATTAAGGTATACAAGCTGGTTCCAAAGCCCTTTGAGGATATATCCAGGATGTAATCATTATGTTCACACTTCAGATAGTAAGAGTAAATTGGCTGAATATTTGTCCAAAATGGATTTCACTCACACTATACCTCATCTTTATTTCGAAGTCCAACACCCTAATGCATCAGATTATGATAACAAATTGTTAGGTACCTACTATTGTTGAGTTGTCTTTCTGCAAAACTTTGTATACAACTTATACCTTTAGTGAACTTTATGTAAATAATCCTGGTCATTTTTTGTAATTAGTAATTGGCAATAAATATCTGATATTGATTGACTAATTGACTTTTTATTCATGCCAATTTGGTTGGGTTGGGTGGGTGGGTGGGTGGGGAATTCCAAAAGAAATTTAACACACACTTATGCGTTAGGACTGGAACAACTCCTAGCACATATGGGTTAAGAGTTTTGCTGTAAAAATTCTATTTTCTTATCTATAGCAAGGTCAAAGGTGGTTCCGGTGTTCCTGATAAAGGGAGGCGAGAGTAGATGCGAGCATCCACGTTATCACCTTGACTCCACCAGAAGTGTGTCTGAGATACAGGAGGATGTTAGAGACAGTTTGCCTCTGAAAGTGTAAGTACTGTGTGTCTTTGGTACACTCACAGGTTATCACTCTCATTTACATGTTTTTATTGAAATGGTTGATTGTTGACTGTTATCTGATCTGGTTGATTATTACTCTCTGCTTTATGCCAAATTACTGCAATGCATTCAGTCTTCCTGCTGTTTTGTGTTTTTGCCAATATATTGTTTATTTAATAATCAATCAGCATTTAATTGAAGAAATCAAATATAAGAAAGTCATTCATATGCTTTGTTATACTGACTTCCAAACTGATGCTCTTCTTTATTGCCTAAGTTAATAGGGAAATAATACTAGTGTTATTATGTGCAGCTTCTTTATTTTATATATTGTTATAGATTGATCTACAGGCAGTTATTGATTGTTCCATCTTGCTAGCCCCCCCCTACCACACTGATTATTAAGTATGATTAACATCTTGAGTTTTCAATTACTTAAAATAATAATATATCAGTATCTTGTATGTAAATAAATATTATGAAAGGACTTCAGCTGATTTTCATTGTTTTTAATTCCTGTAATTGTGTAGAGTGAAATTGAGAAAAGATCTCTGTTTTTCCCGGCGTAGTTGCTGAAGGAATAGTTCTCGGGTCTCCAGCCGGGTGCAGACCCGAGAACTATTCCTTTAGAGTGAAATTGTCTACATAATATCAAAAGCTATGTCAATAATGTGCCATGAAGGTCTAAACTGCAAAAATGTGTTTATTTAAACATAATTGCTAGCTCAGCTTTATATATACTAACCCGTTTATATGCAAGTGTGGAAATGTGTTCAAAGGGAAGAAGCGAATATCATTATTTGCTGATGAAATTGTTAATACAATCCCTGTAAAAACTCTTAAAATTATCATGGAATAGCAAAATCTATCACGAACCAGGCATCGTTTTCTCTGGAGGTTGAGATACACATAAAGTAATAGTACTTTTACCATGGATGTGTTCCATTGAATAAGTTTTATCCCAATGATTGATCTGCATCCATGATTTATGAAGTAACTCATAAATGATAGTTATGTCCTTGAGTTTAACTATTATGCTACAAGCAAGAAAAATCATTTAATGCAATTTAAGTGTTATTATTAAGTGATAGCCTTTAGGGAACCTGGAAGTGGTTGGTGTACTTCAATTTATGTCCATTATTTCCAGTTAAACAGCTAATATATACGTATATATCCATGAGCGTCGCCAGGGGGGGCAGCTGCCCCCCCCCTGGAGACCCATTCGTATTTTGGTTCAGGATGTCTTGTAGAAACAATTTTTAGGCACGAGCGTATTTGAAAAGAATTTAGACCCAAAACAAAGTCAAGTGTTGGCACGTGTAAACACCAGTGATGGGAAAAATACTTCCTCGTTGGAAATTCATTTATATCTCCAGCGCAGCACAAATATTTCAAGAATACTTTGCAGCAGAGTCAACAGCCATCCCCTTCCTTCCCAAAAGAAAAAAATGTCGGTTTCAGGGTGAACAATGTAGTTAGAACTGCCTCTCGATGCGATCAGAGCGCGTAGTTATGCGATTATGTCCTCTCTCTCAAACTTCCTTGAGTATCGTCCGACAATCGCCCGCAGAAGACATAGGATTCTGTTTTTTTTTCGTTTTCCCTTCAAAATGGACATAAGAAAGTTTTGCGGTGAGTATTTTGCAAATAGGCCCAAGCAGTGGCGCAGCGAGAGGGGGTAGTTCAGGGGTTCAACCCCCCCCCCCCCCCAAGAGTCAAGGCTTATGACTAGCTCTGTGCTTTTTTCTGCTGAAGAGTACAAAACCTCAATCATTTGCTTGATAAATTCAGCGAAAGCTTTGCATGACAGTAAAAATGTCCCCGATTACAGCTAAGTTGATGTTTTCGGTAGCAGAGCAGGCCTAGAGCCGACATCGATATCAATGGGACGCTACGAGTTTTTCGCACACAATGTTCAACGCATGCAGTTCTTACCATATCCTTTTGTTAGATGACTCACACCATAAGATAAGATTCCCATGAGAAGAATTCGAAAGTGCTGATTCGTTTACTCCTCGCAAAAACACAAGGGAACATTAGAGAAGTAATTCGAAACTTACACCCTGAAAACAGAGATTAAGATTACGTTTGAGAGACAAACAGGTTGATAAAACGCTCAGTTAGATCTGTTGCATGTGACTGTTTTGAGAGTGTGAATGCAAAGCTAGGCTCGTGAATGGTGAATTTGAGAAATTCACAGGGAACAGTTCGAAGGAGAGTTTAGTTTGGATTTCATAAGATACAGATGGACATCCGAAAATTTTTTCACAGTCCGCTAATAGCTCGAGGCCTCTATCGGGAAAACGTAAGTTAATGTCTATGTAGTTTTTTGTAAAATGACCATTATTAGTTGCATAAATTAGGATTGTATTATTTTAGGGCTGTTATCGGAGGGCACATCTCAAGATGAGTTTAGCGACAATTCCAAAGGAACTGGTTCCTTTGTTAAGCATTCTGGACGATTAAAAGTCTGTACAGTAGACTCTTCATTGCTCGGGATAATATAAAATATACTGATCCTATTTTATAATTACCCGTTAATTTGCTGTATAGTTACGAAAATAATTCAATAATCGGGTTTCCGTAGAAATTTGTAAAAGTATTGCAGCAATACTGCACAATATCAGTGAAAATCAATTTTCGAATATATTATTAATAATATACCATTTTGGAAGCAAATCAGTCAGCTGAAAGGTATTGCGCTCGTAAGTTACGCACATATTTATCGGAACTGTAACTTGATGACTTGAAATAAATTTTAGAAACGGTTAAAACTGTGACTTTAATTCTTCAGCTTCCTTTTCGATGCAGCCAATTTTTTCTCTTGTGATAGAATCCCACGAATCTCATATCTGGTTATGCAATGCCCATTCAAAATTTCAATTCGTGGAAACTTTTGTTTCCTTTGAACACTCAGTGCGTAAGACTGGGTTTTGTATCATCTCTCTGCTGGTTAAACCACCTATTACTTAGTCTAAATAATTGTAAGTTGACGTCTTCATTTTTTTCACCTTGGTACTCGATTTCTGCAAATTCAATTATAATATCAACTATAATCAAGAGTCTACAGAATATTTTAATGCGGCCGAATTTTTACTCTCCCGTATGTGACGCATTCAATTGAAAACTTGGCTAATACATAAATAACGAAATCAGGCTTAATTGAAGGCCTACCAGAAAATTTCATCTGATACAAATGATTTTTTGTTTCTTAGAAGAGGAGGTAATTTTAAAAGCAACGGATCAAGTCATTCCTAAGAAAGCTGCTGATGATATAGTCTAATAACGAAAGATGTTCAAATAAGGATGGGTGCACCAATGTGGCGATTTATTGAGACGTTTTATATCGCTTGTCAAATAACCGGAACTATTTTTTCCTTTTCACGCTTGGCAATACTTAAGAATCGAAAAAAATTAATTTTTAATAGAAATTGGACGTAACCAAACTAGAAATCCAAACAAAACTTATGATAAGTTTCCACTAGTTTGCTTATGCAAACTACTATCTTGGAGTAAAATGTTGCTTGCATACTACAAGCATATTGATAACACAAATTTCAAGTCGGCATCATATCGAGAGGGTCCTCAAAAGAAAAAAAAAAGGATTAAAAATATATTTAAAATTCGCTTCAATTTATCCTTCTGGCATCGAACCCGGGTCTTCCTGGTGATACTTACTTTGCAGCATAACAGAAGATCACCATCTCTAACTATGAGTGAAAATTCAATCAGAAATATTGGATGCAACTACCTCAAACGACATCCTACTTTTCTCTTATATTCTTATGTGAGAAATATTAATGTGCTCTGGCATCGAACCCAGGAACAGTGTGGTCTTAGCTAATTTTTTTCTTAAAACGAGTCTTAATTTACATCTTATATCTAAGCAAGAACTTCCTATCATTTCAATACGTGCATGAAAAAAATAATGAAAAACTACCCCAATGTGTTTTATATTTGAGATATATTTACCACCAGGCATCGAACCCGGGTTTTTCTGGTGATACTTCTTATGCAGCACAATAGAAGATCACCATTTCTAACTATATGTGAAAATTCAAGCAGAAATATTGGCTGCAACTGCCTCAAACGACATCCTACTTTTCACATATAATCCTTATGTGAGAAATTGTAATGTGCTCTGGCATCGAACCCAGGAACAGCATGGTCTTATATAATTTTTTTTCTTAAACTGATTCTTTATATAGATCTTCTAGCAAAGCAAGAACTTCCTATCATTTTAATAAGTGCATGAAAAACTACCTCAATGTATTTTAAATGGGAGTTTTTTTGCATCGTCCTAGCATCAAACCCAGGATATTTTCTGTAAAAGTAATTAATGTTTTCAATAAATCATGACCATATCTATAGGCTCCTTGAGTTTTGATTCTCTACCTACCCAGGAAGTATTTTTTTTTTAATTCCCGAAAATCATAGCAATACTTTAAAATGGGAAAAATCGGGACTTTGAGGCCCTCTGGAATCGAACCCATGACACTGAAGTTCAAAATCGTGGAAGGTTCAAAATGCTGGAAGGATGCATGATGCTAGTCATTTCTATTATTTTTTGAACTTCTGACGACTATAAGATAATATTTCAATATAGTTGCTGATATTGTTTGTTTGTTGTTTATTGATCAATAATTATGAATTCAGCAAACGGAAAGCTTTTGCATTATTAGCAATAAAATTAATTGATCAATAAAATAAAACTGTTATAATCTTCTTACTGATCATTTTATATACAGCTAAATTCTCCGAGTATTTTTATGGTGAAAGAGGGATTATTCTGAATTTTGATAATTCTGAAGGATCAGAAGTATACCATATAATAGCAGTACGTTTTTTTATGCTAAATTGTATCGATCGTTTTTGATTGGGGATTTTACTACTTTTTATGATAAAATGCTCGGATTGAACAACAGTAAAAAAATAGAACAACAACTATGGTCGTCACGGGGACGGGTTATTTACAACCACGAAATTTCAACAAATTTTTGTCTATTTCATTACAATTTTGGCAATTTTGAATCCATAACAATGTTCCACGAAAAAAACAAAGAAATTACCTTTTTCTTTTAGCACTTGTCTCAATCTCTTGGAACTGTTATATGAAATTTAATTCTGCAAAAGAAATGAACAGAAAATTTTGATTTAAGATGCATTCCTTTTGGGGGTATTTTTGAGTCATCTGAAGTCGAACCATGGATAGATTTTGAAAAAATGTCGGTATGTAATTTTCCATTTGACCTCTAATAAATCCTGAAGTTTCATATTTCTAACCCATCGGGAAATCGCTAATTTTTTTTAAATACCGCGTCAATGCATTTCTCATTGGAAGCACTGACATCGGACAAATAAAGTTATAAATATATGTACTACCTTAAAAATTATAGCTGATGGAAAAAGATCGTATGTCCTTAAAATTTTCTTTTTTTATTATTTTAGTAGAAGTATTGTTGAAATTGCTTCAACGGCTTAGGTCATTTCGCACATTGCCTCCCACTGGGAAACGAACCCGGGTAATTAATTTTCCTTGGTAATTATTTGAAATGGATACTTTCATACTTTTATTGGATTACTTTCATACTTTTTAGACAGTTTCTATATTTCTTCTGTTTTCACGACTTTATGTTAACGCATTTTACTCATGTTTTGAAATAATAATAATTATAGTATTAGCTTTATACGAGCAAAATGCGACCCCAGTTTCCTTGACCGTGAGTTATTCGTTTCTAAAATTTTGCATGTTTCTGGAAGGAAAATCGTTATAAAGTAACTCCGGCTCAGACCGTTCTCATGCAGTGTCTTATGATACAAAATACCCAACTGATAAGGTACACCAAAGTCTTCGAAAAGCATTGTGATGCGAATTGTTAAAATAGTCAATGTTGTTGCCACCCAATCCCTTAAGAATATATAATTATGAATTATGTCATTGTATGTATGAAGGTATAAAGATAGATTCTATTGGAACCAAGATGGATGTGAATAGATGTGTAGTTGAAGTAAAATGATGATAAGATTTGATTGAAGGGATGTAAACTTGAGAGGAATTTATCGATAAATAAACTTTTCAAAGTTCGCGCCGCCAAAAACCTTGGCAATAAAATTTCTGGATAAGTTTCGTGTGCCATCTAGTTCTATAGCAACCGATCGAATGTTTAATCGAAGGCGGGACAGCGTGAAGTTGGAAAATTCTCCACCAGGGGATCAAAGCGCGCCGAGATGAAGGAGGCATATGGCGTCGTCACTCTGTGTCCTGGAACACGACGGTATAGCCGTTAAGCCCGTCATTCGACGCTCTTCAGGATAGCCGACGTCCTGAAGACATATCCGTATACTTCCAAAAATTTCCAGAAGCAGCCACTGCATGGAGAAATGGTTCAGTGAAAAACGCTTGTGGCTCTTCGGGAATCGCCTACCTTTACTCCCAAGGCGGTAAGTCTTTCAACTGTTATTGTTTTTCTTGGGAAAAAATAAAGGAACTCGAAAATTATTTACGTCCAACGGTCAAAATTTATTTTCTGAAAGCTAGAACCAACCACCCGATGTAATTATGATATTATTACAATTTTCCGTAGAATGTAAATTATAGTTTCTTTGGTGAGATTCGTTTAACGATCAAAATTTCATACATAAAGCCGTGCTTACCCACTCATTTCCAAAATTATTTAGAGATAATTCTTTTATTGAGATTATGAATTAACTCATTATCGAATTTTCGGATCAGATTTTGCTATGGTGAAGTTTGATCGTCACGCAAAGGGCAAAGGTCATGTCTCTACTAGAAACTTCTTTTGTCATTAGGTTTCTAATAGTTTAATTAAATATTATACGAGAAATTATTTGCATTATTTCTCTATTGACAACTGTGACGCGATTCAAATATTAACATTCTGTGGCAAAAATAAAAAACAAAAATACATTAATAACGTAGATGCTGTAAAATGAAAGTTAAGTAGACTTAAATAGCTCAATAGGTTAATGTATATTAATGGTTAAAATCTGAATTTTTTTCAATAAAATTGGGTGGATTTTTTCACGGATAGTGGGATTCATGGCTCGACAGGCATAACGTTGCTTGCGCTACCTTCCTTTCATATTTATATTTAAGGTTCAGTTGGCATTTGAAAAAGAATATGACGTAATTTCAGGCTAAAGCAATTCAATAAGAAAGCAAGCTGTGGCTACCAAAATGCGACGGTTTCAACTTCTAATTGTAGCACTCATGAAATAACACTCATATCTTAAGGTGGAGGATACAGGGAAATGTAAACATTAAATTATAAAAATCAATGGTACGCAATGATGATTACAAGCCACAAATATTGTTCATTTGGGATATGATTGTGGAGTGAGTAGTATTTGTTCCATAAACTAACCTTATTATGATTTCGCCTGAATATTATTTCTACGTACATTCATAATTTAAGTGGACTTGATCGAAGGAGAGTGGAGAGAATTTATTTTGATGGAATATTTAAATCTATCTTCGATCAGTAAACTGCATTTTAATTTTAGAAAAGACAAATTCAGCCCAGAAATGTTAATCGATAGATAGCGAAATCGATACTTTGTCAAAGTTCAGGTATCGAATCATGTTTTCCTTGTATTAAGAGAAGGAGAAAGTATGCGCGGAACTCTCCGTGTCCGATCTTATCTCTCATCTTCCTAAGAAGGATTAGAAAATATTTATCTTTTGCCTGGATACGGTAATTTAAATGCCTTTTAGAAACAACTATCATAAAAATCATTATCTATTACAAGTTATTGAATACTTAAACAACTAGAAAGAGACATAATCTACCCTGTAAAATAAGAAGATTGTTGTAAATTTCCGTTCGTAATGAATCAAAAATAACAATTATACTTATGCGTATATGTAAGCTGATGCTCTTTCTTTCACCAGTAATTCATTTTAATTGTAATAATTTCCCTAAATTCCAGACACTATTCTTGGCTTCCTCAAGTTTTTCCAACTCTCTTAACGATAATGTTAACTTGCTTTCATACTTCATCAACACCGATTCTCTCGACGAAGGTCCAGGGGACCGGCGATGTCAATGGAGAGGTACGAGAAGATATGCAAGATTGGAGAGGGGTCGTACGGAGTGGTGTTTAAATGTCGCTGTAGGGACACGGGAGAGCTGGTCGCCATTAAGAAGTATGTGGACTCCGAAGACGACCCTGTCATCCGGAAGATAGCGCTCAGGGAAATACGGATGCTCAAGGTAACTAAAGCATTTGAAAAGAATTATTCTCATAACCTGCAAAAATAAGATCATCCTCCTCCATCTCCTTCCCAAAATATCGTCATTAATTTAACTTTGCAGCAAAAAATTCGGAAAAAATGTATCAGTTAAGTTATTGGTATTCTGCTGGAATTAGTATTTAGATGTAGAAATTACCGAAGAAAATTAAATTAGATTAAATTTTCTTCTCAAGTAGATGGTCCTCTATTAAACTTTTTACATATGACGATCTAATAATATATGGGAGTGTATAATTATTACTAAAAAACCTGGACATATGAACTTACATGACAGAAACGATGTGACCGGAAAGATTCCAATTCATTTAAACTAGCAGTCCTCTTGATTTTTTTTCCTTGACTTACAAAAGCACTTCAGAAGCAGAATGGAATAATATCTTTTACCAAATAATCACATGTTACTACTGAACATGCATATTCGAAAATACAGAAAAAGAATCACAATTATATGTTTTGCTATTTATTTGCCATTTTCCTGATTGAATGTCCGTTACGTTACAGCAGTCTTTCTGTGAGAGTCAATGACGTGAAGAAATTCGTTCTTTCCTCGAAATATTAAATTAATACACAGTCTGAGACAATGGTTCTTTCATATTTTGAAACCTACGGAACCGAAAAGTTGCATAAATTTCAATTAAATGCATTAATTCTTGTGTTTTTAATTTCTTGAGGCAACGATTTAACATCAAAAGTAACGTACACTTCATTTTAATATTCAGTATGTAAGAGAGACAAGAAGTTTTTCTTATGATTGATTCGCACACAAGAAGTTGCCTTTTCTCCATTGCATGGAATCTGCAAGTTATCGATTGAAATTCCGCGATAAAAAAGTGTATTTTCAGCTTAATACGATTCAATGAGACCACGGTTGTAAATGCCTTTGTTGACATAAATGCTCGAAACGTACACAAGAAGTGAGCAATTCGTGTTTCAAGCAAATCCCCGCTTTCTCTCGGAAGTAGAATAATAAATCAATAAGAGAGCGATTTATGATATAAATGTGGCCCGTAAAGGTGACTTGTTGAGTCAAAATAATACTCGGACGAAACCGTGATTCCGAATAGTAATATATAATGGATCTTTCATCCCTTGGTATATTTGTAAATCGGTCGATAAGTACGAGCAACCTCTTTTCTCAGCAAAGACGTCTCCTAAATATTATTGAGCGTTCTAAAATTCATTCACTATCCGAATACCCTGTGGTTATTGCTGAAGAATTTTAGAAAAGAGACCTTTAACTGGTAACGAATGGAGACTATCCCTACCATAATTTCTTCATTCATAATTAAACTGAACCGACTGGACTGGAAAACACAGTCTTATCTCCCCACTATAATGTTTTGCTTCCTGATTAGTATCAATTCTAAATCACATAAAATCTCGTTAATCATCCTAAAAATATATTTTTTATGTTTTTGGCACAGAGAATGTGCATGAATTAATCATTCTTGCTAATATTCTAGCTTTTCGTCTTAGATTATGAAATAATTAAATTAAAAAATATATCCCTATGCTTGTTGAACAAATATGAGATAACCGAGCCGAAATGTTGTTCCTGATTGGAATGGATGATTTCAGTACCATCCATCCACATACTGAACCCATAGTTTTTGATTTTTTATTGCATTGAACTAACATATTTATATTAATAAAGACTTGAAAATTTGCCTTATTTCAAGCAGCCTCCTCCATGAGAGGCTCTCCTTCGTTAAGATAAATTTAATAAAATCAGACATCGGTCTCCCAAAAATATTTCATCTCAATATCCATCGACGAATTTCATCATAATATCCATCGACTAACAAAATATATCTGCGAATAAGCTTACAAGAAGAGGCCCATCGCCTTTGAATTGTATCTGATTCTCTGTATCGCTAAGCGAGTTCTATTTGTTATGGGAACTGTTTTGAGCACCGTCAATGAAGGAACCTCCAATTTTGTTTGCATTTGCGATGACTTCTCATGATAGATGACTTCATGAGCCGGGTTTCGCCCACATTTTTTAGGCCGATCTCCTCGCTTGGGAGGCACGCCCCCGAAGGGTCGCAGACCTCGGATGCATTAACGCACGTGAATTTCCACTTCAACAGTGCCCTTCTTTCCCTTTAAATCAATGCATTCGGAAGGTTTAAAGACCGTGGAGGAATACCCGATCTTCTAAGCAAATTAGATTTGTTCCTCGTTTAGGAATGATTTAAATTATTCTCTCTTTCCTTTTTTACTTTAATGCTGCGTTATTCTTTTCACCAACTTTTTCCTGCTTTCAATCCATCTTCTTTCACAACTTTATCTAATTTCTTACCTTTTTCTCCATCCTCCCATTTCCTCTTTGAACGGCCTCCTCTTAACAGGGCATTGAACCGAAATCAAACATAAAAACCGTTATTTCCTCTGGGCTGGAAACCCAAACCAAAAAAATTTTTAATTTTTGTATATTTTAAAAATTTCTTAAACCTGAACCGGTGCATAACATCGAAATTAACTCTATTCTGATTCAAAGTTAAAGTTCTAATTCTAATGTGGTAAAAGTGGTTTTTACTAATGAAGTTGACGTGAAAGAAATACATGTAATTTCGCTCAATAACTAATCTCATACTTCTTTTAATGTCACAGGTTTACTCTACTACACTTAATTTAATGTTAGCGTAAGTTATAAATATAGAAACCTCTTTTGAGATTGTAATTTCGTAGCGAAGCAAAAGCCTCCTCACGTTTGACGAGGAAATTGGTACGAGCCGAAATTTGGAGAAAAGGAAAAGCCAAAATAATGCGGTTCGATTCTTCTTAACGTCATTCCAACGATTTCTTCTTTCACTTAAATGCTCAGAAAAGAAAAAATAAAGATAACAACGGCTGAATTCGAATCTAGATTTGATGTTTTAATTCTCGTTGATTTATTCGATACGTTTCATTCTGAGCCAAGTAATTCGACAACGTAAGAACTTTTGTAGCCGTTTGTTGTTAATTAAGATTAATAATTACTCTTTCTTAACGTGAAACAAGATGATATCATCAACAGAATATTCCTTTTATTTTTATATTTTGTAACGTTCATTTTTCGAAGAAATTCATTCTACTTCATGGACTATTTTCAAAAGTAAAGAACTGTTAACACAGATGCTCAAACATTATAACAAGAATTGTCCCTCGATCAGACCAGCGGAATCGGCGAATAAATTTTATCCTTATGGGCAGCTTCGTCCTGAGGTGTGTCAAATTTGGACAATTTCGGACCGGTAAATTGGACGCCTTTAGCTGTGAAATACTGACAAAGGATTTTAGTATTGTAGATTACTGCCGGGATTATAATTCGTTGCCGCTATTCATTTCAAAGTTACTTTATTTCTCGTTAAATCGGTATTTCTAAAGTTCTCTTGCAACTTAGTCAAACAGACATTAATGTGAGGTCTTACAAAAGTACTGACAAGAAGTATTGATTAAATTACTATCTAAAAAGTGTTACTACACAGTGGAGGAGTTTTTAAATGATAATAGTTTGTGAGTGATTATGCTTAAAAGGTGTATTTAAATTGATAAAATATTTTTGTGTTATTTGAACTTTGTTAAATTGAAAAAAAAATAATATTTTATATCTTAGGTGTGATTGTACTATTTTTAAGCTGACTATTGTAAATTACTGACATGTCACCTATTCAGGGCAGAATTATTTTCTGTCTCTTTAATGAATGTATTTGTGACGTAAGAAATTATTATTATTATTATTATTATTATTATTATTATTATTATTATTATTTGAGTTTTTGCACTTTCTCAGCGTTTCCGCTGGAAAATATTCACCTGTCCATAGATGGTTAGGACTAGGCTCAGTCGACACGGAGAGAGAATTCACTCTAACCCATGTGATCTTATTATTATTATTATTATTATTATTATTATTATTATTATTATTATTCGTACAAGACAGATAAGACTGAACATTTTTAAGGAGGGAAGGAAATTAAGATAAAAGAATAGGAAGAAAGAAAATGTCTCTTGACGTTAGAAATAAAACTGGCGAGACGTTGATGGCAGTCTTTTGTCTCTGTCTTCAAGAGAAATGCGTGCGATTCAACTTGAAAATACGTTACGGGCGAAATTAACGCGCAGTTGAGAAATCTTCACGAATTTGCAGTGATTTTCAGGAAAGTCATTCTCTCGTTCTCGATCTTTAATGAGAAGTTGCAGGAACTGAACGACTTAGAAAGAGCGAGAGTTTACTAAGGCTAATTATAAGCGATACCTGCAACTTCGAACTTTTCATCTAAAAAAAGTTGAGAAATCCTGAATGTTTTAATCCTGTACCAGCTGAAGAATTGTATTTGTTCAAATAAATCAAATGAGTTTCGTAAAGTGTGTCAGCGTACTCTATCTTTTTCAAATACTTAAAAACATGTCTTCCTAATTTTAGACGTTCAAATGATTGTAATATTCTTCCTTACTCATATTCCAAGTAATTTATTTATTGCAAACTAAAAGCCATTAATCGCTTATTTAATCCTTGGGATTATAAGCTCAATTTTTACTGCATTGCGATGAATTGTAACTTTTTTAGCTATATATTTAAATCGGAATCTAATTTTCCGATTCCTATTCACAATGTAAACTGATGTTAGATGTATTTGAGGATATCGCGTCAGCAAATATTCGTAGCATGATTGCGATGCATTATGGCCCTTTCTTGTAAACTCTGCGCTATGCGATAAACGCTGTTTAGTGATAGAAGCATTGGTCAGCGATCTTATATTTTTATAATTATATGTAAATGAAAATCTCCGTTGCGGGTCTTGCTTCTTGTCTTTTTGTGGGCCGCATTGGCAATAGGAACATTTCCATCCCATAGTTCACTCACGCGCTCTTTTCCCTTATTTTTCACTTCGATTCTCCTTCTCATCGCCTCATTGCGTTCTACCCTTTCAGCCCACGCGAGATCTTCGGAGTAGATTTCCACGAACGGAGTCTTTGAGTGTTTCTTTTTTCCTTAGGGAACGATTAAGGGCTAAGGCACCTCAAGGAATAATGTGCCGCCGCTCATAAAACGGAATATTCTTTTCAGCACGAATTCTTAAGAGACTGCGATTTCTTCGACGAGTCAAGTTTACGTTTTGAGGGGTGTTCTGAATACACATTACCCAAAGGAATGATACTCAGTTCCGTATGTTTACTCATTGGAAACTATGAAAGGTAACCAATTCAATAAGTATATGAATATATTAGGATATCTTAGTATTCAATGTCTCCTACTAGATTGACAAGTTATTATATCAGTATTTGACGATCTTATAGATATCACAAAAGAAAATATAATGAGTCCATAATATATAATAGAAATGAGTCTAACCCCTAAAGAGAGAATTACTAATTCGTCTGTCCAGAATCATTATAGTGGTATTCAAGTTTCATGTTATAAAAATGTTAGTTTACAAATTCGTTAAAAAATCACAGGAAGATTCTTCGAAGACCAAGGGAAATTTGCGTGAATACGAGAACATTATTTACTTTACGTAATTTAGGAATCGTTTTTTCACTTCTCCTATGAAAAAGTTTTCATGTCTTAAAGTGGAAATTAAATTTGAGATATTATATTACTGTATCAAAGCAGTAGTTGGCTCCACACATAATGGCCTTAATAAATCATGTTTTCTCCTTAGAATTTGAGTACACTATTTGGTTCCACTCTAACACGTCTCTTATTATTATTTATGGATGGATTTACTCTTATTATCGTGTAAAAATAAACCAAACTTGTTTTATTTCGGAAAAAAATATACGATAAGAAGTGACTGCACCGAGGAAATAATTTTCCTTCATTTTTTAACGTGAATGTTTTAAGCTTACGCTAGTACTTTGGTTCTCAAAACTTATTCCTGAAACTGTCAGAGCCGTAGCAAAGGCAGCAATTCCTACTTCCAAAAATATTGATTTTTCGTCGCATTTTGCCAAAAAATTTAGTTTTGATTGAGCATACGAAAATTTAATCAAGGCTATACAATATTATCTCCATATCTTGAAAGTATATTAGTTACATTGATAAAATACTGATTAAAAATTATCTTAATCGGAATATTTTGGTACAAATCAATCTTCTCATTAAAACCGTTACTTTACATAAAATGTTTTTAGAAGTTTTTTATGGTTTAGGTGATTAATTTTTCGAGAAAATTAATATTCTCTCTCTGGTGATATCGTTGCGAAATATAAAATTATTCAACGTTTTAATTATTGGTTTGCATTAAGTATTCACCAGTGTTCAATATTAACATGGATTTCTTTTTCTTTTCAATAACATATGAACTCGATGTGTTTCACTATCTCCATTGTAAGACTCAAAAGAACTATAGTACCCAAGTCATTTAGAATGCAGAGTATTGTACGCATTAAGATGTCGAATGCGATAAAATATGATTTAAATTCAGGTTTTCCATAGATCCTTCTGATGTTTTCTACTTCTTCAAACTAAATTTACTAAAGTAAAGGTGGTAATCCATTTTACGACGCATTGAATTTTCTTCCAACTGACTGCTATCTTTCTTATTCCAGAGCGATGTTTTCTTATTCCCTTGCTATGTTTCGGCGCGTGTTACTTTTCTCAATTTATCGCAGCTCGATGAATATATATAAAATTGTAATTTTTAGGAATTAATTATTACCAAATACATTTACATCCGTAATTCAAAGATTTCATCGCACATTATTAATCAAATTCTTCTTAAATCCAAATTTTACACAGCAATAATAATTACAAAAAGGAAATGATAAGCACTTATAGCCAAGCGATCTATTTATAAATTTTTTTTAATAAAACCTAGTCAAAATCATCAGCACGGATTAACAATCTAAAACTGGGTAGTTGTAGTCTAGGCCGTCCTGTTCAAAAGTAAATCGCTTTACTTCTCTTGCAATTTATAACTAAAAGCTGCTTCTCACAATGTAACTCAGGTCTCTCCCTCAATTTTTCCCTTAAGAAGTGCACGACTCGCCTATTGATGCATAACATAGACATTTCGAACCCTTTAGGGAATCATGACCAAAAACCGAACCGTTTCTGCATTTAGTAATCTGTAGAAATACATTCTTTTAATTATACCAATTATTTTGCTATAATGGAATAATGGACTATCGATTACATTTGAAAATTTACTTTCATAAATCTGATAACATATTTGGAGACTGTTTCATCGATGTTTTGTATTCTAAAGAAGTTAATCAAACTTGCAAATTAATATTAAAGACTTTTTTAACCCTTTTTCATCAATATTTTTGACATCTCTGAAAGACCTGCAACCTGATTACTGTAAAATAGAATTTAAAAGTATGTGCACATAAGCGCTGTGCAAATAATTATCTTTTAGTAGTCTCTTTACCATCAAATTTCAAGAACCAATAATTTCTCAAATTGTAAACATTTTAAATTTCCACGCTTTCTGTTTTTGGAAGGAAACGAAACCGGAAAATGAAATGAAAACAATACTTTGAGCGCATTCTTGCTATTCGTCAAAGAATCCAAGAAGATGGGCCCAAGCGACCGAATGCTTTTTGCTACTCCACAACTCGCTTCAGCACTCCGTCCCTTTCACTGCCTCGTCGAGCTCATTTGTTTCTGAGGAGAACTACGGTCGATACTAATCGTTTGCGGCTCTTTCGGAAGAAAATCGAGAAACTTCAGAAGTACGATGTGATTCCAAAAGTTAGCGAATGAATGATTCTGATGATTAAAAGACGGAGTTGAAAAAAATTGCGGTGAAGTAAAATAGTTAAACGATGCCTGTTTATAAATTTTAAAGCTGGAATTTTATGAATAACGAAAATTATTTACTGAAAATATTCTTTTAATAATTTAATCATTTATTTAATCGATTATCACTAATTATGTAGATAAAAATCTGACCTTTATTAATACCTAAGAGATTTAATTAAAACATCTATTGAGCGTTGTCAGATTTATTCCTTTTTAATAAAGAATGTATCGTGAAAACCTGACATTAATCAAAATTTAAAAATAAATTAGTCATTTTCTTCGAATAAAAAATTGTTTCCAAATCGTATAACAAAAAAATAATATTAATAAGAGAACATCCGAACATCGATTAAAATTTGATTTATTACCAATCCATTAAATTTATAAGGACGATAAAATTCTAGGTGTGCATAAGCTCAGTCAATGGGTTATAGGATACTCTTACGTATATATGAAATAACGCGTAAATTCATGGTTTAGGTATTAATTTACAGAATGCCTTTCTTCAACTTCAAACTCCGTGACGTAAGACAAAATTCATCCAACTCACCCTCCTACGTCATCATCAAAACATTATGACTCAAAAATGAGGCGAAAGACGTTAGTAATCGAGATTCGTCTTCGCAGTACTTAGAGTATTTGGGAATGGGGATTGGTTGGGACTGCTCATTGGTTGTGACGGAGATAAATGAAGCGAGATGAAGGACGGAGATACGAAAGACAAAGGGTTAACTCTCCACGCAAAGACCTCTTCGATCGAGCAGATCGTCTGCAGAGATTACAGGGAAACCCCCAACAGTCAACTCTCCCAAAGAAGCAAAAGGAATAAGAAGAGAGACCAATGTTTGATATCCCGAAATCGTCGAAGTGGGTCAATACCGAATCCTTATTAAGGAATCCGATTCATTGTTGTCTTTCGGTTGCTGTTTACGTGTTCGAAGCGTGGAACGCACTCTGCTGGCGTGAGCCAGGTTAACTATCGTGGACGGAGTATTGCAGGACTTAAATGTAATTTTAGCTTTCTGTTCAACACTAGCCTAAAGCGGCGACATTCACCGTGGCTAATAAACTCCGCATTGCATAGTGCACCGCGAAGATGGATGAATGAATTTTTGAGATGTTAAAATAAACATAAGCATCTCATACTTCCAGGAAAAAACGAAGTTTTTAAATATCGTAAGGATGCATAATTAATATTTTCGCCTATTTGAATGCATGAATCAGGTTGAAAGAGTAAACAATTAGTTATAATTGTATCTTAACCTTCTATATCTATTTCTATCTGACATCGCACATTGACCTCATCAAATAATAGTAATTATTGTGAATTGACTGAGTATTGAGTGCTAAAATACTGAATATCTGTCTTTAAGAGAATCGCTTGAATTTCTTTTCTTTCCTACATCTTTCAAGGACTACTTACATGCTAACATGGTAAAGCTTGTACTTTCAGTGCTGAGTTCCTTATTTTTTAAGTATGCTAATCTTATCGATACACGGGATCCATCGACAAATTACGAAATAATAAACTCTAATACAATGAAACGTATTCGTTCATTGATTTCTTTCAGTACATCAATGAGGCATTATTCAAGAGGATTGATGCTATTTCTACAATCACATTTACTATCTCAGGCCATTTAAATTCCTCAAAAATGTCACCATCTAACGCATTTCACTGTATATTTCTAGATTTAATATTTTATAAAATATCGTTTCACATATTAAAGCCATACATCACTGTTGTCTTTCTGCGTATTCAACATTAAGTTGAGAGGAAAATTATTTTTCACCAAATCGAAGTGTGAACTAAATTCAAGAAATGCTGCCATAAAATTGTATAAAGTGGAAACTTATACAACTTTCTCTAATATTCTCAATTATTATAAGACTTCGACCGAGAAAATCATAAAAAATATAAAATGTTAACGAATAAATACCGATTTTTCTTTCATTTTCTTTTTGCGATTCTATTCTCGAATGAAAATTTCAATCGATGTTTCTTCGCTAATCGAGGCATTCAATAAAATTCCGTTCCATGGATTTGCGCGAATATACGAGGAGCCGTGTTGATCAAATCACCCGCGACTAAATCACGTCGTGCATTCCCGGAAAATTTGCGATACCGCGACATTTAACCGTAAAATCTTTGCACGCAATCTGTAGAATGCGGATAAAGAGCCTCTGGGTGATTAGGGGTATTAACTAAGCGAATGCAAGGGCAAGGTTAATCCTAAGGACGATTCAACAACCAATAATTCCAAAATTTTATACATCGCTTGTGGTAAAACTACGTCATTCCGATCGTTGACATTCTATTCAGAATTTAATTATACAAATGCCTCGTAATTTCCTTCTTCGCGTACACTACTTCTCAATCAGAAGGGTAGCAGCTATTTTAAGTTACGATTTCAAAACCTATTTTATTGCAAATTTAACATTTTCAGATCATATAAGTCTTTCACGACTGTTTTAAGGAAACACAATGAAATTTTAAACATCAAAAAACGGATATCATATGTATCTCAGGTTAATATTGTGAATTTTACGAGCGTTAGACCTGGCCTTGATAGTGATGATACTTAACTTTGAGATGAATAACGGTCAACTAAATTTACACCTTCTGCATAAATAATACATTAATTAATCCTTACAATTTAGTTCATACATGAGTAAACCCGAACACTGGATAAGATAAAATCTCATTATGATTTGTCAGCTGATTAAGGACACGCGTTTCCCATTTACTCGTTGAAATTCGCCGCATGGCAAGTGCATTTGTGGAAGATCGATTACCCATCCGAAGGTGATAGATGGGAATTCTATTCAAAAGAAATTGATAAGTGTCAATCATTCGAGATAAAAATGTCACCGAATTGAATATTCCGAGATAGCAATGATACGCTAGTCGTGAATAGATTTCTATAAATATCGGAGCCATTTTCCGAGGGAGATCTGAGAGCTCATGTTAATGCTTCTCCAATAAAATTCCTTGATGTATTTACCGCACAAAATTTATTTATAATAATAGCGTAAAATATATATGTATCCCATAATTTACTGTTCTTGAAGGAATCTTGAAATTCGCAATCACTTAGCCCGTCATAGGCTTTATACCTTACCTGTCATCTGAGGTGTAAAATTTAAGTTATACATATTGCGGGAAGAATTAAATGAAATGACAACTTTCGTTGCAATACCAATTAAGAAGGGAATAGCCACTTTGGGCAATACTTTCGGCTTCGGTGAAAGCGGTCCCGGGTTAGATTCCCGGTGGGAGCCAACGTGCGAGATGACCTAAAATGTCGAAGTACTAGAGTGTTAAAACTCGTTACCATTATAAATATTGATGGCTTAACTCGTCGTCGTCTTGGTTACTATGTCTATTGCTTACTATCTATTTTAATTCTCTTAATAGTTCCAAAATATTAGTATATTATTATTAGTTTTGATGGCTTCTTTTCGGTTTCTATCTTATTCGGCTTTTGAAGGCATCTGATGTTCATCCTCATGTTTACTCTTTCCTGCTCTATTCTGAACACTGTTCGGCAGCCAGATAGACGCCATACACTTGCACTTACTCATTAATAACTGCTTCACCAATTTCCAAGAGCCTTGCCAAATAAATAACCATAGCTATTTCAATTCTATATCTATCTCAATTCTCTTTCTATCTCAATTCCTCTATAAGATATTTCAGTTTCGGACGTAGTCAATTTTCCTTTCTTCCCATGCCCGAGTCGCACTCAATGAAGATTATTGAGGCGACTCTTGTGTGTTCCTAATTCCATGCAGGTGGTCATTTCGAAACATTTTAAAAATAAAACTTGGATATAGAGTCGTTTGAAGTTTCCTCTTCCTTGTTTTTTGATAAAATATTGATCCATTGCTTGTGAGAGCGTTGTGCTATTAGGAGGCAAGAACTTTATTTTGATCAAATTTATCTCACTAAATCATCTCCCAATTATCCTGATTTTTTATACCTGACGATGAGGAAACCAATAATCAGCTCCCAATTTTATAATATGAAAGTTCTTCGTTTATGCCCATCAAACCACCCAAAACTTAACATTAAGGATTTTTGGTAAAAAAATCAGGATTTCGTCCTTTGAAATGGTTGTACATACATAACCGTTTCCTTATCATTTATGAGTGATAATATATAGAGCACCGATTAATTTAACGGTAATCTTCTCTACTTTAATCCACACTCAATGATTTTTCAACCATCAATCGTGAAAAAACTTTTATTTTGGAAATCCATTTCAAATTCTCAACATCAGAAGTTCCCGAACTGACTTCGACTCGTAATATGTCTTATTTCCTCCTCTTAATGCACGTCGTTGATTCATTTTCTTTGTAGTTTCTCCTGGTTCTGAACTTTTTTCCTTTCTCCATTGTTTAGTCTCTTTGCTTTTGTTTCCGTTCCATTTCTATTCTTCGACTATTATCGCGTATTGTGCCTCTATTCTCTTTCCCTTCGTTTCATAAACAAATGGAAAAGAGTGAAAAGGCAAGCAGAATAGTGAATTTCGTGTTTATGCATTGTATACGACATCGCTCACATCAATAATCCATGTTAAATATAATGTCGGTTTTGCGAACTGTTAATGGTTTTGCGATAATGGTCAGAGTATTAGTAATGACATTACCTCGCTTAATAAAAGTTGTAAATTATTCCTAGGTTTTCCTGAGAATTTTTTTCTCGATAGATTTAAGAAATCGCTGACAAAATGTATTTTTTTAGATCAAAGAGATACCTGAATTCCTCATTTGCTATGATGCCAATATGCTTTAGTCTGCTCAGCAAAAGTAAAGTAAAAGCAAGGAAATCTCGTAAGAGCATTTAGAGCTGCTTTTTCAACGAAATGGAAATGAAACCCTGAGAAGAGATATGTATTTTGATCGTGAAGTAATCGGGCCTCAGCATCGGAATGGATGTCTCGTTTACTACGACTGCTGTTCCACGTAATTCCATCGAAAGGGTAATCAATAAAGGAAAATAGTTCCTCATTTATTCTCGCTCCAGCTGCACATGAATCGCAAATGAATGAACGCCCTGAAAATGGCGTGACTCTGTTGGAAAGGCCTTTTTCAAGTAACATTTTCGTGGCGCCAAGATTGGAATAAATTACACGCTAGAGTTGATTCTCTCACTCGCAGCACTGCTCTGATGCGTGGGCAATCGAAGAAATAAAAAGATAAAACCAATGACATAATATAAGGGAATACATTTTATTTTGAAACGCCACCGTGTTATTGGTTGCCGAAGAAACAACGGATATTGTCTCCGTGAAACACCGAAACATGTCAAGATTTAAGTATCGGGTTGGTTTTCTAACATTTCTCTCTATAAGCTACAAGAAAGGCTGATGATAATTAATGATTATTTATCACATCAGGTTTCTGAAAATTAATTGTATGCTCTTCCTGCACACGTCAAATGTAACTCAGGGAACTCAAAAGAATACCCAAACTATCATTCCGGGGCTAGAATGCAGGACTCCAGAGTTCAGGTACTGCAGAATTACCATTTGTGTGGACGCAATATCTGAGTTATTTCAGAGATCATCTCAAGAATTCAACTTTCGAGATATCCTTTGCTTCTTCGATGTTTCAATTCAAATTTTTGAATTTCTGTGCGTTGTATTATAGATGGAAAATATGAAGTTTCTTACTGTCTGCTTAGGCAAAAGAATATTTTTAGGCAAGAGAATGTTTTTAGGCAATTTGGCCTGAGAAAAATACATGAGGTTTTTCCCCCTACTAGGGTGAATATCAGGCAGATTATGTAATTTCCTATCCCCCACGATATGACTACCACCTGGTCTGGTGCCTATTTGTAGTTTTTGAGAATAAATAAATAACACACTATTGAACTGATTCATGCACATTGTAAAATCCTTCATCCGAATGGTGGATAGAATATTTCGCCATTAGCCAGTAAAAGCATTGGAGAGAGAATGAGGCTTGATGGTGAGAGGCGTCTTCAATGACCAAGAATAATAGGAAATGTCCACCTAAGTGCAGCCCTGATGAATAACACTTTCCATTGGATTAAAAAAGGTGACCCAAAATTAATTTCTGTACCCAGTTTCATCAATGCTTCGCAAATTTTAGAATTTTCACAGCCATGGAGACAAGAGTTAAAGGAAGATATATTTTTCTCTAATGTGAATAAAAACACAAATGAAAAGTATTGCACCCCTCAAGATATGGTTGCAAGTTGCTCATTTTCTTGCCTACTTTCCATAATCTCCGTAAGACCCGCATTTAATTTAATCGTTCTCCAGAAAGAGGAGATATATATGTTCCATTCAAAGTTTCCTTAAGTTTCCTTAATAATCTAATTAGGAATATGAAGAAACTAGTGGTTCAGAACGATTAAGATATAAATAGAAATAAAAACGAGGGAATGAATGCTTTTCGTATGAAATATAGCATTTAAAAGGTAGTCTCCCATTTTCAGATACGTATCGACTTCGGAAGGACAAAAATAACAAACTAGGAAGGAATTTCAACTGGGGTCGCGTGAGGAAGGAGCAATATATAGACCGGTTTTAGCGTACCTCTGCTGAATAACAAATCAGAACCATGGCTTTGGGAGCAAAATTGGTTCATCTTCACTCGTACTCTTAGAGCATGCAGAGTGAAAATAAAGAAACGAGAATAGAATATAAAAGGCCTATTGTAAGTGACGTACATTATTTAAGATTCTGTGGGAAATATCAACTTTGGAGTTAAACGTAGAGCGCGGTGGAGAAAACTAAATCTAAGGGATATGACGATTTATTTGAAAGAATAAACTTGGAGAACAATTCCAGTAATAATAAGATCGGAAGAATTAGTGAATTTGATGGTGTTTTCCATTATCAGAGATACATAAACTCCGCCTGTTTATAGGCTAAAAAAACAAAATCACGATGGAAGGCGATAAAAGGCAACAATTAAGTAATTTTACTCATAGTTTCAAAATTTACTCAAGTGAATTATTCAGTAATTTTCTATTTACTTATTTATCTTCTAGAATCTCTTCTACGAGACGAAAAAATATTGCGAAATCACCGTTAATTTCGGCATATTATTGGAAAATTACATATTTCATCGCTTTATCTATTTATGATTAGAATTTTGATGATCGAACCCGGGATCACTTCTACCAGAGTCGGATGAAGTAAACAGTTTTTGAATGACTTTGAGATGGAAACATGCAGCAATTGATGTTCTACCGAATTACCCTTAACAAGTCCATGCATTACGTAAATCATACGTATTTGTACCCTCGTGCGGTTTTCTTTAGAAAGATTCGACATTTTATAAATGAAATTTTACTGCGCCTTTCGTAGGATAAAAAAACAACCGAATATTTTTAAAGCATATGGCACGGAATTATAGCAATACTTTTCGAAAATCGAATAATTATAGCGGTGAAAATTGTCATTACGCATTATCAACTCTGTTTGCGTCATCCATTTTGTTACATCGACCAGCTTCAAAACGGAAACAATAGTTCGTGAGAAATTCTTTCGTGATGTGGAATATTCTAGGAAATAAGAGCAGAAGAAATTGATCGATCGGTGGCTTCCTCTTTTGCTCTATTAATTCCGGACTCTTAAATAAAAATAAGCTCCGTCATCATCGCCATCGAGATGATATCTCGGACCAAAATAGCGATCGTAGTAGATTTATAATAAAGGATGCCGGCGACAGACCCTTGAATGGGTGTAAAAATAGGATTTGGAGCTATTACAAAAGTCAGATTATCTGAAAGAGATATAAGTTCATTTCCGATAGTGCCTTTCAAAGATGTGAAAATTAGCTGATATTCAAGAGGTGGCTCACTCTATTGGAAAAGTAAGTTCTTCTGGGGCGATAACTACTACTTTGAAAACGGATCACAAAACGTTTAGATGATATCCAAGAAAATCCAATAAATGTTGGAGTGAATACTCTAAACTATGGAGAGTATAGTTCAACGGTATTAGGTTCGATGCAAATAAAGATTATAGTGGTTTGATACCCATCACTAGATACATCCATCTATCATATCTATCTCTCTTTATACACTATTACCATTTATTTTCTCTACTAACGTTGATGCACCAGAGCATTCACAACTAATGTCTTAAACAGAATCTGTCTCAGCTATATCTCATCTCCCAAGGATTTCAATACAAAAAGTACCATTTCAGCATTATAAATTTGTTAACGTAAATTTCTATGCTTGTTCATCTCTTTTCATAGATATTTAACTCAGAGAACCACTAGTTTATGTCGTATGCTCTACCTACAAGATTATGTCATGAATATAGACAATAGTTTTGCTTTTTTGTGATATACTGTATGAAATGTCATCACATATCATCTGGAACTGGCTGATTCCTTGTCAACTATTTGACCGTCTTTTAGTCAAATAGAGCACGGCTTTCTTATAAGTGCCTGAAAGACTTATTGCCATCGGGATAGGAAGATCCTATAACTAATTCGAACAGATAATGTTTGAAGGAAAACTTTGTAAAATAGGTCCGTCAAAGATGCCTTGAAATGAAATTGGAAGTGAATTTACAGCAAAGCTTGTGCTCTTCAATTTCTCGAGCAATAGAGAAAGTCTAACTAAAGTGGAAGTATACGAATGATAAGCGTTAAAATCGAAATGGAATAAGAGCATCGTAGGATTTCAAGGATTTTACGTTTCTCAAGAAGAAGTGGTGAAGAAATCAGAAGTAAGTGGTGTTTCATGAGATTTTTAAGTAAGAAGAGTTTGATAATTCACGCATTCAAATATGACGATCTAGTTCACAGCAAAACGATATTTTTAATGACGAAATTTTTAGGTGTATTCTTTGTGATCGTTTAGGTGGAAAGATGCACGATAGTATCCAATAAAATTAACGAAAAAATATTTGTCTACGAAAAAATTACATTTTCCAACAAATGAGATGGCAAAATAATCTTTTCCAGCAACACACTGGGTCATACATATTGTATAAATAAATAAATACATTGTTTCTTATTCAATTCAAAATAGGAAATCAGGTAATTATCTGATTTCCTCTGGAAAAGTTAATATTGCCCCATGATGGAATTATTACGAAGGTCGTCTTTACCATAATTTGCAATTAATTAGAAAATATAAATAACCATATTACTAACACAAATAAACCTCTACGTTAAATTATTTTCCGAGACACAACGCGAAATTTTAAAAAATGAATTTTTTTATTAAGATCCGATTTCATCTCCATGCAATTCCTTCCCCCAGAATAATACCTCCTCCTCTTACACACGACCCAAATGTCAGCCACGCAATTGAGGTCACCTGTGCTCATGGTCTTGATGTACATTTAACCCACATTAAGGTTGTCACGGTAACTCACGCTTTTGAAAATAGAAAGGCGCTGTGACTTTGCTTGTTCTGTGCCGCCATTACGTGAGGATGGTCATCGTTTTGACACAAATCGTCGGTCACGCTATCTCTCTTCATTAGGACTCGAAATAAACATGGAAATTCGGCCGTCCAAATTAATCACCAAAGGGAACCCGCTAACGTTTCGATTCCAAAAGCAGATTATCCTCTGCCCTCTTGTTTGATAAATCGCCCACTCGCGAGTAATTTCGTTCGAAATGATAAAAATTGGCTCGAAAAGATTGGACCTGATCTCCGCCTCCTTTATTTGCACTTACATAAAAGGCGCACTCATAAGATATGCTTGAATGAATTATGACTAATAAATGCAGGGAATAAATCATGTGCCCCGTAATTCCATTCTCGACGCCCTTCTCTTCACTATTCGATGATCAACCCCTTCCATTACATCGTCAAATCACCTTTGTCTCTTACATTCCCCACTCAATTATCTTTCCGCTAACAAGATTAAGTTCCTCTCAGGATAGTGATCACTTTGTAAAGATATTTCCTAGTTCCACTTAGAAACATGCGTTTTTGTTATAATCCTTGGACTAGATAATCCGAACAAGAAAACATAGATTTTATATTTATTGTGCAATTATGTGGATATGGTTAATGTGTCATTTGTTTGCAGTGACGTATTAAATTACACCGTATGACTTTCGATTTAATATTAATAGCGAGAGGGTAGGAACATTCGATATAAATTATTGAATTACTTTCGCGATTTTCATTACTAATATTATCTATTGATATATATCATTTTATAATACTCTTCCATATGCTTTAATTTGGTTTTATACGTGCTCAAGTTTTAAATATTTTTCCTAATTCATCTCCATTTCAATAAAGATGAATGAAAAACAAAAGGGTACTCTTTGTGTCACAGCCTCGACCCTATGAAAACGTCCTTTATTTACGTACGGAATTACAATTCTGATGTACGCGCTTCCTATTCTTTTTATATGAACGCCTTTTTATTCACCGTAGAACATGTAAATATATTTTCCTAATATGAACTTGAAGGTAATGATGATCTATTAAATAATGTATATTATTTCGCACAAACGTTACATTGTTTCGTGCGCTTAAGTAATTGAAACTTAATTCTTAATCTTACTAAAGAATCATTTTCGAGAAGGCTTAAATACAGACGGTTATATTTAAATAATGTTTTGTGTATATAACAGGTCAGAATGGGAATTGCTGTTGCTTCAAATGAAATATAGAATACGCAGGTCACCTCTTTCCGTTTCAAGGACTGCAGAGCCCCCAAGGAAAGGTTTTTCTGAATTTTAAACATCCCTCTTGAAAAATTTCCACCTTGACCCGAGCTGAAATGGACGTATTTTCTTGCACTTCGCATGCTCAAATCACTGCAAGACCTTTTCCTTTCGATTTAATCTTTTATCTTGAAAAGGGATTACGGATGACCTAAGCGATAGTGGACGAAAAACAAAGACGTGTTTCTGCGCTTCGCAGCGTACATAGCAACCGTTGTCGGCCTCGTGGGCTCTTATGATTCGACACAAAAACTTCGATTCACCCAAAAGAGACAGATATCGACTTCCAAAATTGTACTGAATAATTTAGGGAAAAGGAAACTCCTGCACTCCGGGAAAAATTATGAAAGATCGATATTGAAGAAGAGTCGAAGATATGAAAAGGTGACTGATTGCTTGCTCGCTCTTCGTGCTTACGAAAAAAAAACAAATAAGCCACAACTTTCAAAGGAAGGCATAAAAATGTCAAAGACAGGATGCCACGAATATCCATCGAATCCAATAGTATCGAATTTTAGAATTCAGGGGTTACCCGGAAATGATATTTTACTTAAAATATTAACATCTCCTTTTGCTCATCATTTAGGTTTTAGGTTCAGTATCTTTCCCTTATTTCACTTTCATATTTTTATTATAAATTATTGTTTATAGAAAAAGTGTTCTCCATAAAAATCACTCCTTAACCCTCGACATTCATTCATTAAGAGGGAAAAATCTCTTCGATGTATAGTTAGAAATTACTCTTCCAATACACCACGGCTACTAATGTTTCATCTTAAACCCAGGAGTAGCCATTCTTACATATTTTACGAATAAATAAACTGCTTCCAATGCAAAAGTCTCCATGAGCATCCACTGCTTCAAAACGAATACTGAATGCGAACTGCACATCACTTTTGATCGCAATTCGATCAGGGAGAGTTGGAAGGACGGAAATTCGCTAAATGAATAGCGGCTGAATATAAATTTACTTATCAAACGACTCTCACATTACTAAAATCGGTTTCAAAACCTTATCAAAATTATAAAAACAGTTGTACTGAAAATATTCGAGGGTACGATTGGAACATTTTACTTCCGGAAACCTTACAATGGGCTCTAAATCTTGCTGTTGCGCACAAGTCTAAGCCAAAAATTGCGCCACAAGGATCTTCACTCTGCCTGAATGTTGTTTCACTTGATAATAAAAATAATTACCCTCTTTTATTAAATATAAAAAAACCAGAGATGCATAATCCTGGAATTAGGAAAAACATTTTCTACAGATAGATGGACATTTTGAAAAGGAACCAGTAGATAATTACAAAACTAAATCTTACAAAAACATTGTAATCAGTAAGTTATTTTTTGCTAGAATCGACTTCGAAATTCGTCTCTTTGGAGAGTTTGACTAGGAGAATCGGCAGTAATCGATGTTTAGTAATACTTAGAGTCATTTTCTGTTTACTTTTGATCCTTAGCTACATGCCTACGACTTCTTGCTGATGAAAATAACATTGTATTCGTAAGAAAGCATTTCAGAAGAAATATGAAATACCATAAGAAAATCAAAGAAGAATGGAAGACTTCCATTTCTTTACGGTTCATCATCTACATCATCAGGTTTGAGGAAAACAAAACTTGTTTAGTTAGCGTCGCACTGGTAGAAGCTAACAGAACCTGTTTTCTCAGATATTCCCATTGTTGCCGAAAATCGATTGTTTTATTGGTTTTCGGGATAGAGATTATTCGATTAAATATATAAGGCCATACAAGTTCTGCAGCTATGAAATATTTAAATTCCTGATCTCGCTAAATTCAATTCGGTTCCGAGACATCTTTTGGACCTAATTATAATTACAATGGCGATGACAACATCGAACACCTCTTTACATGTGGTAATATTAGATTCTTTAGTCAACTCTCACCATTAAAGCTCGGTTCACACGGTGTATGTTTTCTAGCTTGATTCTTTGCGTGGAGCCCTGCATGCTCGCTAGCACGAAAATTTGGTGTCTGCCTGCTGCTGGGCATGCTCCTTTGCTGGATTTTGAGGAATAGGACAAGTGCTATTTTTCCTGCATGTTTCGCTGATGGTTGGTTGCTATGCGTTGCTAGCTGAACTATTTATTGCTTGCGAGCATGCAGAGATCCACGCAAGGAATCAAGCTAGAAAACATACACCGTGTGAACCGTGCTTTAGTTCATTACACATTCGATATACGGGTCGTTAGTCTTAATGGTCATAATAAATGCTACTCGAAGTTTCCGAATTGAAGTGCTCAAGCGAAGTAATTGTCCCTGCTGAGCGTACGAAATCCGAGATCTCCAGCTGTACTTTCTGACTCTCTTTCATGAAGAGACAGAATGAATCAACATCGGGTGGATGGCATAAGCATCGCGTGTTCCTTGGAAGGAAGGATATCTTGTTTATTAGCCGAGACAGGTGGTCTTCAATTAAGTCGGGTCGATCGACTCTTTTATTTCGGGGACCGCTTCCGATAGACATTGGAAAGTTCTTCAAACGGCTTAAATTGTGGAGGAACTTTTAATTTTCCCTCGCAAGTTTCCACAGCAACCGAATTATTTACGTGAGAATCGATCGATCGGGAAGATGGCGGTTAAAATGTCCGTTCATCTGAAGGATTGAGTCGATGTCAAGCTTCTTTAGTGCTTAGGAATATGGTCTCAACCAAATAGTTACTAAGTTACTTTTTATGTCGCGTCCTACTTCAGTGCTTTTCGTTCTACTTTATGGTTTATGGTTATTATGTTCTCCCGAAAATAATAGAATATGTAAGCAAAATAGAAATATATCACACTTCTGTTTAACGAATAGATTATATCATTCTAATAAAGTGGCTCTAATTTATATAATTGATATTTTTTGCGACTGCTAAAGGATGATCAAGTCATGAAATTGTTCCAAGATTGAACACTTTCTATTTTTTTATTTTTATTGATTTATATCTGACAACCTTTACGTTATTTTTAAGCAATTTTTCGAGTTGTAGGCAGAAAAATTTTTCGAATTAATTGCTTTCATAGTTCATGAATGATATTGACTTTAATGGTTGTATATATTAGACGCCACCAAGCCTAAGAAGAACTATGCAAGAGATTTAAGGAAAAGAAAAAAAGAATTCTAATGTTATTGTCGTCATGGAGATACACTTGGGAAGGTTTTTTTCCGTTCACTATGTTATGTTCTTAAATTAAAATGATTATTTCATCTCAATTAATCTAAATTTAATTATAATCCTCTAAATTTGTATCATTATCATGGGATTTAATTTTATATCAGTTGTATGAAAATAACGAATCATCCTTCTCCAGAATAACTACGTCAGATTCGTAGAGAAATTAAATTAAATTGGACCTTTTTTCATTTGAAAACAACATAATGAAATGCAAAATATGTGAACGATTATTAACAAAACATTATTTTCACCTTCTAAGAGTTTAACCATAAAAATATCTCTCTATCAGAGGATTTAGCTAAAGAATTTCAATTTTTATATAATTAACAATATGAAAAAAATGTGATTATCCAATGTTTCTTTAAGCACCACGCCAAAAAAATTGATTAAATCTAGCTTAAGTGCAAGAAATTTTTACCCTCTGCCATACGCCGAAAAGTGGCTTGCAGGGTATGAACGTCGTTGCAGATGTATACCCTGAGATTATGAATACTGTGGTAAAGTGAAATATATTTCCGGAAAAAATGACCTAATTTTGTAATAGTCGTTCATATATCGGTCGTTTACACCAAAATATTATTTTCACTATCTTCTGAGGTTGGTAACGTCTCCCAAGGTCAGCAGAAGTTTCTGTTGGTCTTCCCATCATAGCAATAGCCTTATTTTCTCTTCATTTTCGTTTCTCGGATATCGATCGAATACGAAAATAGTTCTTTTATTTCCGTACATCGTAAGGCGATATCCTAACATCTACCCTAGCTCTACTTTATTTATCTTAAAATAAGAAATATCGTATTAGCTTAATATACCTCTTAATTCTACCAAAAGCAACCCATTCCATGTCAGGCGAGAACCATATCTGTCCGGGTGGATTGCTTAGATTGAGCCATAAATTTTTCTTTTTGCGGAAGAGCGTCCGAAAACTGATCAATAATGATCGATACTTCATGATTTGCATTCGATTTGGACTTTAAATTCTTTGATTGAATTCAAATAAGAAATTATCTGAGTAGTTTTTAATATCACCCCGAGAACCCTGTTCTTTCTTTACGCTCAATTCATCGGAATTCAAGCTCTACGTAAAAGTACATCTTTAGTCTGTTTCATTTAGGAGTTTGAACTGTTTACGGAAAATTTTATTTTATTTTAATTTAGATTTTTCCGTTGTATCTAAACCTTATTCTGTCCATCGCATTTATTTATTTTTAGGTAAAACGTTGCAATTTGGTCCGTATACCAAGGGGCAAAGTTCAGGGGAAAGTAAGATAAACGATGATGATATCTGTCCGGCATTCGCACAAAAAATATATCAAAAAACCCCTCCAAACGTGGACATTACAGATATTATAAATATTTACATTACAGCAATCAATAATTACATTGAGTTAATACATCCAGACACTCCAATAATTACGCACAGTTATTGCAACGCCAGCACTGAACACACTTCCAATGAGATGTTAATAAGTCATACATTATATCGTACATTCACAAGGAGAAATGTAAAGAAGATATTAAAAATATGGATGAATTTTAAAATAAATATACTTAATGCAAACAATGTAAAGCCTTTTTAGCTTAGTTTTGAATTTGCAATTGAGATTCGTTTTAAAGAACTGAAGGTTGTAATGTTATTCTTAGACTTTTAAGCATTCAAAAATTATAATGATTGATCACTTAGCGTGTAGATATAATTTAATAGAAAAGTTTGAGGAGGGCAAACGCTTATCTTTATGTGAGCAATCAACAGGCTTTATGATTCAGAAACTAATAACCATAGATTACGTTTTCCGGAAAAAAACTGTTGTGATTTAGGATAGGTCTTTCAAAAATCTCCTTTGTTGGTCCTTGCAGAGGATAATTTATGATGTTTAGCCGTGATGAAAAATGCTACGAATGGATTTTGGAAATAAATGCAAAAAGAAGTAAAAAGGGTACTTTTATTGTCCTCACTTTCGACAAAATCGTCGTTGCTGAGAACTTCGCTGTCACGTGTCCCCCCTTTAGTATCCGACCTAGCGCAAGAAGACACTTACTTTTCACTTGTACTCCAAAGAAAATTTAGAGGTGTTTTCATCTGGTAATGTTATGCTCTCCTTAATTCATCGATTTAGACAGATTCCTTCATCGTTTACTTTTCCCGGTGGCTTCAACTCTTCTTTCCTGTAATATTTCAACAAAAGTGATCGCATTGTTTTAAATAACTGTGCGTATGATCCGATCATATCTAAGTTAACTTCCGAAGAGCTGCGCAACAAAGGAGATTTAATAATAAAAATAATAATGAATTCCTTCCCCTTTATAATTACTTCTGAAAAAACATAATTAAGAATATAGGTACCCAGATAATCACCAGTTTTTAGGGTTATCGACTCTTTATTGACTTAAGCAAATATTTAATAAATAAATCGTAAGATTAATAATACAAAGAAACTAAAATATAGAACATGTGCACATTACTAAACACAAAATAATATATAAAAATATGATAATAATAACATCTAACATAACACAGCTCTCATACAGTTTTTTAAACAAAAATTCATCATGTTCAAGTGGATATTCCTTAATTGATTTGATTGATTTAATTTCTGATGTGTCAGCAGTAATATTCTCTGGTAAGTTAGAAAAGCAATTCCATACGCTTTTATTTTTATACTACGGAAATGGCCGGTGTTACAGAAAATTATATTCTTTTGAGGGAAGATTGAAATATATTTAATCATTCTCTTTGAGGTTTTTAGAATGTTTTATTTAAATCCTTATTTATAATAAATAACTTCAAGTTGAAATTTCACTTAGCACGAGGAAGCGTGCGCTTGAAAGCCAAAGTTGAACAAGGAGTGAACAATCGACCTCCTTCTTTAACTTTGGGTTTAAAGCGCACGCTTCCTCGTGCTAAGTGAAATTTCATCTTGAAGTTCTTTCTTGTTTCCTAAGAGGGGATTCCTCTAAATATCGCTTTGTGGGTCGGTTGCCTCAGTGAGGACCCCTGGTGGTGGTCGGTGCCACTATGTGGAGTGCCACTATCTGCTCATAAAGCATCCCTTTAACAGGAGTGGAATTGGGGCGGTAGTTTAGTGGTCAGAACACCTGTTCGAGTCCCAGTCATGTCAAAATTTTTCACTCCTTGTTCAACTTTCCTTATATACAATTTGTGAAGAGTCCGCCCGTCCGTCCCCCCCTTTATTTCAGAAACGGTTTGACTAAGAGCCATTTCACACTTGCCCGGCAGCCGGCTAAACGGCACTGTATAGTCGGCACACGGTGCGAGCGGTTTCACATCTATCCGGCAGTCGTTTAAACGGCGAAGTCCCTTAATTTCATATTTCACCTGTTTTATTTTCTAAATTGTAAATATTTCTGAAGAAATGGAAAGGGAGCAGATGATAGCGTGTTTTATAGTTTACCGACGAGCGAAAAGGAGGAAGAGAAATAGAAATAATATTTAATACCGAAACCTACGTAGTTCATTAAATCTTATTGTCGTAGACAGTACAACGTTTTTCGATTCAATTATTTCTTAAAAGAAGGGCCAAATAATCGCCTGGATTCACCTGGACATTGCTGGGATTGAACTATCTTTTATATTTCCCGCCTGAAAACGACCCGGCAACCGTCCGAAGTAGTGGGAAGGCCGGGCTACTATCCGGTGCCGTGCGCCGTTTGGACGGCACATGGCACTTGCCGGGCAAGTGTGAAAGGCTCCTTATACCTTTCAATAAATGACCGTGTAAACGGTGCCGTTTAGCCGGCTGCCGGGAAAGTGTGAAATGGTTCTTAGAGATTCGAAACAAACGGCATTGTATTCCTACGACTTATAAACCCCCAGGAAAACTATTCCCATTACTGATAAGGCTCGGGTTTGAATCCAGGAGTCCATAATACGGTTCCATAAGGAATACACGTAAACTTCACTTTTATCTGTTGCCGGGCTTATTTCTTTTGCAAAATTCAATAAGAAATAATCCTTGTAAAAAGTCGAGAATACCACCAAAAGAAGGGAAATTAAATAGAGTTTCTTATTTAGGTCGTTGAATATCGATTTCGATTATAAATTGCCAGTATTTTGATAAAATAGAAGACATTTTTGAGAGATTTTTGAGGTTATAAACAAGTCCGTTCCTAGTGACAACAAATTCGGTTGTTGAATATTCTCATTAGAACATATCGAGAATTTAGGCCCGTGTTGACGTCATGATTGTTTATAGCAACGTAACTATTTACAAATAGTTACGCGGATTTGGTGTTAGCGTGTCACCTAAATTACCTTTTGTGAAATCTAGAGATTATTTGTACACTCCCTGGTAAGTTGAAGACCTTTTTTAATGTTATATTCTGACTTAAATTATAAAACATATATTTACAACATCGTATATTCCGCGGTCGGTCAACGAAAATAACCTGATTAAGTATTGAACGTCTTTCTTATTATGGTATTTGTTCTCTTTGAGGTGTGTTGACATACAAGCGGTGAAGTAGCAGAATATTGAATATCTCACACCTGACTGAAAAGGTAAGGCGTAAATATGTTTAATTATTTGTAGAATGAATATAATTTAAAATATATCAGCGCGATAATAATTATCACTAATTGTCACTATAAATTACAAAACATGGAATTATGTACAATTTAAAACTAATTCTCTAAACTTAGGTCCGGTATTATAACATATATTTAGAGTCGACCTTGACTGAAATCTTCACTTAAACTCTAACAAAACGTATTATAGTCGATATTGATGCCTTCATTGGTATTTAACTCTTGAAAGTAACTTTAACCGCAATGCATCATGGATGTTAACAAACTATATGGTGGAAATTTCTAGAGCTAGCCTCTCGCCTCAGTTTGTTTATCGCTGAAAAATAAGTTTGTTTAGCGGTATTGTCGGTTGAAAATCCTCAAAATATTCTAAATAAATTGGTTTGTTTCCCTGAATCGGTATCGTTGGTTTTTTCCTTTATACAGATATTACTCGTGACATTGCCTTTTTCTCTTTGTAAATCATAACACTTGGGTGCTGTGAAGTATTTCTTTATGATTCGGATACCTTATAAGTGTTATAATTAGTTATAAGTTGGAAGTGAAATGAATTTATGTAATTTAGAACTGTATTTATTACTGATAAAGTATAAGCAAAACTCAGTTTCTACATCAACATAGACGAATTTGACATAGTTAATAACATACATACGAGTATTGTCATAAAGTTATTGATTTTCACAGTTATTCATGAATGCATTCTATAATTTACCTAAGTTTTTAATGGAAGTTTTTAATCATGATATAACTATGATTTTGAAAGTGTTTACCGACACCAAACTAGCATTATCCGACGCTTTATCACTTGAAATATAACTGAAAACTACATAAACCTAATAGATTGTTGTCAGAATATTAATTTAAATCAATAGCTTTAAAGACATTCTTTAGAAATAATAGAATTGCGAACATTACGAATCATTAGCATCACGGCCAGTATAGCTTAGTAATATTTTACTTCAAAGTTCACTTAACCCAATGCATTTATCCTGTATTAATAATATTAAATGCATACAAATGAGATACCTACAAGTAAATTTATACTTATTTACTATCCAAACATCATAAATTTCGTTCTCAATCCATTTTCTTAGATAAATGCTTTAATGTATACCAATACGCAAACCATGAAGTCATCTACCTAAAGGCTGAAAGGGTCCTCTACCCGCCCACCATTAGCTGCTAAAATCTTTGGAGAAGATAACTTCCTTTATGTTTACTTATTATCCCCGTTGAATTTCAACGGATTCTTCCGCTAATATATTTTGATGCCAAATAAAATCATGTATTCAACATATAGACCTCGGTACTCAAATAGTGTGATAGACGACCAATGCCGAAGTCTAGGGTTTGAATCTCTCCTAATCGAGTTTTCTAAAGTTATGACCTCTTTATAAATTGGCGTCTATTGTTACGGTGTACGTCTTGTAATTATCCACACCGAAAGGTGGCTTGCTGCGACATAGACAATAAATGGGTGTTTTAGTGGCACTGGAAAAGGAATAAAAATATTACTGATTTAACTTAAATGCCAAAAAATGGTTGTGTTAGTATATCATGGAGTTTGATAGGTAGAAGTATATTAGAAGAGAAAAGATTGGGAAATACCATTCTCTGTCGTCTCCCACGGCATTACTGTCAGCCTAAGTTAAAATGAGCATAGAAAATCACTTCCAGTTAGTTAATGAGCTATAGCAACATTTATAACGATTTAGTAAGCACTGTAACATATTCTTGGCCCCCGATGGTACATGAAATATTACGTTTTAGTTGATAGAACCATTGTATTGTAAATACATGAGCTGAACCAAAGAAGCGTGCTTGCCATATCAACCCAGTGGTTCTCTAAATAATTCATATTACGTCCTTGAATTGAATGGCCGATTGCTATCGGAACAAATCGTAACCGCGGCGAAGTTATCTTTTTCTTTTCTTCGCAATTATTAACGTGCGTGAGACAGAGGCGCTTCATGTGGCGTGCAGAGGAAATACTGATCATTGCGGTCAAGGCGAAGGACGGTCTCTTTCCAATTCTTTGTGAACTACACGCTAAACCTTTATCCATTACCTAATCCGTTTAATTCAAGGGCAAGAGATGCGACGAAAGCATACGGAATGGAATACATCGGCCCTTTGAAGGAAGAGAATTATATATATCCGAGATAAACTTTCGATTTAGGGAACACGATTAAATTTATCGATTTCCAATGAAAGCCTATCGATCTATAGCACGCAGCTGCTTTTTACGACAACTTCTTCCTTCCTTAGTAATGTCTGATGGCCATGACATCAGGAGTGACAAAATTCTGATAATATTTTAATGAATTCCTGCTGATAAACAGATGTGAAAAATATCATATATGATTAGGACACGAATTCAGGTCTCCCATTTTGTGAAAAGGTATTCTAATCACTCAACTGCAAAGCTTCCATCCAATTTATGCAATGCGGAGTGAGTTTTAAGGCGGACGTGCAAAGTTTATCACCTTTCCCCTATCTTTGTAAACAGAAGAGTTTACTTTTTTCTCAGAGTAAATATCCGAATTCATTTTGAGTACGTCTTGTAACTGTCTTCAGCTAGATGCAAATTTCTCCTTCGGATAAAATGTGGGCTTCCTTCGTGTTGAAGAAAGGAACGTAACTAAGGCTTTCGATTCTTATTGACAGATGTAGTCAAAATTTCCCTTCAAAATTAAAAGTATTAGATCCAGTTTTCAGAGTACTTATTTATCAGTATCCTTGCCTGATTCCTTTTTTCTAGAAAAAAGAGTACGCTCATTCTGATTTAAAATGTTCAGAAATTTTCGACTAGATTTAAAATATGTCGTAAGTGTAATTACTGAAACTTTCTAACTACTACTTTGTTGTTTTCTTGTTGTGTTGTTTTTGTGTTGTTTCTTGTTTGTTGTGTTGTTGTTAATAATTAATAATTATTAAAAGTACTCCTATCATCCGAAAATATATTCTAGAATAATTAGATATCTCTCATTTTCAGAAGTCCGAAATGTTTTGTGGATTTATCGACATCAGAAGAACGATGCGTGGAGAATAACTAATAGAGAGGAGAAAATTATTTCCATTTTATTGGCACGATTAGCTCATACTGAAACTAGAAAAACAGTAATGTTTGGTTACTGCCTTGGGTCCCTCCGTTGTTATTGTCTTTCACATCGGGGAGCACGCTTCTTCATAGAAGATCATTTTTAATAATGAATTTTCCTCATAACTATCGCGTGTTGCTTCAAACACGCGTAAAAGGGAAAGATGCTTTAATATTAAAATTGGAGGAAGTTCGAGGGGTAGCGATCAGATAAAACGTTGGGGAAACTGGCAGCCAATAAATTTTCGGAGAGGGATTCGGGAATCTTCCAGAAGGGCGAGTTTGATTCCCGAAATACCGATCACATCCTTGGAAAGTCAAATATAGCGCAATGCTAATTGGTTATCACTCTCACTCTCTCACTTTCACTCTCAGGCCATAGTTATTTCGCAATATACCGTATATTTTAATTAATTCATTCTGGCGAAATTTGGTGGAAACTGTTTGTATTAAATTCAATGAAATGAAATATGACTACGTACACAGAAAATATATTTTTGAAAAAACAATAATTGTTTCGAAGAGTTCTTTCGAAAAAGATCTTGTCTTTCCTTAAATATATTTTCTTTCGTCGCAGTCGAATCATTGAATTCACTTAATTCTACCAGATCTTTTTTGTGAGAGGTTGTTTTTCCACGACGTTTAAGTATTTAAATATGAAGTATTTCCCAGTAATAAATGAATATATTCTGAATTTTATACTACATTTACCCACACTGGTACTTGTATACGGCATTCAATGTGTTAATAAATCAACACATATTCTTGTAAGTAACAAGAAATTATAAAATCAGGTTTCAGTGATAATTTCTTAACATTGCAGTAGTAGCATCGCTAAAAGTGCTTCGACAGCTTAGGTCATTTCGCACATTGGCTCCCACCGGGATTCGAACCCGGGACCGCTTTCACCAAAGGCAAACGCCCTGTCCACATGACTATCCGGGAGCCTCTTCTTAAATTGCACTTCTAATACTTCGCTCCTTTTAACTCATAGCAAATTTCTTCTTTAAAATGTCTTTGTCTGTACAAATAGAAGAGGGAATAAACATTTTACTGTGCAGTTACGATATTTTTGTAAAGTCTTTGTGTGTACGATAGATCCAGTTTCTTTTGCGTGACGCGCACTATCATTTAAAAATGTTCATATTTTAGTATGAATCCCGAGGCTACGGCAATTGTCAATTGCACTATTATCTTCAAGAATCTGTTTAAGATTGCTGGAATTTAGAAGTGATTTGCAACTTAACGACTACTTTCTTAAGGTAAAAATTGTGGTCCCATGGCCTCCCATTTGATCTCGGTAAATAGTTTTTAAACTATCTACCTATTTTTGCACAGTTATTTCCACCCATTTATTAGTTTTTAAACTACGAAGAAACCATCGACAAGAATGAACAGTCATGATAAAAGGTCAACACAGAGTGCTTTGTTTATATAGTCCAGCTTCTTTCCCTAGTGAGATAGTGAGTGATAAATTCGGCGACTTTCATTTCCTTCCTAATATTCTTCCACCTCATTTATATCAACCTCGGAGGCCATCAGCAAATGTCGCCTTCAAAAATGAAGGCTTTTTAGATTCCTCCACGCAAACGGCGAATTTTGGAGTTTCCTTGAGAAAAAAGGCCAAGATCTCAAAAGTTGCTGGATGTGACAATGTCTTGCTTGACTGATTTTCGCCTTGGAGATAGAGCAATATTTCCAAAGTATTTTTAGAGAATGGTTCTCAGTCAGTCTCAAATTCTCTTTAACATGTGCGTCAATCATCCGCCAAGACAATGTTAAAGTGAAGTAAAATTTTTAATTTCCATCCTAACTTTTGTTACTACCCTCTTTGATAAATAATGTCTAATAAAAAATGTGAATTTTGTTATATATTTTAATGTTGCTTACTTTGAAGCATGCAATAATATTTTAATATTTCTATACCAACGCTCTATCCTGTTTAATAACGTCTGTTTTGTTATTAAATACAACCTGAAATAGTCATACATCGCTGGAATTTGACCCCAGACCTTCTAATTTCCAAAGAAATCCGCCAAGAAGTATATTTTTACAACCATTTATTCCTTGGATTTTTCAAATCTTATCTTTTCATCGTCCGTGAATTGGAGCGAATACGGATTTTCAGAAGCACTCGAGATTGTAAGTCCTTCCTTCCGTTCCGTTTTACGGGTAGCATAAATTAATTGAACTTTAATACCGCTGTAAATATTTTACTCCGCTTCCCCTCATTTATGATCGCCTAAATTCTTCAGCGGCACGAGACTCCCATTAGCGATTCGTTAGCTTCTCTCCGCTGTCAGCAGAGGCCGGATGATTAATTATTCGTGGTTGCACACCAATCCATACCTCGAGAAGGAGACTCCACCGACGTGAGCGTTCCTTCCACGTGGCGATGCATGGGAAACAGCTTGACCTTCACATTCGAGTTGGTAATTGATGAGGCACTTTTGAGCTGACCTTTGGTCGAATGCTTCAATTATTGCATAAATTAACGCCGTTGTTATTCTTACTCACCAAATTGTTCGGATATATTGCAGTTTTGGTTTTTAATTTTTTCCTCTTCATTTTTCACGCAGTAACTTCACAAAATGCTAATTATTTATCGAATTTTGACATAAATAAGGTATCTCTGGTTATTTTAATGTATAGACTCGAGATATAGCCGAGGACTTGCATGTCATATTCACATACGCCTACAACTTTAGAGTGAAATCTCGAGGGGAATAATTACTACGATGAATCATTACGTGTAGTGAATTTAAAAGCACAAGATACGGAATTGATTACAGGAAATTCCGTGACAAGATGCGTGGTGGAGAGCGCTCCAGCAGTTTACGAGGCAAATATTTTACGGCCCTATAATTTTCGTGGTTTTGATGGAAAGATTAAGGTTCATTCTCCTTGTAATTGTTTAAACATGCCGTCGAATTTGGCTTCTTTGCAGCAATTAAAATGAGAACATTATATAACAATGATCTGTGGTTAATCTTACTGCATATTATAATTTTTATTATGGAATGATTGCCAATCATATGACATTTGCGCAAGGAGTATTTCCCGATCGCGCAAAATGTCTCCACCACGCATTCATATATACAATCTTTTCAGTATACCTTAGTTTTCAGTGTTCTTGAAATGAAAAGTCTTGAACATCAATTTCTTAAATTTCTTCGTGATTATATTTTTAGCTGCCGTTGTTCGTTTTGTAAGCATTAAAATTTGATGAGACCTCAGCCCTCGCCTCAACTGGTAGAAGCTCTATCTTCAGCTACGACAGTTCATTTACCAGCATTTTTTCAAAGATTGACCGTAAAAATGAGTAACAGAGGTAAATACTCTTAGCAGTAAACAGGCAGTAGAAACGAATCACTCTCGAACTTATTTTCATTGAATACCTCTCAATACCTATTCAATTCAATCCTAAATATTTAAAGGAAATATTTGAAGCCTCAACTTGCTAACTACTAAAAGGCGTCGAAAAACTATCAATATGAGACTTTATTTTATCAGATACACTAGAGATACATCAGGAATCAATTTTTCAAGGAAACTATATCCTGTTTTACCGTTGATTTTGCAATGGCACGACATTATTTAATTCAGGATTAAGACAGAGTGTTTTCTGGAAACCTTGATTCCTGATTCACTTCTCCTGCCATGGGTTACTACAAGGTTTATTTCGGTGCCGTTGAATTTATGACATACTGTTTTAATGGGGAAAATAATACAAAATTGATTTGTTCAGTATTTTATACATCTGAGAAGTTGGTACCGTGGAAAAGTGGATTGATATTTTGCATTTTACCTTGGTATTTCTGAATACCGCACATTCCGATGAGACCTGATAATATGAACCCTGTTTATTTCTTTTCTCATCGAATAGATCTTATCCATAGGGCTTCCGCCCCAATTTCAAGATGTATTCTGGCCACTGAAGATCAATTTAATTACGCCATAATATTATTCTTATTGTTCAGTTAGTATCAATTGCCTCGATAACCTCCGGTATTCTTGGGAATTTCTGGCCAGTTATCTCTCTTTGCATCTTGGAACTAGAGATGTGCAGTTCATCGGTGAACTCCTCTGGTAAACTAGGTGAACTAGTGCATGCTTTGGTCAGTGAATCGCTTTGAACTAAATCAATCTCTAGTTCACCGATAATTTTTCCGAACTAATTAGTTCAATGGAAATTAATCTGAAGTAGCTGCATTGTTTGCCACAGACTCCACTTTCAGTTCATAAGGTGTATCCAAAATCGAGCCTGATTTTATGAAATGCCTATTTCAAATTGAATTATTAATTCTCCTAATGATATGAAGGTTGTCCTCTGTCATCGTTTTTTGTTCAAGAACTCGTTATTTTACTTTCCCATCTAACTTATTTCATATCTATATATATTTAAGTTCTCTTTAATAAGTAGTAATATTTTTATCTAGAAATATCGAGACAATTTATTCTTTGGAAATTGATTAGTTTTTGGTGCAATTTTTCTTAAGCATTGAATCTTGAAAGAAATAATTCTATAGCAAAATTATGACAAAATAAACTTTATAAAAATAGATTTAATGTTACAAAGGAAAAAAACACACACACACTTGTACGAATTACACAAATTTGTGTAATTTGCACAAGTGTGTGTGTTTTTTAATTTTGTGAGTTTAAAATGAAGTTCCACCAAATAACACTGGAGTTGATTTCTCTAATAGATTTAAGGTTTCGAAATGAAAAAAAGTACAAAATTACAATAAGACCAGAGATTTAATGAATTTTTATAATGATTAAGTAGTTCCATTTGAAACAAGAAGAGAGCTTTGGTGAAGTTTTTGTAATAATTAAATGTTTTCGCCTTGAGCTAATATGCAAGCGTTTAGGATAGATCGTTCACGCAGCAATCTGAGATAGGTCTATCAGCTCGTTTTCTACGGAGTATTTCTGCATTCTGCTCACGAGGGATTGGCAAGTGGGCTTTTACAGCGTTTGGAGGCTGCTTTATCAAACTGAACTTAGCCGACTAGAGCGATATGAGAACCCCTTGAAAAAGCATTAGCAAACAACTCAGATTACATTGTCTCTTACTGCGTAAACCTCGCGACTCAGCTGTGGAGATTGCTTGATAAACGGATCACTTGTGGCGTAGCCAGGTTTAGGGTCCAGGGGGCGCCGGAGCACAGTGGGCTAGAATCGAAAAAACCTGGACAAGGGGCTAAAAATGGTTTTCTTGAGTGCGGTTATTGAAACTTGGCATAGTTATTGCAAAATGATTGAATTTTATGTTCCCGCTCGTCGTATTTTAAAATTTTCAGGCGTCAAATAGATACAGGGCGTCAAACTTGAGAAATGTTCACGAAAACGGGAAGTTTCGGATTTTTCGGAAAAACGTTCAAGTTCGTTTAGATATAGTTTCTTTTAAGATAAGCTGTTGGAAAAAAACAACACAGCAGTAATCTAGCATTACTCTTTGTCTTTCAATTCGCTGATTGATTCATGCTCTAAGATGATTCTGTGGTTATTTAAAGCAACAAAATGGCGGACACCTTTTTCGGACAAATTTCGAGATAAAGTAAGGAAATCAACTAGGTAAACAGCGATGGACTATCAAGTCTCTTATACCACGTCAATCTGCAAGGCTTGTAGATATGGAATCTGAAGAGACTGTTTCGTTTCACCTGCTACCCTGTGATTGCGGTGGACTTTTCCTAAGCGCTGCGCGGTCCGGCTGGGCGCCGTAGAATCCCCAAATCCGGTTTCGGTGTCTTTTTGGTTAGGTTGAGTCGCAAATTTTGCTTCTTTTATGTTTAATTCTGGCAAACCATATAAAAAATTTATTTTAATACACTTTAAGATATTAGTTTGAGACCATTAATTTTGATAATAAATGCGGAATTGAGAAATTTTGGCACATTAGAAAAATTGGTCTATATTATATTTTTACCAGTAAAAATAACTCTGGCGAACTATATAATTTCTATGCTGGTCAAAAATACTGTTAACAGAATTGAGCAATCTTCTCATCTGCCAATTTAGCCGGTCCTTATTTTATGGGCCCTGAGTTAAGTACGGATTACGGCACTCTAGTGCAATGCCAACATCCGTACGCATCCGCCCCTTTGCTAGGGCTATTGGGCACGTGCCTTCGGAGTTGTTAGGAAAGAGAAAATATTTTGGAAGTTTCAGTTTTAGTCTTTCTTTGAAGGCAAAAAGTTGGTTTATTGTGCTTTTGGTTTTCGGATATCCTGCCACAGTATTTTGGCTTCAAAAGAAACTATATATAAACGAACTTGAACGTTTTTCCGAAAAATCCGAAACTTCCCGTTTTCGTGAACATTTCTCAAGTTTGACGCCCTGTATCTATTTGACACCTGAAAATTTTAAAATACGACGAGCGGGAACATAAAATTCAATCATTTTGCAATAACTATGCCAAGTTTCAATAACCGCACTCAAGAAAACCATTTTTAGCCCCTTGTCCAGGTTTTTTCGATTCTAGCCCACTGTGCGGAGGGAGGAGGAAGGACAACATTTTTGGGGGCGCTGACTCAGCACTCTAGTTTACTAAACTTAACATACCGTTACACACTTTTACCACATTATTTTGTTCTTAATATACTATGATCCAAACTTGTAGACCTTTTAAAATTTATTGTTGATAATTAAGTTGTGAAATTATTTCACGTATATATTTGGGATTTTAGAGTGGAAACATTTACAGACTTAGGGTTGCCAGCACACAGGGGGCTATGCCACTGGTGCTCGGGCCGACGCGACGGCGTGCTACGAGCGGCGGAAAGACAATCAAGTTTCGGTCATAATGACCGAAGCGCCAGGGTACATGTTAAGTGGACTGAACTCGAATATAAATCCTTACTGTGTTATCCGGGGCATTTTTTCTAGAAAAATTGTGGTGGATGCATTCTTAACTTAAATGCCCGTAAGCATAACTATGATAACACGCTCACTGTGAACAGGGAAACTTTGCATCGCAGGTGGGTGTCCAAAATCGCACCACATAAATACACATTCAAGGACTGCACCTGCTAAAATTTCATATTGCTGACTAAATTAGTTTGAGGCAATTTACGTCAACTGAAAAAAGTATCAGAACGCAGTTCTACCACGTTACGTCAGAAAAAAGCCCTGCTGTTATCTACAATAACATTGTGGTCAATATACGCAATTTATAATGCCTGTAAGACATATATTGGTTGGGAATAATCCAATATTGATTATTTTACGATGCCTTTATTTTTTATACCTTAAAATTGTGCAACCCTCTCAACACAATTGAATCGCTCGATTTTATAGTTCACTGAGCGATTCCCACTGGTGGATGCGCATTTCCATCGCTACTTGGAACCCAAAGCGTTTTAGAATTTCAAGCTGTAAGAATTGAGTTATATCCTGAAGAATAGGCAATTTAAGTTTCGTTACCGATCTGGAGGCAGTATAATCTTCAGGAGACGATCAACTTGAAATAGTATTTCGGTGGCATTTCAGAATAGCGCCCATTCTCTTAATTCCCATTCTGATTATTTAAATTAGTTTAAACTACAACTTCCACCTTTTAAATTCGTTTATGTTATAATAAAAACACAATGTGTATAATAAGATGCAAGGTCAGAAATTCAGTCGCCCGGCATATTTAGAAACTAGATGATAATACAAATTAATAATAAATTTTCATAAAAGTATGTGATGTGTTGAATATGGCTGAAGTTTATACTCAAATAAGGTGTTTGCAAAACACTCCAAAAACAAAATGTTTCGCTCAATGGTGAACAACATCAACACCAGCTCCTAATATTGAAGCACTAGCCTCTAAATCGTTGCATTTTTCCTTATTTCCCACATTTTAATGTATTATTAGAAATTGTATGCATTTTATGTCAATAATTACCGATTAATTATATCAAATATCGTCTTAAGTTATTTTTCATTCTTCGATCTAAATACTTTACACTTTAGATTAACGATATAGGAAAATACAATTATTTATTCAATATGGAGTCTAAGAAAGCTGTAAGTTACTTATTTCTGACGTAAACCGGTTAATCAAGATACAAATATGACTAAACTAAATTTCAAAAGAAAAGGAATATTAACTAGCATGGTTGAAAACATTAATTACCACGATTTTTTGTGGAATACGAACTTCTTTTGGGAAATAATTTCATTAAAATGCTGTAGAAGTGAGGATTGCAGATTAGGAGGATTTTTTTCAAGCGAAAGTTGGAAATGGTGGAAGAAGGATTGACAAAAAGTTCAATAACATCGTAATCCAGTAACTCTCAGAGAAAGTGACGAGCCATGGTCGTAAGACGTACTTACTGTTGTTACACTGGCCAAGAATGGTTTTGGCATCGGGGTATTTGGAGGTGATTTCATAATAATTATATGCCCTGAAAGCAAATATGGGATTAATTTTTGTCTTGGAGCTCAAATTTCTATGATATAACAGTTTAGTTAACCTATTCAACATAATTTTCAGTTTTTCGTTTGCCCAGAAAATTTTTCCAACAACTGCAACAAAGGAAGACCAGACTTTTCGCTTAGTTTCATTTATGGAATTTACGAAGGAATGAATTTATTTCATTGATAAAGTGTCTTATTTGTAGGGCGTCAAATATTTCTGCTTTCTCCGTAACCAACTGAGGCATTTGACCCCTATACATGCTAAGTATGATCCGTTGTAATTAAGAACCTTTACGAAATCCTTCATAAGCCCACTTTGATATACAGTGGAGGAAAGAGTTGGTATTGAATCATATTCGTTCCCATTATGTAGAAGGACACATTTCATTCTTTGCTGTGAGCTGTCAATAGACAGACGCCAATCTGGAAATATTCAGAAAGACCCAGTTTTTCCAAGAATAATATCGTGACAAAATACAATATTGTCTTTTGAGTGAAGAAGGGTAGCAGATCCTTTTCTCTTGTAGGGTAAAAGGTGATTTTAGATCCACGTTCCAGTAAAATTTTGCCGGTCAAGCCAGTAAGTCAAAAGATTCTTCTGACAGGTTGAGATATCCTTGGTGTGGTCATTTAACTCCTCCTGGTTGAAACGTTGAGAGATTGATGGCATCCCCTCATATTCAATGTACCTTTCATTAGTACTAGAAGGATGATAAGAGGGATAATACTCGTCCTCACAGAGCTCTGGCGAGACGTTGGGATCTTCCTCTGTGTGAGGAGCCTTGGACTAAATCAGGATAAGTCCACTTGTTATGGTAGTTTTGATTTATTATAGTATTATATACTAGACATGAATAACAGTCATCGAAGTGGTTTTTGGTTTCTCTCTAAATCATCAGTATGCCGAATTTCGGACTTTTCTTTCTCCCGGAAGTCCAGTGTTGTAAATGTTCCGTGTAAGTTTTACTGACCAGATGCGGTGCCCAGGTTTTATCAAGATCACCAAGCCTGACACCAAAGTATCCTAGATAAACTATCAAAACAAAGCCACTTACAGTTTTTCTGTTTTCACTTGATTTCTCCGCATTTGGTGCAAAAATGCATCAGGATGATTTACATCTCTTCTCCTCTGCTTGAACTCCTTTTTTTCTATTCAATAACAAAAATACAACTATCTACAACACAGTATGTTTTAGGTTAAGTTTTGTAATAACTCAATCCTAAACAGAAGTACCACACGAGACCCACTACCCTGCACGACGAGACCTCACAACCCGTCAAATCTAGTAGAAGCGTGGAAGGCTAGGAACTAGGCAGGACTCATAGAGTAATATCCTTACTCTATGGCAAGACTACAGTTACCGAACGGGCAATGGAACCCATCTAGCGAATTTTCCTGCAACTAGTGGGGCAGCAAAATAAAATAAGACTGAAAATACGGCAGATGTACAGGAACAAATCATCGCTTACTAATTTTATAAACTGACCGCTTTGCGTTAGAAGTGAGTTGTTGCAAAATCATATGACAGATAAAAGCAAGTTCTCCCCTATTACTAAAACCTCATGGTAAGTTAATCTGTGTTTCTATTTCAGAGTTTGAGGCATCCCAACCTGGTCAATCTAATTGAAGTTTTTCGACGCAAGAGAAGACTTCACCTTGTGTTCGAATTTTGCGAACGAACTGTGCTAGACGAAGTGGAGGCACATCCTCACGGAGCCCCTGAGGAAGTGGCCCAGATGATAGCTTGGCAGACACTAGTGGGACTTCGTTACATTCACAGTCGTCATTGTATACACAGAGACATAAAGCCGGAAAATCTACTCCTCACCTCCACCGGACTACTGAAATTGTGCGACTTCGGATTTGCACGATCTGTGTGTAAGTTTCAACATCTTCCTTATTTTAAGGTTTGCTCTCGCCGGGAAAGTGTTGTTTACTACTTTTAGCAACATTTAATGCAAGGCTAAGGTTCAGAAAAACAACAGGAAAATTTTATTTTCGACCTTTCATCAGCGACAATCTTTGTTTACGATTTCATATAACTTATTTTGATCAGATATCACAAATTAAAAATCTTATAAATTTAATATCCCTTTCAAATAAAAGACTATCAATTATATATAATTCCCTCTCCGGATTCATTCATATATATAAGTATATAGATAGGATACTAATTCACAGGCTAAACCACAAGCGTCATTGACTTGAAAGTTTTACAGCGCATAAGCCCAAACGTGAAACCCCGAAAAAAATGCCACTTTGAACCTCACTGTCAAGGGTTCAATGCCAGAAGGCCCCAAAACTGCGATTTTTCCCATTAAAATGTATTGTTTTGATTTTCGGGAAAATCTAAAAAATACTTCCCGGAGAGGTAGAGAATCAAAATTCAAGGAGCATACAGATATGGTCATGAACTATGGAAAACATTAATGACTTCTACAGAATATGTCCTTGGTTCGATGCTAGGATGATGCAAATATCTCCCAATTAAAATACATCGAAATTATAGGAAGTTCTTGCTTAGATAGAAGATATATATTAAGACTCGGTTTAAGAAAAAAATTTAGATAAGACCGTACTGTTCCTGGGTTCGATGCCAGAGCACATTACAAATTCTCACATAAGGAATATATGTGAAAAGTAGGAAGTCGTTTTAGGCAGTTGCAGCAAATATTTCTGCTTGAATTTTCACTTGTAGTTAGAGATGATCTTCTATTGTGCTGCATAGGAAGTATCACCAGAAAAACCCGGGTTCGATGCCGGACGGATAAATTGCAGCGAATTTTAAGAATATTTTCAATCTTTCTTTTTTCTTATGAGGACCCCATCGAAAGGATGCCCACTTGAAATTAGGGTTATCGATATGCTTGCAGTATGCAAGCAGCATTTTACTCGTACAATAAAATTAGTTATTTCAATTTCATTTATATAATCTACATATTAAGTATTCATATTTATTAGAAAATAATTTTAATATGAGAGTTCTCTATAGTATGAATTTGTAAATTAAATTCCAGATATCTTTAGGCAACTAGAATTCTGGAGGTTTTTAATAACTTGTCTTTTATTTATGTATGCTCAGATTAAAATTGATAAGAAGCAACCTATTGCTATGAGATCAGAATTTATAAAATATTTTCATTTTAACCATCAGTTAAATATTCTACTTTAATTGTCACTTGTAAAAGTAATATTAGTATCACTAAAATTGTTCAATAAGTTGAAAATGCAGCTACATATAATGTAATCTAACCTTATGACAAGTTATTTCTGTTAAGTAATGGATAAATTTATTAACTTTTACAATTAACCTTGTACATACATAACTCATTAATTTTCTAATTCTTTTATACTCTAGCATCTCCTGATGGGGATTTGACAGAGTATGTAGCTACTCGATGGTACAGAGCTCCCGAGTTACTTTGTGCAATGCCTAAGTATGGACCAGCAGTTGATGTTTGGGCAGTAGGTAAGTCAGATCAACACGATTTTTTGGAAACAATAAAAAGCAAATAAAATAAAATAAGAAAAAGGTAGTACATAATAAACTTGGTAATGCTAACTTGATTTTCAAGTCAAAAAACTCTTTGTATTTAAGCAAGAAAATAAGTGATTAGTAAATATCAGAATGAGATTGCATTAACAAATCCCGTCTTTTTTATACTGGACTTGAAATTTTAATTTTAAAATCATAAAGAGTGACCTAAAAAATTATTCTATTATTGATCAAAAACAGAGCTTTCTGTAACATTGTTATTGCAAGAAAAAAATTTCACATGCATTACTTTAACTCTCCTCTCCAAAGATTCCAATAGAATTATCTTTATATTATTTTTTGAACTAGTGACACTAACTCCTATATTTGGTAAAAAGTATAATCTAAAATGTGGATACCGTATATGCCAGCGCATAAGTTGATCTTTGGGGCCTAAGAAAGTCTCTCCAAAACCAGGGGTAGACTTATACGCCGAAAATAAAATTGAACACTTTACCACCAATTGGTAAATAGGTGATGCTTTACACTTGTTGTACACAAACTCTCACAACTCACCACAGTCTTATCCTACTAAAACTAATTTTTGACTAGTTAACAAAAGCCTAATTAATGTAAATATCATATAAAACAAATTTCATCTCAAAATGCAACTGTGGCCTAAGTATATTATGTTATGACATGTTTTCATACCTAATTAAAGAAATCAATTTTTCATTCCTTTAATATATAAATTTGCCACATATTTATTCTTCGCAATTTATATTTATTTCTTCACATGTATTTTAATTTTACAAAAATTCAATATTTATTTCAATGTTTTCTTTTTACAAATGAAGATCGATAAGCACATCATTGTTGCTTTCTGTTTATATAATCGTAATGATTCGACTTAGCGTTAAGAGTTAATGGAAGTTGTTTTAGCAGTGTCATGATTTAATATTACCACGCTATATTACCACTATTTCTATAATAAATTTTTAATACCATTGTGTTTTAGTTTCCTAACGCATTTTTATTTGTAAAACCTGAGTGATATGAACTAACGAAACTTGTGTATTAGTTAAGCAGAGGAGAGAAGTTGACATGGCAGCTGAAAGAAACAATTCTAGCATCTTAATCTTATGCGATAAGTATTCCTTAAGCTATCGTACATACATTTATGGATAATGTAGTTTTTCTTCTCATAAAATAGAGCTGGAGAAGTAGTGTGGCCTTATTTTTTGGATCGACTTATATGCTGAACATAGGCATTTTAAGGGTCGACTTATACGGCGACATACACGGTATTTACAGAAGTAAAATTTTTTTCATTGATTATAAAAATTTTCTTAAAAATGTTTCTTATGATATAACAAAGAGGGTTACTCTGTAAAAGTGAAGACGCTTTAATTTCTGTGAACAAAATCACATAAGTACAATAACATTTTTGTTGTTATTATATTATCATTTATTTGTTCAATCAGGCTGTGTATTTGCTGAGCTCCTAAGATCTGCTGCCCTATGGCCGGGGAATACAGACATGGATCAGCTGTACCTAATTCAAAGGACCCTTGGTAAGTTGAAGAACTGCTCTAACAGTTCTCACCCTAAGTTGAAATATACACATTCACTTTTTGCATCAAACGGTGAAATATTCACTTTTCTACAGGTGATTTGACTCCAGAGCAAATGCAAGCATTGAGAATTTCAGACTCTCCCAGCAGAAGGAACCATGGTGCAACTGTGATTAAGGAACCACTCGAGAAAATGTTACCTAAGACTCTAAGTCCACAAGGTTTTGATTTTCTTACAGTAAGTACTGTAACTGAATTGCTTCAGTAGGTGCTGATAAATCATTTTTACTGTAAATAGACTTGCAAACTCAATAGACTAATGAAATTGAGGTAATTAGTGTCCTTGTACAGGATCCATAAAGACATTAAATACAGTAATGATTATTTAAAATGTAAATGATCCTAAACCAAAAATCAGAGTCATTTCAGCAAAGCACATACTCAAATTGAATTTTTATCGCATCATGTCCGAATGATAAAATTAGATATAATTCAAATATAAGTATAATATACACAATTTTTATAAATTTCCATACATTAAAAATCATTTCCACTCATAAAACTAAACTACATTTAAGCCAATATAACCTAAAACCATTCTGTTAATGATTTGTTTCCACCTTTTTTAGAAATGTTTTGAAAAGAATCCTGCAAGACGGTATACATGTGATCAACTTTTAAAATTGCCATACTTTCATAGCTTCCTCACAAGCGAGCTCGATATTTACACAGGCAACTATGAGGTTCCCCCAATTATCAAACCTAAGGTAAGAAATTGAATTAACAAACGTCATTTATCCTCAAAATAAAATATATTTCATATTTATTTAAATGAAGAAGGTCTAATAATATAAATAAGAGTAGAATTATTAGCATGTATAAAAATTGATCTCTTAACCATGTATATCAGCATTGCTTTATTTGAAAAAATGATGAAGATTCGGTTAAAGTGAAGCTTGAACCCAAATGTTTGTTTCTAGAAGAGAAATGTAATGATAAAAGAAAGAAGAAAGAGCAAATTAATAGATGACAGATATCAGCTGGGGATTAAAGATAATGCAGCTGTTGCAAGTGATAGAAAAAATACTCCATTCGATGGACACCATCTTAGAAATGGAGCCCATAATGGAAACTTCTGGTTGAAGGCAATCATACATTCTTATTAACTAATATTTGATAGAAATTTTAAATATAAAAATGATATGTAAGTAATGAGAATGCAATTTGTTATCAAAACCCATTTGCATTTATGGAAGCGCCTGACTGTAGTTTGCTCCTCTTCAGCTTAAATTCGCTTATAGGCTTTACAATATTCAACCAATAATTTTTCCAAGCAAAGCTTATAATTTCATTACCTTCACAAACTTTTTCAAAGTAGAGGCCATTAATTATGCTTTATTTGCTGCAGTTTTAACTCTGAATTTTCCTATCGTAAACTTTTTCAAATTAATTAAACAATGTAAGGCAACATTTAAGCGATGCTTATAAAAATCCTCTTGAATAGATACTTATTCTGAAAGTGTTAAAGCATGAATTTCAGTTTGAATTAGTATTTTTATCACAAGAAAATCTATTTTATTTCCAACCAAGATACAACTCCAACGCAAAGCAAATAAGTCTGAAAGATCATTGCTCTACTACTTTTAAGAAAGTAGGTAATAAGTAAGGTTTCATTAGTGACCAAAAGGAAGTTGTCACCCATAGACTCCGTTGGCTGGTCTTATAAGCCTTCTTGAAGTCTACTGTTACAAACAAATCACATCTAGGATGGAATAGTTCATGTAAAAATTACTCATAAGCAGATAATTCCACTCAAAGTTGAAGTAAGTCAAGAGAGAAATAAGTACAGTAGTAACTCCATATCCGTTAAATTAAACACCCTATGAAATACACCTTTTCACTTATCTTCATAATATCTATAAGGAATAGCAGGTAGTTTATAAAATATAAATCAAAAGCTCTTGAAGTCAAATGAAACAAAACTACAGAATCATGTTTAAGAAATGATCATTGAATCTACAACTTCCCTCAACTATAAGATCATGGATATCTATAATTCAGTTACATACATCAGATTTTCTCTGTAGAATATTTGCTCACCTCAATTTGTACTAAAATATAACATGAACTTTTTCAAGTCATTGTGGTATGATTTTTAATTTTCATAATCAGCATTTTTCAGAAAATTATTGGACATTTAGTCTGCAAGATGTGGGTACCTTCAAGACAGAATGTAAATAATACAAGCTTCCTCTGTTGTCCACAAAAATAGCTTCAAAACTTTTTATTTAAGATGTGAATACTAATACTATTTATTCTTCTATAACTTTTTTACATGTAAGAAACATGTCAGAATTCACTCCTTGTAATCAAGCTGCAAATTATAACACTTTATGTGGTCACATGTGTATAAATGATTCTCGCCAACTTCATGTATAACTTATATTACATTAGATTGTTCATGATAAACAATGAATATGAATAATATTACACAGTTTAAGAAATGAAGACTCAATGAATGAATCAATCCATTACATTAGATTGGTTTATTGCAAGTAAATGCGGTAAAAAAAAGCTTAAAATATGAATTTTTAGCTCACTGAGGCAAAAACTGGATAAAACAAAACTAAAAACTGATTATCTGAATATATCACTCCATACACATAAAAGGCAAATATTTACTATAAGCAAGTATTCTTTCGGATACCTTTTGTTTTAAAATGCCTTGTAAGTTTTGCGATGAGATAGATGTTAATACAAAATAAATTTGTCTGCTTGATAATTGATTAAAAGAACAAGCTGCGCTAAATTAAATTTACATTATTCCTCATCACCAAATTGGTATGACTATGTAATGTAAGTTTTTAATCCAGACTAAATAAAAATAACTGTAAGCATTACACCTAAAACCTTCTTATAATTTCCATACATGTAATTCATAATTTTTCAGGTACCAACGTTGCCTCAGCTCCCAGCAAACAACTTACAGGTCGTATCGCAAGGTCTAGGCCATCCTCACTCCCCTGGAAAGAGGGGCAGAAGTAGAGGTGAAGACAAAGACTCTCATCTACCGAGCCTTTGATGGGCTGAAGCAGCAAAAGTGGCTTAAAGCTTTCAAACCCACTCCATTCTTCCATTCCTATAAAGCTATGCAAAATGTTTATTTTTTCAGAATTGACTTTCTTATGTACATTCCTGTATAATCTTAAGGATTTTTAAAATAGATATTCGAGAAATTGTCTGCATATGATTTGATTCTAAGCCAAATATAGAAAATATTGCTGACATGAAACGAAAATTCAAAAAGGGTATTTTTTTAATTGAATCATCAGTATAAATACCTAAGATCTTAGTTGTCTACTCAAAGCATCAAAATGAAATGATTTTTCTTCGATAATTTAGTGGCTATGTTTCAATGACACGAGTGTCTGAGATTATCAAAAGTCATGGGACCAAGTGATAAAATCTTTGGTTTATGAAATTGCTATCTGAATAATGCAGATAAGCTTTTTAATTTTAGTCCCATTTTGTTCAATGACACTGAACAACGACTAAAAGTAACTCATGACTACTTCAATTTTGTTAAATATGCAGTGAATGTTGTCAGCTGAGTAAATTATGGTTTTTCACCTTTAGTTTAATTTGAAATTAAGGATGACTGTAAAAATGTGTGTGTATATATAATTGATATAAATTAGAAGTATCCCAAAAGGAGAAATATCTTAATATAATTGTAAATATCAATCTTTTGAGAAGTACTAAAAATAAATGCTACATTTCAAGAACAAAGTTGGTGTTGTTTTCTTTGTATTATAACTAAATAAGTCTGGGACATTGAATTTAGTTAAAAATTTAATAAGAGACAATAAATCGAACTAAGTTAATGAAAAATAAATATATAACTGACTCTAAATTGGTTTTAATCTTTTCTTTATGTTATGCTAGTTAACAGAAAAAGATGTGATCTACCAAGGTTTCCAGGCAATAAAACATTACTCCTGAAACCTAATGATTGGGATCAAATTGATGTGATAGTTTAGATTGTGCTTCGATAGTCTGTAAAGTGTTGAGCCCAAAGGCCAGTTGGTACCTCACCTGCTCCGACTACTAACAACTTGCATACAGGAATGACGTTTTCCAGTCAGGATGAGAAGTGAGGGACTTTGCCATGTGCTTCAATACCATACCTGAATTACTATGATATAAATATAGCTTTCATGTGATTTCATCAATCATTCATATGGTTCCAATTTTTTCTGAAGCATATTATGGTTTGCTCATCAAAAGGTACAGCTAGGACCAAAAAAAGTTACCATCTACAACACAACACTCATAACAGATGAGGAAGAGCAAGTCTACGAGATTCTCTTTTTTTAGCAGGATTTTCGTCTTTCTTGTTACGCCTGGCATGTTTTCAAGGCTTTTGTTATGTTGCTATTTTCATAAATACTACAAGTCATTGCTTTTGATGCTGTGAAAGCAGTATAGTATTATGGAAGAATTAAATTCATATTTCCTTAAGTCGGCTTGAATCTTCACAAACTCGCGTAATTAACTCTTCTTCAAAAATATTGGATAAGGATTATTTTGGTTGCTCATATTTTCTCCTAGCATAAAACTTTCCGTCCAGATTTAGAATGAACTTAGTCATTTCGGCTAATGTTTCACATGCCCGGAGGATGAACATTTTGGTAAAAATTATAGAGCTTAATTATGATATGATAATTAAGTGAAAATTGAAATACTGTAAATTAGGTTAACAGAAGAAGGAAAAATTAGAGAAAACGTAATAACGATAAAAGTGGAGGAATAATGAAATATTTCAATTTGTCTGATATGCGAGTTCTTTTCTCAAATTATCTTCCAAGATGTAACTTTTCACGGAGTTAACTCTGCATTAAAATTATTGAAATCCTTCAATAGGGTTGCATTAGATTAGGTTGCATCTAACAGGAAAGGTTCACTTACATTTGGTAAATTTTTGAAGAGAGTTACAGATTTCAACTACAAGGGAAACTAAATTGCAGTGCGGCAGGTTTTTGGCTCATGGTTTTGCTGGGAACAAGAGGAAACATAATGCAGATTGTCAATTGGGAGGGGTTCTAAGGCTTTTGCAGGTTAACTTTCATAGTATTTACCATAAATTTAAAGAATTAAATACCTTGATCAAGTCATGTAATGCAGATATAAAAATATGAACAGAATTGTGGCTAAATGACGAAATAGTTACTAATGGCTTTAATAGAAATTTTCCCAGAATATTTCGAAGTGTATAGGAGAGATAGGGATGGTAAAGGAGGAGGCGTATTTTTAGTGTTTTTAAACGGTATTCAAGTTTTCTTATTTCAAGAGATAATGAATTCAAAATAATGTGGGTAGAAGTCGAGGACAAGGTAAATAAAAGAAAAATTCATTAATTTCTCCTGATAATAGAATGCTTTTAAATTGGTAAACATAAGGGTTTGAAAAATAATCAAATTAAAGTAATATACCAATTTTTGCACATATATTCTAATAGAATATTAATAAAGCCAAAGAAGTCGATTGTAATACCATGGTAAAGGTGAAGGAGTAATGGCATCATAAGTGACCCCTTCGTATCTACCCTCCTATTGACTTTAGAGACGTTATTTAAAATTACACTAAGAGGAAATTATTTAAAGGTTATATAATGAAAATTTCAACCGTATGGAAAGAAATTTATAAAGTGTGATTGGTTTTTTAAAAGTTTAATTTAATTTATCAAACATAAATACCCCTTCCATATGCCTTAGGAATACATGGTCTGTTCAAAAATTGATGAGACTGGTCTTACTATGCAAGAACCACTTAACGGATCACAATGAAAGAGGTTGATCTTTATAGCAGCATCTATAAGGAGTATAACACTGCCTTTCTCATGACTAAATCTTCTTAATTTAAGAGGCATTTGGCAATTAATCAGTGAGTTGGGTAGTGTTTTCTTGGTGCAACCACTTCCAGTCTGGGCAAACATCCACCAATGAAAAATCAAGAAGACCATCAACGTCAACAAATGATGCTCACATCAACGTTATGAATGATTTGGTGTTTGCAAACTGTTAACCATAACTGTCAGGGATATTGCCAAGACGTTGTTGTCAGTTTTTGATCATGTTTCAACATTTTGACAGATAATTTGGCCATGAAGGAAAGGGTTCAGGTGACTTTGCATATAAGGGCGTGCACCCAGGAAAATTCCCAAGGAAAACGGACTTGAAGAAACTTCCCAGCCCTGTCAGACTTTTTTCAAGTCTGTTTTTCCTTGGGAATTGGCCATGAAGCGCATTGTGTCCTAATGTTTGTAGCAAGGGTTATTGGATGAACATGGGCAAAGACGAGTGTTAGTGATAGTAGTGATACCCAGCCACCCTACTCTCTGGATATTTGAAGTGCAAATTTCCCTCCTTAAACACCTTCATTTTCACCGACCCAAAAAGTGTACTGCAAGCATATGCAGGCTCAGACAAAAAACACAGTTGTGCAGAGACTAGACAGGGTTTAGCCACAAGGAAGGCAGCATGTTATTCCTTATAGCAGCCGCTAAAAGGCGCAACCTCTTTCATTGTGGTTCGTTAAGTGGTTCACGCATACTAAGACCAGTCTCATCTATTTTGAAAAGATATTGTGTGTCTAGAAAAATCTAAATCCTTTGAAAGATCTTAAAATTGCAGAGAATAATGAAAATAGGTAAAGGTTATTTTTGCACAAAATGGCATGCAGCCACGATAAATCCTAAGGACTTAAGGAAACTAAGACTTGAAAAAAATCCAATGGGACTAGGAATCAAACCCAGGTCTCCCGATCGCCGATCAGGTGCTCTGTCAGTAGAGCTATCCTGCCGGAACGTTCTCTCAAGCTATTCAGGAGACTATGTGGGCAAAGGACTTAGTGCGTTCATCCGCATAGTGGCATCATTTGTGGTAATGGCTTAATAACGATCGGGAGACCCGGGTTTGATTACTGGTCCTGTCTGACTTTTTTCAAGTCTATTCTTCCTTGGGATTGCAGAGAACGCTTCGTACTAGACTTTTATTAAAAGTTGGCTTTTCCTGTGATGCTTGTTTGTTGTTCCCCAACGGTTGAAACATGGCTAATTAGCATAAATACAGTAGAAGTCCGTTATAACAAGTACAGCATATAACGAGAGTTGAGTTATAGCGAGTGATTCATTGGACGTTGTCTGTCCCACAGCAAAAAGGATAGGGAGTCACATCCATTATAACGAGTGATCAAAATCTAAGGTATTGTTATAACGAGTGCTACGGTTCTATATTCGTCTTGCAGGTAGCATATCTCGTAATCACAGACATCTCACGAGTTTCACTATTCCCTCTATCCCTCACGTCTCCTGTATCCTATCGCGTTATATCTCGTTTCTTTTCGGTGATGATCTCTCTAGTCAGCAGTTTGAATCAAGTTTCCATTTTATTGTCATCCACCTGTGGGATTTGTTTTCATTCGGAACTTGGCACCAAATTTACTAATGGGAGGAGATATTAGAGATAAAAGCAGAGCTGTTTAGGATTTTCAGGGTAACCTCTCCCTCGCGCCACAATCATTAGTTATGAAGCGTGTGAATGAAAAATATCTGGAGAAAGAAATTTGATATGAATTAGGGGTGCCTTTCCACATAATGGTCATCGCTCTTCATCGGTCGATCATTAGACGTGAGTCTGTTGCGAATTGACTGGAATGACGATATTTTTTGGCTAAAACTTGACTGAAGGATTCAAGTATGTAAATGCAAGTGGCCATCAATAGTAATATTGATTTGTTAAAATGTTTCAAAAAAAATTCTTTCCGTTCTTAGATAGTTTATCTGATTATTTTTCCTAAAAATTAGCACCATTACAAGAAAAACATTTTTTCTTGGTTCCCTCGATTAAGATTTCAGAAGTGAGGGGTGGCATGGCTTTGAAGGGTGGGAGTTGAACAGGGAGGTATCTGTTTGTGCCTGGAGGACAAGACAGGAAAAATTAGAGCTGCCGCAGGGGAAGACAATGTATGGGAGTAGAGGAGAAGGAATTCTGCTTTCACTAGCTGCGTAGAAGAATTGAATGAGAAAAACTCGTGCCTAATGAGCATGACTCTCATAACTACTTATCCTACTGGAAAGCCAAGTATAATTATTAAGCTACATCACCAAATCCTAACTAATACGATTATCTAATGATATATTATTAGTTTCGACGATTATTGAGCAATGTTTATCCACATTTTATGTTAGAAGATGCACTTTGGTCATGCTTCGTGAGGCAATGAAATAATATTTTTGAAACGAACATACTCTTTTATGCATTCTGAAGCATTTGCATAAGAATTGAAAACCCTACAGTTTCGTTCTAATGCATTCGCTGCCCTTGGATTCAAGAGGATGGACATTTAGAATAAGAAATCAGCTATAACAAGTACATGATATAACGAGTACTTTTCAGATTTTTGTCAGCTCTCCCTGTAACGGACTTCTATTGTATACAGTATTGATTGGATTTATACCGACTCAGATTGAACTGAGAATTACTTTTGATTTCTTAAGTCTATATTTGTTAAGTCAAAAAATTGTTCTTTAAAACGATAAGCAACATGCCCTATACGTAAGTCCTGGTCTACATATTTTCAATTCAGCTGTGAACAGTCTTTGTAAAAATTTTCCCCCTACCCTTTCTATCCTTTTAAGATTTCAAAGCTGTTGGAAGGCAGGATCCCTTTGCCAATAGAGAAGGTTGCCTCTGTTCTGTCCCTCACTGAAACCCGGATTAATGTGGAAAAGGTCATTCAACTGCACTCAACAGAAATAATACCAAAGATGACACATGGGCAAACATTCACCATTTCATAAAAACAACTTTTTAGGCACCAAATTTACGGTTTATGACATATGATTTGTTATAATAGTACTCTGCCAAGTTGAAGTCACTACATAATAGATAGTAGTAAATTATTATAATAAAAATAACAAAAAATATTCAAATGCAAAAGCAGGGCAAGCATAATACACCATGTCCTCCATCCATATTTTCTCTCTCTCTTTTCGAGAGAGACTCGCTTGCTTGGTTTCTGTTTGACAAGTTGTGGCAGAGGTGGTAACTTTTATTGCTCCTAGCTGAACTTTGATTAATAGTTAAACACTTACTTATAATTTCACATTTAGCTATAATGATGAATGAATATTTCTGGAAATTTTCCAATTTGAAAAATTATTTTAAATAATTACTGAGGAACATGTATAAAATGACAACAATAATTATAAATTATATTTTTATATACTACTAGCATCATCCTACAAAATCAGAGAGATCCAATAAAAATCAAACCCTACAGCCAAACTCTGAGGAAAATATAATGAAAATCATCTCGCTGCGCATTACTTTCATCTTGATGGGTAAAATACATAAAATGACACAATTACAAAAATATTCATCCGAGCAAAAGCTAAGTCTTCAGTAAAGAAATAACATCCTGAAATTAATTCTTCCATTATAGAAGCCGTAATAATTCTCAATCTTTTAAAAACTCAATTGTGCAATACCAATAACTAATATATTAACAATACATCTAAAAATTATTAAACCATTTAACTTACCATTTCAATAAATTTTAATAGCTTTCAATCTTCTTTAATAAATGTTAATAGACTACCATACCTATTTCCAAAATACTTTGACAAGTTTCAAAAGCCATCTTGTATGCATTCAGCTTGCTGCACACAACATCAACTTGTGCAACATCGTTAAATTTAAGTGCAGGAGAATGTGCCTTGACACATGTTCCATTACGTTCCATCTCCTCCAATTTGTCCAGTGAATACGCAATGTCTAATTTCTCCTTGATAACATCGATTTCGATGAATGACCATTCTTTTCCATTATCTTCCAGAGAATTCCTGTTTACAAGAGCACAATTACAGATATTGGCAGCCGCATTTGGCCAGCTGTGGTGGTAAACAGAATCCATTACAGTTATTGGACCAGGCAATCCGGATACATGGTTAGATATCTGAAATAGAAATACTTTTATATTAATTTAATTAGATCTTACTCAGAAACTGAAACAATAACATTAAAATTCTTATTTTTAAGACTATAAATGGTATTAATAAGTTGCATTTTTATTGAACTGAAGTAATTACTAAAAAAATTAAACTGTATCAGATGACACTTTTTGATTAAATAAAAAAGTAATATATTCACACAAATCAGTATTAATATAATGCGATAATGACCTTACTTTTCTAAGGTGTGATTATTCTTTTATAAAAATTGAGTAACAAATTAGTTAAAGTTGAGAAATTTTGGTTCAAGCAACAAAAAATCAGTTTTCCATCTTGTTTTTTTGTGATAATATTTTCAACTCATGGAAAGAGTAGAGGGAAATGAAAAGAGAAGGATATAAATTTAAAAAATACATGGGAAATTAACACATATTTTTTAAAAATAATTCAAATTTTAAACATTTATGAAAACTCGTGAAATTTTTCAAAAAATGGTGAGTTGAATGAAAATTGTCTAGCTTGAATATATTTTAAAGAACTGTAATTTCTGATGATAATGAGCTGATTTTGAGCATTTTTAACTTTGACCTAACACTTTTTATCATCATGAATCTTAAGATAAACAATTTTATTCCCATACAAAAAAAGAGATTAATTTATGATAATTATCAACTAGAAATGCTTAGATTGTCTTGTGAAAAGAAGCATATACAAGCATCTGCTTTAACAATGTAGCAGAACTTCTTTTCCCCATCCTTTGCTGTTTTTCTTTGTCCTCTTTTATATGACTTCTTTCAGATTTTAATTTCCTTCTCAAGCTGAACCTTTTTCTAGCTTTTCTGATGTTTTTAACGAAGCCCTGAGTCAGCATTCTTACGGCTTCATGGCAGACTGGTTGGCCACAAGTATAATTTCACCTTCAAAAGTATTACATCACTAATAAACATAGTCTTGTTAACACTGTAATCTATACTTACTTGTAAAAATGTGCTTCTGAACCAGAATAAAACACTTAACACATCAAACTTAGAACATTCATATTCATCACAAATTTCATTCATCTCTGTCAAAATCTGCAAATGAAAAAACATATATATTAATACGATTAATAATATATTCTCTCGATTAAAATTATAAAGCTGCCTCCTCTATTTCAAATTCACATTTTGATGTTCATGTGTTCATAACCTGCAGCAAAAATACTAAACAGAATAAATTAAACAGATTTGGTTGATGATAACTGAATACTTACAGAGCTCTGTAGCTCCTCGGCAAGCCATGCTTCTAGACAACCAGATCCAGGATAAACAAATGGATGAGAAACTAAATTACACAGAGATTGTAAAGACTGATGGATTGCAACCTATAATGAGAACATTAATAAACTTTTGAATTTTATGGAAAACACACACTTGAAGTTCATAAATAACGTTTTGGGAAGGCAATTTTCAGTTAATTTCTTTATCGTGTCTCATAAAATAATCATCTTATGGCATCATCAAGTCATTCTATCACAAGACCAAGCAATCTACAAGATGAACAATATGTTCTTACTATTTTTTACAATACCTAATTTAAACAAAAACTAATTCACACACATGGATCCGTAAGTTTTACTTTAAGGCATTTTTGGTTACATGTTCACACTTGATTATAAGAATAAAAACTTAAGAAAGACATAATTCTATCAATGTACCGATTGTGTAAAGGAATAAAAAAAATGACCAGAAAATTTTCCCAATTAAGAATATTTTAATCGATGCAGATCCTCATTCAATCCAAAATAAGGCAATAGCAAGTCGTATGATTTCCCTATGATTCCTTCATCTAAAAAAGAGAATTTAATTATATGTTGAATTTAAAATAAAACTTAAATAGGAGCAGAAAAGGATAAATATTGCAGAGTAAACCTTGCTATCTAGTCAAAGGGGAATTCAACAAGTGATATGTCAAGCCTTACATATGTATATCAAACTAAATGTTAAACTATGCATGGCTTACCAAAATTGAGTTTTGATAAAAAATTGTTTAAAAAGGAATAATCCATTCACATATATACCAAAGTTCTAATAAATCTTGATTTGTGAATAAGTTTTTATAGATAACAAAAAGATACTAAAGACTGAATAAAATTCTCTAAACTCAAGTTTTGAGGATATTTTAAGGCTAACTTACAGCATATAGCTGCAGATACAATTTATTCAAATATATTATAACTTATGCTAAAGTTAAGACTACAGAAGAAAGTTTTCCTTTTATAAATTAGATTTTTCACTATTAGCTAAGTCATGACAAATTTCGAACCTTGAGCTCAGCAGCTTCTTGCTCTCCAGGAGCAAATGCCAATATAGTTACCACATCTTTTAAATGGCTCTTCAAAAGGAGGTAGCTTTTATGAACTTTAGAAATGTATTCAATGTCCTCTATTTCTCCAATCCAATCTTCTGGTACATTTTCAATATGTATATCAGCTATTGGTACAGCACCAGACAATATTGCAAATGAATCTAGATAAAAATACATAAAAATTAAACTTCGATAACTTTATTTCTGCAAAATTAAATTGAATACATCTACAAATGTTAATTCAACAACTGGAGGTACAAATTTTCTTTAAAATTTGAAATTCAAACATTTCAAACCTGGAGATGAACTTGGCATTTTAGTCTTCATTAATTCGATTCAAACAATTAGCAAATAAAAACTTTTTCCCTTTTTTGGTAATTTCATTTATAGTTTAGCCAGTCTTTTATGGATAATAGAATTTAATAGATAATAATCCTTAGCAGAACATTATGATGGCAATCGAGACAAATTCATCTGCCGTGGATAAAAAGAAATGAGAAATATCTAAACCTTGAAATTCTACACCATCATAGCAACAACAAGACAACAACAAATTTAAGTCCTGGATTTGTGCTCATGTCATGTTTTCCACTTCTGTTCATTCTTGGGCTTAAAGGCATATGCATGCATATGCTAAGTATTTACTTTTCCTTGATCCTTGAATTCTTCTCCCTTCCACTTTTTATCATAAAATAACAATAACTTACAATCTGAATGTGTGTACCTTTAAAAAAACAATTCAACTTTACATCTCAATAATTTTATTCTTAATTTGCTGTCAAATCCCACCACTACTGGCTTAGATCAAAAGACCAATGTTAAGATTTACAGTTTAGACATACATTGGTACTCCAAACATTTAATTTAAACTTGAAGGCTTGGCAATTTAGATCATGATATCCTGTATGTGCAAAGAAACAAATGTTTTAAGCAAAAATTTAAAAGAATAACAATGCATCACGGAGATATGTTTCACCATAATTAATCAAATATTAATACATTCGAAACTATTTCTTCAGCTACCCTTAAAAAAAAACTTGCCTAATGTAAATACAGTTTCAAACCTTTATCACAACTGATTTCTAAAAGACATGATGGATTCTCTCCTTTCATCGACAGATTAAAGAAGAGTACAATAAATTTCCACTGATATGAAATGCTGCATACCTACTTGCTTAGGTTTTAATGTTATACAGAAATCTTCATTGTATAATGAAACAATAAATTTAGATTTATTCTCCTTATATTACTGTACTATCTACATGAGGTATAATATGTTTTGGATGCACAATTAAATGCCTGTGGTAATTTTGAGCCCTGTTAATATAACACTTCCTTATCTGGTCCAAATGAGCCAAGTGAAATCATATCAAACAAAAAGGGATCATTAAATGAAATTGTGCTAGAGAATTGAAGAAAAGATAGTCTTAATTAAGTGGTTCTAACAATTATAACCAAGGCGAAAAGGGCAAAAATTTTCCATCAGAACCTACTCATGCTGTTTAACAGATGTAATACAGAAACATATATTTATAAACAAAGGTAATATCCTCATTACCTAATAATGGTATTAACTATCGTTAAAATAAGTCTAGCAATAAAAGAATAAGTATGGTTATGGTATTCAACACAAAGTTTTGTCTGTTACTGAAATGTATTTTACTAAAAATTCAAAATGTGTTTATACCATGTTAAAAACTTTTTGGTATTTTGAATTTGCAATAAAGAATAATTAAATATTAGAATGACATTGGTTCAATTCTTAGAAAATGTACTTGTACTGAGAGAATATAAATTTGAAGGACATATTCCATTCTACTTTTCAAGGAGCAGCTAGGAAAATTTGAGTTATCAAGATTATGAATTCCCTTGTGTACTTATAGATTGGTAGATGGTAGACCATAAAAATAACACCCTTATCCCTCCAAGCTAACTAAAATCATATTTTGGAATCTAAGGAGTTATTACTTTTTAAAAATCAATTATGCCCTTCCTTTTAATACAAGATACTTTTTTTCCCGTTCAATAGGAAAAATAAGAGGTATTCACTGATGTTTTTGTTTTACTTTCAAATAATAAATTTTCATACTTTTTATCTTTGGGGCTGTACACAAATTACGTAATGCATTTTGGGGGAGGGGTTCTGGCCAAGTGCCACGGTCCTGGTACGTGGGGGGTGTCAAGGTTTGTGCTACGTCACGGTTTTAGAACTGCAAAAAATAGCAAAATAATTGGGTGTCGCTATTATAGTAGTGACACCTGATGCCTTTAAAAGAATATCAAACTGTTATTTTTCGCCAACAATATAAATGAAATGAGTATTAATAACTTTACCTTTAAAATATAATCTGTTCATTGTATGTACCTAAGGCGATATCATACAATGTATCATTCTAAGCCCACTTAACCTGGTGCCCAAAGTGACCTTTGTTTTCGGTTTTCACCAAAGCACTGTGCCTGCCAAGCTTTGGAGAAAAGAATTTGTTTTTTATTTGCTACAACAGTATTTCTTAAAACGGCCTATGGTAAACTAGCAAAGTAATAATATTGACGAGGGTTGTCCTGAATATCACCCTGGAAGGAAATGTTAATCGGTATCTGCTTCGCTTTCTGAAATGCCCTTGGGTGCACCAGCACCAAAAAGTACCCTGGTTCTAAGAAGAGGCACATTGTACAAAAGGCAAAATTACCCGATTACGAGGGGCCCCAAATTAAATTAGAATTATTTTTTCTCTCTATAAAAGTAATAATATATAATTAATCATATGGTAACACCTATTACTAGATGAATCTGTATGAGTCAAAAACCTGTCAAAGCACAAAATATCAAAATTTTACTGCGTGATGAAAACGTTTTTCTCAAGAAAGTCTCTCTGTTAAATCGATTCGGTTGTTGTCTTGTCATCACCACCAGTTCGCCACTTCCTTGCTGGACAGCAATGACGTGAAACCCGGAGAGAAAAGTTCCCAAAATTCCCAGGGCACTTTAAAATATCTCAAGAGGTATACTGATTATAAGTTTATAATATTATATTTAGATTTATTTCTCTTATATATATATATATATATATATATATATATATATATATATATATATATATATACGAGTAAAATGTAGCTTGCTTACTGCAAGCAGATCGACAACACTTATTTCATTTGGGCATCATATCGGGACGGTCCTAAAAAGAAAAAATAAAAGGTTGAAAATATTCTTAAAATTCGCTGCAATTTAATCGTCTGGCATCGAACCCGGGTCTTTTTGGTGATACGTCCAATGCAGTACAACAGAAAATCACCACCTCTAACTATGTTTGAAAATTGAAGCAGAAATGTTGGCTTCAAATGCCCCAAAGGACGTCCTATTTTTCCCTTATATTCCTTATGATAGAAATTTTAATGTGCTCTGGCATCAAACCCTGGTACAGCATGGTCATATCTATTATTTTTCATAAACCGAGTCTTAATATACATCTTCTAGCAAAGCAAGATTTTCCTATTATTTCGATTAATACATCAAAATAAATAATGAAAACTAACTCAATGCATTTTAAATGGGGGATATATTTACCATCTGGCTTCGAACCCGGGTCTTTCTGGTAATACTTTCTATGCAGCACTAAAGAAGATCACATCCTTTAACCATGTTTGAAAATACAAGCAGAAATATTAGGTGCAACTGCCTCAAATGACGTCCTACTTTTCCCTTATATTCCTTATGAGAGAAACTTTTATGAGCTCCGGCATCGAACCCAGGAACAGTAAGGTCTTATCTACATTTTTTTCAAAAAACTATGCTTAATATACATCTCCCATATAAGTGAGAACTTCCTATCATTTCGATAATTGCATGAAAAAAAATAATTAATATCTACCTCAATGTATTTCAAATGGCCGTTTTTTGCATCGACCTAGCATCGAACTCAGGATATTTTCCGTAAAAGTCATTTATGTTTTCGATAGACCATGACCATATATATAGGCTCCTTGAGTTTCGATTCATTACCTATCCAGAAAGCATTTTTTTTTAATTTCCGAAAATCAACGCAATGCATTTAAATGGGAAAAATCGGGACTTTGAGGCCCTCTGGAATCGAACCTATGACACTGAGGTTCAAAATCACATTTTTTCTGGCGGTTACACGATATGGCCAATACGTCCTAAAAATTTCAAGTAAATTACGCTTGTGGTTTAGGCTGTGAATTAGTATCCTATCTATGTATCTATCTATATAGGTATACGAGTAAAATGTAGCTTGCATACTGCAAGCAGATCGGCAATACTAATTTCATATCGGCATCTAAAAATCGGATCAACTTCTGATTGCAGAGACACCTGGTGTCGAACCCAGGACACATTGATAGCTATGAATGCATAGTTTGATTTGTTAAGACTGGTTCTTCTATCACGCTAAGTTTTAAGTCGATAGCATGCCGGGAAGTACCTAAAATTTGTTTCCGTTATCTCCATAAGAAATGCATTGAGAAATGTAAATGGCAACCTGGGATCGAACCAAGGACCATCAGCGAATATGTTAAATTTGATAATGAAATGTATTTATAATCTCCAACTCCATGCCTAATTTCAAGTTTCCATGCCATCGGGAAGGGGTCCAAAAAAAATCTTAAAAATCGCCACAATACATTTTTAACGGCCGATTTTTGCCTCGACCTAGCATCGAACCCAGGATATTTTCCGTAAAACTCATTTATGTTTTCGATAGATCATGACCATATATAAAGGCTCCTAGATTTTCGATTCTCTACCTATCCCGGAAGTATTTTTTTTAATTCCCGAAAATCAAATCAATGCATTTAAACGGGAAAAATCGAGACTTTTGGGCCCTCTGGAATCGAACCCATGACACTGAGGTGCAAAATTGCAATTTTTCTGGCGGTTACACTCTATGGCCTATATGTCGTAAAAATTTCAAGTCAATGACGCTTGTGGTTTGGCCTGTGAGTTTGTATCCTCTCTATATATCTATTATATATAGATGCTTCTCCGGATTCATTCATATATATAGATAGGTACGAGTAAAATGTAGCTTGCATACTGCAAGCAGATCGACAACACTAATTTCATAACGGCATTATATCGGGACGGACCCGGAAAGGAAAAAAAACATTGAAAATATTCTTAAAATTCGCATAAATATAATCGTCTGGCATCGAACTCGGGTCTTTTTGGAGAAATTACTATGCAGCACATCAGAAGATCATCTTCTGTAAATACGTGTGAAAATTCAAGCAGTAATATTGGTTGCAACTGCCTCAAACGAAGACCTACTTTTCACGAATGTTAATAGCTCTCTGGATTCGAACCAAGGACGATCTAGCAAATATAAAATATGTTTTCGAAATGTATCTATAAGTTCTATATATATGCCGAATTTCAAGTTTTAATATTGTTGGGAAAGGGTTCAAAATAATTCTGAAACATCGGATCAGTGACTGATTGTAGAGACGCCTGGTGTCGAACTCTGGAAGTATTGGAAGCTGTTAATGCACAAAATGACTTGCTAAGACCGGATCTAATTTCGTAGAAAGTTTGAAGTCGATATCATGCCGGGAAGTACCTAAAATTTATTTCCGTTATCCCCATAAGAAATGCATTGTGGAGTGCAAATGGCCCTCTGGGATCGAACCAAGGACCATAAGCGAACATGTAAAATTTGATTATGAAACATATTTATGATATCTATCCACGTGTTGAGTTTCAAAATTCCATGACTTCGGAAAGAGGTCCAAAAAAAATCTTAAAAATCGCCACAATGCATTTTAAACGGCCGAATTTTGCCCCGACCTAGCATCGAACCCAGGATATTTTCCGTAAAACTCATTTATGTTTCCGATAGATCATGTTCATATATATAGGCTCCTTGAGTTTTAATTCTCTACCTACCCGGAAAGTATTTTTTTTTAATTCCCGAAAATCCAAGCAATACATTTAAACGGGAAAAATCGGAACTTTGGGGCCCTCTGGAATCGAACCCATGACACTGAGGATCAAAGTCGCAATTATTCTGGAGGTTATACGTTATGGCCAATATGTCGTAAAAATTTCAGCTCAATCACTCTTGTGGTTTAGGCTGTGAGTTTGTATCCTCTCTATCTATTATATATAGATGGTTCTCCGGATTCATTCATGGATATACCTATATAGATAGATAGATAGATAGATAGATAGATAGGATACTAATTCACAGCCTAAACCACAAGCTTGATTGACTTGAAATTTTTACGACGTATTGGCCATAACGTGTAACCGCCAGAAAAATTGCGATTTTGATCCTCAGGGTAATGGGTTCGATTCCAGAGGGCCCCAAAGTCGCGATTTTCTCCATAAGAATACATGGCGGGGATTTTCGAAAATTTTTTTGAGGAACTTCCCGGAGAGAGAAAGAGTTGAAAATCGAGGGATCGCTAGAAGCCGTGCGTATCCAACGAAAATCAGAAAAACATCTTAAAATATAGTCCATGGTTCGATGCTAGGTCGGGGCAAATATCGGCCGTTTAAAATGCATTACGGCGATTTTGAAGATTTTTTTTTTGGATCCTTTCCCGATAACATGGATATTCGAAACTCGGCACGTGGATAGATATCATGAATATACTTCATAATCAAATTTTACATGTTCACTGATGGTCCTTGGTTCGATCCCAGAGGGCCATTTGCACTTCTCAATGCATTTCTTACGGAGATAACGGAAACAAAATTTAGGTACTTTCCGGCATGCTATCAACTTCAAACTTTGCATGATACAAAAGCAAGTCTTTACAAATCAAACTGTGCATTCACAGCTTGCAATACGTCCTGGGTTCGACACCAGGTGTCTCTGAAATCAGAATTTGATCCGATTTTTAGGAATTATTTTGAAACCTTTACCAATAAAATAGAAACTTGAAATTCGGCATATAGATAGAGATCATAAATATCTTTCAGAAACATGTTTTAGATTTCCACGATCGTCCTTGGTTCGAGTTCCGAGAGGCATTTACATTCGTGAAAATTAGAACGTTTTTTGAGGCAGTTATAGCCAATATTTCTGCTTGAATTTTCACACATAGTTAGAGATGGTGACCTTCTATTTTGTTTAATAGTAGGTTTACAAGTAAGACCCGGGTTCGATGCCAGACGATGAAATTTCAGCGAATTTTAAGAAAAATTTAAATCATTTTTTTTTTTCTTTTTAGGACCGTCCCGATATGATGCCGATATGAAATTAGTACTGACGATCTGCTTGCAGTATGCAAGCTACATTTTACTCGTAATAGATATATATATAGAGAGGATACAAACTCACAGCCTAAACCACAAGAGTGATTGAGCTGAAATTTTTACGGCGAATTGGCCATAACGTGCAACCACCAGAAAAATTGCGATTTTGATCCTCAGTGTCATGGGTTCGATGCCAGGGGGCTCCAAAGTCCCGATTTTTCCCGTTTAAATGCATTGCTTTGATTTTCGGGAATTAAAAAAAAATACTTCCCGGATAGGTAGAGAATCAAAACTCAAGGAGCCTTTATATATGGTCTTGATCTATCGAAAACATAAATGAGTTTTACGGAAAATAACCTGGGTTCGATGCTAGGTCGATGCAAAAATCGGCCGTTTAAAATGCATTGTGGCGATTTTTAAGATTTTTTTTGGACCCTTTCCCGATGGCATGGAAACTTGAAATTCGGCATGGGGTTAGATATCATAAATATATTTCATAATAAATTTTTATGTTCTCCCTGATGTTCCTTGGTTCGATCCCAGAGGGCCATTTACATTCCTCAATGCATTTCTTATGGAGATAACGGAAACAAGTTTAAGGTACTTCCCGGCATGCTATCGACTTAAAACTTAGCATGATAGAAGAAGCAGTCTTAACAAATCAAACTATGCATTCATAGCTATCAATGTGTCCTGGGTTCGACACCAGTTGTCTCTGCAATCAGAAGTTGATCCGATTTTTAGGAATTATTTTGAAACCTTTCCCCATAATATAGAAAGCTGAAATTTGGCATATAGATTGAGATCAATAATAACTTTCAGAAACATTTTTTAAATTTCCAAGATTGTCCTTGGTTCGAGTCCCGAGAGCCATTTACATTCGTGAACATTAGAGCGTCTTTTGAGGCAGTTGTAGCCAATATTTATGCTTGAATTTTTACACATAGTTAGAGATGGTGATCTTCTATTGTGTTTCATAGTAGGTTTTCCAGTAATACCCGGGATCGATTCCAGACGATGAAATTTCAGCGAATTTTAAGAAAAAATTAAATGCTTTTTTTTTCTTATGAGGACCGTCCCGATGTGATGCCGATATGAAATTAGTATTGCCGATCTGCTTGCAGTATGCAAGCTACATTTTACTCGTATATATATATGAATATATGATATATGAATGAATCCGGAGAAGCATCTATATATAATAGATATAGAGAGGATACAAACTCACAGCCTAAACCACAAGAGTGATTGAGCTGAAATTTTTACGGAGTATTGGCCATAACGTGTAACCACCAGAAAAATTGCGATTAGGATCCTCAGTGTCATGGGTTCGATGCCAGGGGGCTCCAAAGTCCCGATTTTTCCCGTTTAAATGCATTGCTTTGATTTTCGGGAATTTAAAAAAAATACTTCCCGGATAGGTAGAGAATTAAAACTCAAGGAGCCTTTATATATGGTCATGATCTATCGAAAACATAAATGAGTTTTACGGAAAATAACATGGGTTCGATTCTAGGTCGATGCAAATATCTGCCGTTTAAAAAGCATTGTGGCGATTTTTAAGATTTTTTTTGGACCCTTTCCCGATGGCATAGAAACTTGAAATTCGGTATGAGGTTAGATATCATAAATATATTTCATAGTCGATTTTTATGCTTTCCCTGATGTTCCTTGGTTCGATCCCAGAGGGCCATTTACATTCCTCAATGCATTTCTTATGGAGATAACGGAAACAAGTTTAAGGTACTTCCCGGCATGCCATCGACTTAAAAGTTTGCATGATAGAAGATCCAGTCTTAACAAAGCTAACTATGCATTCATAGCTATCAATGTGTCCTGGGTTCGACACCAGGTGTCTCTGCAATCAGAAGTTGATCCGATTTTTAGGAATTATTTTGAAACCTTTCCCAATAATGTAGAAACTTGAAATTTAGCATATAGATTGAGATCAATAATAACTTTCAGAAAAATTTTTTAAGTTTCCAAGATCGTCCTTGGTTCGAGTCCCGAGAGCCATTTACATTTGTGAACATTAGAGCGTTTTTTGAGGCAGTTGTAGCCAATATTTCTGCTTGAATTTTCACACATAGTTAGAGATGGTGATCTTCTATTGTGTTTCATAGTAGGTTTTCAGTAAGACCCGGGTTCGATTCCAGACGATGAAATTTCAGCGAATTTTAAGAAAAAATTAAATCCTTTTTTTTTTTCTTAAGAGGACCATCCCGATATGATGCCGATATGAAATTAGAATTGCCGATCTGCTTGCAGTATGCAAGCAACATTTTACTGGTATATATATACGAGTAAAATGTTGCTTGCATACTTCAAGCAGATCGACAACACTATTTTCATGTCGGCATCATATCGGGACGGTCCTCTTAAGAAAAAAATAAAGGATTGAAATTTTTCTTAAAATTCACTGAAATTCCAGCGTCTGGCATCGAACCCGGGTCTTTGCTGTTGAAATTACTATGCAGCACAATAGAACATCGCCATCTCTAACTATATGTGAAAATTCAAGAAGAAATATGGGCTACAACTGCCTCAAAAGACGTTCTCATTTTCACGAATTTAAATGGCTCTCTGGATTCGAACCAAGGACGATCTTGGAAATCTAAAAAATATTTCTGAAAGTTATTTATGATTTCTATCTACATGCAGAATTTCAAGTTTCTATATTGTTGGGAAAGGGTTCAAAATAATTATTGAAAATCGGATCAGTTACTGATATTAGAGACGCCTGGTGTCGAACCTAGGACACATTGACAGCTGAAAATGCACAGTTTAATTTGTATACACTTAATCTTTCTTTTTCCAAAGTTTGAAGTCTTTATCGTGCAGGGAAGTACCTATAATTTGTTTCCGTTATCTCCGTAAGAAATGCATTGAGGAATTTAAATGGCCCTCTGGGATCGAACGAATGACCATCAGCGAATATGTAAAATTTGATCCTGAAATTTATTATTGATCTCCAACTCCATGCCGAATTTCAACTTTTCATGCCATCGGGAAAGGGTCCAAAAAAAATCTTAAAAATCGCCACAATGCAATTTAAACGGCCGATTTTTGCCCCGACCTAGCATCGAACCCAGGATATTTTCCGTAAAACGCATTTATGTTTTCGATAGATCATGACCATATATATAGGCTCCTTGAGTTTAAAGTCCCTACCTATCCGGCAAGTATTTTTTAAAAATTCCCGAATATCAAAGCAATGCATTTAAACGGGAAAAATTGGGACTTTGGGGCCCTCCAGAATCGAACCCATGACACTGAGGTACAAAATCGCAATTTTTCTGGTGGTTACACGTTATGGCCAATCTGTCGTAAAAATTTCAAGTCAATGACGCTTGTGGTTTGGCCTGTGAGTTTGTATCCTCTCTATATATATATATATATGATATATGAATGAATCCGGAGAAGCATCTATATATAATAGATACATGAATGAATCCGGAGAAGCATCTATATATAATAGATACTGAAGAGTCTTCTTCCAATCCCGATCTTTAGTATGAACAAACAAAACTAGGGTGAGTATCCTGCATTCTTCTTTTCACACGCTTATTATTTTTCTCCACGAGGCTATGGAAGATATTGGATCATAATTCTTTATCAGACCACATGTTCTTATAAGTCAGAAAAATACGTAGTTGATGAATATATCTAATGGGGGGTCAGTTAAGAATACCTCAGTCGACTCTAACATATCATGAAGGCGGGATTTGAGATTCTGAGAGCCATAAGAAGACATTTAAAATGGTTGTAAAATAAACAATGTCGTGAATTTTTAAATAGTATTATGTGCTCTTGTATGCAAGGCAAATTACAAATAGAATCCTACGTATGTAATTCGTAATATTTCACAGGCAATCTGAAGGATTCTTGAAGCAACTCGTTCTAGAATCTATTTCCCTGATTAATAGAGAGCAAATCTGCCAAAGACATCGATTTTGATGATATAATTAATAAATTTGCAGCTTAAAAAGTTATAAAAGGAAAGTTCTAATATAATGTCTTATTAATTTAATTCATTTCCATTGTTATTGTACGAACTGTATTTGTATGTACTATTTCGAGTGTTATATAAACCATAATTCAAATGAAAATTAAAACGTATTAATTATTTTATGAACATTAACTGTATAAAATTGAGAGGGTGACACCATAAACTACCGCACCGGGTGACACCAAAGCTAGGTATGCCACTGGTAGGCTGCATGGGTATTCCCCTGTCTGTGTTCTGTGCGATGCTAATTATCAACAGGTCATGGCTTTGAATCTAGGTGAAATGTATGAATGGCCTTTTAAATTTAAATTTTTTATTAAAAAGGGAGCTTTCATTCTGAATAAAAGCGCAAAACTTTTCGCAGAGCACTCGCTACGTAAGGGGGAGGCATGTCCTGCCTGGCATTACGGTCCTGTTACAAGGGGGGCTCAAATACTAAGGAATTTTGGGTTACGAAATTTGTGTACGACCCCTGTGTTATCTCACCTGCTAACTCCTTTCCCATTCTTTCCAAAACCAGGGCTCCATTCCTCCTCAGAAAGAGTTGTACATCAGGATGAATAACCTTCTGACAAGCAAACACCAAAACACCAGCAGCCAAGAGTTTTTTGCACATAACTTCTATTCTTTTTAGTATAATCTGGTTCTGAATCTCTGTACAACCTTCAGCTATTGCTATATCTGTAAATATCAATTAAAATCCCAAAAAGAAAATAGTGTAATAAAAAAATGAAGAATGAACAGTATATCACTACTTGACACCAGCAATACCATCAATACTAGAATTGTGTTTGAATGCTGTACTGACATTGATAAAACAATCAAATGAAAAGAGAGAAAATCTGACTATGTCCACAGAAAAGTGGACAATGTCAGATTGTCTTTTCATTATGAATAAGTTCCACCAGATATCGCCAGAAGTGATTGATTGATAAATCAATAGTAAAAATGATTAATTTTAGACTTAATTCTAATATTTGAAGAATACTTCTCTAAATCAGTTGAATTATAATTTTAAATGGAAGATAAACCAAATGTATCAAACTGATGTCAATTTGAACTTTTTTCAATATAAATTTTTATATTTTATTTTTGTATAAATTCTGTTATACTTTCTTTAATAAATTAACGTGCATGAAAGGATTGACCTATCAAATGTGTAGGGTATGTCATCAAACACATACTATTCAATTTGAGCTCTAAAAATATTCCTACACTTAGTGAAAAGCTTAAAATTATTACAAAATTTTAGAATTTTTTTCAATTCCCATTTTGCAAAAATTTGATGATATTCTACATGCTGTATTTTGGTATAATTTAAATTCCTAAAAAAGCCATTGTCAAATCATGCTTGAGGGGTTATTAAGTTTTTTATGAGGAATATCTTTCTTTACCTGACGGGAGAATTATTTTAGGCTAAGTAAAATTGGTCAACTTTTTAATAATTTTTTGTGGGTCCAAGAGTACTGGGATTATTTACAATGAATTGCTATTGTTCACATGGTGAAGTGAAACTGGAAGAGGTTGATTAGTGGCAGAGTAGTAAAATCAATTATCCGAAATGTAATTTTCAAGTTAAGTTTAATCATCAATTTGAAATTTTGATAATGGGTTGTGCACAAATTACATAATGCAAAATTGTCCAATGTTTTACCCCTCCCCCCCCCATGTAGCGGGACTGTAACGCCAGACCCCCTTCACCCCCACTCCACTCCAAACGAGTGCTTTGTGAAAAGTTTTGGGCTAATATTCAGGAAAGAAAGATTTTTAGTTGCCAATAATAATTCACTTTTTAATAAACAATTTCAATTTTAAAGGCCATTCGTACATTTCATCTACATTTGTTCCCATGACCTAATTAGCATTGCACAAAACACAGACAGGGGAATATCCTACAACACTCGCACTCCGACTACTTCCGTTCGATGCTCACTCTGATTACAGCTGCCAACTTTCCATAGTAAATTGCACACGAGTTTTAAATTCAAACTTTAAACATGCAGAAATTTCTCTATAATTTAAACCCATATGTAACGAAAACCTTGAGCTCCGTCCCCCACATACCTGGACCATAACGCCTGGCCAGACACCCCCTCCCCCTAAATTCATCATGTAATATGTGTACAACCCTTAAATAAGACAATTGTATTCAGAAATGATATGAGTTTCATGTTCAAAGACTATTTTGCAAAGCAAGCAGAATATGAGTTCATAGCAATATATTTCCAAGCAAAAATAAGTCTCAAACTCTGTCAAGCCAGTAAGGCTATCAAACCAGATCAGTCAAATATGCAGCATTTTAATCAATTGCAAGTGACCCACGAGCTAGTTATTTCCTAACAGTTTCACACAATCTGTTTTACTAAATTTAGATAGTTTCAATGAAAATAGAAAGATTAAATATACCCTAAAAGCTGAGATACTTAAACGATACCGATTCAGGGTTAATTTTGTGGTACTTATTAACTTGTAAAAAATCCATGGTAAACAAATTTTTACTAGACCTCTAATTTATTATCCAAATATCGTGTCGTCGTGTTATTCAGATAATAAATTAGTGGTCTAGTAAAAGTTTGTTTATCATGGGTTTTTTTCTGGGATACATATTTTGCTTTAACTTTGAATAAAACTAGGAAGTGATTTTGATAAAATTTAATAAGAATAGAACAAAGAAGAATTTGTTTTCCATGGATTGTGAATATAGCAGATACAGCTTTCAAGTTACTTTCCACATTAAACCTTCCGCTTAATCCATATCCAGAGTATGTTTTCTTTTAGAATTGGAATAATAAATAATTGGGATAAAGAGATGCAATTACGTTATGAGAAAGATTCAAAGAATAATTCAGGAAAAAATAATTGAAAATGTAATGGCTATAAGAATTGATTCAAGTCCTCGTAATTTAAATAATAAGATAGAGCAAAAATAAACACCTCCAATCTTATTTCACATTCCAAAAATATATTTACATGCAGATATGATTAAAATTCCTTCCTCATAACATTATTGGTGAAGATAAAATCGGTTTAATATCAAACAAACTATTTGCAGAATAAAATCTACAAAGGTAGTTGTGATGTCGTGGAAATTCATAATATAAAGATGATTTATACTTTTCCACAAAATTGTGGAAAAGCATACATCATCATTTGCAGAATATTAAGTTAAACTCAAAAGCTGAATATCGGAAACAATACTACTCAATTTTTGCAAATACATTAATATGGTTGCTATCATAAATTTCCAATATAAACAAATGCAACAATTAAATATACAGTGCTTCAAATTCGGGTGTTTCAAAAGTGATTTGAGAAATAAAAACATTTGAGCAGGTGACGTGACAAAATTTACCTGAATTATTTCTATGCTGACAAGATGTACTTAGGTTATCAGCAAATAAAACAACTTGTAATATACTTCCAGCACAGTTACTAGAAGCTCTCCAGTAGCAATCTTCTCCACCATCAGATGCTAAAGCATACAGTACTCCAGAGAAAGTTGTAGGGGGTTCACTGCTGGGGCCTTCTTCAACTAAAACTGACACAGACCCTAAACAGCTACTTTCTTGTGAAAACCCAAGCACAAACCCTTTTACTATAGAGAAGGTAAGAACTTCTACATCCATTAAAGTGGAATTGCAGCAGAGAGGTTTAGAGGTAATTATTGTCCGCACGATTTGAAGGAGATTTTTAAATGATGAACAATCCATCTTAATTTTGATGCTTGATGATTGAAGAAGTGAAGAAGAAACAGAACTCATGACTTTCACTAAATTTGATATCCTAGTGAATGGAATATGGAAATTTAATGCGTTGATCAATAGGTATGATGTGATTAGGCCCGTATGAAGTCCAAAATCATTATACATCTCCCACTGACCTTCGATGGAATTTGCAATTACTTGCAGAACTGGACTACCGATTTCAATCCATTGTAGTAATCTTCTAGATGAACTAGTCAAAATTTCAATTCCACCTTCAGACTGAACGATTTTTACTTTACTTTTCGGTCCCATGCAACTAGCAATCATCTCACTAAATTTTCTTAGAATTACTAAAAAGTCATTGCTAGAAATCAAGCGCATTTCTATACTAAACTTTTGTAATTCTTTATTTAAAGAAGACATTTTACCCAATAATTGTGAACATTTTAACAACAACAGCTCTCATAAATATCTACATTCGTAAGTCGCTCCATAAATGTTTGATGGTCGAATATCACTTTTCACTACCTTGTTCTTCTTTGGAAAACCCCAATTTATTTTGTAAGTAACGAACACCCTAAAATGAAATCAGACACATATATATATATTATATTTTTTCCACCATGAACAGATAAATACTAATGATAATCATTAATCAAATAATTTTCTGAGATTACCTTTAACAATGGTAGTTCTTTCTTATCATATTGTCTAACCAATGTTTCATTGTCTTGCATTTTTACCCAGCCCCAATGTATCATAACTAACACTGGGACCATAACAACTGTAACCAAATTTCGATTAAGAAATTCTTTCAATCTTCCACTGAATGCCATTTTCTGTGCGATGCCAATGACTCTGTAATAAATGGGTACGTATGTAAACATATCAGTATTCATTCGTTATTTTATCAAACTAACTGCCTATTTTTTTACGGCTATTACACTATAAAATATTAGCTATTTACAAGAATAAAACGTACTTACCATACAGTAAATAGTAAACAAAATCTTATGTCATGCCATTATCTTCTCCTCAAGCACCGATGGTTTCAATTTTGCTCCTTGCGCTTATACGAAGTCGCACTTCCTGTATTTTCTTTACGTAGCCAACGTAATAAAACTATCTCACGCACCTACACGCACAATCTTTGTTTTACAGAATACAAATGTACAACTGTCGCTAAAATATAATGTCAATGAGTATAGAGCGCAGTATAAAAATTGAAGTCGACAATTGATCAATGTTTATCAAAAGCACCCAAATCTAACCTCCTTCTCCGAATTAGAGGACTATAAATATATTGGCACAAATAATTTTATGTTGGCAGTGTTTTCAAATCGATATCTCGACGAGTGTTATGAACTTGTATTTGTTTCAAGGTCTCAAGTTTTTTAACATAACTTCTGATACATGTGTTTGTACCACCTCTTATGAAAATAATTGGATTTTATAAAATACTTGGGTTTCTGTAGTGTTTCTCTGTATCATTTCCCCCAGAAAATACTTTTTCTCAAAATGTTTATTAAGCAAGTAGTTCGCCGGTCAGCTAGTATGCAAATTATTAGTCTGTCAACATTAATTTCAACAACAATCAGTGGTGCTAGTGGTAGATTGCCGGCAATTATGCGGACGGAAAGTTATTTCACATGTCCGGCTTTCAAACACGGAGCCGATTACGATAGTAGGAAGGTAATGGTTTCATCTGTGACGTCGATTCCCAAAACAGAATGTGCGAGCCAAAACAGCTGCGAAAACCCCCACTGGAGTAGCCGTCGGTGCCAGAAATACTCCACGTTGATAGATCCGGGCAGAAGAGGGGAGAACATGGATTCTATCGAGGGTAGGAGTGTCCGCCTTCCCTCAGGGCACCGGATGCCCCTTGTTGGACTCGGAACATGGCAGGTTCGAAACATTTATATCTCCTAGTTTATAATACTGTTGATTAAAATTTTCAAATTGTTTACTTCAATTTCCCGGTCACTGACGTAAGGTTATTGATTTTCAGGCGAAGGATGAGGAGGTGGAAGCAGCAGTCTCAGAAGCACTTTCTGCTGGATATCGTCACATTGACACAGCCTTCAATTATGGGAACGAATATGCCATAGGACGCGTCCTCAAACGCTGGATAAATGGAGATGCCAGTAAACGAAGTGAGCTGTTCATCACCACTAAGGTAGTAGAAATATATTGTAGCAGCTGCATCGTTTTATAAACTTCCTTTACTCTGATCTAAGCAAATTAAAACAACCTTTCTATCTTCGAGTTAATAGCTTCCAGTGTATGGAAATCGGCCTAGTGATGTTGGGAAATACATTACGGAGTCACTTAAGCGGCTACAGTTGGATTATCTCGACCTTTATTTGGTGCATATGCCATTCTCATTAACGCCAGATGAATCCGGTGAAAATTTTGCAAGCAACCCTGATGGCTCTCCAGTTCTTGATCTGAGTACTGATCATATTCAAGTTTGGAAGGTATGTTTCATTATTGTCATTTTTCTAATTTTCTATTTCAAGTAGAACATCAATGTTTATCCCTTATTTCTCCACCATCCAAGAGAAACTACTGTCAATTCTCTGGAATATCTTTGTGATAGTCGTGGGCTTTTATGTATTTGAAATTATTTTCTCTTGCCTCTCTTGTGTGTAAGAATGAACAGCTTTTAGGGATGTTATGTTACAATTTAGCTGTATAGTATTATGATAGCAATGAGATTTCTTACACTACATATCAAAATGGTATTGCCTGTTTTATTTATAATTTCAAGTTTTTATTTTATTTTCATTCAGATCTATTATTTTATTTAATTTATATAAAAACTCTCAAATCTGAGCAAACTGTATGTATGATCATGTTTTATATTTTTTTTAAATGGCGTTTGCTTTAAAAGTTGACCTGAAATATCGTTTTGATTTGTTTCAGGCGCTGGAGGCCCAAGTTGATGCAGGTAAAGTGAAATCAATTGGTGTTTCAAACTTTAATGCTGAACAGGTTTCACGACTGTGCTCAATTGCTCGCCATCCTGTATCTTGCAATCAAGTGGAATTACATGCCTTTAACCAACAGCAGGATTTACGTAAACAGTGTACCAAATGTTGCGGTAGCATTGTGTTTACTGCGTATTCACCCCTCGGATCTCCAGGAGCTCCTCAGCATTTTCTCAGCAAATATGGATATCAGTAAGTTGATAACAACTCGATTGACGTAAAACGTGATCAATACCAACCCTTATCGGGAAAATTTGGGCTTCCACTGGGAATCGAAGCACTTTCGTCGAAGCCAAATGCAATCGGAGTCCTGGTACTCCATCATTTAATGCTAGTGGAATCACATTATTTGTTACATTATTTATATTTAATTGTAACATCACAATAATAATAGTACAAAATCTTAGTCTATTGACGTTTAGTATCATTGATGTTGACTCCCTTCTAGCCTCAGTTGGTTGGCTTAATTTATCTATTTTATACTTTTATACAGTCCTTATATTCTAGTTCTGTGATCCTTCACATTTAAGGAAATCTTATCACTTAGTCGATGTGTGTTATTTTCCTTTAAAGTTTCTGTGATGTAAACAGTAACAAGGTTCAATCGATAAATGTAAGTCGCTTCTCATTGTTAAATCTTGGATTAAATTGAATTTATTGAAAGCTAACCCAAAACTCTGACCCATTAATAGTTAAAGAGATATTGTACAATTTACAATGACAAATAACATGGGAAGTGCTTTTGTGTAATAATGAAATTCACTTTTTAATTCAGTGAAAAGTAGTTTTACTGATTCTTGTTGAAACTAGTTGTGGCTTAAACTTCTCAGTTGAGGTTAAAAATTATTTATTTGTAAGAAAATCAGTATTAATATGTATTATAGCGTGTGTGTTAATTCCTTTTTTTAATTATATTTCTGAGCTTGTTTACTTATTTTTAGTCATACCTTTCAATGTTTTTGATCGGATCATAATAACCTGTGGAAAAACTTAGTTCCTCAGTTGTATTTTCTTTCCAAAACAAAATTAATTCAAGTGATAAGGCATTCTATTTTGTGCCATTTTGCATTCTGTAATGTTAACTTTAAACTGATTTTCAAATTTCAACTGCACATATGGTACACAAACATCCCATATTTAATCACTTATTCTCAATTTGAGACACGTGTCTGCGCTACGTGATGCGCTTGTTTCTGAGGAATGTCCTTTTGCCAATCATTTAGAGAAAAGCCAATTAATATCATGTGAATCATTTAGTGCAATTTGAGTGATTCCCCATCATTCATTTCTTCTGCTTGCCATGATTTGTAAATCAGGGTTTTCTATTTTAGGAAAAGATTAAAATCTTAAATATGGTATGTATGGTTTAAAAAAATATTGGGAGAATGTTCTAATACCATTCATTATTTTATAGTGACAAATTAACCTAGGAATTTTGTAGGTGATATATTCAAGTATTCAAATTTGAGCAATATTTTGATTTATCTTAATTATTAAAGAAAGTAAAGGAAGAATATTCTTTGGAAGTAGAACTTAATCTTTTATGATGGTTAATAAATGAATGAGGAATTTATTCTACCCTGTTAACATTCAGACGTGAATACGGCAGCATGGGTAGGGAATTATTCATTTATATTTTCACATCAGAGTTTATGCAAACAAAATAGAAATTTCTTCAAACTTATGGGAAAACACGCGATATGAAATTGTTCTTTCCCCTCTTCATATTAAAGAGACTTTTAACGAGGAGTTTTGAAGATAGTGGTGTTTTCTATCAGAATTTAGCATTTTTGTTTTGACGAAAAGTTTTATCCTCGATCTTATGCATCCCGCAATGCACGTCAGCGTGCCGTATTCTGTCGACGTCGTGTCATCCTTCTTGCATGTTTAAAAAAGATTTCAAACCAAAATTAGATTGGATTATCTTAATTTGTCATGATGCATGTATAATGCGAATACATCTTTTTATAATATTTTTAAGGAATGGAGGCACTAATATTTTTTAAACGAGTTCTCGAAAGAATGCCTCTGATTCCAGTTTTCCTATATTCAATACGTGTTTAGGCCAACCGCAATTTGTTTGGATGTTATCGGAGTTTATTCTTTAATTTATAATTCCGTTTATATTTGTGCATAGGTAATGCAATTGTCGACTATCATTCCAGAAATGGTGATAAACTTGGATTTCTGCGCGTTTTAAATGTTCGTCGAAATAGCGTTCGATCTCTCTTTTTTATTGAAAGAACCGGGTGTACTTTTAAACGGGCACTTAAAAGGTTTGCGAAGAGATTAAATTTGAAATACACCATAGTGAATATCGTTCTCTCGATAGAATTGACTCTAAATTTTGTGGGACTTCCTTCCCTAGAGATGCCGAAATTCAATTTATTGAACTAAATTTATGTCCCTAACGCTACAACCTTAATATTTCAGATTCCTTGATACTTTCTCCCTGAAACTTCACAATGCAGAAAATTAACTAATATTTTAAACCTTAGCTTTGGTCTTATTTTCCATAATGTTAGTCCTAAGCCATATGAATAATTTGTGTATCATTTGAAGGTATCCTATATACTGATATGTCTGTAAAGTATTCAGCCTGAAGGCCGGTTGGTACCTCACCCCCTCTGCCATAAGCTACTAAGAGCTTGCAGAGAGGAATGAGGTTCACTAGGCAGGATGAGGAGTGAGGTAGTTTGCTATTGCTTTCCTCACTGAGCCAGAATGCTACAAGCGGAACATGTCCACGCAAGTGGAGCACAATGACTCTATAAGTAACACTTTACTTGACATTCCGCAACCTTGATTAGCGCAATTATTCACTCATACTTCCGTAGCATTAATTTCATCACAGCCATGATCAAGACTGGAGCAAAAGAAAACGAAAGATACATTTTTCTCTATCTTGTACCACGTGACAAAAGAAAATATACCATTCATCAGAGTACGGTAGCAGGAACATATACCGTTATATAGAGAATGATTTTAATGCTGACATTTTTTTTCCATTTATCGATTCCTATTTACATTTTTGTCGAAAAGACTTTCTATAAACGCCATCAGGAATTGTAATCAAGGAGGTTCGTCGAATCCTAATTAGCATTTTGCGGATTCCATTTCCAGATTCTCTGATATCTGGGATACGATTTGTTTTTTTAATACATTTTCGGAGTGACTTTACACCTTCGCCAAGAGAACGTCTTACATCGAGCAAGTTATGGATTTCTCGACAAAAGAAATCTGGCTGCATCGCGTTACGTCACACTGCGTCGCACGATGCACCTTAGCGATCGGCCGTTTTTCGGTCAAGGGTATTTTATTAGAGCACCTAGAGTAATTATACCACGTAAAGCTCACAGATCGAAATTTCAATCCTAAATATTTTAATGTACGATACCTAATGGAATTCGGCCGACTTAAACATTTCAATTTAACCGTATTTACAATCGACGTTGAATTTTCAACTTTACCCATCGAATATCTTGTCAATATAATCTTCCATTTTTATTCGTCTTTTAACTTCAGTTATGGAGCCTCGTGGAATTTTCTCATAAAAATTTAAGAATAATCTCCCTATTTTAAGATGGTCTGAGAAGCTTGGTGAAATTAAGGTCTGATCGAAGTTGATTTAAGAATTCCCTAGAAAACGACGTTGTTGTGTTAACGATCGTGAAGTCCTTCGAGGATGGGGGATTGGAGAGCTGTTCGCTTAGGAAATTAGGAAAGGGTTGGAGAAGCTGTTTTCACGTGTATAAGGAATGTAATGTCGCAAGGTTTCTTCTCCCAGAGTAAGGAAAACAATGTCAGTGTCAGAAAGTTCCACTTCGTGTGATCCTCTCTTAAAACTTACGTAACACCGAAGAAATTAAAGAGAAAGGATGGCTTTTTATTTAAGACTGTGCTTTCTGCACACAACACTGCTCGGGTTGTGGAGCATGGAAAACTAATCTATACTCTGGATAGCAATGCTAAATTTGCCGTTTCTTAGAATTATTTGTTATTATTATTTAGAAATAACTAATTTAAACCCGCACATTTTTTCTTAAATCTCGGAAAATACATTTTCTAAATATTTTCATATTCTTCTCGTCGCTTTTTATGTAAATGGAAACGATCGTTTGAGAAGAAGTCTTCTTTCATTTTATCACTGAATCTGAGACATTTGATCGGAAAATAAACAGCAAATAGAATGTACGAAGTTAAAATGTATTAATAATCTGTTTATGCGAGAACATGTTTAAATAAGCAATTGTGGAGCTGTTTTCGGAGCGTGCTAAAGAAATTTCGATGGATTCTTTTCAGAGTTGTGAATTATTTCCTCAAAGAGATGAATGCATTGAGCATGTATTCTTTTCGTGTTCATTGCCGTGAATCATCGATAGGAAATGAATCTGTAAAATGGAAAACGGTTCGAAAGATACATCAATCCAGAATGAGCGCGATTTTTAGCTCGGATTCCATAAGTTGGATATTTCTAGCTCCGTTATTTATCTTCGAATTTTGTGGGTCGTTTGGAATCGATCCAAGTAAAGCACTCGCTTTCGCCAAATTTCATCGCTGCGCCAAAGCTCTCCAAATATGAAGAGCAATTGTTCTCTAAAATATCCTAATATTCCGCCTCCATTTTTTCTTATGCCAAATGAAATATTCTTATCTTCTAGTTTTCTATGGTGCCCGTGGATTAAGAAAGATGCATGTAAATACTTAAATAAATATTTAGGCATTAATCAGATTTCTTTTTGAATGCCTTTTATTTAAAAGTTTAGTAAATGGTGTATTCTTTAAAAGTTTGGATATAATCAGCAAAATCAGATTCTTGGGTAACGCTAAGAATCTCGCTAATCTTCTTTGGTTGTAATTAGCCAATAGGTACTTGAATAATTTATTTCACTTTCGTACTAAAAACACTTCTGAGAAGTGTAGTTTTAACCGTTTTCGTGACAGTATTGCCCGAAAAAATGATTTCTCTTTACTGTAGCGCTGGCATGTCAAACTGGCGGCCCTCGACATGATTGACGTCGATTGAAATAAATATTTAAGTAATGCTATGTCAATTGTACATTATTAAACTGAATTTACTATACTGCATTATGTAATTTAATTACCCTGCATTATATATTCCTGCATTCTCACTTCAAAATAAAATTTTAAGAAATTTTGTGTGATGTGGCCTGCGAGAGTCCACTCTTGGCAAATAGATCGTTGCTTTAATAATTTTGTCAAGCGGCATATTTGTAAGTAACCATAGGATGTTATTTGTATAATCCTACTGTACTTAATATTAATCGCCGCAATGCATTTTAAATAGGAGATATTTTCCCTGACCTAGCGTCGAACCAAGGATAATCATCAAAGACGTTTTTATGGTTTTCGCCGGATATCCACGGATTCTTGCGATCCCTTGAACCTTGATCCCTAATTTGCCGGGAAGTGCCTCAAAAACATTTTCGAAAATCCCCGCAATGTATCTTTACGGAGAAAATCGTGACTTTGGGACCTTCTGGCATCGAACATTGAGGTTCAAAATCGCTTTTTTTTCTGGCGGTAACATGGCCAGTAAGTCGTAAAAATTTCAAGACAGTGACATTTGTGGAACATGGTTAGAATTTTGATCCCCTATGAATGAATATATATGTACAGGTATATCCGGAGAAACGTCTATGTATAATAGATATATATATATATATATATATATATATATATATATATATATATATATATATATATATATATATATATATATATATACTAGCAGACGAAAATGTTTATATTCCGGGAATATTCTCTCGCTTATTTTTATATTTACCGCCGAGTTAAGGTACATGCATTCCGTCTGTCACGTTCGCAGACGCTACTAAGTAATTATTTGCTAACAACCCAAGGATATTTCTGTAATGTTATCAGAGTCACTTCATTACCTTGTCACAGGCGACTAACTGTCTTAGCAAGAGCTCCTTCGAAAGCCAACTGGCAGTTGACCTCTTTATTCTGATGCCAGAATTGAGTTTTTGTGTGGATTCGGTCTGCTGTTGCAAATCAGTTGGAACATCAGCTCGTTAATTATACCTCAGCACTCTTACATCACTCCAATATCTCCATTGAAAGATGTAGCACTCTCTTGAAATATTGTAACTCGGCATTTCGCATTGTTTAACTGCAACGTGAATCCTGTTAGTAAACAAAGTAATTTTATTCGTGAGAGCCAAAATAACTGAGCGTAACGAATTATTTTACATAACAATTATTGTATTTAGTGCTTTAAACCCCGAATGAAAGTTTTAATGTAAATTGATAAATGTCTGCAAGGTCAAAAATCAAAATTTGCAAGCCATATTAATTTAGGTTATTACAAACCATGGATGCGTAACAGAAGCGTGGATATATATATTTGTAATGTTCAATCCAAACTGTAACTTGATGTATGCATTTATTCTCTGTAGGAAATGAAATTTTGGTGCGTAATTTTACCTCAAATTTGTGGGAAAGACCAATTCTTAGTTTTCTTTTTTAACCTGAATTTTCTTTATTCTTCTACCAATAAAATATTGATTCATTGCAGTTATGCGCTTGGATTTTCATTAATTTTGAATAACATCTCAATGTTATTTTTATTCCTGTGAGTTCTTTCTTTACATTTTTTACTCAATAGTATAATATTTTCCTAGTAAAATATCGAAGAATTTTGTTTTGCAATCAGGACAAAGTATGGTTGTTGTAATGACGGAACTGATCATATAAATCGTTCTTAGTTTCATATCAATACATGGATAAAATTTTCTGTAACGAGCATCACAAAAATTAATCACTTTAGTCACGTAAGCATGGCAATTAAATTTTTCTTCACTCTTCATCCGACGTCTAACGTCTTGCTGACGGGTAAATATCTCGAAGAGGAGTACAAGCCATTTCTTTAAACCTACTTCAAATCGTCGTAATCTTATTCTTTTCAAGGTTGAATAAATGATTATCCTACTGTTATTTCTTTTTTAATGCTATGGTTTTTTGGCTGGTGCTCCTCTCCGAGAAAATTACCTGCTGACTGCATTAGTTTTTTTTATTTTCAAAAACTAATCTGCGTTCAATGATTAAATTTACGAGAAAAATTTTCTCGGCAGTAGTGAACCCTTCGGACGACATTTTCACAATGATTGCGTTCCGCTAAGACGAGTGAATATCTTAAATTAGGACTTAATTGAAGTGTAACGACATTGGAAGTAATTAAATTAGGTGGTCTGATCACAATTACATAGATTGACAAAGTGATTACTTTCTGTGAGATGGAATCGGTCATCTATAATTACATTAATGTTTCTGAAAGAAAGCTGTAATTGGGAATTAATAACACATTTCACGTTTATGAATGTGAATCCTTCACACACTGATATCAATTCAGATACTGCCGAGGAAAGAAGCGAGAGGCTCCCCCCTCCACCGCTATCGCGTTGAGAGCAGTGGAGGGGAAGCTGACTTCGCTTCAGCACGAACCACGGCCGTTCGGAAGATGAGCCGTGCGAAGCTGAGTGACGTCATTTTTCTCAGATCAACTCCGCTTCGTATCCGGTGGCCACCGCTGCATTCAAATGTATAGTTTCGATTGTCAAAGCGTAGCCCGCTCGGCGTAGCTTCGCAATTGGTGGCCACCCGGCCTTAATAAATTTGAAGCAGAAATCACTTTTATGTAGCCAAGAATGAGTGAGAATGTTGCAGGAAAAGTTCAAAGCAAACGCGTTGGAACAGAAAGATTTATTTTACCATTACAGCAAAGCCTCGTTTTATTGTTTTTGAAGGAACCTGGAGATAATGGGAAAAGCAGGAAATAAGGGCTCAGCTTATAATATTGAAAAAGGAGAGCTTATAAATTGCTCGGATCTAGAATAATCCTAAAATATACATCTATAAACTAGTATTATTTTAAAGATTAAAATATTAGATTGAAGATGATTTACTTATTCTTGAAGAAACCGGTGATGGTTAGCTGCTTTCTTGAAGATTTTCATTTTATCTATACTTTGTGCCAGTCACATTCTTTAATTTCATGGGCAAAGTAAAGGCATTATAATTTTTTAAAGGATCTTGTGCTTTCACTAGTGTTGGAATTGGATCTAGGTCATGGTTGACTTGGTTACATTCTTTCCCACGTATCTTCCTTCTCCTTGCTTCAGCGCTCTCAAGGACTTCACCATCACAATTTTCATGAATCTGATAGATTTTTCCTCAATCCCAACAGAAAGCCTATTCCAGTCATTTTGGTATGTTTGATTTTCTCCTGATATCATTGACTCAGAATCATTTCTTCTTGGTATTGACATTTTTTTAAATAATTTCCCATAAGGTTTGATAAATTTGTTGCCACACTGAAAGAATGAAACAAACTGCTAGCAGAATGCTAATTCTAGACATTGATGATTAAATCCCTATGCTCAAATCCATTAGTAATTCTGTTCTGTCACTTTTGATGGAGTTAAGCTCTGAATAACGCTCATATCGAGAGGTTGGAGGACCCTAGTACAATATGGTGGATAAAATAAAACATTAAGCATAATCCGTTCGTCCATAACTTTTTATTGGCTTGATATTTTATCTGAATGGTTTTTGTTTTTTTAAAAAGCATGGCTTTAATGATTTTCCTGTGACTATTGGCACTTCCATTACTGTTGGTTTTTCTTTCACACATTACTCACCTTGACAGGATGAAAAAGTTCTATCTGGTAGAGAATTGAAGATTAGGCCAGTATTGTCTGTGTTATGTATAGCGCATGGGGCTTATGGTGAGTTGTAAATTCTTTATTCATAATTCTGCTACCTCTGTATTAACGATAGTGCTTTCTCCAAAAAGTTAAATATTAACAAGATCATGCCTGTCTTTATAACACTTAATTTGCAAAGTGGATGCAGAGAAATTTTCCATTCCCTGTTCTTACAGCTTCCCATTTTCTATGAAAATGATGTCATCAATGGGGAAAGAATTCTCTCAAGATCACTGTAGCTCGATCCTTTCCCAGTTTTTATTCTTATTGCTTGCCTTCGACACTAATCAGCTTGTTCTTTTATTTTCCTCTTTGGATAATATACAGGGGAAGGTAGAAACTGCCACACAACGAAGCTTTTCAGCATCTACATTCTCTCTCTATAGCTGTTTTTAATTTCTTCAACTATCGTCAATCTCTCACTCAGAGACTTCACTTGCATCTTAGTAGTGATGATAGGTAGTAGTAGCATAAATATCCCTTATATCTCAATAAATATCTCTAATATCTTAATAAATTCCTTTAATTAATTTTTTTGCAAAACAAAAGTTAGAGATATTTATTAATCGTTCCAACTGATACACTGAACTCATAGAGTTGATCCAAAGAGTGTGAAAGATACAACTAAATTGAGAGCAATAAGAAGGACCCAAACAAACATTTTTCACTCAAAAGAAGGCTCTATAAAGTTTCATATTGCCTTCAAGGTACTCTTGTCTCTTGTTTTAACAGCCTCCCCTCGTGGGATTTAAAGGCATTGCTGCATGTAGGTGTTAGCTGAATGAAAGGTAAAAACTTAGCCAAAACATAGAAGTGAAAGTAACATAGTGTCACCTGAAAAAATACTCCTGGAAGAAATAAATAACCCCAAGTGAGAAACAGGATGAAGAACTAACCCATAGGGTTCTCCAAAACATATCATTACTGTGGCCCTTTCTTGACCTCAAATCTTTTCTAGTAGGAGAATCTAAGAATGATAATCAATGGAGAATTTCTATTTGGGACCAAAAAATCTGAACGATCGATGTGAGAAAACGACTGTCTGATGAATGTGCTGTTATTTAACATTGCTGCTCATGGGCTGCAGTCAGGACTGTAGAAAACAAATAATAGATCTGGTAAAACTACCACGATATGATAGGTTGAGGTTTTATTGTGTTTATAACCATTCCTGTGGAAGAGAGTATTTCAACTTCGACACCTATTTGATGATTTTTTTTACCTTTTTGTTTTTAATTTCCCAGTTTCCTTTTGTTTGTTCACTGTGTGGATTCTTTCACCCTTTGATCTAATTGTGTCAGTTTGAAATTAGTGATTTCCAATGATAATCCAGAATTCTTTCCTATCATTTATAGTTATGTCTAATTGTCTGAGATATTCTTCTCTCATCCATTTTTTTCCTTTCTTGAGTTGGTGACTTAGAGAATCTGCCTAGAGATTCTTCTGTCATTCATCCTGTGTATGTGTAACTACGTAAGATTTCATTCTCATAATCCTGAACTTATGTGAGATCTTATCCTTGTATTTGTAGATTTCCGATCCTGATGTCTGTACAACTGTATTTTAGTTGAGAGATGTGGATCTCTTATTGAAATGATTCCATGTTAGCTTGCGGTAGTTATCCCAATCTTTCCAAAGATTTATTTTATTAATAAGAAGAAACATGTGAAAAAAGCTTTATTTTCGTGGAAAAGTTTTTTCAAATCTACATGACGTAAAAATATTAATTCACAAAAATAATATTCATGCGCTTGTTCAAAATTGCATTCATTATAAAAAATAATTGTTTTTAGTTAAGGATTTAAATTTTATCGAGTCTATTTTTCTGATGAGCTTTACATCATGTATCTCTAAGAACCTTTATAAATCCTCTACTTTCCATCCTTTGTTTGATTCCTAGAGTGGATATTGTCTTAAGATCGCTTTTGGGTCGATGAAGTCCTCTTGTGGGTGCCACTTTGTGGAGCGCCATTACTTTGCTCAAGAAGGACGTGGCTCAGTAGTTAGAATAGCTGCCCGGAGAGTGGGAGACCTTGGTTCGAGTCCCAGCCAAGTCACTATTTTTTACTTCAGTATTGTGTTGGGTTAAGTCACACACGTTCATTTACCAAGTTAAAATTTACTTTTCACCCTTTGCTTTATAAATCAATTTTGATTGAATTCTGTTAGGGTGAAGCCTGACTCAGCAGGACTCTTAGAAAACCCTGTTGTTCTGGAAATAGCTGGAGCCCATAAGATGACTCCAGCTCAAGTATTACTCAGACATCTGGTCCAGCAAGGCATCAGTGTGATACCAAAGAGTGTTTCACCTCAAAGAATCAAGCAGAACTTTGAGGTACTTTTTGTGCTTTTATTTTATTTTTCTTGTTTAACTCATGGGATAAAAATGTTGTGTTGAAAGAATGGCATATTTTTCCAGGTATTTGACTTTTCACTGAATGAAAGTGATATGGAAAAGCTTAATGGACTTGACAGAGGTGAAAATGGAAGAACCTTCAACTTCTTATTTTTCAAAGGGTAAGCATTACAGATTTTTTTAAAGGTTGATGAAAAATCAACAATGAGCTTCCAGTTTTTCAAATCTTTAGTCATGAAAGAAAAAGCAATATATTTTTTTTATAAAGAGCATTATTCACATATTTAAGATATTAGATGAACTTGATTCCTTTAATTCTATGGTTATGACAAAACAATGTCAAAACTATAACCTGAAAAATAATAACAACTATAATGTAAGTTTTAACAGTGTAATTAAAACTTTTTCTTCAATTTGCATTATCAGAATGTGGGTCCATCATATATGTTACTAAATACAGAACTATAAAATAAAATATTATGTAAAGGATTGAAATTATCTCAAAAAATTCTAGTTTTTTTTCTAATGAAATTAAAATTATTGCCATTTGTTATAAGATACAATGATTGTGTAGAAGTGTATCTATCTCTCCCTGGTAATCACATCCATGTTTTCAAACAATTGCTATTCTAGGGCAAAGGAACTGTTTCCGACTGAAGTGTCATTAATTCTGAGATTTGTATTTTGCTGAAACTTTAACTCTATTGCTTCTGTAAAAAGTATTATAATCTTAGTGATCAACTATTATTGTCAGGAGTATGAAATAACGACAGAAATTTTATGGTTTCAGAATTGAAAACCATCCAGAATATCCATTTAAGAAGAATTGAATCAACTATCTTTGGATTGGATCATTGATCGGATAAATTGCATGAATTGCAATTTGGCCATGGAAAAATTAAATGGGAAAACTAAAATGCTGTATATTTTCAAATATGAAGGCAAGAAATCAGGTATTATGCAAAAGGTATCCAAAAAATCTAAAGTTAATTTTTAAGAAGGGATGATATCATTTATTAAATAGATGTGATAAAGATTATGTATATTTATGTACAAATATAAAAATCCAATATATTAAAGTTTTAATGTTTTTCCAATTATTTATTATTCAGCATGATAATTGGAAGGAAATGGAGTAATGAGATAATTCAATAAATGAAATTCCATATTTTCTATGCTGTAAACCTTTTCTAGGTAATGATGATAAATCTGGCTTGCAGGTACCCATGCTTTTGAAAAGTAATTTTTAAACTGTTAAACCTCTGATCCTGGAATATTTAATGCAAAATGTCACCATATCCAGCTAATATTTTATTTTCAATAACAGTAATCATCATACAGATTACTACAGCAACCCAAGAACCTCCATCTGCAGATATGAAATGATAGTTACATTAACATTATTAAAAAATTATTAGGTTACAATTGCATCTCTTGAAGTAGAAGATATTTATCCATAAAATATTTTCCTAGATATTATGTAATCAATGATGCAAAACTTTGCAAATATGTAGCCTTTCAGGTATTTATTACTGATGACCGACTATTATTACTACCTTGAGCATTATCTGAAAAGTTATAGCTACCATTAACCACTTTAAGTGCTAGTTGGAAAGCTATAACTGAGACAATGCAAGTTATGAAAATGGAAGTTCTATTTCCTCTTCCCAGTCTTCAGAATTATATGCTATAACAGCAGCAAGTTGGCAGAAAAAATCTTGTCTTTAGAGCCTTGGTGGGATGCAGAAGAGGTTTGTATCATAAGGTTACAGTCAATCCCTTTTGACCTTATTCCCATGTCTTTGGCAATACCTGGCAAGATTTTCGAGCCTTTGATTTCAAAACAATAAGCCCTTCTCCTACTTCCACAAATAACTCTTTGGGGGACCATCTTTTTGTTTTTAGTTATAGAGGTTTCATAGGGGTACTACGTAGTTGGCTTTGATATTGTTTAAAAGAACAACTCCAAGACAAGATTGAACAAAAAATCCCTCTTGCTTTCTGTACATTTATTTTGAAATAATTCTCTATGAACTAGAAATCTCACCTAGAATGCAGGGCCCTGTTGCACAGTTGCTACAGAATATCTGCCAGAGAAGTGGATTTGAGCCCATCATATGCAGCCTTTTCCACTTATTCCTTCAAATTGTATTTCTCCAACCAAGATAAAATATCTTACTGCCAATATCATGTAGATGCTTAATGAATCCATTTATTATTCTAGTCTTAGATAGAGATCAAATATCTTAATTTCTAATACATTAGTGCATCTTTATGAAAAATAATCTAGTAATCCTGTCCCAAAGCTCACATTTCACAATATGGGTACTGTTGTCACCATGAATATTTAACTACTCAAGTAGATAATTTAGGATACCATTAATTTTAATCCAACTCCCTCTTTATCTCCGCAAGAATGCAAAAAATAAATAAGATAATGTATGTAATATAGTGGTGTCCTTATTTATATCGAAAAAACTATTTTAGAGAAATTCTTTTGGGACACCTAAAGATGTTCTATATGGTTAGAAAATAAATTGCGTAAAATATTTTTTAAATCAGAAAATGGAAAGACTGCATTGCACTTAAAGTTTATATTTTCCTAAATTTTGGCCTTTTTTTCGTACATCACAGGTGATTAGTGAGTCTTACCATATATTAACCGTTTTGATTTTTTATCAATACATTATTAAACATTAACTGTGATTTTTGTAAAATATTGATTACATCAGCGCAGTAGTTTTTGAGATTCAGCCAAAACAGAGCTCCCGTCCTACAGGTGACACCGTGCACTCAGCGCCTCTACCTATGAATTAGGCCGCTCTGTATCATCTTGTATCTATAGCTGAATTAATTTTAGCATAGTTGTTCTATGAAGGAAATGGAGAATTAAAAGATGCGAAAAGGTGTAACAATCCATAATAAAAGTTTCCCTCTCTTGAAAAATAATAGGAAAACATTCTCTACGGAACAAGATTAGAAATTGAATTCAACTCTCATATAATAAACAATCTATAGGTGATATTTATAAAATATATATTATTTCATTTATCAGCTAATAAAAATTACAGAATTAGGAGCAGAGCCAGTTCAACGATAAAAAGAGCATACAATTTGAATAATTTTGGAGATTTCTTGAGCTATCACGAATATTTTCAGAAGTTTTAGCAAACTAAAAACAAAGTATGATGAGAGAGAAATACAATTTATCTTCCTCCTGCCTACATATGAATGCAATCTTACTTATTAAATGTGTAACTGAGGTAAATTTAAGCATGATCTTCAATGTCATCTTCGCTTCCACTCTCTGAACTCGAAATTTCATTTGAATCAGTAACTCATCTATTTCCATCACGTTTTACCCTGTCTTCCTGTGCTAGTCAACGCAATAACTTAAACCCACCCAAGGGCGTCTCCAGCCACTGGGCTAGGGGGGGGCAAGCTGCTGTTAAAATGAAAAATGCCTAACTTACAGGGGCTAGTTTATTCATGCCCGCTTCTTACTACAAATATGTCAAATCTTTAAAAAACTTAATGTGTTGAAAACTAGAGGAGTTGAACGCTTCTATGGCAAACTCATTAACACTAGGAGGACGGCAGTTTCGGCCTACCTAGAAAGACGGGAGGTGGTCATTTGACCACCTACTTTTAAAATTCGTAATTAAAAACTTTTATGATTTTCAGGGACCTGAATATTGCATAACTTCTAAGTTTGACCATTACACAAATGCTGATAAGGTGTTTTACCTCGTATTTTGTTTGAATTTTAATTAATTAAACAAAATGTTGACCGATGTCCTAAATCTGCAGAATTTCATATTATAGAATATTTTATCCACTCATACTGGACTAATGAAACTCATATTTTCGGAATAAGTGGAAAAAAGTCCGAATTGTTGATAAAAGTCAGTCACGTCACGCCAAGATTGTTATGCCATCTGACGGAAACCACATAAAACCACTCGTTCGTGCCTCGGAAAAAACCTCCATCAAATACGATGGCGGAAGAATTTTTCAAATTTTGTCGTGAAAATTTCCAATCTGTGGTTTTCGTCAATGCCAAATCGTTCTATAACATTTAAAAATTCATAAAATAAATTTTAGCAGGGTTGCTAACATATTAGTTTAATCATTATAAAATGTTCTTCCAATGTTTTTCTCAGGTAAATCTCAAACTAATATCTCAAGTTTACTTTCAGTCACCTCTCTTGAACAATTAGAATTAATGTCAAGGGTACTAACTTTATAAATCAGGGGCCCGCACATTCTTTTTGCAACCTGCAGTACAAAATGCCAAATTTTCTACCTGTGTTTATTCATAATCTTTCATCGTATGATGGTCATTTCTTGGTTCGGGAGTTAGACTATGATGATAAAAAAATTAATGTGATTCCAAACACCGAGGAAAAGTATATTTCATTCGCAAAGTCAATCGAAAATAATTTCACCATTAGATTTCTCGACACATGTCGATTCATGCCAGCGTCATTAGCTTCACTGGTAACAAATTTAAAATCATTGAAATATTCTAGCGAGGTATTCGGTGAGAAAACGAACCTAGTCACACGTAAGGGGGTCTACCCATATGATTACACAAACTCAATCGAGAAACTTGAGGAAACATCACTTCCGGAGACGGGAAATTTCTACAAAAGATTCCCACACATTTTTTACATGTTTGTAGTCTTTCTCAGACACATCCTCGTCCGCTAATCTGTTGTAAATCAAATCTGTGTTCGCATATTTTAATATCGTAACAAAGAGCAGCTCAATAAATATATTTGAATAATTTTCTTTTTGAATTTAGTAACCCTGCTTCGTGAAGTTGTTAGGCTGGATGTAGGTTAAGAATGGTTTATTAATAACAAAAAGTTATAATATCATTTGTAGGAGCCAAGTTTAACACGATTCAAAAACATAATTTTAAATTATACTTTTACAGGTTGGTGACAGTAATAAGGATTAATTATACAATAATGTAAATATTACTAATCGTATGTCATAGTTGAAAACTGCTAAACTGGAAGTTTCGTAAAAAAATCGTAAAATTATTTATGCGCTATATTTTGACTTTTTTTCGAAAGGAATGAAATTAATTTTCATTATTTTCCTACGGCATTTGAAACATAGAGTGACTTCGTTATTAAAAATCAATATAATCAATATAAACCCTTTTTACATACTCCAAAAGTTTGAAACTGTTAGGTTACTTATAAATAGGAAAAATATCAAAGTTAATGCAATATTGGAACATGAATGTTTAACCATTTCTGTAATTAATATAAATAGAAAAAGATATTTGGTTAAAAAAGTTAACATTTATTTTTTTCACCCGCCTTCCTAGGTAAAGTAGACTTTTGCTAAATATAGTATAAGTATGATACTGAATTATATCTCAACTTATGGTAATGTTACAGTTTACTTAAGGATATTTTTATTTTTCAGTTAAAAAAGTTCACAATTTTCTGGAGATGCAGCATTAAGGTCAATGCTTAATAAGGAAAGTACCAATTTTCCTCGAGAGATGGCATTAAAGTCGAAGTTTACAAACAAAAGTTCCAATTTTCCTCAAGAGATGGCATGAGTGTCGAAGTTTATAAACAAAAGTTCCAATTTATCTCAAGAGATGGCATTAGTGTCGAAGTGTATTATATAGTACATTTAATGTATCGAATGTCAATTCAATTATGGCTATCGATCTGGGTATGGACGGAGATCGTGACAATTTGACTTTATTTGAGATTTGACAATAGAGAAAAAAGATACAAAGATTCCTTCGATAGAAAGAGGAGACATAATAATTCTTATATATTAATAATCGCTTCTTGTCTGGCAATGGCATATGACTTAGTGGGAGCAGCAGAGACGATAGCAGGGATGAGGGATGTCGGTGTGTTCTTTTTTACACACCGCTTCCGGATTTTACATTAAAGCTATATTTTAAAACTTCAGGAAAATTTGAACTTTGGTTTATAAACTTTGACACTAATGCCATCTCTTGAGGGAAATTGGAACTTTTGTTTATAAACTTCGCCACTAATGCCATCTCTTGAGGAAAATTGGAACTATTGTTTGTAAACTTCGACACTAATGCCATCTCTTGAGGAAAATTGGAACTTTTATTTTTGAATAAATCACCACATTGGTGCACCCATCCTTATTTGAACATCTTTTGTTATTAGACTATATCATCAGCAGCTTTCTTAGGAATGACTTCATCCGTTGCTTTTAAAATTACCTCCTCTTCTAAGAAACAAAAAATCATTTATATCAAATGAAATTTTCTGGTAGGCTTACATTTAAGCCTGATTTCGTTATTTATGCATTAGCCAAGTATTCAATTGAATGCGTCACATACCGGAGAGAACAAATTCGGCAGCATTCAAATAATCTGTAGACTCTTGATTATAGTTGATATTATAATTGAATTTGCAGAAATCAAGTTATATACCAAGGTGGAAAAAATGAAGATGTCAACTTACAATTATTTAGACTAAGTGATAGGTGGTTTAACCAGCAGAGAGATGATACAAAACCAAGTCTAGCGCACTAAGTGTTCAAAGGAAACAAAAATTTTCCGCGAATTGAAATTTTGAATGAGCATTGCATAACCAGATATGAGATTTGTGGGATTCTATCACAAGAGAAAAAATTGGCTTCATCGAAAAGGAAGCTGAAGAATTTAAGTCACAGTTTTAAAAGTTTCTCAAATTTATTTCAAGTCATCAAGTCACAGTTACGATAATATAATATGTGCGTAACTTACGCGCGCAATATCTTTCAGCTGACTGATTTGCTTCCAAAATGGTATATTATTAATAATATCATCGAAAATTAATTTTTGATATCTTGTATTGCTCCAATACTTTTACAAATTTCCACGGAAACCCGGTTATTGAATTATTTTCGTAACTATACAGCAAATTTACGAGTAATTATAAAATATGGATCGGTATATTTTATATCATCTCGAGTAATGAAGAGCCTACTGTACAGACTTTTAATCGTCCAGAATGCTTAATAAAGGAACAAGTAACTTTGCAATTGTCGCTAACTCATCTTGAGATGTGCCCTCCGATAACAGCACTAAAATAATACAATCCTAATTTATGCAACTAATAATGGTAATTTTACAAAAAAACTACATAGACATTAACTTACGTTTTCCCCATAGAGGCCTCGAGCTATTAGCGGACTGAAAAAAAAATTTTCGAATGTCCATCTGTACCTTATGAAATCCAAACTAAACTCTCCTTCGAACTGTTCCCTGTGAATTTCTCAAAAGCACTATTCAAGAGCCTAGCTTTGCATTCACACCCTCAAAACAGTCACATGCAGAAGATCTAACTGAGCGTTTTATCAATCTGTTTGTCTCTCAGACGTAATCTTAATCTCTGTTTTCAGGGTGTAAGTTTCGAATTACTTCTCGAATGTTCCCTTGTGTTTTTGCGAGGAGTAAACGAATCAGCACTTTCGAATTCTTCTCATGGGAATCTTATCTTATGGTGTGAGTCATCGAATAAAAGGATATGGTTAAGAAGAGCATGCATTGAACATTGTTTGCGAAACACTCCTAGCGTCCCTTTGATATCGATGTTGGCTCTAGGCCTGCTCTGCTACCGAAAACATCAACTTAGCTGTAATTGGAGCCATATTTACTGGCATGCAAAGCTAGTCATAGGACTTCTTGGGGGGGGGGGTTTAACCCCTAAACTTCCCCCCCTCGCTGCGCCACTGCTTGGGCCTATTTGCAAAATACTCACCGCAAAACTTTCTTATGTACATTTTGAAGGGAAAACGAAAAAAACTGAATCATTTATCTTCTGCCGGCGATTATCGGATGATACTAAAGGTAGTTTGAGAGAGAGGACATAATCGCATAACTTCGCGCTCTGATCGCATCGAGAGGCAGTTCTAACTACATTGTTCACCCTGAAACCGAACTTTTCTTCTCTTGAGAGGGAAGGGGCGAAGGACTCTACTACAAAGTATTGTTGAAATATTTTTGCTGCGCTGGAGGTATAAATGAATTTCCAACGAGGAAGTACTTTTCCCATCACTGGTGATTACACGTGCCAACACTTGACTTTGTTTTGGGTCTAAACTCTTTTTAAGTACGCTCGTGCCTAAAAATTGTTTCTACAACACATCCCAAACCAAAATACGAATGGGTCTCCAGGGGGGGGGGGCAGCTGCCCCCCCCTGGCGACGCCCTTGAACCCACCCAATCTTTATTTTACGCTACTGTAACTCAAGATTATGACTCTTGAAAAGAAAGTTTCATTGGCATTCTATCACAGCATTAATCCTTCACTAAGATATTTTATGTATACCAATTAGTGAAAATAATAAAATATACATACTGTGTAATCTCGCTCTTAACATTTTTAGACACTGAAGTTGAGACAGTTTAATCCAAGAGCCATGAAAATGTTAGAAACGAAAACTTTAGATTGGGTTTTTAAATGTATATGTATATCTTTACGCAATAACTTGAGTACTATGGACCCACCGTAACCGTAAATTGTTAGCAGAGAAAAAGCAACACTAAACATTACTAAATATTTAAGAGTTATCATTTACTTATGAAATTATGAAAACGTTTAACTCGACAAAAATTCTTTTGGGGACATATGGTTAACAATGTTGGATGGGGAGAAATGCAGAATACAAGAATGTTAATGAAGGATATTTTTTACGTTTTTTATTACAGAATGAATCAGGACCTCAAAAAATGTATATTAAATGGGAAGACATCAATTCCGGATCAGACTGTATTAGCATAGCATTAACTTGGTACAAAGAATCTAAATTTGTCAACAAAAATCCTGTTGAAATATCTTAACATTTTTATTTAATAGAATACACTGGAAATTGACAAAAATATAGCACATATAGCAATAAAAAATTGAAATTTTTCTCTTCTACATAATTCGATAAAGCATCTTTCTCTGCATCCTATGTTGTAACTCTCCTCTTCGAATCATAGTATGAATAACTTTGTGAATGGTTCTTTCAGGATATTTCTATAACAAATAAGAATAAGTAATGTAATTACACAAATTAATATCAATTAAAGAAATAATATAATAAGAAACTCTTATTAGGATTTCTATTATACACAAAAATTCTCAAAATTTCATTATTTAATCATATTTTGTCTTAATGACTGCCATAAATACAGCTTCAAGCAGGACCAGGTACAAATAAAACCCACCGGATGATTACTTATTGAGGAAAAGTAGGAAAAATCTCAAACCTGTCTTAGGAAATCTTGGACAATATTCTGCTCTGAAACTTGTGACCCAATGGCAAATCTCCTTTTCAGCTGCATTTCAACGCGATTTAACATCTCACAATCCTCTTCAGACACGAAACCCTCAGCTCCTATAAATGTGAAAATCATTCACAGAGATCAAAAAGACCAAAATACAATAAAAATAGTGTGCTGGACTATCATCAGTAAGGCAGGGTAAGTTTCATGTTTCACCAAATAAAATCATTTTAATTTTTAAGTACTATAGAAAGTGTTTAACTCAAGAATGATAGGTCATGTGTTTAAATTCCATACTGCTCAAGTAATATATATCTTAAGAAAAATATTTGGGGTCGTAGATAAATTCTGAGTGGTAACAAGTTTAAAAAGTTTATTAAATATTCAATTGCTCACCAGACAAACTACCAGAGCTTGCAGCATCCAAAGTTGACACTTGGAAAAGTCGGAGAGCCTCATTAACATGCACTTCTGTTGCAAACGGCTTCAACTGCATTTTTGCCAAAGCTTCTGAAATGCGTATTACAGCTTCCAATTGCCTACAAACAGAAGACAATAAAACCAAACAATCCTAATATTTTCTCTTAAATAGAAAATACAATAAATGAGAAGACTTGGAGAATTAATTTTGGATTCTCAATGGGGTATAAACGTACCTAACTGTGATAGGGATTGAAAGCCTCTTTTCTGAATCGGATTCATGCTCCTTAGTGCCGCTACGCATCAAAACATACCTATTCTTTAGCTTTTCACCTGCTGCCTCAGATATCCTGGGTCCACATGTACTGTTGGAAAAACAAGTAAAAAAATGTTAATTTTCAATCAAACCAGGTTTCAAGGACAATGCAGAGTCATTTAGATGACAAATAACAGAAGTGAAAAAAATCACTTACGTCCTACAAAAGTTTATGTACTTCTTCAAAAATGGAAGAGAAAACTCTCCAGTTGGAGTTTCTTGAGTAGTCTGCCTTGCATTCATGTGAACGCTCATGACATGCTTTGCCAGAGTCTAAAATGAAAGAAGCAAACTATTTGTTATTTAAATGTTCTTAGACTCAAAAATACACATAGGTAAATTATTTTCAAAAAAATTTGGCTAAACACACACAGTATTACAAAATGAACTTACAATATCTCTATCCCTGTTGTGCTCATCCTTTACAAGGAAAATCATGTCGAAACGAGACAAGATGGTAGGCATGAAGTCTATGTTTTCTTCTCCTTTGGTCTCATCCCACCTTCCAAAAATGGAATTGGCAGCAGCAAGAACAGAACAGCGTGAGTTGAGAGTTGTCGTGATACCAGCCTAAGAGGTCAGATTTGCAATATAGCTCACATAGTATAAGTCTACACAGACACACCTATTGAAGGTAGAGCTGGGAATATATGCCTATACTTTTTACAAAAAGCAATAAACACGAAAGAAGGTAAGCATGTTTATTCCATATTTAAAATAAATAAAACACAAACACCCATAAACCTAGATTATTAACAAAGAATAATGTTATTAAAATCAAATCATTATAAAAGAAATTAGAATGCCTTTGTAGAGGAAAAATTAACATGCATTTGTCTTTGAACAATTTCAGAACCATGAAAAAGAAAAGTGATTACACATTAAATAGTTTTGCTAAAACATTGTTCAAAGAAACTTCCAAAAAGAATATACAAATAATAACAAAAACCCAAGAAAATTAGATAATAGTCAAGTTTGATTGAACAGTTGTCTTATGCATAAATTCACTTGCAAACATCTTCCAAATTATTGGACTAATTGAAAACAGCAGTTTCTATATTTGTGATAGAAATTAGCTCAATGCAGAATTTATTTAAAATATAAAAAATACTCATGAGATACAATCATGACACATTCCACAACTATTGTAGATATAAGACTAAAAATTTCAGATTTTTGGTAAATTATTATTTATTTCATCAAACAAAGCAAACTTTGTTGCATAGAATAAATTTTTGGGAGAGAATCGTAGGATTAACTCATTAAAAATATTATTGACATATTGATATCCAATGTCATCTTCGCTTCCACTCTCTGAACTCGAAATTTCATTTGAATCAAAATGTTAATTTTCGTCTTGAGAAATTGAGATAACAACAAAGCAAATTTTGATTGTTTTTAATTAATTTTTGGGTTACAATCTCAGCATCAGACAAAAAATTATTAATGAAAAATGAAGGTTTTTGCATTTTAAAATTGAGGTTTTTGCTGAAAAAGGGAAATTTCTATATTTAACATAAAATTTTGCAACAAGAAGTTGACATTTTTCTCAAACAAATAATCCAATTCCAAATTATAGAATAAATCTTTGAGTGAAAATCACAGGATTTTTTTTAAAGAAGAATTAATATGAACAAGAATTAAACATTTTTTCATTAAGAAATGTGAATTTTGCCTAAAATCAAAGGCAATTAATATAAATAATAAAATTTCATTGTTGTTGTTTTCTTATGTTCTGAAACTCTTTTATCTATATATCGACTCGTTTGAACAATGTATGATGTACTGCAGTTTTTGCAGTCAAGTCATAAACCCGGTTTTTCAATGGGTCGAAGCGATCTTTTAAGTTGCAAAGGAGGAATTGTAAATTGTTTTATGTGTAAAAAGAAGGGCGTTTCAAATCAGAAGTTCAAACTTAAGCACATTCGTAATTGCATTTGTCAAAAAAATTTAATTTAAACCATTTGGGCTGGTCGTACGGAATATCAGTCAGCGGAATAAAAATTTCGTCTAGGACAAATGTTTTCAGCTTTTTACGGAGTATATTTTTGATCAAATGGGTAACTGTTGATAGAAGCAACAGAACTTATTGTTTTCAATTTGTTGTTGAAGTTTTCAGGTGATAGCGATTTGCAAAGAAGTCTGTGGAATAAGGAATCAAGTGCAGCAGTTTTGTGGGAGATAGGGTGATTAGAGTCAGCTGGAATTAAATGATTAGTGAAGGATGGTTTTCTTTAGATTGAAAAGGAAAAGCAGGATTCTATTATGGCTATTGAAATGTCTAAGTAGTTGAGCAATTTGTTTACTTTTAGTTCATGAGTGAATATCAAGGAAGGATGAATGGAATTGAGCAAAGAAACAAATTGGGTTATTTGGTGGTGTGTGCCTGTCCACAAGCATAAAACATCATCCAAATATCTATACCATTTAAAAATGCTGGATAAAAGTGAAGCATTGTTACTGAATAAAAAATTTCACATTAAGAAGTTGACATTTTTCTCTAAAAATCAATCAAATTGCAATAGATAGAATACATCTTTGAGTTAATATCGCAAGATTATTTATTAGAAGAAGAATAAATACTAACAAAATTTGAACATTTTAAGATTAAGAAATTGAGATTTTTGGCTGAAAACTAAGAAAATTTTCATCAATAACATGAAATTTCAATAAAAATGTTAAGAAGTTGACATTTCTCTCTAAAAATGAATCAAATTGCAATTGATAGAATAAATCTCCGAGTATATTGCAGGATTTTTAGTTAGAAGATGAATAAAAATCAAACATTTTCATATAAAGGAATTGAGATTTTTCGCTAAAAAGGAAGGAAATTCTGATCAATTACATAAAATTTTCTTTCAAGAAGTTGACATTTTTCTCTAATAATGAATCAAATTTCAAATGATACAACACATCTTTGAGTGACAATCGCAGGATTTTTTCTTAAAAGATGAATAAATGTTATTGAAAATTGTCATAATCATTATCATAATAAGAAATTTAGATTTTTGTGTGAAAACGAAGGAATTTCAATCAATAACATAAAATTTCGCAATAAGAAGTTGACATTTTTTCAAATAAATTTATCAAATTTCAATTGATACAATAAATCTTTGAGTGACAACCAGACGATTTTTTCTTCAAAGATTACTAGATATTAACGAAAATTAAACATTTTTGCAATAAGAAATTGAGATATTTGGGTAAAAATGAAGGACATTTTGGCCAATAACATATAATTTCACACCAAGAAGCAGACATTTTTTCTACATAAGAGAAAAAGTTGCTTGAATACTGCAAGCATATGTTTTAAGTACCAACTGTAATTTGCAAAGTCCTACTTCTTTTGAAAATACAGGATGTAGGTACCCAAATTCCTCTACGCAAAATTCGTTTCTATATCAATGTAGCCTTGTGTCGAATCTAGGACGTTTTTGAAAATAACCAAATTTAAATCTTTTTAATTTGTGGAAACAAATGAGATCCAAGTTCTTGCGTTAATTAAATTTAAAAGAATTAATTGATGACAATCAAAATAGTGTAGAATCTATAGAGATTCCTATATATAATGGAATGCTTCTTTGATGAGGTCTACTGTTATTTAAAAGAGAAAGAAGAATTCCACACCTTAGCAATGGATATGGTCTGCTGCTCCATAGCCTCGTGGATGGCAACTCTGTCGTCCTCTCTCATCTTATCAAATTCGTCAATGCAAACAACACCTCCATCTGCGAGAACCATAGCTCCACCTTCCATCACAAAATTTCCCTGAAAAAGATGTCAATTTATGAGAGAAATCTCACAGCTCAAATCATGTAAATAGTGATTCGTACATATGGTATCAGATGGCCCCTCACACTAATGTCAGCACGTTTATGCTTAGTAACCAGACTCAGATGCTCAGCACCTGTAAGTCTGGTCTTCAGGTGATCATCATATACAACTATAAACTACATAAAACTATAGTCGAGCCTTGCTTCATGAATTCAATTCATCCCCGAATTCAGTTGGTCATCTTATGTATTTGTATTCTGAATCTATTTAACCCTCAGTAAGCAATGTAAGGCAGAATAATTGACTCGAGGAGCACAAATAATTGTAACTAGCGTGTTTCTCACTCAAAACATGTTTATCACCCGAGACATCTTTTTTGTTTAGAAAGTGTAAACTGATATCTTCATATTCACAGTCTGAGGTTCAGTAGAATGTTTATTATGAACGACAAACAAATTCAATTTACTTAACTACAATTCAATCTATGTACAATATGAAAAGATAGGAATTCTCATTAGAAAAATCCAACCAAATATGTTTGGATAGTAACAATTAGATTTAATTACACAGGTGAACATTTTCATTCTTGTTTTAGTATTTGTATTTAATCTCAGGGCTAAAACATAATAAGATGCATATCATAAAAGAATTATCAAATTGCAATTTCAGCTTTTCTTAGAAAATAAGTTTTAGAAAAATATTTTAAAATGAATTAAATATAGCTTACTACTCCATACAAAAGGCATAATAATAAAACAATAAATTGAAAATAATAGAAGTAAGAAGATGGAATATATGCTCGGACATTTTTCTGTTTGGATAAATAAATTCCAAGAAACAACAGCAAAAGCATTTAAAACTGCCCTCTTAAGCATTTACTTAGACCTTGGGATTTTTAGAAATGCATTTCATACCGTGTTAGGATCTCGGATTACTGAAGCAGTCAGACCAGCAGCAGATGAGCCTTTTCCTGAAGTATACACCCCTATTGGTGCAACTTGCTCGGCAAATTTCAAAAGCTGAGACTTGGCAGTACCAGGATCACCAAGCAGCAGGATATTGATATCACCTCTCCTAGTTAATCCATCGGGCATGCGTTTTCTTGACCCTGAAAGAACCAAATACCCGGAAAAAAATTAGTTTTCTCATAAATTAACTATTTCTACTGGCCTTGGTGGCAGAGTGGTTAGCTTACTAAGCACCGTCGCTCCAAACCAAAAGCCCCAGGTCGGAATCCCGGCTGATCAGGATTAATAAATTCCCAAACAAATATTTAAAAATAAATTACCAACCTCATCCTCATCATTACCAAACTATCACCATTCATCAGCCAACCCCAGAAGTGATGGGAATAAGACTTAATAAGAAAAAATAAAACAAATAATTCTAACTGAATTGGCAATTCCAATCTCACCTCCGAATAGTAAACAAGCAATGGCCTTCTTCATGTCAGCAGAGCCGAAGATACTGGGCGCTATCGAACGAGCAATTCTTTCATACACATCATTAGATGCAGCGAGGCGTCTGAAAGATTCTTCCTCTTCAGCTGACAAAACAAGACGAGTACTAAATCCAGAGCCTTTGGTGTCTACTTCAATTCCAACAGCTCTGAGATAAGGATTTCTGACACCAGCAGTGCTCTTTTCCCTAGATCTCTGCAGAGTAAAAGCAATAATTTGATTTAAAACATTCTTCCCAATTAAATATTGAAAAAAATTTTTCTTAACCAGAAGAAACTTGCCATTGACTGCGTTACTTTCTTAATGGAGAAAATTCCAAGCACCACCACACGATTACCAGGGACAACCCTTTCACAAAGGTACCTGAAATGATCCCATAATTCAATCATTTTATTCATATATTATAGAAGTATAAAATATTCCAAAAACTTCTACTAGAAAGCAGTTGTGCAGGTTTGTCGTATTTAAAGTTTCCATACAAATTCAAACCAACTTGTAGAAATGAGTGAAATTGAGAGATACAACATTAACAATCTTAACCCTTTTGCGCCTGTTGTCATCTATAGACGACAGAGGTTTTCCTATGCCAAAGAACAAATGTCGTCTATAGACGACGCAGGTAGAAATGGTCAGTGGGTGCAGATTATAACCCTTCAATGCGGGATTTCCGTCCCTTTCTTTGGCGAGCTCGTGGTCGATGGGTCATTTTACAGTGCCGGTCGCTGCATGGGGCTGCTGGTAAGGATATATTTTTGTACTCGTTTTGCCAATAAATTAGTTTTGTGATTGTTGGTAATGTTGCATTGGAAATAATATCCTTGTCTTTCGCTGATATTACACAACTTTTAAATGAAACTCTAGAGTTAATATTAACGTATTTACAATACTTTCCCAAGAAAATTCTGATACGCAAAAATACTCTCTTTACTCCTTTGCCGGCCCAATTCCCGGATGTGAAAGAGGAAGGGAAAATACGTTTTGTTTTTAATACATGGAAACCATGTGGAAATATAGTAAATATGTGAATATTAACACTAGAACTTCGTTTAAAAGTTGTACATCTTTAGCGCAAAACATTGCTTTCATTTTCAATGTTAGATTGAAAAAAATGACAACAAATAATCATTTACCAAAACGTGTGCAAAAACATTTAGTTTCAGACAATTCCTCTGACTCGTAGTCACAACCGGATGTTAGCCTCCCACGGGATTTATGACGATAGGGTCAGAAATCCTGCGGCTGAGGACTCAAAAAAAGGGCAAATTTTATACCTGGGGGCAGCAATGCTCAAAAAGGTCTCCGTACATCAGGAAAGAATTTCTCCTCGAGTCCTTCGGCAGACCTAAGAAAATTTACACTGAGCCCGCCATCGCGAAAGGGTTAAAATTAATTTTTAAATAAAATAAGAACATTCGCTGGCATGTATTATATACGTGCCAGCCATGCCATGTAAAATTAACATTCCTATTTTAATTACCTTTTATGAAATATTGCGCAATTTGAATTTTATCTAAACCCATAGTTTCAATCTTAAAAAGTTAAAGGTCGATAAATAGGAAGTGAAAGAAAAAACTGGAAGTAAAATTACTGATTCAAGTCATAGGTGAGGATTCTGTTTTTGCTAATGGTTGTCATTCAATTTACACTTAGCATTTAGTCTACCAACCTATCACAGTATATTTTAAGATGGCGAGGCATTTCTCCCTGGGGAACTGACTCAGGCAGTTCTTGAAGTTTAATTATCTGGAAATCAACGCAGGTGCACTTGTCAGGAATGATGAAGTATGGATCCAGAGGGCATTTAGGACGGCCAGCTTGTTCACTGCAATAGAGGTTGACAAATGAAAAATGAGGATGGATTCATGAAAATTGAGTGATCTACAAATATCGTATAAATAATAGAGACTATCATAACGTACGTGTTGCATTTCCTGGGAAGAACATATCCTTCAAGGCCAGGCTTCAATGACAGATGAGGGATGACGTTACGGCATGATCTGCATTGTATGGAAATAGATGTTGCTTTAGCTCTAATTCCTGATGCAGATATAACTATTCCTGGTATCTTGACAAGACGGGAAACCACATCTGACTAGCAAAAGGAGGAAAAAAGTGCTATAGAATACATATAACTAAATATTGCAAGGTCAAACGCTTGTTTGATAACGTCAATACAACATTTGTACCTTCATATTGCGAAGACTTGATGGAAGGGCATCTGATGACAGCAATACCTGCACATCTTCCACAGTCTCTTCTCCTTCAGGTCTCGGAGCAGTCACTTCATCGGCAACTTCCTTTGCAGCTGCCTCAAACTATGGTTGAGAAGACGAACAACACACTTTGGATGTAACATTAAGAAAAGGTTTCTACATGATCAGTTAAATACCAATAACATTATAAAGAAAATGACCACAACTAATCACAAAATTGAATGTTATCTTAAAACTACAAAAGTTAAACGTGCATGTACAGAATCATTAGAAAACAATTGCAATAGGTATGTGTGAAATGAATACTACAATAAAGACGATAAGTTTTCTTCCCGAGTATTCACCAATTTAATACTAAATTCTTTGATTATAAGAATGATATCCTAATTTAAATTTCTTGCAAATCAAAACCAAATATCACTCTGTGTCAAACTATACAAACATATATACAAACATACGTACATATAAACTCTACTGTTTTGTAAAATAATTTTGTACATATAAACTATACAATTTGGAGCTGGTTTCATAGGGCAAGGAGACCAGGCTTCCACAAAATTATCAATAGCAATATGTCAGCAAGAAAGTAGCAAAGTCATAAGCAAAACTGTAGCGGTTACTAGCCATTTACCTTGAAAACACAGAGACGTCACTACCGCGGAAAACTCTCATGGACATGAAATGTTATTATTTAAATATATGTTAGAACATCACCAGTTTGCAACCGGTATCAAGGGTATTCCAAAAAATGTAAGCTTATATCGAACGCGTATTCACCCGGTAAAGGAAAGAGAACTGTACACTCAAATACTACCTTTAATCAGACTTTAAGGAGACGACACACGTTTCATAAACTTGTAAGAAATAACAATTCCAGTATATTTCTAGGTTGGAAAGCGATCAATTTCGAAATGGAGATTCGAAAGCATGATCAAGAAGGAAGACGAAAGATGTCGGAAATTGCTCTCGTTGACTGGGGAGGGGGTACCGTAAGATCTAACATTTCTAAATACACTCCGAAAAAAAGAAATAAGAAACATTGCACACTGCAATACAGATAACCAACATTTTTGACCATTCAAATTGTACGTACAATTACATTTAAAGTGTCTCCGGTAAAATTTCGAAATTTTACCGTGTCTCCTTACCAGAGGAATATGTTCCGCAGGCTGTTTGTATAGAGCGTCCGCTAACGATTCGTCGAAGCTAGCCAAATCTTCTACGTTCACCTCTAGCCAATATTTGCGTAGATTGTACTGACGTTTAAGGGCATCCCTAGATAGATTATGAAATTTAATAAGAACATTTCAAAACAAAGAAAGTTTGGAAGTTAACACCAAATCATTACCTGTATTTATAATTGAAATTTTCCTCGTGGAACTGACGAATAAATTCTTTAAATTTCTTTTTAAGGCCTTGGAAAGAAACACCAACCTCACTCTGTTGATCTTCACTAAATAAATTGTCCGAGAAAAACACGCCAGGATCATCAAATCCTTCCATTGCAAAAATTAGTCTCCTTAAACCTTAGAGAAGCTTCGGTGGTTGCTAGCGTTACCCGCCAATTTAAGGGCTAAAGCGCGGGAGAAGGTACATTAGTGCTGCACCCTATTTGGGCTATTTGGCATGTATTTAAATAAAAAACTTGAAGAAAGATATTTTGGGATCAAGTATTGGAGGTACGCTTGAAATGGTTAGAAAAAAGCTTAAGAATGTGAATAAAACCCTTGCAAAACGTGACCCGAGTTCAAATACAGAAAGTAATATTACCAATAATACAAGAGTATTGAAGTGCTCCAGAAAAAACCTGGTACGTAGGAATGAAGTAGGTATATTCAGTAGCCCTGGTAAGCTAAATTCAATGTTTTTTTTATTAAGTTAAAGGCTGTTGGTTTGTTGAAAGAAACATGCAAGGATAAAAGCCGGAGCAATAGCCGGATGAGAAAGTGCAAAGCGAGAGACGGCCAACGGGGAGGTTAGTATTCTTATTAATTTTCTATGTGACTCTAATTATTTTTGTACGGCTTTCTGTATCTTTTCATGTTGGATTATTAAGTAATCTAGCTACCAATCTTTTCTAGGAGTTTTACCTTATTATCAGTCTTACGTAGCTATCCAAGTCAGGAACGCCTTAGTTACTCATAACTGGGAAGCTGCTGCTCTTTTCTTGAGGATTTTGTTGAAAAACCCTATGATCATGTTACACAAGTTCATTTGGAGAGTAAGTATGAGAGCATTGTTTTTCATTTAGATACTATATAGTCCTGAAAACTATTTTCTGTGAAGCTGTTTTAAAGCTCCACATATCTTCTATTATTTGCCTCCCCAGACGAATAAGTTACTTTTTAAAAGACAACTGTTACAATTCTCATCTTGAACAAATAATGTGAGTGTACTACTTACACTTGGTATTACAGAAAGGTTATTAATTAAGTTCTACTATTTATCCATATTCTAGCAATGGTTTTTGGAATACTATGATGATAAGTTTTATGATGAATTTTCTTCTTGTAGCAGTTTAATCACTTTTTAGTCGTCTTTGGGCTGGTTAAATGATTCTAGATATTTACCTTGAAGATTATTGAACAACTGTGATTGTACGCTTTTCTCTCTTTCCCTTTACTTGCAGGCCTTCTTCTTAATAGTTCAGCACATGCCTGAAGATTGCGGCACGAGGATGGAACGTTTACAAGGGTGAGATTACTTTTTAACTTTGGAAAGCATTTTAAGCTGCATTTAAGTAGCATTTACTGATATTTATTACTTCTAATTTTCAGGATGTGCTCTAAAGTGCTGAAAGATTCTGATTTTCTCACGGCCTTATCAATCCCAGGTGATGATAAGATGGAAGATTAGTAAAATAATGCCACATCTGCAGCATTTATTCATACATGTGTGAATTATTCACCAGTAGTGGATGTTTTAATAATTTTCTCAATGAGAAACATGAAATAAGATGATGATGAACTTCATTTTAGTGTGAAAAAAATCAAATTGATATCTTATCAACATATCCTTGCTCTATGTTTTCAAAGTTATTTTATCACAAGAATATTTCAAAATCCTATTATTCAGTGGTATCTTAGTTTACAATGGATATCTTCTCAAGTGTCACCATCACTATTCCAGGTGAAAAGTCTTGTAATTTGTAATTGGAAACATTCCTATTACTTAGGCCCATCACAACAGCCGTTGGACAAATATATAGATGAAATTCATTTATACAGAGAGTGTATTGAGATGTTACAATTAGTAAAAGTATGAAATCTAGATGATCAGGCATTACTTTGTGAAAAGCCATTTAGACGATGAAGAAAAACAAAGTAATTTTCCACACTTATTTTACTGATGACCGGTTTCGCTACCAGAGTAGCATCTTCTGGTACAGAAATTTATATGGGAATATCTTTTAGGGAAGAGAGATAAGAGGTGAGGTATGGGGGAAGGTGTGTTCATTTGTGAGGAAACCCTTTTCCGCAGAAAAATTCACAATATCGAATGTCTCTAGGACGTCCAAACGACATACCTCACCTCTTATCTCCCTTCCCAAAAAGATATTCCCATAACCTCTCCTTCCCTTTCCCCTTCAGGACATTTAAGCAGCTTTACAATAATTTTTGTACTAGAAGATGCTACTCTGGTGGCAAAACCAGTCGTCAGTAAAATAAAAGTGTGGAAAATTACTTTGTTTTTCTTCATTATCTAGTATAAGTATTGTTAAAAGTAGTTTGACTGCTTATCTCATTTTGCACAAGGGCTCCCACTGAGAATCAAACCCTAGACTGCTACCACCGAAGCTGAACAGGCTGCCCATTTGACTATCTGGTAGCCCTATGTAAGAATTATTTATAAAAATTACTACAATGAAAACAAATAGTTCATGAAATCAATCTTTCCAAAAACTACAAGGAAAGATAAAATCATCAGAGATGGTAACTGTTTGGTGATAACATTTCAGAGAATCAATGTTACTCTACAATGTTTGTTCAGTATTAAACAATGATTGTTCGTTCCCTTTTTTGCTACATCTGGGGTTCCTCAGGAATCTTACCTAGGGCCCCTTCTATTTACAATATTTATTAATGATATTTGCTCTTATATAAGTCAAATTGATCACCTACTATATGCAGATTAACTGAAAATTGTCCATACGATCAACGACTTGTCCAGCTGTATTGAACTGCAGAACGCTTTAAGAAGATTAAGTGATTGCTGTTCACTCAACCATATGAATCTTATCATTTCAAAATGCTGTGTAATTATTTTCTCGAGGCTTAAAAGTTCCGTACAATATGAACACTCTCATCATAGCGTGCCTCTATGTAGGGTTGACGGTTTTTAGATTTGGGTGTTTACTTTGATACTAAAATTAATTTTAATTTGCATATTAGACGGATATAATTAAAAGCTCACAAGTGCTTGGTTTCATCTTCTGCTTTACAAAAAATTCCGCTGCATCACTTGTCATCAAATTCTTTTTTGCTGTATTGTAACTGTTTTTGAATGTTGCTCCTCATTTTGGTCACCATATTACCATAATTTCTCTTTACAATTGGAGAGAGTTCAGCACAAATTTATAAGATTGCTTTGGATTAAGTGTGGAGGTGACCCACATATTATAAATTTAAATTTAATCATGCAACAATGTGATCTGCAGACACTGCATTAGACAAATGCTAGCATCATGTTTCTTTACCATCCACTTACTCTATTATATATAGATGCTTCTCCGCATTCATTCATGGATATACCTATATAGTTGGATAGGATACTAATTCGCAGGCTAAACCACAAGCGTCATTGACTTGAAATTTTTATGACATAGTGGCCATAACGTGTAACCACCAGAAAAATTGCGATTTTGATCCTCAGTGTCATGAGTTCGATTCCAGAGGAACTCTATTTCCATTTAAAAGCATTGCTTTGATTTTTGGGAATTTTTGAAAAATACTTTCCGGATAGGCAGAGAATTGGTTTTCGTACAAATCGTTCCACTGTCCATGCTGTCTCTCACATTGTGAAACAAGTATTGGGTGGATTTGAAAGAGGAAGTTCTTCCTCACTCACATTATGTGACTTAACAAAAGCCTTTGACTGTGTGTCTCACAGCATACTTATTCAAAAGTTAAATCACTATGGTATCCATGGAAAAGCTCTTAAAATGTTTGAGTCTTACCTGACTGAGAGGAAGCAGCTGGTAGATCTCAATGGTATTAAATCGAACATAATGTGTGTCAATCAGGGTGTTCCTCAAGGCTCTACTCTTGGGCCATTACTTTTTCTTATCATGAATAATGATCTGAGCAGAAATGTCTCTACTGATTTAACTATGTATGCCGATGATGTGACATTCCTGCAAAGCCATTGTGATCTCTCTACAACCATAAACTCAACCTTTGTTGACCAAGCACAAATGTGGTTTAGTGCAAATGGTCTTCATCTGAACCCTGATAAAACCAAACAATTGGTATGCAGTTTACGTAATTTCAACTGTGATATTGAGTCAGTTAAACTTTTGGGCATTCATATAGATCATAAGCTCCAATGGGATAAGCATATTGAGCATCTCAGTGGCAAGCTTTCCAGTAGTCTTTATGTTTTAAGGAAATTGAAGTTTCTAATACCCCCTGAACACCTAAGAAGTGCTTACTTTGCATTATTCCATAGCCATCTTTGCTATGGCCTTCTTCTGTGGGGCAATGCAGCCAATGTGAAGCATATATTTATTTTGCAGAAAAAAGCAATAAGAATAATATCTAGTATTAATTCTTGGGAATCGTGCAGACCCAGATTTAGAAGTCTTAAAATCATGACTATATTTAGCCAGTATGCTTATTACTGTCTGTTAAATGTCAAGGAGAACATTGGTAATTTTAATTTAAGATCTCATGTGCATAGTTTTGACACCAGAACCAAGAATAATATTGATATACCCCACTACAGGTTAGCTAAATCTGGTAACCATTTCCAGGTTAAAGGCCTTCAACTCTATAATAAACTACCTCCTAATATACGTAATTTGGACATGAAAAGGTTCAGGATCTTTTTTTCCAACTTTTTAATTAGTAATTCTTTGTATTCTATTGATGAATTTTGTAACTGTAATTTTGTAATTTGAATCTGTATATTATTTTGATATTGTGACGATGTCTTCTACCCTATCATGTAAGGTTTTATCAGACAAATAAAAGTATTATTATTATCATTAAAACTCTAGGAGCCAATATATATGGTCATGATCTATCGAAAACATAAATGACTTTCACGGAAAAGATCCTGGGTTCGATGCTAGGATGATGCAAAAATCTGCCCTTTAAAATACATTGAGGTACTTTTTCATTATTTTTTTTGATGCAGTTATCGAAATGATTGGAAGTTCTCGCTCCGCTGGAAGATGTATATTAAGAATCCATTTAAGAAAAAATATTATACAAGACCATGCTGTCGCTGGGTTCGATGCCAGATCGCACTAAAATTTCTTACATAAGGAATATATGTAAAAAGTAGGACGTCATTTGAGGCAGTTACAGCAAATATTCCTGCTTGAATTTTGACACATAGTTAGAGTTAGTTATCTTCTATTGAGTTGCATAGGATGTATTGCCAGAAAGACCCGGGTTCGATGCTGGGCAGTAAATATATCTCCCATATAAAACACATAGGGGTAGTTTTTCATTATTTTTTCCTTGCACTTATCGAAATGATAGGAAGTTCTTAATAGATGGAAGATGTATATTAAGACTTGGTTAAACAAAAAAAATTATATAAAACCATGCTGTTCCTGGGTTTAATGCCAGAGCACATTGCAATTTCTCACATAAGGAGTATATGTGAAAAGTAGGACATTGTTTGAGGCAGTTGCACCAAATATTTCTGCTTGAATTTTCACACATAGTTAGAGATGATGATCTTCTGTTGTGCTGCATAGCAAGTACGACCAGGAATACCTGGGTTCGATGCTCAACGAACAAATTGCGGCAAATTTTAAGAATATTTTCAATCCTTTTTTTTTTAAGGACCCTCTCAATATGATGTCAACTTGAAAGTTGTGTTATCAATATGCTTGCAGTATGCAAGCTACATTTTACTCGTAATTATATATTATTAGAGAAAATCTGCATTTATGTTCCAGCAAAATCAATCCGAAACAGTCCTATTTTCTAAGTTCCTTATGCCAATTACTCCAATTAATAGAACGATGAGAGACTATAACAATACAAACCTTGACAGAAATATTTACGTGTTCCCTTCCTACTTTCAAGTATTACATACAAAATGTTCTGACAGATTAATTTACCTGTGTTGTTTATATATTTTTTGTCAACAGAATCTCTCTTTACGCTCATATATTTGTGTTATCATTTCCTTTACCTTAATACTGTATATTGATTAAACTTTTATTATACTTCTACCCATGTTTAATCTTTTTGAATTTTGGGTGCAAATCCTTGTTGCTATTTTTTGAAATTGTATTTGTTTTTTTTTTTTGTTTCTTCAAATATTTTTCCTCTCTTACATTGATACAGATGAAATCGTATCGATGTACTTATACCATTGTATCGATGAAACTTATACCTTGAAATAATTTTTGGTATTTTGTGTTTATAAATATTTCTTTTTCAATTTTGTAGCCTATGCATAATTGCATTTTCTTTGTACTTTTCCTGTGTAAAAAGTTATTATTGTCTTCACTACGTTTCTGAGATCTTCTGAAGCTGTGACATGGTCTTCTGTCAAACTGGACAAAACTATAAACCAGGTAAACTATTAAATATAAAAAAATCAATCAGTATTCATTCAAAATAAAAGTGTTGTTGGCCTAAGCCTATAAGTTGCCACACAAGATGTTTTCTTAAAGCCAGTGAAAAGTAATCTGAAGTTTGCCAGTGTCTGAAATAATTCTGTACTAATATTTACAATGTGTTAACAGAGTCATTGTTAAGTTTCAGTTACATTCTTATGTTTTGACTAATAGAGGTACAGTATAAGTCCGTTATAACGAGTACGACATATAACGAGAGTTGCGTTATAGTGAGTGATTTTTTGGCAGTTGTCCATCTCATTGCAAAAAGGATAGGGAGTTACGTCCATTATAACGAGCGGTCACTTCTGAATTATCGTTATAACGAGTGATACGTTTCTATGTTTGTCTTGTAGGAGGCATATCTCGGAATCGTCTTTTGACGTGAAAGACGAAGTACGAAAAGCTAACCGGAATCTGAGGCGCCTTATCTCTTCAAACGGCAGAAAAAATATTAAACGCAAATATTATCTTCACCTAATTCATGCATCGAAAATTTGTTTTTCACGAGTCGCCTCACCCTTCCTCGGCAAAGATGCTTCAGGGAGCTTTGATTTGAAACTTCTTACGAGTTTCACTCTCCCCTTTATCCCTCCGCACATCTTATCACTTCGTCTCTTGTTTCTTTTCGGCGGCAACCCCTCTAGTCTGTGCCGTAATTTTTAAATGAGTTCCCATCATATTGTTATCCACTCGCGGGATTTTTTTTCATACGAAGCTTGGCACCAAATCACCTGATCAGGAACGGATCTAGAGAAAAATTTCGGGGGGGGGTCCGATCAAAAAATTTTAAATAACAAACATTTCGGCTTTCACAAAACGTGACGTTAGAATTGTGTTAGACAAATTCGAATATTTTCGCTAGTGATTGCTTATTAAATTGTTAGTTTATTTGCGTTATTTGAGTTTCATTTTCGAAAAATAGGCAGAAGTGATATTTCGGGGGGGGGTCCGGACCCCCAGGACCACCCCCTGGATCCGTCCCTGCACCTGATCCAGGATCGGTGGGAATATAGGGATAAAAGCAGTGCTGATTCGGATTCCCAGGGTAACCTCTTCCCCTCCCGCACAACTCAGTCATTGCTTATGAAGCGTGTGAATGAAAAATATCTCGAGAAAGCAATTTGATATGAATTAAGATTATCTAATGACACGCCATTGGGCTGTATGAATAAAAAGAAGCATTTGCTCAAAAGTAAAAGGTAGAAGTAAAAGCAAAACCTTCTCTTAATATGCTTAATCATTTGCTTTTACTTGCAAGCAAATGCTTCAGATGACGAGTATAAGGTCGACTCGTTTCCATGGAAACGATGAAGGAATCAGCTCTAGCCGCAACACGGAGAGCATTAACTTGTTCAATTGAAACTTAAATCGGTAACTGGCGTACGCCTTTTTTTCCTTTAAAGCAGAATTAAGGATTATAAAAAAATAATCCATGAATTAGTTATCAACTTCAGTACTCATATCTTTCCGCCTCCCTTTTACCACATTTCTGATTGAAAGGTAATCCCAGACTTCAAGGTCACTGTCATTAAAATGTTTGGCAATGTTGTGAAGTACAACACATGCCACTACAATTTTGGGAATATTTGTCAACTTTACCCTGCAAACATACTTCAAAATTGGGAACCGTCGTTTCAGTTGCCTGAAGCAACACTCTATTAATACTCTTTCTTTTTTTAATAGTTTATTAAAGTTTAGTTGTGGAGCACTGATAAGATACGGCGTCATCAGCCACGGTTCTATTCCGTAGCCATCGTCACCAATAATCACCGTATTTTTGGTTTTAGACATAGTCTCTCTAACACTTGAATTTTTCCATATCCGGGCATCATGAACTGATCCAGGCCAACTTACATCGATGCTAGTAAATATTTCTCGAGCGTTGCAAGTTGCCTGAACATTTATCAAAGCCTAACCTATGCGATTTACATATTCATCCTCATGAAATCTAGGTTTTTCAATGCCAACATGTGTACAGTCCACTACCCCAATAGCAGCTAGAAAATGGAACCTTCTCTGCCACAGCTCCTTCGCTTCCATTACCTCTTCGTCTGTTGCTGGGAATGTAAACCAGTGTTCAGCTTGTGCTAACACTCTGCGAGTACTAGACACAACTCGCGATACTCTGCTTTGATCCACTCCTAGCTCCTCGCCAACGCCTTTTTGAAATCCAAGATCCGAAAGATACCTTAAAAATAATTTCATTCTATGCAAGGGAGTCAGTGCTCCACCTCGATGTTCGATTACTTCTCCTAGGAAAGTTTCTGCCAACCACTTTACGTTGTCCTCCTTGAAACCGGACAATTTTTTAAAGTCATTAATAAGTGGACTCGATCGAGTTTTGTATACTTTCGCGCTCCGCACATTCACTATTTCTGCCATGACCATGCTGGACCATGCATAACCTTTTACTCAGCCGCTGAGTCTACGACTGACTAGATGCATCCGATTTGAAGCATTTGCTTTCCTTTGAGAGTAAAAGGTAAACTTTATGCATAACCTTTTACTTCTCGGATGAGCAAAAGGTCGGCCGAAGAAGCATTTGCTTATGAAAAAAAGTAAAAGCTTTTACTTCAATTTTCATACATAATTGTTGAAGCATTTGCTCGAAATTTTGGAAGTAAAAGGTTTTGCTTCCTTTTATGCATACGGCCCATTATTTTTCGACGGTTATTGAGCGATGATTTTCCAAAGTTTATATCAGAGGACGCAGTTTCGTTATGAAGCATGAATCAATAAAATATTACCGTATTTACTCGTAATTAACGCGACATCAAAAGTAATGGACGCACCGAAATTCGAGCGTTGGACATTGAAATATCATTAACTCGCGAATATAATCCGCACCTTAAGATATGCCGTCATGCCATTCGATGTACCTTAAACATCTTATACCGTACAGGCATACGCTATTATGTGCATTTGTCTATACACGTATTTTGTACTGTATAAAAATTCAGGTAGTCGTCTATGCCAAAAGTCCTACGTAAGTGAACTTTAGTGCCAATTCAATACGCGTATACACATAATGAGAACTTTTCAGATTTTTGTTAGCTCTCGTTATAACGGACTTCTACTTAATTTGTATTTCGGAATTTTTTTGTTATGTGTATTTACAAGTTTGAGGTGTATTTCAAGAATATATTGTTATTCTCTAGTGGCAACTTTTTTGTTTTTTTTTTGCTGAAAATATAATGTATTTGGGAATTTCTAGTCATCTGGTTTTTTTCCAAGGCAATGGCGCCAAGAAATTAATGGTTCTTTTTCATTTCACGATCAAATCTTCTGCCAAAAATTGCTTTTCTTCGTTTTTATCGTATTTGTTTTCTTTGGGAATTCTGAAAATAAACTGGTGATTTGATAGGAAGTTTAGGGTTTACATTATCCTAGAAAGTAGTCGGGTATTTATTTATCATGAAAAGATTTTATCAATAACAAAAGTTTTTCTTGTTTACTGTTTAATTCCATATAAAATTATTATTTACAAAGTTCAGTGAATTTTTGGTACACAAACTACTGATGGCAAAAACAAATTATGATAAATGATATCTAATTGCCCAAACAATTTCCTTTAATACCGTCTATATTTTGACCAAATCAGACTTATAAGAGAGGTTTACAATGTTGCTTGAACATTTTCACCCAACATCCTTTGCAAATATTTCCACTTCAGATTGCAAATATTTTCTATTTCAAAATCTTTTCCACTTTGAAAATTGGATCCTAAAAAAGAAAATTAAGTGAAAAATTCCATTACTTCTGCTGAGTATGTTATTAACACTGAACTTAAATTTAAGAAACATTTTAAATTCTGCATGAGTTCTGAGTAAAACATTATCACAAATTTACTTTCCTCAGTTTCGACTCATAAACTCTCTACAATAATAAAACAGAAATTTTGTTATGAGATTCTATTCTCAACAGTATTGCTTTAAAAGTCTAACAACACAATTTGGAATATCAATATTCAATCACACTCACATCTATAGAGTGAGCAGTGGTTTCTTTTCATGAGAGGCGGGCTTTTTTCTCTGGAGGTGGCCTCATCCGTGAAAGGGGTGTGTCAGGTTTCTCTATTTTAACATCAACTCTGACATCAGGTTTTACATCCTCTGAAACTAAGTAATTATGAATTAAGATCAGTAGAATAACCAGGAACAACACAAACTATGTCACACCGTAGAAAATTGATGTAATATTATATTTGCTGTCATACTTAATTATCAGACAATGTAATAATGGTTGACAATAATATTACACGTACTCTGTTAAAAAATCCGTATTTACTAGGGAGGACTACCTAATCATCTAATACTTTCATAACATTAGACTCTGCTTTCTAGGGAAAAGCATTCCGCTTATAAGTGATTTTAATTTGCCTGAATATGTCAAAATGCTTTTTCGTTCCACCTTTTGCATAAAAATACATGAATAATAAGCTGGATAAAGATTAGTTTTACAGAAAATGACATGGACATTTTTTTACAGATGAAATCTCAGGTTATTACAAAGCATCCCACCTTTTAAAGTTTCTCATAATTGAGAGAGATTATCAACAAATTGTATAAGTAAAATTACTTTGATATTTTTCTGAAAAATAACTTAAAAGCTACGTCATTTTTCTTAATATGTAACAAGTCCAAAAAATATGTAAAACACGGAAATACTACTGATAACCTTATACCATCAAAAATATATAAAAGATTATCAAACCTGCATTTGCTTTCGCATCAGATGATGGCATAGATGGCATTTTTATAGGAAATTTTCTAGTAAGTTCAGCCAAAAGCATGTCTACTCTTTGACGCTGGAATAAAGAACTTGGTTCTTCTTTTGCGTTTTCTTTCTTGGTTAACTTGTCTTTTAGATTTTTTTCTTTTAAATCCCATGAATACCCTTTTGATGGGTGATATCTTGAGTATGAAACTGTTTCATCAAATGCGGACTGAATATGGTGTATTGTTGATAGCTGTCAAAATAAGTAAATTAGATAAAATGTAAATAATTAAGTATTAAGGATAGGTGTAAATTGAAGGAGTATAATTTATGAAGAGGTAACTTAGTGATAGTAAATCCGTACTTAAAGTATTTTACTTAAACAGTTTGTAGCAAACTGTTTAAAGGCAAAAAGGCTCGGTATTGGTGAAAAACAATTATTTTACCGAATAATTTTGAATTTGAAACCTTCCAACAGAATTTTCAAGAGATTTCATGACAGAGAGGCATGATACGAAATAAATATAAACAGTGGAAGAAATTGTCTGGTATGAAATGAACTGTCACACATAAATGAGAGTAAACTAATAAGCTATAAAATTTGTGGAGCTCAGCAATACCAGTCTTGAGTTCAATACTGATCCTAAATCTGGTGCTTGATAAACAACGCCTGCTATAATGTAATAATCTGCCAACGGTGTTGCCTGAGTAGGTGAATGCCTATGTTGCTTTCTTATAACGTATAAAATGGGCTCTTGAACGTGAAGAAGGATGTACTCAAGACCAGTCATGTTTCTGAGGAAGAAAAGAGGTAATTAAAATTGACATATAAATGAATCTGCTACATGAGCACCGTATTTGTTACTCACGTTAGCTGTTCCGGTCCAAGCCTTTGCATTTTAATGACTTCGTTATTACATGTTCTATCAAAAAATGGATTGCTTCTCTCAGAGAAGTAATCCATTATATTTGCTGGATTTAAAATTGGAATCCATGCGCTGTCATGCCAGGACAAGGCCAAAGGATTATCAGCTGAGAAGGATAGGACAAAATATTAATGAAAAGTAACGTTTGCCACTCAACTAGTGAACGAGATTTTCGACTTACCTTTGGAATCGGTCATTCTGAGGATATTAAATCAATTTCAAATACCGAGCTTTCATACAAACGGTATGAAAAAAGATCTTCTAAGTATCACCCTACCTACAAATAAATATGCAATACTAATGACGTGCGCTTGACAGCCAGCAATACTATCGAAAGCGATACAGTCGAAACATGTTGGTCGAAGTATGTTCAAGTCCTTCGACTTCGCTTTTACCTCTCGATCATTAAATTGTTGATTGTTCAACTGGATGAACTGGATTTTGAGTTTGTCAACACCTTGTATTGCATTCAAAATTTATGTAATCACTGCGTAAGTTATTTAGTGAAATAGGAAAAGTACAACCGAACTTCTCGAATGTTTCGTCATTTCGTGTTTGCTGCTTGGTGTTCGTGATTAGTTGACGTTGGCTGACGTGAAGATGCTTTTAGAAGATAGCAATGGATATAGATGCAAAGCTTGCTGCGTATAGATCACGAAAAAAAAGAGAGCAACAAATTGAGAAAACGAAGAAAGTACTATATGACGTTGCCACTCTACAATTTATCCATAAAGCGGGCCCCCACAGTGAACCAAACATGACGACGGTATTGTATTAATTATCTTACCATGTCTTTTGAACCTTGACTTACGGAAGTTTACAATGTAACTGGTATTTTAACGCGGTTTCACCTGTAGGATGAAACAGCTGCATCTATTGATTCAACAGAGTCGGAGAGAGAAATCGAAACTCTACCTAAGGATCCTATACAAAAAAAGACTTTTCAGCGGCTTATGCGAGTGAATTATTTTTTATACTTTCTGTTATGGATTTCGCTATTTATATTAGCCGTCGAATTCGAATTTGGAATCGTCTTTGTGATCCTATCCATGTTATTTTTCATCTGGTTTAACACAAGAACTGGGCCAAAAAAGAGTGGGGAAGTAAGTGCCTATTCGGTGTTTAACCCCAACTGCGAAGCAATAAATGGGACAATAAATGCGGAGCAGTTTGAGCGAGAACTGCGGTATGGTGCTGTATCTGTTCACTGACGAATAAAAAATAAAACCCAGGTAAAAAATGTACTAAAACATCAACGATTATTTATTGGTTACAATAAAAGGATAACAATCTTTCAAAAACTTCCTCGTTATATCCTACTAATTCTGGTTTTCCTTTAAGGTATGAACAATCTTCGAACATATTTACTAACGGTGTCATCCATACTATGTTTTTTATGCCTTTATTACTATGTATATCTAACGTGTTCAACTGGTAAACAGAAAAATGAAATCTTTTTCCATCTGTATGGACACACTGAAGAGTGACTGGCTCATCCATCTTGCTTGCATCATTCTGAAAAGATAATTATTATGTATTTACATTTTGTTAAGGGGAAAATATATTCAATTTATTTTTACTACGATTGATTTTTTATTTTTAATACTTTCGATTTGTATAATAAAAAACTTACCCCATATACAACTCTCGCTTGGGAAGCTGCTAAAGTAAAAGCATGAACTAATGATCGTCCCAGGAACTGATTTTCTGTCACTGGTAGATCATACTGATTTTTCACCTCTGTTTCATTATAATAAATTACTGCTGTGTGCAAATTCAACCCTAAAGGATTTGAAGATAAAGCTGCAAAAACAAGCATATATTATTGGAAATGGTACAAATTCTTAGCATTGATTTTAAGGTACACACAAATACATATAATTTGATTGAGCGAAGAATGCAATAGCATTATGCCATGGAAGGTGTTATCAAATCAAAAAGATGACATCATACAATTATGGATCATTTCACGTTTTTTCCATTTCATCATTATAGATTTTACAAAGTCAACAAAACTTTCCTGATAAGACAAGAGGCATGTCAAAGGTCTGATAAACCTAATTATAAAAAGCAAATTTCGATTTTAGTAGAGAGCTGCTCAGTTTTCTAAGTTCATCCTCAATTCGTTCAACTTATGAGTCTATTTGAATAATGCTTTTATACTAAGGACAAAAATTTGCAATAATAATTGACATGCGTTGGTATCACTAAGTTAAAGATCCAAATTAAACTAAAATATCACAATATGGACTTATCTACTGATTTAAGAGTACTTTTTGAAAATTAGCCAATGCGCGCACATATGGAGGGTAAGAAAAATTCCAATAATCTTGTACTTCTATATTTGTTTATATGTGTACCTTAGCAATTGATGAATTATTTGTAGAAAACATTTATGTATGAAAAATATATGGGAAAAGTTCAACAAAATGAGGTTATTTTTTAACATTTACAACACTGACCTTTCTTTACTTCATTTCCCTATCATTAGAGGTTAATTTAAAAAATGTTTTTTGATTCTCAAGAGTTATACCTTATGCTCCAATGTTCCTTTGCCATGCTAAGGCAAAAATTATGGAAGGCATTTTTAAGAAGAAGAAAGACTTTCCATACTTTTTATTTACTACCAGAGTACTTGATACTTTCTATGCCTGATGATGCAAATTTGGTTGTAGAACCAGTCTCAAATAAACTGTGGAAAACTACTAAGTCTGCCTTTCGTTTTTGTGTGTATTAGAAATTAATAAAGGCAAGAAGGAATCCTATATTAGTTTTGCTGATGACATTTAACCCCTGCGATAGCATGTAGGATTACCGTGTATCAACAGATATATCATGGAGCTTATTTCTGAATTTCATGCTTCTTCTAACATAAATTGATTATTTCTAAAGTTCAACAGTTAATGAAGAAATCTCCTGTTTGAAACTTTCCCTTTATCAATGAAAGTAGTTCCAATCAAGAAAGTCTTAATGATAACCTCCACAACATTCATATTGAACATCATAAGCCTTTCACTGCCAACAAACATTTCCCATTGCTATAAAAATACGAGCTAATAAGTATGAATTGTAAAAATCGCAGAAATTTTAACAAATTTTTTATTCAAAGTGAAGCTGAAATAAAGGTAAAACTATATAAAATTTACAATATAAAAGATATTAACTCACGAAAGATTTCCTGCAGCTGATATATGTTCTCATCCAACAACGATACAGTGGATTTTGCGGGATGAATCGAAGGCAAAGCTATTTCTTTCGTTTTAAAAACGATAGTTCCATCTGCGTAAGTAGGTAACATGCTTTTAGATAAAGCAATGAAATCAGCTCGGCATTCTAGCTGTACCAAATCTCCATCCTTTTCAAATGAAGTAGACGCTTTCGAGTTCTCCACAAAGTGCGGCAAATTGACTCCTTTGACAGTAGTAGAGATCATTTGGCATAAATTAAATAGCTTTATGGCCATCAGACGACTGAAAAATAAGTTGCGAATCTATGAATTAGTGGATTTAAAGTCACCCACTACTCTAAGCGATATCAATGTTCCTAATATGAAATAAAATTTCGCATATTCATGGCTTACTTTCTTCTTCTATCTGAGATACCATATACTCGGGGAAAAACCCAAGCCGGCCTTGCAGGATCGTGCAGCTTTGGAAGTTTTACTTGAGTGGCATCAAATAAGTGAGAGGCCATTATGTTTCTGGGGATTAAAGACATGTGATAATTCCAAATCATTCGCTTCCTGTTGATATTCCAAAAATACCTACCGTTTGACCAAGTCGTGTTGATTAGCTATAGAAAATTTTCCCAGCAGTCCTTCCAACTCTTTAGGAAAGCCGCTTTCGATTTCCACAGTTTTTGTAAGGATCTTGGCTTGGTCCAGCCCTTCGACTAAAGCTGAATGATTTTTATAGAAATAACAAGGTTTATCATGCCACAAGGGATGAGCACGCTCATCTTCGAGTATTTCTTCTTCTGTGACCTCAACTATTTTACTTTGAATGGAAATAGATGTTTTAGTTTTGTGTAAATTTACTGTTTTCTAAAAATGTCATGGTATGAAAAAAAATTCCTGAATTAATTAAATATTTACCTCTCTAGTTCAGGAATATCGTTGAGAATCTCTTCATATTCATATACAGGTATTCCATTTTCTTTTAAGACTTTATCAGCTCCAGTATTTACCAAAACTCGTTTACGCTGAACTTTCCAATGATTTTTAAACATACGACCAATATGCTGAGAGAATAAAATATTTGTAAGCTTCATAATGTGATCCTTAGATATTTACTGATATCGCTTATTCACCAAACTTTCGTGATACAGTGCTATTTAAATAAATAATCCATCAAGCCGCACTTCGCAACTTCTTAAGGAAATATTTTCGCTATTTCCGACTTTCAACTATTTCAATAGCGCTCAACCATATTGCTTTATTTTTGAGGCGGGGATTTGAGAACATCCAATTCAGGATTTGGGTATTGTTGTTGAATTAATCAAATTATAATTTACATAGTCACTTTATCAAGATAGCATGGAAAAAATATCGATATGAATCCCCAAGAAATCAAGCGGATATTAAAAAAATAATTTGCTATTTTCTTAATCTATTGCAACATCAATAATATAATATCACCTTGGGCATACATCTTTTCATAATTGCAAGGAAACCAATGCGCCCCCAAAATGTATACTGCAAATAATACTCTCAGAAAATTAGTGATGAGGAAGTTTTTTGAATTGATAAAGAAAAATGATTAGTCATATTTAAAATTTTATTCTAACCATATTTGCTTTTTACTAAATGGTTAATATTTCGCACTAAAAGCGCCTCTATGGAAATGTAAACCTTCGAATTGGAAGCTTTCTTTAGATTAGCAAGGATGTATATCCTCAAAAAATTTCTTCTTATTAAAAGGATATCTTGATACCAGAATTTTGGATTAATCATGAAGAAATTTTCCGAGTACGCCTAGCATTTTCACTTTTATCAGAACACATTAAGTAGCAGATGTTTCCAGATCTATCGTTGCAGAATCAGATATTTTTTATTCAAAGTGCTCACTCATGATAATTTTCAATGAAGGTTATTACTTGTTCTTATTCTCAAAGAAAACCGTCATGTTGATAAAAATCTTGCTCAATAAAATTTGACAGATGAGTTTATCATATATAATTATTAAATAGATAATGAGTGGTTATCCGAGAGAAAAGTGGAGATAAAATTAAATGTCCCCCTATAGTTGAGTAATATTTAAGCCACAAAAACAACGCGTTCATGCAAACGCTTTATATATTTTTGCCACCCTTCTTTTTCTGTTAGGTTTTTATCTGCAATGGACCTTTGATGATGATAATCAAATCGAAGGATACTGTCAATTTTGCTAAGCTCTGCGCAATTTTATATCGATTCACTTGCACGATAACGACACACTCGACTTTTATAAATTTTTAGTTGGCAATATTTTCCTCAAGGATAGCGTGCTTATAAAACTCGTCGTAATTTCATCATAGGTATAATTTTTCTAAAGCGAAATTTGACCAAAATCTGCATTTTCATTTGTTCAACTATCCCTGCAGTCGTACCGTACAGAAGTTCTTGACACATCTACCAGTTGATATGACGTCAAGTTAACTGATATAACAACACTGCGGCAGAGCTTTAAATATGGCCTAGTTTTCGTTCGGGAATTAGATGATTTTTTTACGGTCTTCCATGCTATACTGATATGGAGGAATTAATGTAAGAATTATTCTGTAGTACCTTGCAGTTAGAAGAACTTATTTCGTCAACGCAGTGCACTATTACTTATTTTATTACTCTTCAGCATCACTTCTTATGAGAGCCTATCAAGTATTAAGCGCATTAAAAGCCACCTTCATAGCTCCGAACAACGAAAACATTTATTTTAATGTAAATAGAAGGACATGATTCGCAAAATCTGCAACTACAACTTATAAATCTCATTAATTCGATTTATTTTTTACCTGTTTCACGGTGGCTACAAGCTCAAGCATATTTCAGTGATTCACTAGGCTTATTTATTATTCATTAATTTCGATTTCATTATAATTCCCTAGATGCTGTTGATGGTTCGATAATATAGGCCAATCTCCTAACTCGGACCATTGACACATCGCAATCTTCACTGTCGCCATAAGTGAAAATCAGCACAGTCCAACATGGCTGCAGACTCAGGAATGGAGACGTGTCCTTCTCCAGAAATTCCCGATTCACGGAAAAGACCTCTTGATGGTGATGTAGAAAATGGAACGACTAAGAGGTCACATTATGGAGGGGGTTAGTACCAAATTTCTGTTGACCATTGAAGGTTCTTTTTAGTCTGTCTACGGCAACATAAGTTAGGATACGATCTACAATGACAAATTCTATTATTCACGGTAAATATTTTTTATAGAGCTTCGTCATTCATAGGAAACAGTTGTTCTATCCATAGATCAACTTAATTTATTTATTGGTTAACTTTTCACATCTAACTTGCGGAGATACAGTGTGGAAACCTGATTACGAAATTCCATTTGTCATGAAACGACAATTTTTTTCTGTAATATATTTTAGAATAAGAAATGGATCTTATTCTAATTATTTTTTTTTATATGCAGAAAAGATGTACAAATTTATCGTACATCCGTTTTTCTATGTCACTATTTCGTAAACTTAATAATTGAGCTGTACTATTTCTGAACTTCACGTCAATTGAAAGACATTTCTGGTTGTTTTCAGGTGGAGATGGTTCATTCCATTTTAAGTTACTAGTACCAAGCGTTGCAGCCGGAGCGATAATTGGGAAGGGAGGAGAAACAATAGCTCAACTTCAAAAAGATTCTGGTGCTCGTGTAAAAATGTCTAAGGCTAATGATTTTTATCCAGGTACTGACCATATTTTTACCAGATCAATCATTCTTACTTTGTTGGAATATATAACAAAATTTAATTCTCATTAATTAACTTTGGTTTTCTCTGTTTACAGGAACTACGGAACGCGTTTGCCTAATTACTGGTAGCTTAGATGCCATTATGGCAGTTTTAGTTTTCATAATGGAAAAGATAAAAGAAAAGCCTGATCCAAATGCAAAACCTGCAATAGATTTTGACAGTAAAACTGCCGCAGAAAGAGAAAAACAGGTAAACTATTCCAAGTGGTATTCCATGTTTGATATTGAGTATTAAGTTTTAGTATGTCTAGGGATAAATGTTGACCGTTAATTTTGTCTTTATATTTGTGGCTCAGGTTAAAATATTAGTGCCTAATAGCACAGCTGGTATGGTTATTGGGAAAGGAGGAAATTATATTAAACAAATTAAAGAAGAAAGTGGATCTTATGTCCAAATCTCTCAAAAGGCCAAGGATCAGACTCTTCAAGAAAGATGTATAACTGTTATTGGTGAGTATTTTTCCAATTTCCTCTTGCACTTATTGACCTAAATCGTTGAAGATCAAAGATGATGTTGATGCCACATTTAATAGGTGCTTCAGGAGCGGTTGTTCTTTCATTCGTGCTTTCACAAGAGGAAATGTTGCTAAGAAACTATATTTATTCATTGGAGCAAGTTGAGCTATTTTATTTGCTGTCATTTCAGTCCTTTTTTGTTCATACGAACTTGACCTAGATACTACATCTGCCCCTATTAACTTGTTAAAGGTTGTTAAAAGTGAATTAAGTTTTCCTTAAGCACTTTCTGTTTACCTTTAATCTTAAGAAGAAGGTAGTGGATGTGTTTTTTGTTTTGTTTCATATTTCCTTCTCTTAAATGTGCCTAAACCTAAGGTTCCCCTGATTATTTTAATCTTGCTCATCCTATGTTTCATAATCATTTCTTTGCAAATTGGGTAGTAGTGATGGGAATATTGGCTTCATTTTTCCTCTCAGCTTTATTTTTTATGTTTGATAGTTCATTCATTATTCCTATTAGATCAGATTAAAGCTAATCATTCTATCAATCAATTAATTATTTATTATAATTAATTAAAGCTAATAATTCTATCAATTAATTGATACTCTCTACCATTTTAATGCACCTATTCTGTAATTTTGTGAAGCATATCTTAGATACTTGTTATAATATATCGTGATATATTCTAATTGTCATTTTTATCTATGTGTATAATATTTTTAAGATAATTTGTTTTTAAAAATTGTTATTTCATGATTTCATGTACACTGTGCACAAGTACTAAATGTATTTGAGTCTACAATTCTAATGAGGAAGTTCTTTTTGATTAGTTCAATTATATTAGCCTCTCAGGAAAATCTTGAATAATTTTTAAAAGTACGAGTAAATTTTTCAATGATATAATATTATCTTTACTTAGACATTATCTGCTATTTCTATTCAATATTAATTTAATCCATTTTAATTACAAGGGTATCTCTTTGTGTTTTTCTGTTGTATTTTGTAAAAACTAATTAATCAGGCTGCTTCATTCTGGAATAATACCTTAATTGTTCAAATAATTGCTTAATTAATCTCCCAAGTAACAATTTTGCTCTTGTGACTGATGTTTATTAATTTTAAATGGAGAGTTTCATGCCCTGATATATGCCATTATGAAAGAGAAATACATTCTGTTCTTCAACAGATCACAAATATATTTTCAATCCTCAAATTCTCTCAGTCTTTCATTCATATCCTTTTTGTTTCTTTTACATTTAGCGAAGATGTACTTAATTGTCTATCATTCTTAAGAATCATGTGTCATAATTCAGCCTGTTTGATTCTAATTGATCTTCATAAACCTCAGGTGATATGGAATCTAACAAATCTGCCTGCATGATGATTCTGCAAAAAGTAGCCGAAGATCCACAAAGTGGAAGCTGTTTGACTGTAAGCTATGCCGATGTAACTGGGCCAGTGGCAAATTTCAACCCCACTGGATCTCCTTATGCAAATTCTGCCAACCCTACTGCTCCTGGTGGTCCCAATTCTAATCCTATGCAGACCAGTGCTGCATTTAGTTCTACCGGAAGTTTGAACACAGCCATAGCAGCAGGTGAGAAACTATTTAATATTTATGGGAGATCTTTGCAGAAAATATAACAATTAAGCTTTGGTTGGACTTGCCCAAAATAGGCACAATTTTGCAAGTGATAGTTTTCTTCACCATTCTTTATGATTAATAACACGGAGTTGGTGAATCTGATGCTTTTTTTATCTTTAACTTTAGGTGAATTCATTCTCAGAAAATTATGTAATTATAGTATAAAGGTAGTGGTTTTCTATGATTGGATTTATAAATTTAATTATGTTTAGGTGTGACTAGTCACTGATGAAATACCTCTCAAATTACCTCGGCATGATATTTTAACACTTTTTAATCTAATTTCAAAATTAATAATAAACTCTATTGCATGTAGAATTTGATTGTTTTTGGTGGTACATTACAGCTAATGGTTCTTTGTATTTAAGAAAACCTTTTGAGCAGGTGCTTGAAGATACGTTGAAGCATTGCAATGAATATTTCAAGGTTTATTGCTAAATTTTCAGTGGTGATTTATTGTATCAGTCTTTCTATAGTTATAATGATAGAGGACTTTCTTAGATCTAGTTCAGTAGCATTTAAATAACCCTTAATAATTTTAAAATGAACAATTTAATGTGAATAAAGTATCCTGCTTCTACTGAAAATATATTTTATGGTAATCGAAACTATGTCACTGGTTATGTAGGTCTCTCATTGCCTCATTCAACGTAATTGTACATCATAGAGATGTCAATCAAATTCTCTTTACTTTGGCTTGGAAACTGGTGTATATGTTTCACTAAGCCAATGTTATTTTTTTGTGTTGTTAACAAAACTTGGTTATAGCAATTTAATATTTGATACTGTAAATGTTTTACTGTTATATAAGAATGTTCAATGGAGCTAGCAGATCCACAATCTAAGTAATATATTTTTATTGTTAAAATTCTTAAGTTACTGTCAATAAAATATTTTACTATTATTTAGTTAATTGGGCAACTCTATAAATAAGAACCTAAGTTTGTTTTCAGTCCCTTATTTGTGTGTAAAGTAGGGTTTAATTTACTTGCCTACTTCCATCTCTTGATAAATATCGAAGTTTTTTCCCAGAACTTCGATAGTCAATAATTGTGAACATATCTTACTTAATATGAGGCATTTCTGTTTAAGTTATTTAATTTTTAAGTTATCTGTAATCTTACTTTTTTGTAGTATTTAGGAAATTCATTCATTGTTAAGATAATTTCTGCCAAACATTTTGTAATAATTTTTACCAAATGGTTGTGTTTTTAACTTGTGCGGAAAATTCTTCCAAGTAATTTTATTTTATTTAAGTTTGTATTTGCAGGTACTATTAGCAGGCATTCCATTAGTATCTCAACTTCTACTTTTAGAAATGGTATTCTTTCTATGTTTGTGGTCATGCCAATCAGAGATCCATAAATTTAGTCAAACCTCTTCTCCATTTTCTTTGTAGTGTTGTTATACTTTGCATATAACTTCTCTATTTTTTATTAACTCATAAGGTTTGTCATGGAGTGAATTAGTTATTCTTGTTGGTGATTTGCTGATGGAACTATTTCTTCCTCAACTAGAATTTCCTCTTAGATTTCTTATAATTGACAGCTGTCCTATTTGTAATGCTATTCATTGAATAATTTAGATTCTTCCGCTTCTCGTGAAATAATTTAATTTTCATGTTATCGTGGAAAATGTATTGGTAGTATTTACATCTTAGGAAAGCCATTTCCTTTTATTACAATATTAAGTTATCTATCTTAATTCAATCTTTGAAGAGAACTTATGGTCTTATTCTTGTCAGAATCTTTCAAACCAATTACAGATTTTCAATATATATTTGTACGCTATTCTCATACTAATTTTCAATGTTTACAGTTTCATCTCTCAGTTTTTTCAATAAGAAAAATAGCTGTGTGTCATGTTATCATGGGAGATGTTCTCTTCCAATGGATTGATCTAATTTGATCACCCTTTTTGTGAGAGGTTAGTGTATTGCTATGAGTAAACAAACTCACTTAATTTCTCCTCTTCTTTTAAATCTCCTTCATTGTCTCTTATTAAGCATAAATTATAAATGCCAAAGTTGCATTTTGAGGCGTTAAATGTCTGACTATCTTTACTTCTCTGTGTTATGACATCTTTTCATTTAGATCTGTTTACTCTGGGAAATTAGTGATGGAAGTGTTTTCAGTAAACTCCAGTATTAACTGTCCAAAATAATATTTATTTTCATGATGAATATATATATATATATATATATATATATATATATATATATATATATATATTTATTTATGCGAAATGCTTAACTGATGCCCAAACATTTCAGCGACTTTAATTTTTTGTTGAATTTCATCTAGTTTCTGTTGAAAGAATCTCTCAGAAATTCCACTGTAAGTTTATCTAACCAAACAGAAAATGAGCAATGAATTATTTCTTTAAATTTTATTTGATTTTTTTCTACTTTTCAGTTGGCCAATTTTTTGTGATAAATATCTCCTAACTTTTAATTATTGTTTCTATTGGTTGCTGTACTAGATATCAGTTACCTTCTGGGTTCCTGAAATGTCATCAGAGTGCTGTAATGACATGAAAATCTTTATTTATTTCTATATATAGCATGAGTGTAAGGCTAATGTAGTGTAAACATTGCCTGATATAATTATCAGCATAAATATATCTGCAGAAGAGATAATACTTTATTTCTGTATGTACCACATTCAGGACATCTCCATATTTTAAAAAGCAATTCATAAGTATATTTATCTTGTGTGGTGGAGGTTGAGATAATGCAAGAGGAATAGGATAGCTATTTTGATGAAATCTGTCAGAATCTTTTTTGTCTTCCATTGTTCATTTTAATCCTTGAATTTTAATTTTTTTCTATTTGGGTCATACAATCCCTGCCTCGTCTCACATATTTGGAAAACCAGAAATGAGAAGTAACATTCAACTCATTTTTGCCTTTCTACTGAACTCAAAGAACTGAATTACATGAAAAGGAGTTGTTTAGCTAAAAATTATTATATATTCTTAATGTAACGTGTGTTAGTACTACATATAGCAATATAGCATATTAATTGGAGTATAATGTGCATCATCATATAACAGGCACCATAATTTTATGAAGGAAATTTTAATTGAAATACTTAGGCAGGTCGCCCACTGATGAAACTATTTTCATGAAATGCGTTTCATGAAATGCGTTTCATGAAATGCGTTTCGTGAAACCAATTTCTTATGTATGAGCCCACTGATGAAACCAATTACTTCAGTTTCAATAATGCAATCAAGCGATGAAGAAAGTACTGGATCCATCCTCTAATCCATGACAGGCAACATAGAGCAGTTATGTTGTAGCCAAAGAACTATCTGAAGATCCTGAAAAATTTCAGATATTCTATAGAATGTCTTTTATATCAGAAAATTCAATTAAAATGTTAATTGAAGTGGTGGAAAAGTGGAAAAGTTGAGTTTCGCTTCTGCCAGTCTGCGCGGGCTCGAACACACGTTGTGATAGACGTACGTTTCATGAAATGAGCTACATGAAACCATTCCGATGTGTTTCTAGAAATTCCGGTTGCGCAACCAAACTGTTTAGAAACGCAGTGGGCAGTATTTGAATTAAATGGTTTCTTGAAACCAATGTTTCACGTTTCACGAAATTAGTTTCATGAAATCCATTTCTTCAGTGGGCGATATGCCTAACGTGTAAAATAAAAGTCTTGGGTGGATCAGGAAGCACACTCTGGAGAACAGCTGCGAAATATTATTTTTATTACAATTTGCTAAGCAAAAGTTTATTAGGTAAATAAAAAAAAATTCAAGTTAATTATTATAACATAGGTTGATTTCAGATGCTAAAACATTTGTGCCATGTACAAGTCAAGTCGGATAAGTGTCAATTCGTAATTAGTAGGTAGTTGGACATTTGCTTCTATATACCTCATGTTTCCACAATTGACAGAAATTATTAGGTATTTGATGATTAAATTTTGTAATGTAAATAATCAGGAAAATGCTATATTTTGCATTAGCACGAATAAGATCACCTGATTTTGAAAAGTATCACGAAAAGTTCTTTTCAGGATATGAGACATTTTCCAAAAAAGCAATTTCAAACTGAGTTAAAGTGATTATAACCTACTTTATATAAACAATTTTAAATCAAAAACGTGATAAAAAATTTTCCTTTAATTTTTGTTTGCTGGGATTTCCTGTTGTCTTCATGAGTTATTGTTTTAGTGGAGTGAAAAATGTTGAATTCTGTCTATGATTTCCTGAGAGGACGTCTTTGCTCTGCCATTTTTGAGATGAGGAAAGGGAGGCTACTTATATACGTTAACTTGCAAAACATTTTAAGATTATAAAACTCATTATTGTTACTTATATTTGTTATGGCGTAGACATGAGTAGTGTTGTGTACATGTTAAATACTCCAATTTTGTTGCAAGTGTCGCTATGATATCTAGAAAATTGAGCATACCTAATTTTATTTATGCTAATTCAGATAATTTCAATAAGTAATGTGATTGTCTAATTCTGGAAACTCATGGCTAAGTTACTAAGATTTATTGATTTAAGTAATATTTAATCTTTAAGTACTGCTTAATATTTATTTTATTATCCTTTCAAGTGAACCAAATTTTCATAAAAGAAACTTTCTTTTATTATCCTTGCATTTTAATGATACATTTTATTGTTTCCTGATGTATCTTCATGTTTCTATGCCTAAATATAAGTTTTCACTATACCTGTGTCAGTTTGTTTTCTTTTATTTCATGTTACTTGCAACTCTTTTAATATATTCTGCTTAAATTCAATTACGATTTTGATCTTATCTAATATTTTACACAATTATACCTGCTACCTCTTATTATTTCCATGGTAAAACCTACCAGTTGATTATTTTTAGTATTATGTGCTGATTTTTCGGAGATGGACTTTTTTATGAAGGTAAAGTGTAGTCCTCAGATGTGCTTTTCATTATAAAGGGGTCCTAAAACTATACTAACCATGCAGTAAGTTACATTCAAAGGTTAAAAAGTTCTAGATAGTGTATACATTAGTAGTCAAATTAAAAATAATTTTAAATTATCCTTTATTTTCTTCTTTTAAAGATTTTCTTGTAGGAATATTTGAATATTTGTGTTTATATTTTTATTTTATGCTCAAGCGCACAGAGTATGGACCTCAGGTTTCTGTAGACCCCGAGAAATATGTTTTCAAAAATAAAATCTTTAAAAAGTTTTTACTGAAACTGATAGCTAACATTTTCCTTGGGATTTTTATTTGTAGTTAAAAATCAACAACAAAAGTAAACATAAATTAAATTGATGGGGTTTATGGGAATGTATACTTTCCTCAGGGGCTATATTCAGGTACCTCTTCCGGATGCCAAGTAACTATTATTGCTCTTATAATAGGGTTATTGCATTTTCAGTTAAGATGAATTAAACAAAATCGAGGGAACTGAATTTTATTTTCAAATATTTAATTTTTTCTATTACTCAAATGCTATCCTAGTGAAAGGAAAATTATTTTTTATTTTGGTGCTATTTTAATTACATATTCCAATTTTTGACTCTATTCCAATCTCACTACTTAGTTTTAGAAATCCATATCTGTATTCATTTCTGACTGTGGTAGTAAATACTGTTATTGGAGGGAATTATTTGGGTCCATACTCTGGTTGTTAATGTAATTATAGTAAAATTAAGTTGATTTGATTGCATTCATGTGATGTTACAGTTTTAGAGTTACAAGTTGCTCAACACAACTATTGTAGGCTTTTGTTGATGAGAAAACAATGAGGCTAATGCCATCACCGGCTTTCTTCTTCTCCACTGGTTAGGAGAGGCTGGACGATTGGGCATATTCACCAGGCAACCAACTCAAAGTCTACTCACATCTCTGGCCAAAGGTGTGTCAGCATCCATCGCCATGTTGGAAATAATTCAATTATTGCTTTTAGATGCTAAAAAAATAATACGCCGCTTTAGAACATTTAACCTTCTAAAAAGTAAAATTCCCATAGAAATGATGGATTAGTGTTAAAATCTCCTAACTTCGTTTTCCCAAGTGTCAGGTTGGCCGCTCTCTATAATTGTTCCTGCTACAGGTGGCATGTGAAAGTGGCGCTTAGCTGTGGGGTAAGGTGAAATAATTGTGGTGGGCTCATGTGCGTTGAGATCGTTTGTCTGCTAAAGGAAGTCTTCAACACATCCCAGTGAAGTTATGTATTAATCATTTTATGTTGTTGAAAAATGTCAAAAGGCATGCCACTATAACGACAGTCTGGATGTATTTCGTGTCAAATTTAATCATCCATTGACATTTTTATCCATACAAATTAATCAAATGATTTTTTTGAAGATATCTGAGTGCAGTTGGAGCTTAAAAATGTTTTGAGTTTTTAATCGTTTTGAAAATTAGGTGTTTAAGCTTAAATGAGAATACTTTAAAGTTGAGAAAATGAATCTTTGAAAACATTTGATTTTATATCAAAGAGTGGAATTTTTGCACTAGGTTGTTTTTTATATGAATTCCAGTGGTAGCCAATACATATTGATATTATTGATTCTTTATATAACCTGTAACATAATTTATCATGTATAGTTTCGGTAAATTGAATCAAACGGAAATATGTCCCAAGCTTCAGTATTACATTTATTATCTCAGCTGGTTTTATCTTAATACAAGATTGCCTGTACAATGCTGAGAATTAAATTTAAGAATAATAAGATGTATCACATAGATAGGGAAAAACTCATATCATTGTTTTGTATATGGTTCTGATATTCATTGCCAATCATCACAGCACAACTTGAACAGAAAAAAATCATTAATACTTCTTCTCTGAAAAATGAGGTTTGTCATATATGTTTTGTGTTAACTTTTTCATACTTTTTTGATTACCTGTTTATGGAGAGCTATTCTGAAAAATTACTATATCTCTAGATAAAATAAATCAGTGTTTGTGTGGAATTGTTTCATGCTGTTTGTTGAATACTGTTACTAAGTTTTTTTTACTGAACTTGTGTGTCATCATGTTGAAATTTATCTGTGTATAACCATAACTTTCCTTTGACTTACATGCTATAGATGAGTTATCATATTTGTTCATTTACAGATATTTAACATTTATGTTGGTGTATATGTACCCTCCTAAACAATCAGAGTGAAAGCATGTGAGATTACAATTAAAGAGGCTTTTTAGTACATGTGTGTGACGATATTCACATAGCCATTGTTCCAGCAGCAAGTATTATTTTATGAGGGAATTTAAATTGCTTCAATTTCCAGTGCCAGCTCTTCTAAGCCCTTACAATGAATTTTACAGTGAAGATTTTAATATTGACTGTATTACTTTCCTTTTTTCCCAAAGTTGGTCTCCATCGGACTAGTGATTTCCAAAATGGTAATACTTCTTTATTTGGTCCAGGAAAATTTGGTCAGAATATTGATTTGGCCTTGTGGTTTGCAATGCCATTGTCAAAATACACTAAAAACTAACAATTTTGCATGCTGTTAACATTTTTTTATGGTTAAATGTTCTTTTTGTCCTTTTTGCTATGGAGTGGGTTTTGATTGCCTTGCTAAAAGAAGAGTCTGTGTGTGCTATTTAATTTAAATAGCTTTAAAATATTTCTTAGGGTCACTGTTGCGATTTTTTTTGGAATGATACACATTCTGTTTCTGAAACAATATATTGTTGCTGGCCATAGCAGCAGTTTTATTTTTGTTTTATCATATTTCATTTAGAACATTAATAATTTTCATTCATCTTGAACTTAATGCTGTTCTTAATTTCCTATGGGAGTGTTAATTTTCACGAACCATATTTTTCATAAAATAATAATTTTTATGCTAAATTTTTTATGTTCTTAAAAAATCACTGTTCAGACACCTTTATAAGCTTCATGCTTTGTTGTTAATTCTGTGGGCTAAATTTTGAAATAAAATGTCTAAACCTGCTTAATAGTTATTTTTGTTTGCTGAAATTCTCCACAACTCTGGTTGCAGTTGGTGGTTTAGGAGGTATGATTGGACACCAACCTGGTACCAATATAGCCCTAAATGGTAGTGCCACAAGCCTTAACTTAAGCCTCAATCTTACCCCTAATCCTGCTCCATCAATGGCCAACAATCCATCACTGACTGCACAATTACTAGAACACATAAAGGTAAGAAACTGTTCATCATTGGTTGATTCCAGTTAGAATCATTTTTCAGCATTAATTATAAGCTAGAAACATTTTAGAGGTTGTAGTATGAAAGGCTCTTTAAATTCAAGAAAGGTGAGATTTTTGGTTTTGGATTTGTTTGGTTCCTAGATGGAATACAAAAATCCACAATAAACACAATTCAAACAGTATGTCACTAATGAAAAAAATCTTCCTTCGTGTGCAACTTCAATTGTAAAAACAATAGCACTAAATCACTACTTCTCAAATAATATTAACTTCAGGAAAATAAAATCACGGCTATTTTCCTTTGACCCAAATTCCCAATAAAGGTAAATTTTAAACTGATATTATTTTAAATAAATTTCTAGATCATAGTAATATCTTTAAACTAATAAACAGTAATTAAAAAAATAATACCATACAGATTTTTGTTATTGATTAGTAATTATTTAAACTGTTATTGAAAACAACAGACTTTCATTATCACTCTATTCATCATATCATCAATGTCCGTTTTGATGTGAAGCTTAAAGTAATGTCATCGTGTAATTTCGTCTTAAAAGGAAATTATAAAGTAAAACATAAAAATTATCCATATTCATTGTGACTACTATTATGTAAGTCTATTTCCATTGAATCATGCCTTTCACTGTTTGCAGACATCCAAGTTTTTACTGTACATTGCTCGTCTTATTCACTGTCATGCATCTTAGTCATGGCTCCAATACTTTCATTTCTTAACCATTGCATGCAAATCTATAGTACTTCCCTTTGGTGTATTTAGCATTGTATAGCTTCTCATTGCAAATTTCTCTCTTCTAGTATTATTATTCTGAGGTAAAATGTCTTATCTCCTATTTACTATGTTCTTTTGCCACATAGAAACGAATAAAAATTCAATGGTATTTATTGCATCTTCTTCTTGAATAAAGAAAGTTTTGTTCGAATTTACAATTGTCCTTCATAGTAATACCATACAGTAAAACCCTTCTTTAGTCTGGTATATTAACTATCAGTATTTAAAATTTAAAAAAGTATATAACATTATTGAACATAAATGTTTTAGTTATATGGGATTATCTTTTCCTTGAGATCTTAAAGTAAAATCAATGTTCATGAAATTTTTATATCTTGCAAAACAACTAGCTCCTACTATCAAAGCCTTAAATCTGAAGCTATATTTAATATATTGGCCATTAGTGAAGTGTAGCCAAAAGAAAATTGAATCCATTTTGATCATTCTATTTATCAGTCATTAATGAGTTCATGGTCAAAATGTTTGCTCTTTCATGATTCTGATTTTTGATTGAATTAGCTTTATGCTATACTACTTTTTGTTCACCAAAGATTAATTTTCTTTTTAACATAGCAATTTTGTCTTCATTGTCATAAATAGACTCTGCTGGGAAGAAGTGTATTTTAACTTATTCTTGTCCTTGAAATCATCTATTGATACTCATTGTCAGTAGAGAAATTGTTATTTTTTCCATGCAATCTATTTACAGCTTTCTTATGGTTTCCTTCTTAAATACCATTTCTAACATCTAATAATTTACTTGGTTGAGTTTTCTGTTTTTCTTCTCATATTCCTTGTTGGTTCTTAAGTCGTTTTCATCTAGTTTTGTGTGTCTTTAATAGTCTCTTTCTAACAATTAGTATCATACATTTATCTTCAAGCATCATACTTGTCATTATTTAAGATTGATATTTAAGTATATAAAGATGTAAATTGTCTAAGTACAAGCTTAACTTCATTTAGCAAGCTTCCTGTAACTTTCTTGTCTATCAATTACCTCGAATCACCACTCTGCTCTATCTATTATATGTAGATGTTTCTCCAGATATACCTATATTTATATACACACACACGCACATGCATACACACACACGCTAGAGATCGGCAAATGAGTAGTTTTGACCCATATGGTCGACCCGATCCAAAAAGAATGGGTCACGAGTCGATTTGTATCCGCCAAAATATGGGTTGAGCCGACTCGTACCATTATGAATCAGTCTGACCCAAAACGTATCATCGTCTTTGACGTATGCGCGCGATTCAAAAGCGAAGGCTCACTCTTCTTTCGTTTCGGGATGTATGAAAGGATATTGAAATAATTGTTATTTGATTGATGTGGCCTTGAAGTTCGTGCTCTCTTTTTTACACACAACTATATTAGTATTCTCACTGTGAATTGGTCTGGAAAGGCAAAACTGAATTTTTTCTTATAATTATTTCCATTAATGTAGGTGAGAAAAGACGGAATGAGAATGAACGATCGAATTGAACGTCTTTTTTTGCGCCTTTTGTAATGGATACAAAGTATCAATCAAAGAAAAATTCCTATTTTATAATAAGAAAAGAATAAATGAAAATCACTTATGTATTTTTTATATAAATTGATGTCTATCAGGAAAAAATAAAATTTTAAATGCTCAATAAACTATTTCTTATCATTTTGAGGAGATTCAAAGAATTTTACCTTCAATTCAACCAACAGAGACGTGTGATATTTCACTTCACTGAATTATGACTAACTACTGCATCTACGTGAATGTCTATGATAAAATTCTATTTGTAAATAATAATGTTAGAATAGGCATAGTTACTGGGCCATATGCATAAAAGCAAGCCAAACCTTTTAATGGGCAATAATAATATTACGCAATAGGTATTAGGCAAAGCATTTGGTAGAATATAACTTTTTAAAAGGGATTTATATTCATATTAAAAAGCGATCTTCAAAAAATAACTTCTATTCAACCCCTCCTTTTTGCATGTTTTTATCTTACACCATACATTCATAATCAAAATTCTATGCTATCGAGCATGTATGATTCCTTACTGATCTCCTCTATGAAAGACCAGCTTTGGATTAATAAGAAAAATATTTCTCCCTTTGTATCAGATCCTAGCATCAGGGAGGACAAATAGGTATAATCTCTTATTATTTGAATGCAATTAATTGCGAATGATATGTTCCCAATTATCTCGGATAAAATGCACCGCCATGTTTCTTACAGACCATTCCTCCAATCTTGATAAAGGGTACCTCTTCACATGGGAGTTCTCTATCACTTTTTCACACGATTATAATAATCTTATTAATCATAAAATTAATAAAAACTCATTTACAAGCAACAGTTACTGATTTACGTTTCAATTGAACAAGTAAATGCTGTTCGTGTGGCGGCTACAGCTGATTCCTTCATTTCCATGGAAACGAGTCGACCTTTTACTCGTAATTTAAAGCATTTGCTAGCAAGTAAAAGAAAATGCTTATGCAAATTAAGAGAAGGTTTTGCTTTTACTTCTACCTTTTACTTTTGAGCAAATGCTTCTGTTTATGCACATGGCCCACTATTTGTATGTTTTCTTTCCGGACTAATTCGACTAGATTCTATTAAAATCATTTGGAAGCAAAATGAATGCCGTCATATGACTTCTAACTTTGTCCATCTGTATCGGAGGCAATTAATCAGTGGAAATGTATACTCAAGTTAAAGTAATCTTACAAGCAATATACAGTTCTTCTCTGTTTGTTATATGTGAACCAATTTTCAGAGATATATTTTTATTTATCAATATCTAACATAAAAAATCAACAACATATTGCAAACAGGAAAAACAAACAACCAGTAAACCACTCTGCACAAGAACCATCGCTAAATTGCAACGCCTTCCACTTATAAGCAGGTTTTCTTTGAGTACCGTGGCGAGGGATGAGTGAGGACGGAGGAACCGATTCAAGACGAGTCAACTGATTAATTTTGAGTTTCTTCGACCCGTTTGGGTGTTTAAGTACTCGTATTCCCTTTGAGTAAAGGCAGACCGGTGAACCATTTACCATTACCTACACCCTTCGCTTACGTCATCGCATAGACCCAGGCTCGGAGGCGCTCTGAGGATACGGGTTGAGACGGTTAACCATTGCTGTTTTCTAACACACACACACACACACACATACATATATCTATTACGAGTAAAATGTTGCTTGCATACTGCAAGCAGATCGGCAACACTAATTTAAAATCGGCATTATATTGGGACGGTCCTCAAGAGAAAAAAAAAGGATTGAAAATATTCTTGAAATTCGCGGCAATTTAAGCGGCTGGCATCAAACCCCGGTCTTCCTGGTGAAATTACTATGCAGCACAACAGAAGATCACCGTCTCTAACTATGTCAGAAAATTCAAGGACAAATATTGACTGCAACTGCCTCAAACGACGTTCCACTTTTCATGAATGTGAATGGCTCTCTGAATTCGAACCAAGGACGATCTTGGATATCTAAAACATGTTTCTGTAAGTTATTAATGATCTCTATCTATATGCTGAATTTCAAATTTCTATATTATTGGGAAAGTTTTCAAAATAATTCCTAAAAATCGGATCAACTTCTGATTGCAGAGACACCTGGTGTCGAACCCAGGACATATTGCAAGCTGTGTATGCACAGTTTGATTTTTAAAGACTTGCTCTTGTATCATGCTAAGTTTGAAGTCGATAGCATGCCGGACAGTACCTAAATTTTGTTTCCGTTATCTCCGTAAGAAATGCATTGAGAAGTGCAAATGGCCCTCTGGGATCGAACCAAGGACCATAAGCAAACATATAAAATTTTATTATGAAATATATTCATGATATCTATCCACGTGCCGAGTTTCAAGTATCCATGTTATTGGGAATGGATCCAAAAAAATCTTAAAAATCGCCACAATGCATTTTAAACGGCCGATTTTTGCCTCGACCTAGCATCAAACCCAGGATATTTTCCGTAAAACTCAATTATGTTTTTGATAGATTATAATGATACACATAGGCTCCTTGAGTTTAGATTCTCTATCTATCCGGAAAGTATTTTTTTTTAATTCCCGAAAATCTAAGCAATGCATTTAAATGGAAAAATTCGGGACTTTGGGGCCCTCTGGAATCGAACCCATGACACTGAGGTTCAAATTGCATTTTTTCTGGCGGTTACACTTTATGGCCAATACGTCGTAAAAATGTCAAGTCGATGACGCTCGTGTTTTAGTCTGTGAATTAGTACCCTATCTATCTATCTATAAAGGTACATGAATGAATCCGGAGAAGCATCTATATATAATAGATACGTGTATGCTATACCATTGATTAATTTAGTTCGAGGAAATCAGAAATCAGAAAATTAAGAATCAGTTTTGAAAAAAATATAGACATGATTTACATTTTATTTAGATTTTACATGCCTGGCTGAAGAATTTCCACCTTCATGGTGTATCGGTAAATGAATCATAAATAATTTGAAATTCTCACCATAAGTTTAAGGGCCGCCTGGTGTCAAACGCAGGACCTTTTGCAAAATGTGAAAACGGTAGAAATAAAACCTATTTAATTCAAATTTAGAATTCAATATCATACTGGGAAGATCCTAAAATATGACTTCTTTATCCCCATTTGAAATGCATGGAGCAATTGGATGCATGGTAAATGGCCCTCTGGGATCGACCAAGAAAAAACCATCGCAGAAACATTAAACAACCTATATAAAATGTATTTATGATCTCTATTCACATGCTTAGTTTCAAGTTTCTATATTATTGGGAAATGGTTCAAAAAAATCTTAAAAATTGTAGCAAATTCTAATTTTAGCGATGCCTGAACCCAGGACCTATTGCCAGATGTGAATACACATTATGACTTGTTTTGACATGATCTTATTTAATGCAAAGTTTGAAGCCGGTATCATACGGAGAAAGACCTAAAATAGGATTCCGTTATCCCCATTAGACATGCATTGAGGAATATAAATAACTCACTGGAATTGAACCAAGGACCATCAGCAAGACGTTAAACAGCATATATAAAATATATTCATGACCTCTATCTACATGCCAAGTTTCTAATTCCATCTTATTGGGAAGGGATTAAGAAAAAATCTTAAAAATCTCCACAATGCATTTTAAAAGGAGAATATTTGCCCTGACCTAGCGTCAAACCAAGGATAGTCGTACAAGATGTCTTTTTAATTTTTCTTGGATATTCACGACTGCCAGCGCTCCATCCAATTTCAACTCTCTAATTTGCCAGAAAGTGCCTATAAAATGTCGAAAATCTCCTCAATGCATTCTTATGGAATAATCGGAGCTTTGGGGCCTTCTGGCACCGAACTCATGACACTGTGGATCAAAATCGTTTTTTTTTCTGGCATGCTATGCATGTTATAGCCAGTATGATGCAAAAGTTTCAAGTCAGTGACACTTATGGAACATGGTTAGAATTTTGATCTCCAGTGAATGTATATATACAAGTATAAGTTGCTTGCATTCTGCAAGCATAGAAGTGATACAAATTTTAAGTCTATGTCATATCCAGAAGGTTCTCAAAAGAAAAAAATCTGATGTGGCCAACACATGACTTTCTCCATATTTGTTGAAAACAGAAGCCTATGAATATGAAGCCTAGAAGCGGTAATATATAAATAATTCCAAAACAATGAGTGTTACCAGACAATGTTTCATACAAAAGTTGTAGTAATGTACATTATCTATAACTTTGGTACAAAATTGTATACACGTACATTGCATTCTGACAGAGATATGTATAAAAACTTCCATTTCTGGATAAACAACTTCCAGTTAACCATTATTAAAAAATAACTCCAACACAATCAGTGTTACAAAGAAATGTTTCATACAAAAGTTGTAGTAAAGTACAGTTTCTATAACTTATCTATGTAATTGTATATACCTACATTGCATTCTGACAGAGATATTAAAGAAACAAAAGTTTGTTCCGAATAAATCGCAACCTCCGGTTAAGTGATATTCATCAAAAATTAATCAACTCTTGGCATTGTTAGGGAAATACTAAATATGAATTTTGGAAGATATCAAATAATTACTTTTTAAGATAGAGCGCCCACAACCTTTTTTAATACAGACAGATACACACAGACAGGCATGTTTGGGAAAAAAGCGAAAACGAGGTCTATGGGCCCCAAAACATCTATTTCCGTTGAAATCTGGAGGTCGAATTGTTTTGCGAATACAATACTTTCTCTATACTACGTATAGGGTGAAAGTAAAAATAAAGGGATTCAGAATATCCTTAAAAAAAATGCTGCAATAAATTTTAAAGAGGGGAAATTTACACCTACCTGGCATCAATCTCACACGCATTTGGTGACAGTTTTATGCATATAAATAAAACAGTGCATTTTATAGGACCTCTTAGAATTTGAATTCCTTATCCTACAGGGATATAGCTTAAAATATTTCTGAAACCTAATCAAAAGTAATTTGAAATTCCCGCCATAAGTTTCAAATAGCAGAGACGAGTAGTGTCGAACCCAGTATCCTTAGGAAGATGTGAAAGCATATAATGCAGTGGTATAAATAAAACTTATTTAATTCAAATTTTGTAATATAAGATGTCTTTGTGGTTTTCATATTTATGGTAAGCACATTAGTGATACAAATTATAAGTCTACATTATGTCGAGAAGGTCCTCAAATGATAAAAGAAGGGATCGAAAATATTCTTAAAAATCGCCGCAATTAATTTTAAATAGGAGAAATTTTCCCCAACCTGGCATCAAACTCACTTATATTTGAGATGCCTGGTGTCGAACCCAGGACATATTGGCAGCTGTGAATACACATTACGACTTGTTTTAACATGATCTTATTTAATACAAAGTTCGAAGTCGGTATCATGCTGGGAAGTACCTAAAATAGGATTCCGTTATCCCCTTAAGAAATGCATTGAGGAATGTAAATGACTCTGGGATCGAACCAAGGATCATCAACGAAACGTTAAATAGGGTACATAAAATAGATTCATTGTCTCTATCTACATGCCGAGTTATAAGGTTCTATGTTATCGGGAAGTGATTTTAAAAAACATCTTAAAAATTGTCTTAATGCATTTAAAATAGGATTATATTTACCCTGACCTAGCATCGAACCAAGGATAATCTTCGAGAATGTCTCTATGGTTTCAATTGGGTATGAACGGCTTCTAGCGATCCCTCGAATTTCAATGCTCTTGACGAAAAGTGCCTCAAAATTTTTCGAAAATTCTCGCAATGTATCTTTATGGGAAAAATCTGGACTTTGAGGCCTTCTTGCATCGAACCCATGACACTGAGGTTCAAAATCTCCTTTTTTCTGGTGGTTACATGTTATGGCCAGTACATTGTAAAAATTTCAAGCCAATGACACTTGTAGAACATAGTTAGAATTTTGAATATGAATAAATGAATGAATGTTTCTCGATAATGTGAATTTTAAAACTTGGCACGTGAATAGAGATCATATATACATTTTATATGTACTGTTTAACTTTTTCTCTGATGGTCCTTGGTTCAATCCCAGAGAGGCGTTTACATTTCTCTATGCATTTCAAATGGGGATAACGCAGTTTTATTTTAGTAACTTCTCGGTATGATATCGACTTCAAACTTTGGATTTAATAAGTTTTATTTCTAACAGGGTGTTATATGTTTTCACATCATCCAAAAGGTTCTAGGTTCGACACCAGGACACTCTTTTATTTGAGACATATGACAGGAGTTTCAAATTATTTACGATTCCCTTTCGAAAATATTTTAAGCTACATAAGGAATCTTATTTTAGGATCACTCCGGTATGATATCCGCTGAAAACTTTGGATTAATTTTTTTTTATTACTACATGGTCATTATATGTGTTTACAACATCGGAAAAGTCCCGGGTTCAAGTGGCTCTACTATTTGAAATTCATTGCGGAAATTTCAATTTTTTTATGATTTTTTAACCAGAAGTTGAAAATTCTATGGCCAGGAATGTGAATAGAAGTTATAAATGTGGGTGCCATATGTATTCTACCATATATTTCAAAGGAGGATTACAGAATTAGGCTTGAGGACTTATATTAGGTTATTTACTTGAAATTTGTATAATCAATATGCTTGCAGAATGCAAGCCACTTTTACTCTTATATAGGTATATCTGGAGATATGTCTATACATCTATTATATATAGATACTTCTCCGGTTATACCTAGATATATATACGCTCACTCACTCATTGGGGATCAAAATTCTAACCATGTTCCACAAGTGCCACTGACTTGAATTAATTTCTACGACGTGGTGGCCATAACGTGTAACCTCCTGAAAAAAGCCGACTTTGAACCCCAGTGTTATGAGTTTGATTCCAGAAGGCCCCAAAGTCACAATTTTCCCCATAAAGATACATGGTAGGGATTTTCGAAAATTTTTTTTAAGGCACTTCCTGGAAAAGTAGATGGTTGAAATTTGAGGGATCGCTAGAAACCATGCATACCCAACGAAAATCGAAAAGATATCTCCGAATATTATCCATGGTTCGATGCTAGGTCGGGGCAAAAATCACCCGTTTAAATGTATTGCGGCGATTTTTAAGATTTTTTTCGGACCACTTCCCGATGGCATGGAAACTTGAAATTCGGCACATGGTTAGAGATCATAAATATAGTTCATAATCAAATTTTACATATTCGCTGATGGTCCTTGGTTCGATCCCAAAGTGCCATTTACATTCCTCAATTCATTTCATTTGCAGATAACGGAAAAAGTTTCAGGTACTTCCCGGAATGATATCGACTTCAAACATTTTATGAAATAAGATCAAGTCCTAACAAGTCATACTGTGTATTCACAGCTGCCAATATGTCTTGGGTTCGACACCAGGCATCTCTACAATCAGTAACTGATCCGATATTTAAGAAAAATTTTGAACCCCTTCCCAATAATATTAAAACTTGAAATTCGGTATATAGATAGAGATCATAGATACATTTCAAAAAAAATATTTTAGATTTCCTAGACCGTCCTTGGTTCGAATCCAGAGAGCCATTTACATTCGTGAAAAGTATGACGTCGTTTGAGGCAGTTGCAGCCCATATTTCTGCTTGAATTTTCACACATAGTTAAAAATGGCAATCTTCTGTTGTGCTGCATAGAAACTTACCAGAAAGGCCCGGGTTCGAAGCCAGGCAGTAAATATATCCCCCATTTAAAATAGATTGAGGTAGTTTTCATTATTTATTTTGATGCACTTAACGAAATAATAGGAAGTTCTTGCTTAGTTATAAGATGTATAATAAGACTTGGTATAAGAAAAAAAAATAGATAAGACCATGCTGTTCCTGGGTTCAATGCCAGAGTACATTACAATTTCTCACAAGGAATATATGTGAGAAGGTAGGATGTTTTTTGAGGCAGTTGCAGCCAATATTTCTGATTGAATTTTCACACATAGTTAGAGATGGTGATCTTCTGTGGTGCTGCATAGTAAGTTCACCAGGAAGACCCGGGTTCGGTACTAGATGATTAAATTGCAGCAAATTTAAAGAATTTTTTCAATCCTTTTTTTTTCTTTTGAAGACCGTCTCGATATGATGCCGATATGAAATTAGTGATGTCGATCTGCTTGCAGTATGCAAGCTACATTTTACTTGTACCTATATATACACTCATTCATTTATAGGGGATCAAAATTCTAACCATTTTCTAGAATTTCCACTGACTTGAAATTTTTACGATGTGATGGCCATAACGTGTAACCTTCAGAAAAAAGGCGATTTTGAACCTCAGTGTCTTGGGTTCGATTCCAGAGGGCCCCAAGGTCCCGATTTTTCCCCTTAATAGCATTGCTTTGATTTTTGGGAATTTTTAAAAAATACTTCCTGGATAGGTAGAGAATTTAAACTCAAGGAGCCTATATATATGGTCATATCTATCCTAAACATAAATGACTTTCATGGAAAAAATCCTTGGTTTGATGATAGGACGATGCAAAAATCTGCCCTTTAAAATACATCAAGATAGTTTTTCATTATTTTTTTGATGCGCTTATCGAAATGATAGGAAGTTCTTGCTTGTATGGAAGATGTATATTAAGCCTAGGGTGTTGAAAAAAATTTAGATAAGACCGTACTGTTCCTGGGTTCGATGCCGGGGCACAATAAAATTTCTCTCTTAAGAAATATATGGTAAAAGTAGAAAGTTTTTTGAGGCAGTTGCAGCCAATATTTCTGCCTGAATTTTCACACATAGTTAGAGATCTTCTGCTGTGCTATATAGGACGTTTTACCAATAAGACCCGGGTTCGATGCCGGATGGTAAATATAACTGCCATATGTAACACATTGGGATAGTTTTTCATCATTTCTTTCATACACTCATCGAAATAATAGAAAGTTCTTGCTTATATGGAAGATGTATATTAAGACTCAGATTTTAAAAAAATTTAGATAAGACCATGCTGTTCCTGAGTTTGATGCCAAGGCACATTAATATTTCTCACATAAGGAGTATATGTGATAAGTAGGACGTCATTTGAGGTAGTTGCACCCAATATTTCTGCTTGAATTTTCACACATAGTTAGTAATGGTGATCTTCTGTTGTGCTCCATATTAAGTATCACCCCTGGTTCAAAGCCGGACGAATAAATTGCAGGGAATTTTAAAAATATTTTCAATCCTATATTTCTTTTGAGGACCCTCTTGATATGATGCCGACTTGAAATTAGTGTTATCGATATGCTTGCAGTATGCAAGCAACATTTTACTCGTAATAGATACAAGTGTAACATTTAATGTTAATCTAAGATATACATACATTTTTGGAAAAAAGTGCGTGTTATACACTTATAAATACTGTATCTCTTTTATGTGTGGATCAGAGCTTTTTTTTCTCGAAATCTGCTGAGACAAATATTTCCAGTCCCGTTCACTTGAAACCAAGTCGGTACCAAACTTAACTGAAATTAAGCATTAAAATACATACTCTTGAAATCAGCATAGACCTTATCATACCCTCCTTGCCTATAGACTTGTGGCACATTTGTTAATAGAAGGGCTTTTTTAATAATTATTGTTACTTGTTATGAACAATGATGCTCTAATCTAAAGAAACAGTAACTAGAGGAAAATAGTATCACATAGCATGATAAAATAATTATATATTATAATCAAATATAAAATGATTTGATGAATATGAACAACTATCAATAAATAGATGATGCACATCTTTGAAATAAACTAGTTTATCATAGCTTTATCTAAAATATATTTGAAGAAATGTTGATTTGAGAGGAAAGATTGATGCTTCAGTGAGCGCAGATCAATCATCGTGTATCTTCTCAGTACCATTGTTCCTTTGGTTTAAGCTTCTCTCTAACTTCTGATAAATACACTTTTGAGTACGGCTAGAAGTTGCGGCATGATCATTCTTTTGATGATCAACTTTTTGTGAGGGAAGGGAGCACAAAACTTTGCTTTAGTTGAGGGCATAGATATGTGCAGCACTGGCTCTGGATTCGTCATAGCCAACGGCTTTTTTCAAAGACCAATTCAACGGGGGTGACTGTATCCAAAATGAATCTTCTGTGTAACTTGCATTTGTTTGCATAAAGCAATATGGATGCCCCATGTCAATCAAATATAAAGCACCCATTGAGATAACTCGGAGACAATTATTATTGAGGATTTTAGATTCTAACTGTATTGCCTCTTGAATGATTGGTGATTTTCCTTGATTATACTTGTGAAATATTTATGCTGTGGCAATGATATTTTTGTTGGCTGCAGCAGTTGACCGGACTCCTCATATTTTGTGCATTGCAGCCTCTGAATTTCTCAAAACCAATACAAAGTTTTTACTTAGGAATGATTTCTGGAAGTTAGTTGTGAAGCTTTTCCTAGGTTCTGTGACTCTGTTAACCTAATCCAATTTAAAATTATTAACGAAGTCCTCTTCTAATATGATTCCATCATCTAAAATAAATTTTTAAAATAGTGATATCAAACTTCAAAAAGAATGGGATACCAAGAAGATTCCATGGTAGATGAATTAAAAATTGTAAAATTAAGTAATGAACAAAGATAATCTTTTTATTTTAGGAAAGGACACGATTAATATTAATTTTTTTAGCTGTTTCATAGATATCTATCATTCGCTCTTTTCTTAATGCTTATTATAGTTGCGTGTAAGTTGTGCAGATTACCATATATATTTTTTTAATCCTTGCAGAATGACATCAGAATTTCTGCTTAATTTACATTATATTAGATTATGTCTTTGGTTTTACAATTGTTTTTTGTTGTTGTTTGCTCATTGTGTTTACAATAAAGAAAAGTCTATATGAGCTAAAAGTGAAAGCATAATGAGCATAATCTAATAGTGACTCTCTTATGAGAGTCATTGTTAAAGCTCTGCTTTGTAGTTGTAGTGAAAGAGACAAACTTAGCCATACTTAATTGTTTCAAAGATTAAAGTCAATATAGGCTCTTAGTCAGTCAATCTGAGCACGAGTCAATCTGGCTAACGTTAGCAAATTTTCAACTTGCAAGGTTTGTGGAAGGTTAGGTTGTTTGAAAGATTTATTTAGTTTGAGCAGAAGTTACACTGTGGCTATATTTACCATCGCATAAGAAAAGCTGTATCTCGAAGCATAAGGCTGCTCTTGAATTGCATGTTGACTATGTGCAATTAATTTAAAGTTGCATTTTTATATCAGAAAACAAATTCCTTCACTGAGTGAACTAGAAAACAACTTCATTTTCACTTTCCATCATTGGGAAGTAAAATTAATTAAAAATAGGCATTTCTTTGAGGAATTTGCCACACGGAATATCCAAACATGTGATCTGAAGGCTGCAGGTGATGAGGTAAGAGCATTTTCGTGATTTGTAAGTCACGGAAAATCACTGCACAAAATGCTCTTTTATCATATGTAATTGCAGTTTTGAGTAAAAATAAACTAGGTTACAAGAGTCATGAAGCCTAAATTTGTATCATATTCTCAGAAATCTTTCCAAATTATTGGTCAGTGCTAGTTTTGAAAACTTCTTAGAAGCAAAACTGTTTTAACAAATTATTGGTTTGGCAAAAGCTGTAGCAGAGATATCATTGCCATGAATTTTTTGCTGGTATAATTAAGGAGAATTGAATTTCACTCTATAGGTACTGTTCAGAATTAGCATTATTAGTTTAGTTCATAATATATTTATTATAAAGCTATTTACTAATGAAAATGACAATATTTTTCAGAATGTTATGTAATGTATAAGATAAGGCATCACATGTTATTTGTATATACATAGTACCATACTTCTTATCACAGATGATAAATAAAACAATCTACTTCGAGTGGAAATCTTCATTTTACAGCTCAAAAGCATTTAAATTGTCATCTTTTGTATTGCTTTGTTAGCAGCATGCCTTTTTAATTTGACTTAAAAATGTGTTGCAAATTTCCCAAAATAAAACTAATAAAAATCCTCATGATCGATGAACGAGTTATTATTGTAGATTTGTGAATATCTTTGCCAAAATCTTTTATACATTTTTGTTTATGGCAATTTTCCTAATATATTTGTGTATACCTAATGCAATGACCTCTGTGCTACTTTGGCTGATTCAACAATGAGCGTAAAACAAGAGAAATAGATGCTAGGATGAATTGCTTAAAGAATTAATTCCTCCCCTGAACTATATGTGAGTATAATAGGCTGAAAAAATGGCCTGAATGCTCTTTTCCCGCCACACGTCGAAAGGTGGATTGCAGGGATTTATATAGATGTATGTATTTAAAACATGAGCTTGAGGTTAACTGTGAATATGGCTGTCAAATGTAATAATAATAATATGCTTTATTCGGGCAAGATTGAGACTATTATGTATAAGCTATTTATTTATTTTTATCAATATTAACTTTTTCCAGTGAATTTAACTTCTAGGAGGTTGATTTAGTATATCATTAACTCAAAATGAAATTTTAGTTTCATTGTTAATATTGTAAAATTCAAAATTCCAAGTGAAAGATTTAATTGAGTAATTGGTTAATTATTCCATCTTTAATTTTATATAATCTATATTACGCCAAAAAGTTTCCTTTTCTGTAAAGTTAAGAAAGCAATGCTATCATAATTATTAACTCATGATGATTGTCAATCACATTTCGCTGCAATAAAAAGAAAGGCTTAAAAAACCACTCCATTAATGAAGGATAAAAATAATATCTTAATCTGTCCTTTGAAAAATAGAACAGATTTGGCTTGTCTTCTAGATAAATAAAAAATGAAGATTGGAGCTGATTAATTATTATTAACTACTCCAGCCTTAAATGAATTGTTGTCAAAGTCTTCATAAATATGTTAGTATAAGTTATTCATTTCCCAATGTATTATTTGGTTTTATCTCTCATTGCCTCCCATAACATAAGTAATTTGCATCGATTTTCTAAACTTTCAAACTTTATAAAAAGAGAGTTGCTGAATTCATTTCAATTTTTACCTACTGAGTTATCAACTGATCTAAATTCATGTAACTAATCCAATGAGTAAGTAATATTTCCTAGCCTTGTCTTAATGATGAGGTGATCTATTCACAAACAGGAATGGATAGGATTTATGTTATTTTGAGTAAATTCATGTTCATTCCATAAGAATAAAATGAAATTTCAGTTTTATTATCCATTCTGATATCACAATATTTTGGATTTAAATCAAACTTTGAAGTTCAAAGATGAGAAAAGTGAATTTTTGAAAGATGCTCATATTCAAAATGGTTTCTTATTCACGATTTGCTTTCACCGAAGGAATTTTCCAGTTTATAAATTCGAGTTAGTTTTCTCCAAGTTTGCGATCAAAGTAATTTTGTCCTTTTAAATCATCCAAATGTTACCTTACGAATTAATTGTCGTCGATTTTATACTTGACCGTGATCGATGATGCGTTTTTAGTGTCTTTAAAGTGATTACCTCATCCTTCAAGTTGGTGCGCAATGAGTGATTAGTTACGTAAAAAGGCGCGTAATACATTCCATTTATTGTGTGCTCTGTAGGTCAAGAAAATTCAGTGAGAAGTTATATAGTTCATAATTAAAATTTGCATTTCTCGGTTACCTAATATTGTTTCAAAGTAGGTGTGCGTAATGATTTATTAAAGAAACTATTTCATCGATTGTCTCCTTCGCCATTATTGCGCTATCTTCTTCATTGCTTGCTTTGCATTCAAAGTGCTTTACTTGTTGAACGTGTCTCGTCGAGTAATCCGCATTGCATATGGAATTCTTAAAGTGGGTGTGCCTCATTGCTGCACTTCACAGCCTTTGCCTTATCAAACGTTTTATTTATTAAGGCCTCGAGCTACTTATTCTCTTGATAGTATAAATAGTAATATAATTGATATAGAGTTTCTTTCACTTTAATTTGGCAAAAATATAGAAACCTTCTACGATATATGTTTAGATTATTATCCTCGTCTATTATATGTTATTTTAGGAATTGGTTGTGAAAATATATAACATTTGAGTTTCGTATAACCAGCCTGCAGGAACGTTTGGTTTATGTATTTGCTTCCTGTATCGTAGACCTATTTACTTACAGTTTTTAAGTATGAAATTTTAGTCAAAGAAAAATCGGTGGGAATTGTTTTACAGTCGGAGATGAAAACTCGTTTGTATATTTAGTACATCTTTGCGCGTAAGAAGGATAAAAGGATGTGGAAGATGATTTGATAATACATATATTTAAGATTGTGTCAAGGTACCTTGGTATTAAACGACTTTTACGCAGAATTTTGGAGAATATAATGACCTAGTCGGTACAAGTCTTAATCATATTCGTCGAATAATGAGCTATCACATTCGTAATAGTGTGGCAATACAAAAAACATTCTTCATTCATGAATTCGCCTTCCACCAGCGCATCTTACTTTTTCCTTTTTCCCAATTTCAGTTTTTCGCTCAATATAGGTAACTGGGGAACTTAAATTAGTTACCTCTCGAAAGCGATTTCAGTAATAATACTCCACATTTAATGAGTGTTACAACGGGCTCAAGCCTCTTATTTTGGCTATCGCTATAAAAACAGGAGCAATTCCCTGGAAACTAATTAATATTTACTCCGTGTGTCTACTTCCACTCACGGCAATATTACGAATTCCTGAATGTTGCTGCTCGATCTACATACTTGAACGTTTATTGATATTATTAGGGGATGCTCCCTTAAAGTTTAAGTTCTGCGAAATTTCTTTGTAGACTGTAAGAGTTTATAGGTGTGCTTAAATATCTCAGTTTGATTCGGTGTAAATTGTCGGTGCTCGTCTGAAATAATTTAATAGTTTGCGAGAGTTAAGCCGTCTGTGAATCCGTCATTTAGAGCTAGCCTAAATTTCTATAAGTGATAATTACTCATCTTTCAAACTGCAAGCACGTTATATCAGTTTGACATAATTGCAATTGATGTTACGTAACGACTTGGCCCTGAGGTCACCAACCTCAAGGACTCGATTATTCGGGGTATTATTAAGGAGTGCCTCTTGTTTTATGAATATTGCTGGAAAATAGATTATGAGGAGGAAAATGATTACCAATTTATGGTAGAACGCCTATCTCTTGTAATCATATTTAAACAGTGTCATTTTTGCGTGAATCAGCCTAATCATTGAAGGAAATTCAATTGACGTGGAAATTCACTATCTTACTTCGTATTACTCTTTAATTGTGTCAATACCCAAGGCTATTCGAAACATGGAAACTGACGCAGTTGCGTCGTAACGTTAAAGCGTCGCTCCCATTAGTGAAGCAAGGTCGAGGAAAATATAAGAAACAAGGAAAATCTTGGCTGACGCGGTGATAATGGAAAAAGTTTGTTCTTGATGAGGCTCAAAAAAATTATATTAAAAAAACTTGAAGTTTGTCATAGAGATTAGTACTCTATCCCAAAACATGAAAATTTTGAATGATTTTCTAAACTTTTAAATTAAACATACGTGTACATATTTCCTATTGCAATACCTTCCTTAAGGTGGATTATTTCATTCCCATTCTCATGAATCGTATGTTTCTCTGCTTTACCAGTGAAAGTTGTGGATTCAATGGAAATTTTTGAGTTACTTCTTTTTGACGCACCGTGGAAGTTAATACGGTTTTTTCTAAATGCACTGTTGTTGATCTTAAAGTGAATTATGTGGAATTGACGAATGTGATTTAGAATCTTGAAAGTATTCGCGCATTATAAGTTTTATGTGAATTCTTTGTTGAAACCGGGCTCAAAATATAGCTTATATTCTGCAACTTTCTTGGTAAGGAATTCATAGATATCCATTTGTTGTTAATACATTAACCATTTTGTTAACTTATATTCGATATCGCTAAATGTTTCTGTGGAAGGAAATCATGTATTTTAGTGGGGTCTTCAGTCACAAACCAGAGACTATTAACTGGCTTGCCCAGGAAGTGTATCATTACATTAATGTTTATACTTAAGAATAATTTTCTTACGGATAAGTAGATTTTGTTTACATCAACATCATCCAGGTGAGGATCAACGTAATTAAAATGTAAGATATCAATTTCGCTCATGCGTGGATAAGTGCTCTCACTTTCCTTTCATTTGGAACGGGATCTTCACGTCGCCATTCATTTATTTCGTCTCTAAAGGTTACCCTGAGGAACGGAGGCTACTCGGACCAAGCAACCGCCGAAATAACCGCCGCCATGAGCACTCTCGCCACCTACGGAATCCTGGGAATGGGTCTCGGTCTTGGAAGCGGAGTCGGATCGGGAAACCAACATCACCCGCCGCACCACCACCTCCAACAGGTTCAAGGAGGGAATTACGGGGGAGGCGGTGGCGTGTCCCCAATGGACGCCGCACCTTCGCAAGCCCCCAACGGAGGTGGCGGAGTGTTCGGCCCCATAGGAACCACAGTGTCCGTGACGGCCTCCCCCACCCAGCAGCAACGAGCCTCGTCCGTGGTCGAAAGGTTTGTTGGGGGTCCCGGAGGGGGTGGCGAAGGGGGACCGGGATTCGACCCCTTCCGACGCCAACCTAGTCCCACAGACCTCGGCTCGCCGCCCAGCGGAGGGGCCAAACTTCCGCCCAATAACAACTCGTTCGGTCTAGCCACCGGGGGACAAACAATGGCGGCGGCGGCAGTGGCTGCCGCCGGCCTTTGCAAGAGCCCCGCTCCGGCGGACATTAAGGTGGGTGGTGAACTGAAAAAGTTAGAGCTAGAGGTTGGGGAGAATATAGTGGGAGCGATCCTGGGCCCCGGGGGAAGGTCCCTGGTGGAGATACAGCATCTGAGTGGAGCCAACATTCAGATCTCGAAGAAGGGCACTTTCGCACCGGGCACCAAGAATCGGATCGTGTCTATCTCGGGCACAACAAATGCGATCGGGAATGCGCAGTACCTGATCGAGCAAAGGATCAGTGAAGAGGAAGCCAAGAGGGCGAGGCACAATGCCCTCGGTGGCATGCAGTGAATAATTTAAATTATAATAATATGAGAGAGGGCGTAAGGGCACTTGTTACCGTGCGTGCATTTAAGACATGTGGTGGTAACCGTCAAAAATGAATTCCCCGTCCTATTAAAGAAAGTCCTCCCTGCCCCATCCTTGAAGCCTCCAAAAACCTCTCTTGCCACTCCATTTGTTGTTATTTGCTGGTATATAATTATTTTTTTGGTCGCACTCGGATGTCTGTGAAGGGAATTTTATTATTTTTTCGCTTTGTGAATTAACCTATGTGTAAATGTCTTGATGACGTAGTTTATTTTGAATTCAAGATTTTTGATCCATCATCAGCGGATGCATTGCTTTAATTTTTTGAATTATTTGCTTCGTCTTAGAGAACATCCGGTTGTAGGTTGGTTTAAATAATTGACGTGTTGAAGACTGCTTGTCACTGGAAACGAGTGGTGTGAGGTTGTTTGCATCATCTACGGTCAAATCTCAAGCAACTATATAAAATAAAATGGCAAATGTGATCTTTGAAATTTGCTCTCGTTTGTGAGAGGTTTACCCATGTTATTGATGGGTGGTTGGAAGTTTTTTATCGATCTTTTTGTAAATGTGTGAATGCCCTCACATTTATTTGCCTTGTCTCCATTGATCCACGTTCTGTGATATATCATATTTGTTGTTAGGGATGCATAAAATTTTAGCATTAATTACGAGTCTTCATTTGTCTTACACTTCGCACATCTTAGCGTAAGTGGCATTTGAAGAGGTGCAGTCTAAATATTTAAATATATTTACTAACTGAGAGCTAGTCTTTCAAGATATTCATTATTGAAGATTTCAATTTTCTGGGAATAGGTTTTTTTTTCAAGTTTCTCATCAGCGTAATGATTGATCAGGGCACTTGATAGTGGTGCATTCTGTTTAGACCAGTGCTTAATTAAAAGCATGGCTGTTTTCTCTTCTTACTTTTCTGTCTTTGGAAATGGCGTCCATTAGCATTGGATGTAGGGTTCCTCATAACATATTCATTGGTGAGATGTGATATTGTTGTCTAGTGGTTTATACCATTGTTGTTTATGAAGTTACCAATGCACTTTGACGTGCTTTTTGTTACATGCCTTAAAAATTTTAAGCATGTATTTCTTTATAGAGGCAAGGTCTCGATAGATGGGAATAAAAGATGGTATGGTGTTATTTGGTAATGGGCTCACTTTAACATTCATTGTAAAAGAGAATAAGGGTGATGAATTAGGGATATCCATCAATATTTTATTCTCATATATGTCTTTTAAGGAAAAAATGAAAAAAAGGAGTTTGGAGAGGATTAAATGTTGACTAATATTCACATAATACACTCTATCTAGATGAAATAATCATTATTGTATTTAAATTTGAGGTGTTACCGGCTGTAATAAGAAATGTTATATGTGATTTGATATTGAGATCACGTAACTCAGTCGATTTCCTCCACCTCAAGAGTTGTTGTTGATAGTGTACTCCAGTGAGTTTGTGCATTGCAGTTGTGAATTTGCAGTGCTCAACTAGTTTGTCAGGTGCCATCTATTGTAATTTCTCCACTAGTTCTCAAGTTAAAGATTTTAAAGACCCACCATCTCAGCATCCTGTTGTTGATAACCATTTCCTTACCTTAATCACCCTGAACATTATCTCACATCTTTACATTGGTAATAAGAAAATGGTATGCTTGTTATAACCGACGCAAGGTATTTGAGTACTAGTTTACTTATTAAAGAGAGAATTCTTTGTCTCTTTTTTAGTTTGGAAATGAGTTTCTACATTCACTGAGCAATGAACAATCTATTGTTGAGTACACTTATAAGCATTACTTGTTGAATCTTTGTAATCAGTAGTGCTATTCATTGTGCATGTAATGTTATAGAAATATATTTCAACATATGCACAAAACTAAGAACAAAGAAAAAATTATGCTTACGGTGCAATTACATCACACTTAGGTTCATCCATTTCACATTTCATTAGTGTCAAAGGGTATCTATTTTTGTCATTCTGATGTTATTCGTCTCTCTGCTCTTCCATTCTTCCCTCTTGTATAGCTACATTCATTTAATTATTGCTAAATTTATATCATACTCCTGATATTTTGAGCAACATTGATGGGTGGAGTGGGGGGGCAGATGAGACTTCTCAGTGGTTTCATTGATAACACCTCATTAGCAGCATGTGTATTATCGTGATTCATTATCAATAAATTCATGGCATATTGCATTCAAGTCTTTCTTTGTCAGTCCTCTAAAACTGTATGAATGATTCAATGTGTGAATGCTTTTGTTGATGGCTTGATTGAAAAAGCCAACATATTTTTACAAATTACTCATCTATAAAAGAAATGCATCCTTTTTTGTTAATTTGTGACATTATATTAATAAAAGGCATTGCCAGTACTTCATTCCATGAATTGAAAGTATTTTTATTGTTCATCTCTAAGAGGTAATTCATATTTGTTGCTCAGATGTTGTTTTTTTTCCTTGACTCTTCAGTGTTTTTCATCTTACTCTTCAGATAAAATGTGGAAATTCTTTTGTTGTGTAAATCTTCATATCTCTGACATTTGCTTGTGACCTTCAAAGTGGACACTAAATAAATTTCTTTGGTTGTAAATATATTGTTATTAAATTTTACTTTGTGTATGCTTCTCAATTATAATATTGTTGCCACTTTTTAAGAGTTTATGATCAAAATGAGTATTTTTATGTGAGGAATGAGCATGTGAATAAGAGTAAAGAAAGAAAGAGGTACTTTAAAAATAGCACAATATACTTGAATTGTTATCTATTTATCTACCATGAAATAAAATCTGGGCATCTCTCACCGATGCCCCAATGATATGAATTCAGATTTTTTCAGACTAGAAGAAAGTACCTAAGTCTTTTTTCATAGTTACATAAATCCAGTCACCTCCCCTTTCCCTATGTTGGTCTACTGCCGAGAAAGAAGTTGAAAGTATCATTTCATTGCTCATAAAAGTCGATCACCATCATTCATAGTCTCCACATTTATCTGTGACACACTTTGGAAGCCACAATTTGAAGGTAGGCTTATACTTCTTCCATCCCTCCAATTCTATCTAACTTCATTCTATATAACTCTTGGTGGTGGCAGGCCATCTATGTATGGGAGGTTTGAAACCTATCATTACTCTACTTGCAATCTTCTTTAAAATCAATTGCTACAAGCTGTCAAGGTCTCTTTTTCAAAATTTTAAACTGAAACATTACATTGTGTAACTGAAATCCTTCTCTCATTGTCCATTACATCTTTTTTGAATTAAGAAAAATTGGATGGCATTTTTGTTTCTAAATATTTGGAGAAACAAATGTTTTGTTGAGAGTAAGAGGATTGCTAGTAATTTTAACGTTTCTGATCCACAGGGTCTTGCATTAGTACCTGGCTAAGATTCAAAATGACCCAAGGAATTTATTTGCTCAGTATGACCAAGGCAAATATGTTCTACCAAGGTCCTGCCTCACAAGTGAAATAACCCCAAGTGAGTCAACTTTATTGGTGATCATACATGCTTGTTCTCTATGCAATGGATAGAGTATTTGTTTCAAGGAAGAAACTCTTGACTGTGAAAAATGTGATAGGTGGAGTGTGTTGCTGAAATGTGATATAACTTGAAAAAGTGCAACCATTATGATTATGGAAGTACTTTTTTAAAGTGTTGTGCTCAATTACTATGGCTGTAAACATATTATTGCTGTTCTCAAGGCTCCACCACCCCTTCAAAATTACTAATGTAAATCCCAAAGTCGTCAGTTTTTACAACATCAATGCTGTTTTCATCTGGTAAATAAAACTGGAAAAGGAGTTGTGGAATTCTTCATGTAAAAGGTTATACTTGAACATGTGCTCAGATAAAAGGGGCGTAATAACAAAAAGACAACCGCTGAAAATTTACTGCGTTGTGATGATTCACAAAACTTTTATTGTTAAGCAAGTGAGGCTAATTGAATCTGGACATTTTTTTAAATCTATGGCATGGATAATAGGTCAGTTTAAAGCAACACTAGATGTAACACGGCACAGAACCACACATATTTTAGGGAATAGCCCTGGGGGATGGATAAGGAGGCCAAGGGAAGGCTGCAGCCCACAATTGCATGGGGATTGAAAAGCATAATTAAAAGTTTGAGCAGTTCACGACATCTGACAACACACACAGGGACCAACCAATCCTGATAATGCATTGGAAAAAGGAGTAGGATATGTAAAAAAATACACATGGGGCCTTGCTTGTAAAAATAATCTCATGAATAAGGTGAATAATATTTCACATATCACAATCACCGTTTAAAAAAATCGCACTTTTCGTGTAGATGTACAATATTTGTTCTCGTCAAACACTTTTTGGGGCAATAGAAGGATTTGACAGAAGGAGACAAATATACCATCTTTCATATAAAATGACATCTAACATTAGCGCCATTATAAAAAGCAAGTGTACACTCTTAGAAAAAAACTCCCCACATTAAATGCAGTAAGAACTCCTTTTTTTAATATCCTAGCAATAATATCTTCATTAGTAAAGAATGGCTCTGAAACAGCAAAAGGAATAAGATTGATCCTTGTGATGCAGTAAATATAGTTCATAAAATATGTCAAAGATATTCAAAAAAGCACATAGCATACTTTTTACGTTAATTTCTGTAATACTATTTGTCAATCTAGCCTTTTTAACAAAAGTTCAGATCATCACTCCTTAAGCTTACATACAACTTGTAAATATGGAAAAGAGAGCTATATTTCAGTCTCTTCCTTATCGCTTCACAGAAGACAAATGTCAACAAAATTAATATCAGAGAGATTTGAGCTGCTTCATTGTTTTTCTCTCAATATTTAAAAAATGCTTAGAAAATTGACAAAAGTCATTTTTGGAAAGATTTTATCAGGTTATGTATATAATCATGAATGTATAACATTAAAAATACTGTTAGGCTTTTTCCGCCAGTGGCCATCTGACAGAAAATCACTGCAGTGTTACAACTACCCACAGTAAAATAATCTCTCTATACTAAAAAAATTACACAATAAAGAACAAAAACATTTACCAAATATACGAATTTCTGCAACCGCTGAGGGTACTACAATTAAGGCAATAAAAAATTACCTAATAAAAATATTTCAGAATCTAACATGAACATGATATAAAAATCAAGCACATGCAATTTAAGTGGTCCATCTTTGATTAACTTACAGCTAATCTGAAAAATCGTAGTCAAAGTAAAAAAGGGTGAAAGTTCAATTTTTGTACTTGTATATCCTCCACTCTTATGCTTAATACTCCAAAATAACACATAAATGCTATCACTCGATATCCATTTTTTCAAGACAGTTACATACTCTTATCCAAAAAAAATCTTTCTGGACTTATTAATGCTTCCTTTTTTTGTATTTTTTAAAATTTCAAATTGGCACTCCATCCATTTCCCCCTTTAACCATGAACTCCCACCATTCTTCTGGCTCTTTCCCACCCCATTAGGAAACCACCAAACTGCACAAGGCACTTTACTTGGTAGCCTCAGGGGGACAATCAGGCTGGCTTGATGGGTGCGCAGCACGAAATGCTGGGTGATTCTCCAGCTCTCTATCAATGCGTAGGATGGTAGGGAATGGCCTCAGATCCACATGAAATCTGAATAGCGAAAGATGAAAATTTGAAAATGAAAGTGTTCTAAGCGGGCGATGAAGCCGTAGTAACACTTATAATTAGACAAAAATAGATCGTTTTTTTTACCTTCTAGCGTTAAAAATTTGTGGAATTAGACAGCAATCAGCTAGAGTTAGCTCGTCACCAACACAGTACTTCCCGGCACATGAGGACAACAACTTTTCGACAGCTGAAAAATAAATGCACCGGTAAATACACCATATCACGAAGTTTTATACAATTTCCTAAAGAAGAGAACAATTTTCTTACCACGGAATCCTCTATTAATCCAATGCTGTGCCCATTCTTTCTTCTTTTCCTCACCGACATAAACAAGAACGATTAAGTTTTGTAAAGGTTGTATTCCTGAAGCAATAACTTCGCAGATCTCTCGCACCTGAAAAAAGAAATAATTAATTATTTTAGGAAAAATTTATATAAACCGAAATAGCGAATACTATGAACTAAATATTTTGGATTCCCGAAAACGCTGGACGCTGCAAAAATATTGAGGTTCCCAATAAAAACATTTTGTGGTTTGCGATATTAAATATTTTTTACCCCGTGAGTGGCTGATAAACACATTTTCTGCTTGAAGTGACATACCTTAGCTCTCTTATGGACGTCTTGCGGCATCAAAGGCCTATGCGGCCTAGTCTCTTCAAGATAATGCATGATGTTAAGCTATAAAAAGTAAAGAAAGTTTGCTTAAATGGGATTCAAAACTTATCACTGATGCAGCAAAGAATTTTTAACTTACGGATTCGACCAACGTATGACCATCAATAACCAAAGCTGGAACTTGCTCCATGGGATTAATATCTCGATATTCATTGGAATGCTGCTCACCACCTCCTTTTATTAAACTGACAGGTTTGATGTCGTATGGAATTTCCTTCAAATTCAGAGCTAAAATTTTAAGGGTGATATGAGATCATCTCCATTCATAAACAAAAAAACAATGCGGAATGTGTTCTATATTAACTCGGCAATTTAATTTACGTACCTATTCTAACTCTCCATGAGCAAGTACTTCGCCAATAGGAGTAGAGCAACGGCTAAAACAAAAAGGACAACGTTTTTAATTCACAAATTGATGTACTCACTATCTTAACAAGTAAATGCGGTACCCATGACAGACACGATCAATGTCATCAAGTTGTAGACAGAGTATGCGGAGAGACGCTTATATTTTACCTTTCCCATGACAGACATCTCGTTCCACTGAATTTCAAATCAATTCAAACGGTAAAAACACGTAGAACGATGGTAATATTTCACAAATTTATTAAGTCAAACAACCACTGGACGCCGATAATGTAGGATGGATGCTTCGGTTATGGTCGCATATGTAAAATAAAAGTACTTCTAATTTCTATTGGCCTATTGGCGCAGCGTGCCTCAGATCGAAATTAATAGCAGCGCTACCGACGTTGGTTTCTTGAACTTAAGGAAGAAGAGACATCTGAATGTGGCGCATCGTCTAATGGAATACCGAGACATATACAGTTATCTGCGTTGCCAAGTAAATTTGTATATAACGTTCGAGCATTGAAGCATGGAATAATAAATTATGCTATACCGCTGACACAGTTAAGAGAAAATATTTTGTTCGATCATATATGACCTCAATATGTTAAATTAAGTAATAATTTGAAGCCGGTGTGCCGCACACCATAATGACAACATCGCATATACGGAATGTTTAGGCAGCAGTAGACAAATTTGTATACGTGTTATTCATAAATAAGGTATTCAGTGATTCTAATGCGAACTCCTATTGCTGAAAATGACGAAACTCATAAGCGAAAATTCTAAAGAGAAAAAGGATAATCAGGGAGAAGATGCACCTAGGTATCACGTAAAAACAAATATTTAAGTCTTACTGTAAGATAATGTCAGTGCACTCATGAATAAACTGAAAATTTAGTTTTCAGAAAAACTGGTGGCTGGTGTTTCTAGTCATCTTGGCGTTGACATTTTGGATTAGATTCCACAAAGTGACTGAACCCGATCATGTATGGTAAGGACAAATGTCTTATTTGTATTGATTGCCTAATTCAACTTCCTTTTGTTTGGACAATCATTAAATGTTAGGAATCCCTAAGAGATATGTCGTATGCGTTGAATTTAACCTTCTAATCACATTTATTATGATGACTTAGATTAATTCTTGCTTCAACAGCTCTCTATGACATTAGAAAGGAAAGATTTCTATAATAGCTTGTGTCGGTTTACCCTCGCTTCTTATAAGTTATCTCCTAAATCTATTAAGAGCTCGTCTACTCTTTTAAGTCCTTAAAGAGCTCGAATATCAAAATATCGTGAGACAAATCGTGGTAGTGTTGTCTTCAGTCAAGTGATCCTTTACTTTCCCGTTACATTTACTTTTTATGATGTCTTGAATTTTGCTGTGATATTTCCAACGTCCAATTTGGATTATGCAATAAAACTTCTGTGCCTATGCGAAGATTCAGTAAAATTTTTTGGCTTAACGCTACGGTCAATTTCACTTTGGTAAATAGCTAACGCTGTTTTGCTTCTGAATGACATTAACATCAAATATTTAAAGAGTTCATTGAGATGAGGGTGGATTTGTATCCAGGATGAGTCAAATCACCTGGAAAACTAAGGTATCTGGTAAAATACACTCCGTGTAATTTAGCTTTCACGAGGAGTACCAAAGTAGTATTTGTTTTGGAAAAATTGCTATAAAAGAGAGTTTATTCGCAAATAGTCTGCTTGTTGGTCTTGTCGAAATTGGCTGAACTTCTGACTGGCTGTCATTTCCTTGCCATCAAAATTTCACCATTTTTATGAAATGATATCAAATATTGGTAATCAAAATTTCATCCCCTCACTCATTTTTTAGAAATGTCTTTGTCATTGAACATAAAATGGGGAATGTTGAATTATTGAGCGATGATTAATCACATCGCAAGACTGAATATTGAGAAAGAATATCAGCGTTTTTGCCGTATTTTTGCGTTAAAATTCATGTAAGTGAGTGAGAAAGTGAGGAGAACAATTGTTAGATAACATAGACCCAAAATTAAATACACATCACATCCCATGTGCTGTTTGAAGAATTAAAAAAATTCATATTGCAAAGAAGAGACAAACAATGTGATATTTGTAATATATGCAGTTTAAGACTTGAACTAAATCACTATGAGATAATGAATTTATGTTTATGAGAAATAATAAGAATTAATAGAGCTATACCTTGACTGAATTGTACAATGTCCATGACGCTTACTGTTTAAGATGGAGGAAGTTTTGTAATAAGGAAATTACAGTATTCCCACTAATGTTTATGAAATATCAACCTTAAGTTTAGTTCTTCTATGTGGATTCTTAATTGCAGCCATTATAATGGCTGCAATTAATGGTTTCTAAAGAGTTTGAAGGAGTTCTCAGAAACATTTTGATTACTGACACTGCACCAAAATAGCCTATAATTAGGGGTTAAAAATTATTATCTATTTATTTATAAGATCTTTAAGATTATTATCTACCAGTTTAAAATTTAGAGGTAAATGGAAATGACCAATAAAGTAAATCGAATTGAAATGTTATTTACATGGTAATGTTGCCCTGCAATGAAAGGAATAAAGTATTCAACATTCAAAGATATTTTTGCAACATGGAATAACTCAGTGCGGTGGAAGAACTGTTGGATTGAAGTTATTAGTGGCTTAGCAAATAAACTATGCGATGAATAAAGTTTCTTATTATAAAATAGATGTAGGGAATACATAGGATAGATAAGATAGCAATAGATATATTTGGTTATAAATAAGATGAAATAATTAAGGGCATTAGCTAAAGCTAGCAATAAATGAGAATGTGTAGGAAACACAAAAGAATAACCAAAAAAACAAAAGAGAGGTCATCCAAAGGAAAGAAAAGAACTTAAATAGAATATCACAGAGGATTGATCTGTCAATCATGTTCTTCAATTCTAATTCATTGTGGTATAGTCTTCCTTCATTATTATGCTGATTGTTTTAATATAATAGCGTATAACTTTGCTGCATTTTTCTATTTGAATTATAGCAACTTCATCTATTATTAATTGTTTATTAAACCTTCATTTTCTACAAGTATAAAGTTAGGTTTATAAGCCATGACTTTCCACTCTCATTCTTGTTTACCTACTAAATTATTTATGGCTTAATTGTATTTCCTTCATTTAGTTAATTTTTATTTTTCATCGAAGCTGGGACGAAACTCATTTTGGCAAAATGGGCAGCTGGTACATCAACAGGACCTTCTTCTTTGATGTCCATCCTCCACTGGGAAAGGTGAAGAGCAAATACTGTTCAATTCTGAAAAGGGATTACAATTAAGAAATAGTTAAATATTTAATTAAGAAAATTCAATTTTTCAACTTCTTGCATCTACCAAAACATGCATCCTGTAAACATTGGTTAGAAGCACTAAGCAAACCTTAGCAGCTCTTTTCTTTGCCGAAAGTGTTTGATATATTTATACATATATTTATTTGCAAGTCATCTTAATAGCTATCCATACTTAACTCAAGTAAAATCCAACAAGGAATATAATTCAATAACATTTTAGCATAGAGTTGTTCATGAGCATAAAATTATTCAATCTTTTTTTTCAGATGTTAATAGCATTCTCGGGGTATCTCTCTGGATATGACGGAAAGTTTGCATTTGAAAAACCAGGTGACAAATATGATGGTGTTAACTATGTTGGGATGAGAGTGGTGAGTATATTTTGGATTTCCCTGATTTCTCTTAGTGGAAAATAGTTTCACAGTTGCTCAGATTTGACTTTCTTTTTTAGTTTTGTACATTTCTCGGTGCTTGTATTGTACCATTTGGTTTTGTGACTGTTTGGGAACTCACCCATTCACTAAGTGCTGCTGCGTTATCGGCATCCCTTATTCTTTTCGGTGAGTTTTTTTTTTCATATTTGTGTCCCTCATCTCAGATGAGAACATTTCCTGAACTGTGCTTAATCCTATGTTTCAGATGTTGGCCTTCTTACTCTTAATCAATACATCTTATTGGATCCAATTCTTCTTTTCTTCCTCATGGGTTCTGTGATGGGTGTTGTAAAGTTCCAGTCATGCTCAGGCAGGTAAAGTATTCCAAGTTAGTTGCTAAAGTTAGTTAGAGGTTTTGCTCACTGGAGCTATTTCATTTTAGTCTCTGGAAATACAATCTATTGACAAGGAGATTTTTATTTAATCTTCAATTACTTTTACCGAGAATAATGATTTCTTTTTTTTCTGACTTGGTCAATTGAGAAAATGACTGAAAGAAAATATTCACATCCTAAAGTATAAAATAATTTACAAGTGAATGTGTTGTAGATGAAGTTTAGAAATAGTTTAGAAGAATATTTTTAGCTGCAAAATGTAGCATTTTTTTAAAGTTTTTATTTTTGGATAGTTTGCTACTTGAATTTTCAAAAACCTAACTGGCTTATTATTATCTATTTATTCTTTTCTGCAGATCCTTTTCACCTCAATGGTGGTTTTGGCTTATTTTCACTGGAGCAATGCTTGCTGGATCCATAAGTGTCAAGTTTGTAGGACTGTTTGTTGTTCTTCTGGTTGGAATTCATATTGCTGCTGGCCTTTGGGAGATATTAGGGGATTTGTCAAAGCCTATAGTAAGAAGATTCTTTTCCAAAACACTTTACTTCAAGTTTTATTTCTTCATCTATCTATAGGAATGTTTATAATAACATTATAGGAATGCTCAAGTTATGTTCTGCAACATTATTTATGAAATTAATATTAATTTAAGATGTTAAAGCTGGAAAAGTATTTCAATGGTTTTCCAAATAAATGTTGTTTGAAACTTAACTGCATATTTATTTAATTCAATCTAGTAATAATTTACATGATTAAAATATTCAGAGCTACTTTTTAAAAGGCATGCATTAAAGAAATTTATTTTGATATTCTTTTATTTCTTTTTCAGACTTATACGTTGAAACATTTTGCGGCAAGGGCTTTGTGTCTAATTATCCTCCCAGCAATTTTCTATGCAGTATTTTTTTACATTCATTTAGCTGTTCTTAAGAAAAGGTTAGTTAATGACACCAATCTTAGTTAGGCTATATTCCATTCACTTTAACATCAGTAAAATGGGACAAATATTTGGCTCAATTTTTTTAGAATGTTTGCATTTCATCCGTGCACTTAGAATGGGAAAGAATTCACATTTTTATGGAAATTTTTCTTATCCAGACATGAATTACTTCTAGTTCATATGTTCAAGCAACTTGTTTGTTTCAGGAAGTTAATACATTTTAAAGATTTTCACTATTAAAGCTTAAAAATGCCAATTTAGAAAGCTAATAACTTTAACACAACCTCAATTTAGAGTTTTTAGGCAATCTATGTGGTAAAAATTTTCTGCAAAAATGTTTTATTATCTGCGAGTTTTCAATGTTACTACCTATTTGAACTCTCACTTTATCTGTAGCCAAAAATTGGTTTTGCCAAATTTAAATTCTCTTCATTTAACTATTGAATATGTTTATGAAGTCTTGATTTTTGGCACCAGTTGTAATAAGGCTGAGCACATTCTTTTGCTGCTATTAAAAGAAGTGCTAAAAATGGGACTTTTCTCCCACAAAGAGGGTTCCTAGTTAGAAATTTATCTCATGTGAACAATAGTATTTGATATTAGAATATTGCTTTTTACAAGTGCAAAATTAACTTTGCAGTGGCACAGGCGATGGATTTTACAGCTCTGCTTTTCAGTCACAGCTGGAAGGGAATTCTTTACATAATGCCAGTATGCCACAAGGTAGGCAGTATAACTTATCCATTTTTTTAGATTAGATGATCAAATTAACAATTATTTGCTCTTTAACTTTTATAGTGATTAACATTATTCTGTTACCTCCTCAGAAATTATTTATACAGGTTATTTGATTTTAAATCTGTTTGAATCTATTAAATATAGTATTAGTAGTATTATTGAAAATGCTTCGACAGCTTAGGTCATTTCGCACATTGGCTCCCACCAGGAATCGAACCCGGGACCGCTTTCACCAAAGGCAAACGCGCTGTCCACATGACTATCCAGGAGCCTTCTATTAAATATTTCTTTCTATGATAGTGAATATCATCCTAAAAATGTCATATCTTGTTGTCCAGTAAAGAATGTTTGTTTCAAACTGTATAACATTTACATTTTATATTCAAGCTCATCACTGTTTATTATCATTTAAGTAGTATATCTATAAATGTTTAGTTTCTCATATTTTAATTTGATTTCCAGCAGTTAAGAAAGCCGTCAAGACATAATCTGACATGCTTTTACCTTTTTCATCATTAGAGCTAGCATATGGAGCAATAGTGACATTGAAAAACCAGCAAACGGGAGGTGGATATTTACATTCTCACTGGCATTTGTATCCTGAGGGTGTGGGTGCTCGTCAACAACAAATTACTACTTATTCGCACAAAGATGAGAACAACCGTTGGCTTGTGAAGAAAATCAATGATGGTCAACCATCGAAATCTAAAGATAAGAAGAAAGAAAAAGTCGAGTTGGTGAAAAATGGAGATCTGGTTCGATTAGAGCATGTGCCGACAAAAAGGAATTTACATTCTCACAGGGAACCTGCACCTCTGTCCAAAAGGCATCTTCAAGTTACTGGATATGGAGAGGTTACTTAATTATTTTCATATTTCAAATAGATGTCAATCATCACCATCATTTCATCTGAAGTTTAAGAAACTGATAATTAGCTTGGTTACATACAGCATTTAAATCTTTTCTCTATTTTCTGGAAGGAAATGTTTTTCACTTTTTCTATTGTTGTGATAGTCTTAAAATTTTTGATTATTTGGATTATCTCTATTTCTTTAATGTTATTTATGTGCATATGATTAATCTTATATTTTGTAATCAAAAAACCTTCATGATTGTCTTTTTTTACTATGAAATGTTTTATAATAAAGTTGAATTTGTACGTTGATTTATTATTCTGCCTCAAATACTTCAAGATTAGTTAAAAATACTTACAATTATGGAAAATTTTTAGCATAAACAAACTTAAGATCTTCTCATAAAAAAAATTTCAGTTTAATTTATTGCAAAAAAGATTAATAACTACCTACAATGAATCTTTATTCCATGATAGTTTTTCATCTATATTCATTTTTATACTTTTTAGAATGGAACTGGAGATGCTAATGATGTGTGGAAAGTGATGATCGTTGGAGGAAAAGAAAATGAAGTTGTGCACACGGTTTCTAGTAAATTGAAATTAGTACACTACCTCCAACATTGTGCCTTAACATCAAGTGGAAAACAGCTCCCAAAATGGTATGTTTTATAGAGTTTTAGATGATAACTCTTTTTCAATTTTATTTCATGCATAGTTCATTAAGTTTTGACTTTATGTACAGTGGCGGAAACAATTATCGCAACACCAGTTGGCGTCAGAGCGCGGATTACGTGGAAACTAACTGAAATCACTCTAACTCCGACAATTCGGCAACTCTGTATAGAGACAGTAAAACCGGGAATATTCAAAGTCCATACGAATGGAAAATAGACTTTTAGTTTCGTTTTTATATGCAGACGTTTAAGACTCACCTTTGCGAGATTTCCAAGTAGTGCCTTTGCCTCATTGTCTTAATTTTTTGCCATTTATTATTCAAAGTTGGTCGTGATAAAAATAGTTGAGTATAATTTCAATATAATACACTGGGAGATAGTTACTAACAAGATTGTTTGATAGCGGAATATCAGACGTTAAAATAAACATTTTGACGTATTATGTAGCGAATTAAAGGTCTAAATACTAGAATTGTGATGGAACTGAATTCTTGCAAAGAGAATTCAACACTTAAAAATTCGAATTCAGAAACCACTAAGATAAGTCTTATTCTTACTTTTATATTTTCTCTCGAGCAGTGTAGTTTTCCACTGCTTAAGGTATAAAATATTCTTTCGATAAATCCTGTCTAATCCGTGTGTTGAAGGAGTTCAACTTTTCCAAGAGCTTTTTATCAATTTTCGTTTTGACAGGAATTGTCATCACTATTATTAGCTTTTAAATAGTGGAATCGGTTATCAACTATTTTCAGCTCTATCAGGCTATATGTAATAGGGAGTAATATTTGTGTAATAACAAATGGTGTTTCTAATGAGACATCAATGCACTTAAGCCATACTGACTGGAAAAAATATAATAAATTGCAACGGTATCACATCTCTATGGATGTTTCATTCATTCATCAAACAACTCATACGAATCTCCTCTTCAGTGAGTGACTCTCCAACAGATAATTTCAATCCAATTTATCCAGAGTTATAATATATTTCATCAATGAATTTGAATGCAATCGAAATCAGGTTCCATAATATTCAAACAGTTCGAATCTTATTTGTAAATTACAACCGATGATTCGATTGTCCGTTTACAACAATTAGATACGCCGTTCTCACCTCTTGGAGTAAGCATAACCACACGCTTTCTGTGAAATACATGTGCACCACAGATTCTACGCTGTGGAACGGAGCAAATTTCTGAAAGGATTTACTCATGTATGATTGTAACATACGTATAGTTTCCAAGAGGGCGGTATTCACTTCTCTACTTTCTCTGTAGCGATGAATAAAATTTTCCGCTTCCAATTTGATCATATTGATTTCCGTATGTTAAAATAATTCCAAAGGCTACTTAGATCCATGTATTAGGCGCCATACTCGGCTATTATTCGCTGATTTTACTAAACTTTGTGTGCACTTTACGGACTCTTCCGAAACACTCCCGCCCCCCTCTCCCTCCATGAAGACCTTAGTTTTAGTGTTGTTTACTACGTAGTTTTGCGGTTTAGATGAGAGCGAATATAAGCAGACAAAGTTATTCTTTAATTCAGCAGTAGAAATAGTTACTAACACCCACTTAAATGGGCATGATTATGAGCTTGCATGAGCTTAGCCCCAAAAAATAGAAAAATTGCAATGGTGAAAAAGAAAAATTCGCTTAAAAAATATAAAGGTTATTCAAAAAAGGAAACCATGTTTTAATGTGCGAACTGAGAGATCTAAAAATTATAATAGTGAATTGCAAGAGCTTACGTAATAAACAGGCGGAATTCTTTAACATTACGATGAGAACTTGCGCGGATATCATACTAGGAAGAGAGTTGCTTAAGCGAAGATATTACTCTAGGCGAGATATTTCCCCCGATTATATGATATACCGAAAATATGACTATGTAGATCTAGCGGTAGAGTTTTTATAGCAGTATGGACTCATTTAATTAGTGAGCGCGATTTATTTGTAGAAAATAGCAGGAGCAAAATCATTTGGTGCTCGATTCAAAGACAAAACGGAAGTAAGATTAATATTTGTTCTTTGTGTCGTCCTCCCGATGAAAAAATAGGTTGTATTGTTGATTTATCCGAGGTCTTACAGAAAAATAGCGAGAAAATAAAAGATCCAATCATCGCCGTAGGAAGAGATTTTTACCTAACCAATATTCATTGGGATAATCTAAAATTCTCCAGCACTAGCAGTGGGAAAAAAATTCATATATGTTCATATGTGTTCCGTCTAAACAGTAGGTGAGACGAGGAAGGAGTTTGAATCGTTGCATAGGAGTCATTCACTCGCGATTGAGAAAACTTAAACCGTGCGGTGAGATCCATGAGCTTGGTGATCAAAACTATAGAGAAGTGCAAAAGCTATTTGAGGAAGGATCAGGAAAAGAATACCAGGAATATAGATCTCGAACCCTGTTAAAATCACTAGTTGGCGATTAGAAAGAACTTTGGTCATAAGTGTGAGAGACAAGTGGTGGTCAGTTTTCTATGCCTAGCTTTATCAGCGAAGAGGGAAATGCCTTAAATAAATCGGCAGAAATAGCTAACTTACTTAACCCGTACTTCCAGAAATGTTTCTCATAAGATGATGGTCGAGTTAACGATTTTACTTCGCGCATTGATTCGGAGATGATTTCCATAGAGATATAAGTTGATGCGAGTGGAAATTCACTGCAACAGATTGATAGGAAATTCTATCAGAAATCAATTACTGAGGTTACTGTTCCAATGTCGTGGAAGAAATTAAACGTCACTCCGGGGCCTAAGAATGATCAGATTATTATGAGTAATTTACGTTAACTTCGAATTTCTGCAAAATAATGGAGCATATTATAGCAAGCTCGATTATTCAGTTTCTTACCATAAAGATAGGAATCATTCGGATCCAACACGGATTCCATAAAGGTAAATCTTGTAAGGCGCACCTAGAGTTTTTTGTGAATGATGTATATAAAGCGTAAGGATGTTAGATATAATCCAAAGACGTTATTTTCACGCAGCAACAAATTTCGCGACAACCCTTAGTGTTAGTGCGCCACACAACATCTAAATATCACGTTTAGCTGTAGTTTATCTTTGAAAGAACATATTAGAGATGCGATAGGAAAAGTGAATAGAATGCAAAGATTAACTAGTAGATCGTTGAGGGGATGCTCATCGTGTTTCAAAGAAAAAAACTTATATTCCTCTTATTCAATCTAGCCAAACGAGAAAATACTGTTTCGCGATTACACTGATTATAAGTTTCATATTTCAGTTCGTGTACTGCATTTGTTTGATTGGTTGTATACAATACGATTTGTACAGAATTGCCATGATGAGTGAGTGTTACTCAGACGATGCAGTACGCGGGATGGTAATCATTAAGAGATAGAAGACTAATTCAAAGGATAAATTTACTAAGTAAGTTCAGAAAAATTAGGTTCTCAAATGATGCAACCGATATAATGCGACCTCTCTGTTGATGTGGGCCGCTCTGATACTGCGAGGAAGATTAGAGAAATAAATGCAAGATGGAATCGTATCAAGGTTTCATTTTTTCATGATACGCGAAAGAAATTGATTAGGAAAATAGAGTTAAGGTGCCTGTACCCCTGCCACACGCCGAAAGGCGGATTGAAGGGTTCTTACATAGACATATTTTTATGGTGTTTTTGTGCTGTCGACATTTTAACTCAATAATCAGAATATATCGTATTTATAAAACAACATATAATTTAAGAGGAAAAAATCATCCGTCTCCGCTACGATTGGTCTTCGGTTTCCTTCAAAGTAACTGGGTTGTCCAAATTGTAGTGCTACCTCCAAAATACTTACGTTTCAATATCATCTCCTAAATCACTACTACTAATTTATTTCTTCTCACATTCACTAAAAGTTAAAGGAAAGTTTAATTAACCTTCCTTTGATTTCAAAAAACTCTCAAAGGCACTCGAAATTAATATTTACAATGTTAAAAACCTTGCACCTAGAGAAATAATGACAATGTAAGAGAAATTGGCCCTGTCAAAACTGGAAATCCAAATATCATTGAGGATTATTATTCATCATTATTATTCAATTATTCATTTTAGAAACTAAAATCTCAAAAAGGTTTTAATTTTGCCACATAACCGTGAACATATCCTAGTTTTCTATGCATTTTAGTTTTTTTAAGAATTTAACATATCTTCTATCATGTAGCGTGCATGAATATGACCCTGAAATGTAGAAATGTTTTCGCTCTTTCTACTGTCTATAACCCTCTCCCTCATAAACAAATCCTGGCTGCGCCCCTGCGACAAAGCAATCATTAATTATCATCTGTATATTCATGTCCACATTCGATAGAATCCGTAGATTCTTACACATGGATGATTATAAAAAAATGTCAGCTCCGTCATAGACCTTCTTCCCCGTAATGTTACTCAATTTCCATGTTTTTAAGAGAAGGAGACTATTTAACATAATTTAGAGCAAGTGTAAAATATTTATATGTATTCGTATTTCTCTCAGACTCGGTAACAGTGTGCGCATATGCACTATGATTAATAATCGAAAATTTCATTGGAATCAAGAAAAATATAGGATGATTAATAATATATCCATTCTCCTCTATATGATTCAGCCTCATAGACATAGAGTTAACCACTTCTTTATTGGAATTCGCTCCAGGTGAGAAGATCTAATAACCGACGGAAGCTCTTCGAAAGCTTTATCGGTTCAGAACCTAAAGACGAAGTAAATGAAATTTTAGTGCAACTAAAGACGTAATCGCGATCTCCGAGAAGCATCGACAAAACTTTACAGGGAGGTAATCACAAAACATTAGAGAGGCTGATAGAGTAGATTACGTGATGATGGTGTTATTACAACCTCTACCATACCCATCTGGCAGCTCGCGGGGTATATATCTAAATCTAAATGTGTATAATTGATTTGGAATTACCGCCGAGAAAATTGGAAAGTGTGAACCCGCGAATTGTCCTGGTTGTAGACGAACAATGAATAATAATATGCATAAGAACGTCAATAGTTCTCAAGGCTTTTTTTTAAGCGTAAAAATGAAAAAGATTCGCTTGCGCGGTCTGCTGGTTGTCCGTCTATCGACGTGAAGACCTAAATGAAGAAATAGTGGCCAATAAGTCTGAGTAAGTAAGCCTGAGCTCCTTGCCTTACGACCGGTTTGTTGTTGCGAGTGACGCATAGGCTTTCGACAATCCGCTGCACTGAAAGCGAAAGGTTCATCATGCTTCCGGAAATCAGGAGGCCCTGTCAAATACCTCTAATTGTGGAAAATGAGTCAAAGGACATTGTCTTTCAGCGAACGACCTCGAATCCTTGGTAGAAGAGGAATTCCCACTGACACACGAAACATGTTCTTGACCGACAATTGGTGATGAATCGGTTCCGAATCTTTCATGTCCAATGGTTATTTTTCCATAAGGAATTGCATCTCTCTGGTAAATATACATATTCATCACAGGCGCGTATAACTATATGTGGAAATCATATCTTACATTCGTTCATCTCCCGAACAAGAGAAGTTAAAGATAAAAATCTCATTTAACTTAAGCGGAATTCGAGCTCGTGCCCTTCCTATGCCAATAACTTGTGTCAGACAGCTGCAAAATCACCTCTTTATTAGCAACTAGTTATATTTATGACACTTCCCAACAAACAGAAGTCCATTTTAGCAGCTTATTAATAATTTTATTATGGCAGCATAACTTTTAAATTAATTTTATAAAGTCAGACGTTCATGAAATACGTATCAGTACTAAAAACTTGGGTTGTTTATTAGGAAGTCTTTCTTTAGTAAAATACGCTAATATAATAACATTATTTGGGAATATTTTTACGATTGCAATAACATCTAATTTCCTTAGCACGATGGCGAGGAAGGAGCTTGCTTTGAAAGTGCTCGACATATGGTTAAAGCTTTTCCACGCGAGGTAATGCATTTCAACGTTTGTTTTGTATTGGCGCCTGCAATACTTTGAAGGGATCAACTTTTGGTTAAAGCCTTTCCTCGCGAATTATCAAAGCCTTAATGCATTTCTACGTGAATTTCTCCGTGCGAAGGCAACTTAATTGACTAATGACCAAGGTCACCGAGCTCCCTGTTACAAAATGTAACACAAGTCCGATGTATGCGCAGAAATTGTTCGGTTTTTATGAAATCATGTTTGTTTTAACTTTGGAATTGGTATTTTTCCTTTTACCTCCGGACGGACAATGATTTCATGTATTCTAGGTGACAAATGGTGTATATAAATTTATATTACGAATTTCCTTCGTCTGCATGATTTAGTTGGCGAAAAATTATATTCCGTAGACAAAATACAAATTTTACATTGTGTCATAGTTAGTAACTCAGTAATCGCTCTAACGAGTTCTTGAATTCTAATTGCTGAATTGAAAACATAAGACTTGTAATCAAAAATCCTCCTCAGAATGTTTATCACAAATTATGAATATCCTATGTTTGAACTGGACGTTTGAGGAATTACATTTACATTAATATCCAGCAGGCAGCCGTAAGACGTATGCTCGAGTGAGAAACCAAACTACCAAAATAACGCCTTATTAGCGCATAAATTATCCAGAAAAAGAGACCATTATAGGCCATCTGTTCTCACTATAATCTCGCAAAACATCATTTTTCTCTAGACTCCAAAATTCTCGTTCTCTAAAGGTGAGAATCGCCACATCGCGTATTCCTACTCCAATCCCACTTATTCCTTATTGCTACGCATTATGAAAACTGAATAGTATTCTTCACATTATTAAGAATTAAATTTCAATTATTTTCCATGTATTTTATTGCATTTAAGATTTAAATTGGAATAAATATATATTTAACCTATTGTTCTATAAATACGATAACTATCTGTGAAAGAGAAACGCCGAAATAAACATGACGAACTCGGGGAGAGATCGCGCGAAGGCTCTGAGAAGAGTTCCAAAGAGAGGAAATTTGTGTAAGTTCTAGGCTCCGACTCAAATATTACCGCTTTTCGAGGCTTTCCTCGGTGTTGCCAGTCAGTCACAGAAAGCAGAATTCCAAATAGTTTCTGTGAAAGCCACTGAAGCGCTCGCAAAGTGTTGCGATAATTTTTTCCGCCACTGTACTACTCAGTAAAGATGTTAATATTTAGTGGATTCATTTTAGCTGATCCTTCTTGTATTAATATATATGTATACAAGTATATATAATACAAGTGTGAGTGTGTGTGTATATATACATGTATTATGTATAAAATTGAATTGAATTGAAAAATATGACTCTTTTCTAAGGGCTTATGAGCAAGCTGAAGTATCCTGCAATCCTAATCTTCGAGATGAGAATGCTCATTGGAATATTGAAGATAACGTCTTTTCAAGATGTGAGTGTTTCTTTGAATGCTTGAAAATATCAATTTTTACAGCAGTATAATTATACTAGTAAATGGGCGCTTATAAAGAAAATTATTAAGAGATACTACCATGAGTTATGGGTCTATATGTTATATTTATGTTTCTTTTTGATTATGCCATTGTCTTTCGTATACATAATTTTCAAATGTGAGATCGAGATTCATCAAAGCAATATACTGTGTGCTCTGTAACTAAATTAAATATAGAAGAACAATATCCTAACATTGTTCAAGGATATCATTGTATTTTCTGTGTAGATATTTGTTGTTCATTTATATGAAAGTTACTCTTTCTCGATATTCAATGATAACGTATATTGAAAGAAACATTAAAAAGTATTCAAAATACATCAAACTTTCATCATGGTGTATGAAATTAGGATTGCAAACGAATTAGTATTGGACATAAATAATGGTCGTTGCCATAGATTTGGCATTTGAAAGGGGGAAAAGAAATGCAATAAATCGGTGTTATAACTCAAATTTTGTGCCAACATGTTAAAATCCGTTGCAAGAAAAGAAAATTTGATCTTTTAGACATCATGTAGCCCAAGTCTCACTACTGTACGTGTACTTTTTCATATTTTAGCGAACAAAAGAAATTTGTTTTACATGGCCATTTTTCGTTTCTCCCGTTTAATCCCATTTAAAAAATATAATCCTCTCTGGGCTCAAACCTATTACAAAATCTCAAGATTTTTGATGTTTTCCTGACTCAGTTGTGAATTATAAACCTCCCCTGAAAATTTCAGTCTTCTGGCTTGATTAAAAATGCCCAGGAATTCATATGTATGAGTGAGTCAGAAGTCTAGCTTTATCTATAATAATGATCCACCTAGCTAGGGAAAATAATTAGTTTATTTGCATTCATTGGCTGAAATCATTATTACTCAAATTACAATTTCCCTTAGGTTCCCAAATCCTAGAAAAATGATAACTCTCTTATGAAGGGAATGAATCGAATCAGTCGAATAATAAGTGAAATGCATTTAGCTTTGGTCATCTTTAATTTTTTGTGGATACATACATCAGTACTCACATAAAAAAACATGTAATATTTATTTGTTAACCTTATCCAAAATATTTTTAAGAAGATATCAGAAATTGTATTTTTTTATTATCTTTGTGGTTTATTTTCTTTACATACTCCATTTCTAATTTCTCGAACGATTGCTCTTATTAACACTATATCCTTTAATGATTATGAATTGTACATTACACCATATATTTCCTTGGGTCATTGACATTTTTGTAACCTTATATTAAAATATATCATAATGTAATTGCTGTCAAAATGTCACTAGAAAGTTGAAAGAACTATACAAAAATCTACAGTAATTTTATAACTGTCAAATTATTTTTCAGTAGTGTTTTTTATTTGAATTGCTAGATTCCAAATTTGCATTTACATATTTCAATTGGTAAATAATCTGTAATGAATATAAACAACGTATTGGAATATTTCTGCTTTGATGATTCCTCTGTGTGCATTTCATGTCTTTATTGCAGTGCCAAACGTGAGCTTCCAAGTGTATGCGCCAAACTTCATAAGAAAGTTTCTTGAATCTCATGCTGTGATGTTTCAGGGAAATTCAGGTTTGAAGCCCAAAGAGGGTGAAGTGACATCCAGACCATGGCAGTGGCCCATAAACTACAGGGTAATGTATTTTCTTCAGGAATATTTATTGAAAAAGTTAAAAAAATGCAGCAGAATTGCTTTTTCAAATAAAAATTGTATTGGAAGATTTTTGTTTACAATGTCTGGTGCAAAAATAACAAGACTAATACTATAACTGTTATTTGCAAAATGTTAACTGGTGCTCCGTCAGTTTTGCCTGTACTTCTTCCATAATTGAGAAGCGCATTTATTTCAGGGCTTCATTCTTGAGAAAATATTGAACTTTGGTAAATCTAAAAAAATATGGAGAATGTTCAAGGATCAATGGCTTTACTGGTCAGAAATTGGTTGTTGGACGAACCATTTACACATTGTCCTTTTACAAGATCACCTGTTAATTCTCTGTGATTCCTGCTAGCTTTCTTACACACTTATTCCAAAACTTCCTACTGGCATTTATTATTTAGCCGCTGGGAATCCAATCTACCATAATGATTCCCTTAGCAACAAAAAAACCTATATCTTTGAAAGACTCTGTTCTTTACTCTTGGGGAAGATGACTTTTTATGGAGTGCCACTTGGTTTCTGGATCATATGTAAACATCCTTGTCTTATCTTCTGTAATAACAATATTTAGAAAAAACAGAATCTGACTTTCTATGTATTCCCAAAAGTAAACTGATCAATATTCATTTCTGATATTTTCTGACGGAGCATAAACTCACCTTTTCATTGACATACATTTCTGGTGTGATTGAATTGTTGAATCAAGTTGAAACTTATCACACACTTCAAGCTCTGATGCTGTAGTATAATGGACCAAAAGGTAATGAAATTGGTCTCGTTATTTTTTGTCAGGCATGCATTGAATTTTATCATGTGAAATTCCATTTTTTCTTTGCTTACTTTTAGAATTAGCAACACTTTCCTTTTATACTTTCAGTGAAAACTTGAATGAAGTTGGAGAATTTTGCGTTTGTTTTCTAATAAAATATTTGCGATAAATAATTGGACAAATTAAATAATTAAAGAAAATTAAATTTTAATGATTCATGTATGATTCATTGTCTGCATTCTTCTCATATTCTAGGGTCAGTTCTTTTCTGCCAATACCTATAGGATTTATCTTCTTGGCAATCCTGTTATTTGGTGGGGTAATCTGGTATTCCTTGGCCTGTATATCGTGACTGTTATCTACAGCGCCATCAGAGAGCAACGAGGCTACGCTGGATCGCCACTTCAAAGAGGTATATTTGAGCTCTTAATCATGTAAAAATGCAATGCTCAACCATAATGTTACCAGCAATTAATAACATAGATATGATTTTTATTTTATGTTTCACAAAAGTATTTTTATATCAAATACAAGTTTAGAAAATAATGCCTATACACACCTTCTTTTACCTGTTTTGTTTCGATCTTTAAGCAGAAGACAAGGTTTCCCTCAAAGTTGGCCTCTCCTTCATTTTTCCAAACATTTTTTCAGTCACTGCCATTTATAGAGAACTTTGAAAGAGTTCAGCTATAATTTTCACTACCACCTAAATCATGCTCCACATTTTATGAATGTAATAGTTGGAAGTTTTAATTTTACTTCAGTTAACTGTTCATTTTTACTTCCCAACTACAGTAGAAGTCTATTATAACAAGAGCTGAAAAAAATTGGAAAAGTACTTGTTGTTAAGCTTATGAGGTAAAGGTTATAGGCAATTTCTAATACTAAATGTCCGTCCAAGGGCAGCGAGTGCAGCAGAATGGAATTGTAGGGCTTTCAATCCTTACGCAAATGCTATAGAATGCATACAAAATTAGGTTTGCTTCGAAAATATTATTTCAATGATTCATAAACCAAGGCCAGATCAGTAGATTCTATCATAACCAAAGTGTTCAATAATCATTGAAAAGTAATGGTATATCATTAAATAATCCTTATTCGTATCAAATAGCTTTCTCGAGATATTTTTCATTCTAACGCTTCTTAAGCAATGACTGAGTTGTGTGGGAGGGGAAGAATCCGAATCAGCACTGCTTTTATCTCCTATATGTCCTAGATAAGACGATTTAGTGCCAAGTTTCGCATGAAAAGGCATTATTTCCGAGGAAGGGTGAGGCGAGTTGTGGTAAACAAATGTCTGAATTAGGTGACAGTAATATTTGAATTTAGTTTTTTCTGCTCTTTGAAGAGATAATGCACCTTAGCGCACCGTTTGCTTGTCAGACTCCATTTCTCATGTTATTTGATGATTCCAAGATATGCCTCCTGCAAAGTAAATATAGAAACATGTCGCATACACCAATACTTCAGGAATAGCCATTCAGTATAATGGACGTAACTCCCTTTTTGCTGTGAGATGGACAATGGCCAAAAATCACTTATTCAATGCCATACTCATTATGACAGACTTCTACTGTAATACAAATAATTAATTTGATAAACATTTTTCTCCTCGGTAACATAATGGTGTGTAATCTAGGCACCCATTGTTAATCTCTTCACACTTTAAGAAGAAATAATTTGGAGGGAACTATGCAGATGACTACCATTTTAATGTGCCAATATATGATATAATATTTTTTTAATATTTCAGTTGCAATGTGTATATCTAATTAATTACATCTGACTCTAATTTTCCCAAAGTAATCTTATTTACATTGTGTAGGTTTAAATTGAGAATATTTTCATATTAGTTATGGATATCAAAATTTAGTTTGATTTGTTGAAAAATCAAATCAAACTGTCTCAGATCCATCTCTTTCACTGATGCATATTTATACTTCTGAAGGCTCTTCTAAATATTAAATCGGAAGAGGTTTTATCCATGTCACTTACTGCTTATTTCATTCTCAGAGAGTTATATTTTAATTTTTGTAAAGAGTTTTGGAAATTTCTAGCGGACTTTATTCCTTTTCATATTTGGAAAAGCAATTTATTTCACCGATTTGTTTTGAAATGAGAAATACTCATTTTTATTTACAGACAACAGTTTTATTGCATCTTCAGCAAAATGTGTTAAATTACCTTTATGGGCTAAAATATAAACTTAATTAACACTAAAAAGGAACCTGCAAATTTCATTAGAAATTTATCCTTGTGACAGGAAATGGGAGCAGTTAATCTAATTAGGCATATGGAGCCCCGAGATACCCAGAGTCGCGATAGCAATCTTATGAGCATTATTTTTGTAATTTTATAAAAAGTTTATAAGAAAAGTCATTCAGGAGATTTATAGTTATCGTTTTAATTTTACATAGAAATTTAAAAAAAATACAGTTGTTTAATTTCTAGAAAACAAGTTCCGGACGTTGAATGCATGTGGCTGGTTGTTCCTTGGCTGGATACTACATTATATTCCATTTTGGGCCATGGGACGAGTGTTATACTTTCATCACTATTTCCCTGCTCTTATTTTCAACTCTTTGTTAACAGGTAAGAGAATGTTTATCCTTTTATTAAATATTTCTTGTGAAATTACTAATATCCTAAATCCAATTTATATGTTGATCAATTGGAAAGTGTAAATGAATACAGTGAGAGAAACCCGTAATTTTTTAATGAGGTGATGTTACAATATATAATCAACTGAGAGGAAATTGATGTAAGCTCACTTAAACCCTCATTTCTCAAAGAGTTTTACAGGGGCATACATACCCTCATGTTATAGCTCTTAAAAGGACCTTTGTTAGAGTAAACGATTTTATTCCACTCCAGTTAGTCCTTGTCTATTTCTATGCAAACTACGGTTCTGTGTTTGAACATTGGCCCGATAGCCCTTGTATCCATCAATCCCATTTACAGCAGTAAACATTCTTTCAGTATCTTCATGGTTTAAAGCAAGATTCCTTTTGAGTAACGGAGAGGATATGTGTATTAGTTAAGTACAGCACACCCTTCTAATCGTACCTTATATATTTAATTATGGGGGTATAGAAGTGGATAGGAGGAAGGAGATAAAACCAGTCGGACAAAAGGTAAACTTGACAAAAAATCTGTACATGTTTGGGCGTTTTTGAGTTCAGCGGTGACCCAAAGTTAGTTGAGATCAACTATATCCATCCATGTTCCCGAAAAAAGTTATAATTTGTTGTTTTGTGTAATCAACATTACCTAGTTAGAGTATATTTCATTTTATAATTGTTTGTTGTTCAATCTAACATTTTGTACACTTTCTTCATCAGTAGATGATAACAAAACTGAACAAACAAAAGAAAACTCGATCTAAATCACTCAGCTGTTCTTTTTGTCTCGTTCCCCAATGTTGGATATTCATAATATTACATTACACGAGCAGTTAGTTTCATTGGACCATTGCATATATTCTATTTTTCTATTCTTAAATATTTATTTTGCTTAAATTTTCATAGACATTCTGTGCAAAAAGCTACCTTCCCAAGAGAATTCTATTCCTGAAAAGATAAACACGAAGCTTCAAATTGACCTTTGATAATATAGCATTTGATATATGCTGAAATATCTCCGGACCCATTCGGTAATAGTCACATTTTTGTTGATCCTTCTCCAGATCCTCATGGTGATGAAATTACCCTAATGATTCCCTCTTAGGCAATATTGAGTTCATCCGTCGTGAACGTCTCTCCTCCGAGTTTTCATCCGACGCCTCATCAGGTGGACACTCTCCATACGTCTTTTACATCTATTTCACAATATTTGAATTTTTTCCCAACTTTGTTATAGTTCATATACCCACTTCTATGGAGTGCAATCGCAAACAGAATAGTGTGCAGTCACTTCAAGTGGACGACCTCAGTCTCCCATAGTTGCTAGAATCAGAGTCGCCTGTCGTCACTCAAACTGATGGTTTCTCGTAGTCGCTTCCGATGACCAGCTTTATTGCTAATTTTGATCTGTTAAAGCAAAAATAATAATCTAGGAAAAGTCTGAAATCCTGAATCAATATCACTTTTTGAAGTACATTTGCTGAGATAATGAAAAATATGCATCCCATTACCACCAAGCACTCGACGGGAGCTGCTGGGGGCCCTTTATTTTTATTTTATTTGATGATTATTAATTAGTAGGATATGTCTGTGATTTTTTTTTCATTTTCTTTCCCACTTAGGTTTTGTAATTATATATTTTTTTCTCTTTTAATCGATAATATCTCTATTTTTCTGCAAATTTATTCATTTATGTATATGTATTTACATAATTTTGTAATTGTCAATACCCTTGTTATTTTTTACTGTGTCTTTGTGGGTTTTTTTCACCTCCCTTCTTTGTGGGTGTTTTCCCACAATGCGTTGTTTCTTTCTCAACCTTCAGTTGCAAAGATTTTCCTCCACCATCTTTCTCTGTCTTTTTGTTTTAATTTTATGTGTAAAAATTATGCTGACACACAAGGTTAGGTGGAAGAGAGGCCCACCTGGGCTTAACCTCGCCTATGAAGGGTCAATAAAGTGGCTTTAGAGCTCGTCCTATCATTCTAATGGATAAGTAATTCCCATTTTCAACTTCTTGGTAAATGTTCACCATTCTTTTTTATACTTTTTATAATTAACTATAAATATTTTTTAAAACTACATATTTATATTTCAATATTTTTAAAATTGCCCATATACCTCTTTATCCAATAGAATTCCTTATATATTTTATATATCTATGCTAAAAATTTCGTTAATTTTTATTCTAGGGGTGATTTTGGATTATTTTCTGGAGAACCTCCCTGCCATTTTACCCGAAAAAATTGCAAATAACCTCTATCATTGGTTCTTGGGAGTCATCTATTCTGTTATTGTTTACAGGTAAGTTTGGAGCATCTTTGTAAAGATTGAGAACCAAGTAAATCAAAAGTTACGTTCTAGATTAAAAATAATTTAATTTTAGTGGAATGATTCTATTTCATTTATTAGTTTTAATTTATGCATGATTTATGTATTTTATGAAGAATACATTTAAAATTTTCATTATTTTATTTATTTATACTTTTTTATGTTTCCCTTGATTTTTCTCCTTTTAAAGCTCTCTATCTCCTTTGAATTTTATATCATAAAGGGTTTTATGTAAGCAGATACTTATTAGTCTAAATCTAATGGTAATAAAGTCACTTTATTATTTAATTTCTGCAGCTTCTACCTGTTTTCCCCTTTGGCCTATGGCATGGATGGACCCATGTCTCACGATCCAAACAGCACTATGTATGGACTTAAATGGATGGAAACGTGGGAGTTTTAACAGTCGTACGAACGAAATACTCATATCCTATTACAGGATAATTTGGTGTTGCTAATATTATTTATTGAGTGTATGGTGTATGAATGGGGATTTATCATTGATGAATTAATACTTTTATATGAATATTAGCTGTTTCTACAGCTTATTTTATATATTTTATCATTTTTTAATAAATTTTATGATTAAACATGTGAATTCAAATTCTTTATCGCCTCATTTCCTCCTTTGTCATAGTTGTATTTTATGTTTGAAAACATTCAAAACTTCTTTGTGTTTAGCTACCTCATAAATGGCTGCTTTAAAATCTTCATGATGATGTTATTAGTAAATCCTAAGCTTTTATTAAAAGACTGAAATAATTTATTTTATTGTTACAAGTTCATCTCTTAAGAAATGAAGAATGAATAGACATCTTCAAATATCAAGGTATCCATGTTGTGAAATTATCATAGAAAAAGGAGTGATTAAATTTGAACTGCAACATCTTTTAGAAATTCTAATCAGATGATGTATTAAAATCAGTTAATTTGAAAGCTTTGATAAGAAGTTTCACACGAAGATAAATTCTGCTTCATTAGCTGAAATGAGAACATTATTTCAAGTACAGATTCATAGACAACCTAAAATATTTAAGGTTGTGAAATCTTTTTAAGTGCTATAAATTTGTGTAAGAGGTGAAAAATAGTGCCTTGGCTGAACCCAGGTCTACCACTTTCTGGACAGGTGTTCTTACCAACTATACTACTGTGCCATGTCCTTTTCACTTCTTCAAATGGGGGCTTTTATGTATTGTTTATTATGTATTTCAAAGTAGTGGTGATACACGTAGTGGCACCAAACACCACCAGAGGTCATCACTGAGGCATCCGACCCGCAAAGTGATATTATGAGAATGCCCTCTTTAGGAAATTTAACAAATGATGGAAATAAAGTTAAACTTAGCACAGGGAAGTGTGCGACCTGACCATTGAATTCAATTCTTGTACGACCGTGGGTCAAGTCACATGTCATGAATCTCTGCTTTGCTCATCTGCTCTCCAATTCTGTACTTGATGCAACTTTCTTTACTTCACAGCCAGTAATTCCTTATAATTCCCCAAAATTCGTTATCTTTTTTCTATAGGCCCCTGCCTTCAAAACATTCCATTAGTTATTCATACTCATACATAACATCTGATTCATCCATTTTTTGATCTCTGTTTCATTTATTCAATCAAAATTTGTTGCCCTACTTTAATCTTGAGAAATGCCCTGTTAGCTTTCTTATCCACTCAACTTAGTTTCTCTATAATTTGCCGCATCCTCATTCTAACAGCCTCAGTCTCAATTTTACTCTGTGTAAGATTTTTTTCACACTCTTATATCTGTACATTATACGAGTAAAATGTAGCTTGCATACTGCAAGCAGATTATGATTTTCGTTGGATATGCACGGCTTCTAGCGATCCCCTGAATTTCAACTCTCTACTTTTCCGGGAAGTGCCACAAAAAAATTTTCGAAAATCCCCACCATGTATTCTTATGGAGAAAATCTCGACTTAGGGGCCTTCTGGAATCGAACCCATGACACCGAGGTTCAAAGTCAGATTTTTTCTGGAGGTTACACGTTATGGCCAATACGTCGTAAAAATTTCAAGTCAGTGGCACTTGTGGAACATGGTTAGAATTTTGATCCCCCTATGAATGAATGAATGAATGTGTATGTATCTATCTACGAGTAAAATGTAGCTTGCATACTGCAAGCAAATCGACAACAATAATTTCATATCTGCATCATATCGGGACGGTCCTCAAAAGTTAAAAAAAAGAATTGAAAATATTCTAAAAATTCGCTGCAACTTAATCGTATTGAATCGAACCCGGGTCTTTCTGGTGAACTAACTATGCAGCACAACAGAAGATCACCATCTCTAAATATATGTGAAAATTCAAGCAGAAATATTGGCTGTAACTGCCTCAAACGACGCCCTACTTTTCCCTTATATTCCTTATGAGAGAAATTTTAATCTGCTCTGGCATCGAACCCAGGAACAGCACCTTCTTATCTAAATTTTTTTATAAAACCAATTCTTATTATACATCTTCTAGCAAAGCTAGAACTTCCTATTATTTGGATAAGTGCATCAAAATAAATAATGAAAAACTAGCTCAATGTATTTTAAATGACAGAATTTTGGATCGTCCTAGCATCGAACCTAGGATAATTTCTGTAAAAGTTATTAATGTTTTCGATAGATCATGACCATATCTAGAGTCTCCTTGAGTTTAGATTTTCTTACTATCTGGGAAATAGTTTTTTTTATTTTCCAAAAATCAAAGCAATGCATTTTAATGGAAAAAATCGGGACTTTGGGGCCCTCTGGAATCGAACCCTTGACACTGAGGTTCAAAATCACAATTTTTCTGGCCGTTACACGTCATGGCCAATATGTCGTAAAAATACTAATTAATTAATTTACGTCGTAAAAATTTCAAGTCAATGACGCTTGTGGTTTAGCCTGTGAATTAGTATCCTATCTATATACCTATATCCCTATATAGCTATATATATGAATGAATCCGGAGAAGCATCTATATATAATAGACATAGGTTTATCCGGAGAAGCGTCTATATATAATAGATACAAGGATTCTATAAGTAATTTCCTGATTTGTTTTACCTAACTCCATGGTGTTAGTTCAGTTTGGTTTCTTTCCAACCCATTTATATTCTTCTTCTGAATTATTATTAGCTAGCAAAGCCGTCTATACCGGTGAAAAATATGGGTAAAATTCTAGTTTCGTTCATCAGAGAATGAACAAAACTAGAATTTTACCAAAATATTTCTACAGATAACATCAAGAAACTAAGAGAAAGAGTAAGGTCAAACGTGAAATAAATACTCGAAAATCCGGGGATAATTAAAAAATTCATGTCCATAAAAGCCAAGATAAAGCTATATTGCTTCAATTTCCTTGTTAAAATCCTCCTTTAGTTGATCCATTGCCGAATTCCATGGCAGAGAATATTTTATCAATTACTAGAATTTGTGAAGTATTCAAACGGTCGGAAAAAGTAATAAAAATTTACAGAAATTATAAATTATTTTTGGGTGCATATATTATCAAAATTGCTACTCCTTTTCACAGAAGTGTTTTTCTTCAAGAAGTGTAATAAAAAAAATAATATGACTTGTCGAGTTCACAAATATATGTCAGACATATGAGAATTAGAAAGTTTTATTAAGTAAGTTTTATTTATTTGTTTATGAATGTGAAAGAGTTCCAGGAAGTATGACCGCAAACCTTAATTCTAGATTCGTTATAGATCGTTTATTTTTTATTGATAGTTGATTGGATTGTGAATTTGGCGCAGCTCCTGTTGCTTCATTTCTGCTCGAAGGTATGGCATGTTCACGTGTAAATGGTGCAACTGCAGGAAGGTCACGACAGACAGAAAGGGGCCAACACGTTCGGACGACAGCAGTGCGGGAGCCTCGAGGTCAGGATTGAATTTTGCTGGCATCGACGTTTCTAGAGCCTCTACCTGCAATAATATTGGCAGATCTGCAGCTTCTGCCGGATTTTATCTGCCCAAAGGAACTGTAAAACCAAGTTGACCGCCTGCTGTTTCCACGCCGGAATTGACGATGCACCTTCAAGGAGGATCTATCACATGTAGCGAGGCTAATTACGTTTACTTTTCTCTTACATCGTATGACAGTTTTTTGGTTTACATTTTCAGTTTTATCAGCCTACTTTCTATTGGCCTTGGCCCAAATCTTGTAAGTTTCGATCCATTTTGCTTCAGTATGCCAAGAGAGAGATGTAGTAATGAAATCATTTGACTGATTTTCTTTTCCTTCTGCTTCTGCATGCAACCTTCTGTCGTTACATCACCTTACTGTTTTTATTAATTTTATACTGCCAATATTTGTAGTTATCTTTATCTAACCCTAACTTGACAAACATTTGTCTATTAATGTAATAGCAAGTTAAATCCGTCAGGAGCGAGGAGATCCGTAAAATATTTAATTCCGCTTTCATTTTTTAATTTTAACTTAACTATTTAGACGTGGAAAGGTAAAAAGATTGTCCATTTTAAATGTAAAAATGAAAGAAGATAGTGTGGCTAAGTTTGCGATTCTCATAATTTCTAATAGTAGATACCTTAAAGAAGTCAAAGAAAAATCATTGAAATATTTTCAAAAGAAAAGGATGAGTAAACTATAATCTTGAATTATTTATTTTTTATTTTTTTATATTAAATCACATTTAATTGGGATGTATAACCTGTTTGTGATAACTAAATTATTATTATTATTAATTATAGTGCTGACATTAATTTCTTGCTTCAATACAACTCTACTTACCTCTTTGAGAGTGTTATACCTGGCAGATAATGATTTCCACATCGGACTCGCTGCAATAAAAATCGCAATGATCTTAGATAATTTAATCCACATGAATCCAAATGAATAATCTATCAAGAAAGACTGCGGGTAAACGAATCGCCTTAGGATATTTTTCATAATGTACGGTTGTCCTTCAATGATGAGAACTTAGAGTATACAAAGACCTATCCTATACTTATAGTATAATAATAATAATAATAATAAATTTATTGTTCCAAGGACATACAAAATATGTATAGGAAAGGTCACTATCATTAATTGCATTGCAATTAATTAAAACTATGGTTAAACTGATCACTAAGTACATTACAAATCATACATCTTATCACAATAATCACATATACATTACATACATTATTCTTTAATTATATTATATAAAATACAAATATTCTCATCAAGGAAGAATTTTTCTTGCATACAAGTGTGTTCTTTTTTTTTGTGATTTATAAATAAATAAATAATAAATAAATTTTTATTCATCAAAGATCCAATGCAAGATATAGATTTCGTCATTACAATTCAGTGAAAATTAATACAAAATAAATGAATTACATAAAAAAATATTAATGACAAGAAAGGTATTCATCAATGCTGTAGAACATTTTCTCGAGTAAAAAAGATTTAAGTTTGAATTTAAAGGAAGATAAGGACATAATATTCTTTATGTCTTCAGGAATTTTGTTATACAATATAAGGCCCAAATGACTTGGTCCAAGAGAGGAAGAGGTAGTGCGTACATATGGTACATGTAGATTTTGGCAGTAGCGAGTATTATGATAATGAACATCAGCGTTAGTTATATAATGTTTTAAATTATTTCTTATATAAACTACTATGATGAACCACAAATGTGTCATTTACATACCTAAAGAAGCATTTGGGTTTAAGTGTGGCCGTGGCTAGTGCTTTTTCCGAAAAATATTCCATGAAGAGGTTTGCCACTGCAGGGGAAAGGGGGGACTCCATCGGCACCCCATCCCTTTGTTCGTAGGTATTTCCTTGATAGATGAAGTAGATTTCAAAACATGCTCAAACAACTTCATCAGACCCTCGTCAAAAAGTGGCTTCAAAATATCTAGGGTTTCGTCAACAGGAACCATGGTGAACAAGGAAATTACATCGAAGCTAACCATTCTGTCATTGGGATCCAAATGTAGATTATGGATTGACTTCACAAATTCCGTCGAATTCTTAATATGGTGAGGGCTTTTTCCCACATGTGATGACAACAGGTTGGCAAAATGTTTTGCTAGTAGGTACGTTGGAGAGCTAATGGCACTTACAATTGGTCTCAAGGGAACTCCCTCCTTGTGGATCTTGGGGAGGTCATAAAGTCTCGGAGGGACAGGAGCTTGAGGGCGGAGTTTTTTGATGGATTCTCCAGGTAGTCCAGATTTCTTCAATAATGAGTTCGTTTTCCTCATAATCGAGTCAGTAGGGTCCTGGGGAATAATGTGATAGGTTGGATCTTTCAAGATCTCCTCGATTTTTTCCTGGTAAGTCTTCGATGGTAAGATGACAGTGGCATTACCTTTGTCCGCCGGGAGAACCACCACGTCTTTGTTTTTTCGTATTCTCGAGCACGGCAGCGACTCTCCATAAGGTGGGGGTGGGACGGATTCTTTTTGCCGAAGTTTAACAGATGGCCTGTATATTGTACTAGGCGAATATACGATTATATACTAAATATTGTATTTGGCATATTGTAACTACTCTATTACAGTTTAAACCGTTTAAACAAACACTTCCTAGTTTCTTTGTAAAATGAATTTAAAAATCAGCGTCAATTTATAATTTCAATTTATTGCAAAACATCTCCTCCTCATGTCTCGGATACCAAGGTGTAATGGATAACACCTCGAACTACAAAGTATAAGTTTGTTGGTTCGATCCCAGGCTGATTCAATTTTTTTTCGCATCTCTTTTTCGGTCACAATATTACTGTTTTTGTAAATACTTTATCAATTTCAATGCCACAGTCAGGAATAACTATCTGCTGGTTTTCCTTTTCATTTCATTTTGCTGAATAATACATATAATCTTTCCGGTAGAAAAATTATTCGTTGACGGGAATATTTTCAACGCAGTCTCACAAAGGAACGCTGCTATTTGAAATCACTTAACTACGTTCTAACGACCGTAGACGAACATCATGCACAGTGGAAATACAAAATTGGCTGTTTTTCGAGAGGCCCAAATAAAAAGCTTCATTGCTACTATTGGCTCCAGTGGCGTCCTTCCCTCGGTGCGGGAAAAGGCTGCGGAGGACAGAACTATGACAAATGAACGCTTGTCATGGCCCTGGTCTCGAGATGGCTTGGCGTTCCTCTCTTGATAGATTCGGTTTTGGAGGTCTGGCTTTTTCAAGAACCATCCCAATTCGTCCTCTTACTTCTTCAGCTGTCTCCTGTGGAAGCGATCGTATGGCCTGCTCTACACCGCCTATGAAGTCTTGGTAAGAAATGGTGTTTGGTGCTGGAGCAAAGTTTAGTCCCTTCATCAATGTCTCCATCCAATGGAGCCATCCAACACCTTGACCCGGTTGAGAACCCAAGAAAAGTTCCTGAGCAGCATACACCGGGAAAGCATAAGGCCCTCCGTCCACGAGGCTTCGCGTCATAGACGCGTACGCATAGCGTAGCTTGTCGCGACGTGACGATTACGCCCGTTTTCTGTACACGAAGCGTACTGAAGAACTAATCTACATGTTGCTTTACCATGGCAATGGAACTAATGTTTTGACAATATGGATACTGATGAATCCAAGGCAACGGAAGTATTGTAGTTAGAAAAAGAATAAAAATTAAATGTTCTTGACTGACCATTTTAATGCTTTTGCCACTTCACTCCAAGCTTTCTCTGTTATTTCTTTTCTGGAGTATTCTGGCATAGTATGATTGTATAGACAAGCACATTTCTCGTCTGTCTGAACAAGATGAGTTGCTTCCGCCATCTTTCAAGCTTCACTCCAACAAGCAAAGTACACCTCGCTACCGACACTGTTGGTCGCCTGGCTGCATGACGAAAGCGTGCTTGGACGGAAGCGCTACGCTGCAGCGTCGTGTATGGATGATCATTTAATTACATTGTCTGCTGCTCACAGCCGTACAGCTAGCGATGTCGCGTCTATTCCTCTACGCTTCTGTGACGCCTCGTGGACAGAAGGCCTAAGATCTTTAAGCTGCATTCGAACTATTGTTTTTAAACTTTGCCGTTGCTGCCATCTCTTGAGGAAAATTCGAACTATCGTTTTAAATCTTTGACGCTGCTGCCATCTCTTGAGGAAAATTGGAACTTTTGTTTTTAAACTATGACGCTGCTGCCATCTCTTGAGGAAAATTGGAACTTTTGTTTTAAACTTACAAGGAACATTAACGGAGTGTTACTCACCGATTTCATTCAAACTCGGTAGATTCAGAGCTGATGGTGAAAAAATAAAATCTGTGAAATCATTCGTCCCCTCGTGACCTAGGAGCCGAGATATTCGAGGTCAAAAATTGCAAACTGACCACCCAGGCCCCTCGCTAAGACGCCGTACTCCTAGACGCGGATACCGGGCGGGAGTGCCGTCGCATGCGGTCGCCGCGAAAACGAAGCGCGGTCGGAAATTCGAATGGTTTTCGGCGGTTTTCATTCTACAATTTGTAAAGAATGAAATAAATTTCGATTACATGGATTCAAATTTGATTTGTATTTACTTCGTATTTTTATACACAAAAGTGAATTTTTTCAAAAATTCTTTGAAACACAGATTAAGTTCACAGTGAGCATTCACTTTATGAAGGTTGTATTCCCACATACAGTTTCGTCTTGTACATTTTCGCATCGACTTTAATAAATATTTTCATTAAAACAATCCTGCACCGGAGTGAGAAGAGAGTCGGGGTGCTGCTCTATATATCCTGCTTTGAACCACACGCACTTAATAAAATTATTAAATCTGGGGCCTGGAATTGAAAATGCGTAAGGGATTGTAATTTTAGGATACTATCCCTCTGAAAAAGGGAAATGTCTAGTTGATCTAACAGCACTCGATCAGAAACCTTCCGCACGAAGTCTTTCCACATTCTAAAAAAATATATATCCAGTGGCTGAATAAGTCCTGTGGTCATAGGAGGAATCAATTTAATCACTAACCGGTGGGTGTGTTAATAGCCTTTCTTATTCCCCGGTATTCTGAGAAAACAAGAAAGGAAAAAGCGCACCTTTTGAGTGCTCTCAAAAGATTAGAAAATTTTGTTAATTTCCAGTTTGGTTCACGGATTGCTCGTACACCTACGACTTCACTCGTTGCTGTCGAAACTCATCGCGTATAGCTTTCGGTCATTTTTCTTCTAGTCATTTTTTCTATTGGACTTTTGATCGGATAGTTTTCTATCATTGTCTACACCATACATCGTCATGGCGATAAATGTACGGAACGTTTTAAAATTGTAGGGAAAAAAATTTGCCTCGGCAACTACGTATTCGGAACCAACGGAGAAGGAAATGGATCTTGCAGAAAGGTTAGCATGTACGTATTTCACGAGTTAGATCAATAATTCGTATACAAGTAAATGACATTATTTTGTTTCCCTCGTGTCATTATTTTGGAGAATAACAATTAAACTGGATCCTTAAATCATTAATTACAAGAACTCCTGTAATTAATAATAATAAGTAATTAGAGTAAGTCCTGCCTTCAAGGAGACGAATATTTTGTGATATCGAAGAAGATTTGTTGTTTGACTTGGGTAATGGAAGAGATGAGACAGTTGAAGAAGACATCAGCAGTGAATCCCAGGGAGAACAAGATGATACATCTCCTACTTCTCCTTCATCTTCAACGTCTTCTGAAGCTTCCCCCATTAAGAAAAGGAAACCAGAACCATCGATGCATCAGAAGAGAATGGCTGTTGACTTTTGGAAGTCTGGGAAGAAAGGGCCATTGAAGTTGGATACAGTTCGGCACAACTTCAGTTTCGTAACCAGCAGGATGCTGTTACATCGCTACGAAAAGTAGATTATGGAAGCTGGTTCGCTGAAAGAAAAGTTTAAAGTAATCCGCTCTGGTCTTCTTTTCTTCTTCAACGCAGCTAAAGATCAGTACTTGATCGTTCATGACAGAGACTTACGTAGGTGGACACTGGAAGGAAATAAAAAAATGGAACATAGTATCCCTAATTTTAAAGCAACATCTGTCTGGCTACGAAAATGAAAAAGTGCCAATAAGATAGTTTCAAGGAAAGTGACAAAGGTTGTTTCTAACAAATATTCTTTGGAACAACACTCTATTATCGAAAAATCCAAGAAATTGATAGAAGAAATGAGGCGTGTGATCCGATAAAGTGGCGCATCGCAAGAGCTAAATACCGATCAGAGCAGTTTTAAAAAAGAAGTTCATTCCGGCCGTACGATAGAATTTCGAGGTACAAAAACAGTGGAATCAGTCGCCCAGTCTATACGTGCAACTACACACTCTTATACGATCCAACCAACAAAATCGGTAGAGGGTGAACTTCTCTCCCCTCTTCTTATCTGTTTACAGGAGAAAGATGGTTTATTTCCAAAAATGTAAGCATCTTTAAAGTTTTAAATATCTATGTCATGGCGTCGACCTCTGGCCTGTTAACAAAACAATATTTTAATGCAGGATTATTTAAATTTGTTCTTTCCCGTACATGAAAGACAGGTGTATTCTTTTAGTAGATTCCTGGGGATCCTGCAATGATCGGGAATTCATAGAAAAAGTGAAACCGCAAAATAAGTTTGTGGGCATTAAAGTGATTCCTCCAAAGACCACGGGACTTATTCAGCCACTGGATATGTATTATTTTAGAATTTGGAAAGACTTCGTGCGGAAGGTTTCTGATCGAGTGCTGTTAGATCAACTAGACATTTCCCTTTTTCAGAGGGATAGTATCCTAAAATTACAATCCCTTACGCATTTTCAATTCCAGGCCCCTGATTAAAAAATTTTATTAAGTGCTCGTGGTTCAAAGCAGGATATATAGAGCAGCACCCCTACTCTCTTCTCACTCCGGTGCAGCATTGTTTTAATGAAAATATTTATGAAAGTCGATGCGAAAATGTACAAGACGAAACTGTATGTGGGAATACAACCTTCATAAAGTGAATGCTCACTGTGAACTTAATCTGTGTTTCAAAGAATTTTTGAAAAAATTCACTTTTGTGTATAAAAATACGAAGTAAATACAAATCAAATTTGAATCCATGTAATCGAAATTTATTTCATTCTTTACAAATTGTAGAATGAAAACCGCCGAAAACCATTCGAATTTCCGACCGCGCTTCGTTTTCGCGGCGACCGCATGCGACGGCACTCCCGCCCGGTATCCGCGTCTAGGAGTACGGCGTCTTAGCGAGGGGCCCGGGTGGTCAGTTTGCAATTTTTGACCTCGAATATCTCGGCTCCTAGGTCACGAGGGGACGAATGATTTCACAGATTTTATTTTTTCACCATCAGCTCTGAATCTACCGAGTTTGAATGAAATCGGTGAGTAACACTCCGTTAATGTTCCTTGTTAGACACTGCTGCCATCTCTTGAGTAAAATTTGAAATTTTGTTTTCAACTTTGACACTGCTTCCATCTCTTGAGGAAAATTTTAACTACTGTTTTAAACTTCTAGACTAGTGCCATCTCTTTAAAAAAATTTGGACTTTTGTTGTTAAAATACGCAGATTCTGCTTAATTTTAAGGAATAAGCGATTTTTTTTATATATTACAGATACTTGAAATATATCCGATATTTTTTAAGTATAACCTCCTCTTTCCTGATTCCTTTTGTACGAGATATTATTGAGTATTCGTATTTTTCATAATGGAAATTGTCCTTTCTATGGATATTTTTAGTAATCTCTTTTCCAGTGAAAACAAACTATTGAAATAATTTTTCCGTTTTCAGTTTTCATATTTGATTCGTATTAATTCGGAAAAGTGTTCTCGGAAATATATTTTCTTCTTTTTGCATTTTTCCAATAGAAATTTTATTATTGCAATTAATTATGAATCAGTGATTTTCATAACGCAAAATGTTTTGAATATATTTTTTGCACATTCTTCTAACAAACCATTCAAACAAAATTTTATGGCCAAAAAAGAATATATATTCAATTTGTTTTTTCCGGAATTTGTCAGGTCTTCCTGGGACCACTATTTGTAATTATTTTTTAAAATTTTAATTAAGTCTGCAAAAAGTACATGTATTTCCTATGGAATCCATCTGGATTCAAGCCCATGATACTATTGTAATTCAGGAAAAAACAAGTTGAAGTATTTTAAATATTGATACATTCTCTTTGTAAAGTATTAGTATTAATCAAAGCATTTAAAGAAAGAGACCATACGGTTAGCTAGTTCGTTTTTCGGGTTTTAATGGCACTACAATAATATTTAATTACGTAAAACAGCGGGAGTTTCTCCGCCTCGTATTCAAACTGGAAGTACGAATTCTCCTTTTATGAATGCATTTAAAAAAAACCGCTTAATGTCAGAGTTGCACCAATTCCTCTTTTTTCGATTTCAAGTTTTCGAGAAAGTTTTAAGAACTCGTCGTTACTGAGGAATTCCTATGGAAGTTATTGCCGATTTCTTTTTCAAAATAGAGTTTCACTCAATCGATTCATGTCCTTCGTTCACAAAGATACGTTTTCTGAAGTATGTCCGGAAAGTAATTGCCATTTCAAAATCGGAGCGAATTAGACATCCCCAGAAATAGATATTTCTTAGGAAATTACAAAATAAAGAGACAAAGCAAATGTTTTGTTTCCAAGAACAACAATGTTTAGTTTACAACTTAGAGAAAATTTATATTATATTATTTGGAAAACTGTTCGATTTGTATGGTTTTAAGGAATTTCAAAGTGAAAAAGTAGACTATAAGTAAATGAAATGGTCAACAATTAAGACCTTAATTTTGCAAAAATCGTTATAATTTTACTGCTAATCCCGGAGGCGTAAATATGTCACATGACAGATATAATTAATTAATACTGTTCATCAAAATTCTTAACTTTTCATTCTTGTACTTGAAAACAATTTTTTTTGCATTTATGTTCAAAAAAGAGTTAAAATCCACGTTTTTGACAAAAAATCAAACTAGGCTCGTTGCGGAAGACCTAAATATTTTTCAATTATAAGGTTTTTGGGTAAATATGTGAGCATAGCGACAACTTTTTTCGTGATACACCCTAGTGGGCAATGATGCAGTAATGCATATGTTAATATATAATTAAATATAAAGGTAATGGTGAACACCGATGCAGTTACTTAAACAAAGTGTTATCATATCGTCGTAATAATCCGTTCCGTTGAATTATTATCGTTGCAGCAAAGTGTCCTGGATAAGAATAGAGGAAGGACCTTCACCTCATCTCCTGATTGGGGAATCTTGAAATAAGAATCTACATTAGGATTTTACTGATGTATTATTGACTTAGGGTAGAAACATAGTAGTTTTGCCTCTTTCCTCCTACCGTAACTTGATTCGCTTTACTCGATGATCCGAGATTTAAAAAGGTGAAGAAGTGAATTTCTTCCGTTTGACGACCATCGGACACATCCCTCTACTTTGGACAGAAAATACACTATCATAGATAGTAAAATTAAAAATTATACCTAAATTTGCATTATATTGTTTATAAATTGCCTCATTTTTAAAGCTGTGGTAATACTTTGGCGAAAACAATGTGAATAACGATGTAGTCTTAAATTAGGACATTCCTGGAAAACAGCCTATGAAAGAAAGCTTCCCAAAAGAATTCTGCTCTTCTAGTGCACAATATTGTCTATAAGTTATGAAAGAATTAAAAAAATATAACTTGAATACTATTTGAGAAAAATATATTATCAAAATCCAGGTCAAAATCAGTCTTAGACTCGAAGCTAATTTGATAATTTAAATTCACAAATATGCTCAGATATCTATCAAAATAACTCCATTTTTAGGTTAAACTCCAATGTATCTTCTTACAGCAATATGTGTTGTGTTTCTTGGAGAAAATTTCAGTTGCCAATTTCTTTTTCGCTGCGATTTCTGTAGTTGGCGACAATAACTTAACATAAACAGGCGGTCCCGCGATAATCTTCGATTAGTAATAAGTAATTATCCGTGGGTTACATTGTCGCTTGCCCTCCATTTTTTATTTTCATTCAATAATGTTCTGCGATTTTTCCATACACTAAAAATAAAAAAAACCGACCGCTGATTACAAAAACAATTTTTCGCTTTTATTTACTATTTGCACTGATATACAACAAATGCAAAAACAATAATAAAAATATCGTTTTTGTATGCATGTTCAATATTACTTTAAATATAAATTTTTTATAATTAACAGAATACAACAACAATACTTTTATACGCAAACAATAAAATACACTGTTGTGTAGCAGTTTGTCATTGAATATTAATAACGAAGCCCCTTTGTTATTGGCCGGATTATTTACAGATAAATATATTTGAAAAATTTTGCATTTTTTTAAAGAATCTATCAGCAAGCATATTAATAATTTCATGTAAAATTAAATTACTTTGATTATTTTGATTTGTAACCGTGTTTCAGTTATTATTTCTATTCTACTGTAACACTATCAATATGCTAAAAGTAACTCTCTCGGGTATCAACGAATGCATAAGAGCGTAAACTCAACATAGTTTTACAATATCCAGATATATTTTGATTAGCCATGATAGTTGAAGGAGTCCACACTGCTTGAGGTAAGTCGAATTTATTTGAATAAATATTAGTATTTTCCTACTGTATGATTACTTTAGAGCGAGAGAGCGATTTATATACGGCTGATGATATATGATGATACAGCAGATGATGATTGTATCTGATCGCTTGCCTTCTCGAGAGGCGACGAGATAAGTTCCTGTCTCTCAACACGTCGACGCTACAAAAATGAATGTTGTCTTAAGTTAAACATTTCGAACGGGAGACAAAGTTTATCAGTTTTCCATCTCAGAAAAGTCGCGATTTTGCACATTTTGTCTCCCGATAGTCCAGACACGATCGCTAGAGAACCTCAGACAAAGTCGCAATCAGATGGAGGCGATTAAGCCGTATACTTGAAAAGTTTAGTCGTGTCATTTTTTTCAGGGGAAATCCACCAATCTAGAGAAATCGTTTGTACTTAGCGAAATCATAATGCGCGGAGTCATCATTGGGAATTCGGTGCAAAATAAGAATACGTGAAATGCCGAGAATTCTCGGTTTTTTTGGGAAATTCCGAGACTCTTAATTCTCCGATGGCACTGGTCGACGATATTTTCGTAACGATTCGACGAGTGATCAAACATAATTATTGCAATCAAGAAAAATCTGATGTTGGCAGCACATGACTTTCTCCATATATAAGATGTAAATATTTATCTACAACAGTATTTTTGAACTCTATATTCAATCTATACTTGGAAGATAAGTGATTACTTTATATCATATCATCTTTTACGTCTCAAACATTATAAATAATGTTATTCGGGACGTGTTCGATGAAAAACGATGAAATTGGCATTTCGCCCAGAGCGCCTTCTAAGTACATAATCAGCAACTTCCGGTTTATCAGTATTTCATAAATAACTCCTAAACCATCTGTTATAAATAATATGTTTCATACAAAAGTTATAGAAAATTACATTACCTAAAACTTTCATATATAATAGTATATACCTAAATGTCAGATTAATGGAGATATTTTGCATAAACGGAAACGAGCTTCGAAAAGTAAAGCTCAACTTTCAGTTAACCGATTTACTCCAAAAACTAATCAACTCTAACAACACTAACCAAAGTGCTATATATGAAATTTGGTGTTGATACGTCAAATAGTTTTCATGATAGAGCGCCTACAAAGTAGATAATCAACAACTTCCGGTATATTTTATCAAAATTCTCGCAATTTCGAATCGCAAACGATATTCCTAGACCAAATTAAGAATCTTTATTCTATTTTCGTTCTTTTGATGCTAGTTTCGACTTCCTACGACTGTTCTTTTTAATTTAGTTTTGGAAAAGAAATGAACCCTGAAATGAAAAAAATGAACTTTACGTGTATTTCTTATGCAAACTATTATACTCGTCTGGGTTTGAACTGTGGACTTTAGGAAAATTAAAAGTAGAGGAGAAGGTCCAAATACGGGGTAGCTTTTGATTTTTGAATGTAGTGGGCACATATTTGGACATAAGGGGGAATTTAAACCTTGAGCCGTATCTTAACTATAGTCGGTTCACCATCACGAAGGCACAGATTCTCCCCATTTAAATGCATAGGCCCATGTATTTTAACCCTTAGACGCTCAAGGTGCCGATATATCGGCTCCAGGTTTAATCCCATGTTAAAATGTTTGTTTATTATATTTTGAGTTAGTTTCTCTTTTGTACTGGAGTTTATATAAATATTTATCACTCCTGTTGAAACAGTATTTCTTATACAGTATTCAGTGTTCTATATAAACAAAAGAATTTGTCTCTTTTTCTAGACGCCAGACGCAACTGCTAAACAGCAACTTATCATCATCCCATATTTTAATCGATGTATATACTGCGTTTTTGGTTACATTTTGCTTCCGAACTATAAGATAGATGCATATGTATATTCCATGTTGACATGTCCTTCCTTTTGCAAATTTTATTTCTTTCATAAACAAAAAAAATTTATTTCCACCATCCTCTGGATGCAAGTTTTTTTCGGCTACTGGTCTTCCCATACATAGTTTTGACCTTCACGGCCGTAGAAAACACACTGTCTGCAAATACTAGCAGACCTTTCACTACATAGTCATCACAACGTTTTCATTCAAAAGCTGATACACGATATCATCTGCTCATTATCCAGCATGTTTTTGTGGCCTCCACGATCGTAAAATTTCCACTTTTTCTGCAATCGAAGACGAAACATTCGCTACATAGTCATTATAAAGTTATAATCTGAAAGCTTTGTGATAATTTGTATTCTGCTGGTGCTTTTCTCATTTCTACTTACGGTCAAGACGTCTATCAGTTGGTTGTGCAGAAGCTTACACAGAGGACTTCTTATACTTGAGAGCATTGGTGACATTTTATCAGTGTTTCTGAGCTTCCTAGTGGTGAAACCCATAATGGAAGGCCCTTCACAAAAAGTCATGAAGTGTTACAAAGAAATTTTGGACTATTTAGATGCTGCGTCAAGCGAAAGTGAATCACTATTTTCCTCAGAAAGTGATGTGGATACTGAAAGTGAAATTGAATGTGCGGCGGAAACATCAGATAGTGAGTGTAATGCCGCCACGAGTGTCCCCTCCCCATCCCCTAGCCTTTCATCACCGCCACCCTTCCCCCAGGCAGAGAGAGCGAGCGAGTGAGCATTCTAACACTCCAAGTCCTCCCGAAATACGCCCCACGTAAATATAAAGCCGCGTGAAAAGGGTCATCCGTTATTACTAACAATATTCTTCTATAGAGTTCCTTAAGAACTGTGGATTGACCCGAATTCTGTCTATTTCGCGATGCTAAGGCCACGTTCTGTTATGCCCCCCGAGCCCCTTACGCAGTTAGGCCAACTTTCAAGAACCCTCCTTTTAGATTGTCACCGTATACCTGCGCTAAAGTCTCTTCCCCCTTTCCGTAAATTCCTTCCCAAAGTGCAGGTATTTAAAGTCTCCCCCACCATAGAGTCGGTCTTAATTATCTGCGAAAAGACAGTGAAGGTGATCAAGTCAGTGCCGGTGAAAGACAGCGCGTCGAGAGAAGGCAGGAAAGACCGACTCCACCTCAACACCGCTTCCGCGCTCTCCCGCTCTCTGCTTCCATTGGAACCTCCCCTCGGTTGATGGGTGCTCGTGGCCGTTGAAGGTAGATAAATAAAAACTCTTCTTTTGTTTTTGAATTCGGGAAAGTGTTTATTCCACGAAACACCGACACCAAAGGCAAGAACCCATTACTTACGTGGACGTCGCACCCCTCAGGCTGCGGCCACACCAGAGGTGTCTCGTTTGGCGCCTAGTTGCCTGGTGACTCGCTTGGTACTAAGTGCCTAGATGCTAAGTGGCCACACCAGAGCATCGAAGTCAGTCGCCAAAGTCACCAGAGCATCGAAGTCGTCGTTATGTCGATCGTTCAAATCGTTGCAATGCCTCTTTCAGCATTTACTCAGAAAATGCTCCTAACAGAATATATTTCTTTGAAATATGAGCGATTGCGGAAGCTGCCTTCATGTTGGGTGCATGATATTAATCGCGAAAGAAGTGAACGTGGTGAATTTAACGTGCTGTACAAACAGCTACGGAATTATGAAGACAAATTTTTCGGATACTTAAGAATGAGTAAAAATTCGTTTGACATCCTCCTAAGAAGCATTACAGAAGATCTACAAAAACAACACACCAATTACAGAGCTAGTATCACTCCTGAAGAGCGTCTCGTGGTTACTTTGAGGTGAGTAGTACTTCATATTGAAATCATAAGTTTCATTTAAAAGTAAGTTTTCAGATACAAAATATAAAATAATAAAAACAAAATAAGTAGCAATAAGATTCTAGAGGTAAATTTTTGGAACTTTAAATGAAAGCCGAGATCAAACAGTTGTTAGTTCGGGTATACGTATTTTTCGAAACATTTATATCAGCAAAATTACATTTTCTGATTCATCATCCAGTGTTGCCATCCATCAATGCTAATTTTTGCAAAGGTGGAATTGCATTCATGTACGGCAATAAACTCTGAAAAAATAAAAGATCGTCATTTTTGTTTCTTTCGGTTTCTTGTTGAAGAAGCTCAATTTTTTTTCGCTCCAGCTCCAACAATTGGTCGCCTCTATTTGTGGAGGAAGTGGAAAGAATTTTTTTCTTCTTTGGTTGTGGCGTGGTGAAAGATTGAAAATCTTGATCTTGAAAATCCAGGGATATGTCCTCTTCAATGGAGCCAGCTGTTTCGTCCGTTGTTAACTGGCTTTCACTTGCATAAATACTCGAATCTCTATCTGCGGCGGTCACTGTAGCATTTTCTAAAAATTTTAGCTGTTCGAAAAAGCGCCAAGAGCTAGTGATAACAGCATTAGCGCCGTCACCACTTCGCGGTTTGCCCATTTTTCGTAATTCTTTAAAAAAATAGGACCGCAAGTTCTTCCATCTCCCTTTTATATGCTTCTCTGAAAGAAAAATTAATATTTTCAGTGTTTTGTAAGCACTGTAAAATGGTAATGAGCTTAATTATAATAATCAATAAATTTTACAATTTGTATAAAAGCGAGAATGTTTTTTTCATTTCAGATTTTTGGCAACAGGAGAGTCATACAGGTCTCTTGCTTACCACTTTCGCTTGGGCCGCTCAACTGTAGCTTGCATTGTGAAAGAGACATGCCAGATATTATGGGGTTCTTTTAAACACAAATACATGCCGGTTCCTACAACCAACCAGTGGATACAAATTGCCGATACTTATTTTGAGAAGTGGAATTTTCCAAATTGCTTGGGTGCAATAGATGGGAAGCATGTGAGGGTGAAAAGTCCAGCTCACAGTGGATCCTTATATTACAACTACAAGCAGTATTTTTCAATTTTAGTGCAAGCTGTAGTGGATGCGAACTGTAAAATTATTGCCGTTGACATTGGTACGGAAGGGAGACAGAGTGATTCCGGTAACTTTAGGAGTTCTGGTTTATTCCAGCAGCTCGAATCAGGTCATCTAAACATCCCGACGGAAAGAGAAATTCCCGGAACGAATGTCACTATTCCGTTTGTTTTAATCGGAGATGGTGGTTATCCCCTTTTGAATTATCTAATGAGAGCCTTCCCCGATAAAAGTTGTGATGATAGAAAGCGAGTATACAACTATCGTCTCTCAAGAGCAAGAAGAATCGTGGAGTGCGCTTTCGGCTTAATGGCATCAAAGTGGAGAATTTTGCAGAAAGCAATTGAAACCGATATAAATACTGCCATTATAATTACGAAAGCGGTATGTATTCTCCACAATTTTGTGATGGAGCATGAGCAGCCCTCCACATCCCCGGAATATGTTGACAAAAGTTTTTCCAAAACACTCAGTTCACAAATGCCTCAGCATAGATACGCAAATAGAGCTGTAAAAATTAGGAATAAATTGGTTGATTACTTCAACGGGAATGGTTCGGTACCCTGGCAAATGAACCACGCTCTGCCTCAAAATCTTATTGAACGTCATAATCAATAAACGTATAGTAGTTAGTATATTGTATATTTAGAATTGAGTATATTAAAATTAACACTGTCTGATCATATTTACGATGCGTAATATGGGCATAATACTAATAAAAACTCAACTTACCGGAGCAACCAATTTCTTTAGCAGCATCTTCCCACATTTTCCTTAGCACCATTGAGTTTTTATGTAGATGATGGGCTGGATTCCACAAGAGCTCTCTTTTAAAAACAGCAGCGATCAAAGCTTCGTCATCCATGATATTAACAAAAATATTCAGAAACCACTAGGCGACACGCTAGGAAGAACCGACACGACCATTCGCCTGAAGACTCACCAAGCGACTCGCGAGGTCGCCTGGCGCCCGGTGTGGCCGGTCCCGTATATTTCAAAGTGTTACTTTGCTAGGATGAATCGCCAGGCGAGACATCAGGCACTAGGCGCCAAGCAAGACACCTCCGGTGTGGCCGCAGCCTCATCGGGAGTGGCACTACAAATTTGGTGGCAGCGGTGCGGGATTAATTGCTTAGGTACTGTGAGGCTCCTTTTGGATCACCTCATGGGCGTCGGAATTTTTGTGGAATAGATAACTTCCCGATATTTTTTCCCTTCGCATTTGCGTGTGTTGTTTTTGTGCTTGTGTGATTCGGAAATCGCTTCACGATGACCGAAACGACGTCCGCAGCTCCAAACGTTATGGGGGTAATTTATTTAGTGGAGAATTTTTCGGGTGACGATAAGTCAGAGAGCGTTGTGGACTTCATAGATGCGATAGAAACCGCGACTAAAGTCAGCAATTGGACCGATCAGCACTGTCAATTGGTGCTGAAATTAAAAGTTCGAGGAAGTGCGCGCCAGTTCTTACGCTCCGTGTCGGGAGAGAGTACGTGGGAAGGAATAAAAGCCGCGTTACGAGAGCGCTTTTCGCGGAACGAAACGGCCGCTACGAGAATCCACAAACTATTGAAATGCGTGCAGGGCCCTCGAGAGAGAGTGCAGGAGTTCGGAGATCGAATCTCCAGACTCCTTGGAGACCCAAAGGATGCGTCCACCGACGCAATAGAGGTCGCATGCCGCGAGAAAATTCATGGGGAGTTAGCTCTGCAACAATTCACTCGCGGATTACGAACGGAGATTGGCAGGCTGGTGCAGATCCGCGAACCAACGACCCTACGGAGCCTGCTGCCGCACCACCCACCCCATCACCCGTTCCTGCGGATCCTGCAGATTTAATTAACTGGACGAGATCTATCATCATTTACTAGATATTTTCAATTTTTCATAGCAATAAACCCAAAAAACGTCAAAAACTCTAAAAAAATCGAAAAAATTTCAGGTTTTTGGCCATATTTTGCTAAAAATTGAGAAAAACAGGTCTAGTTTGGACTCGTTTTAATTTTATTGACGATAGCTATCAAAATATACGAGATATTTTCTATTTTTCGTAGCAGCTAACCCAAAAAACGTACAAAATTCGAAAAAATGGATGAAATTTCATCTTTTTGGTAATATTTTGCTAAATATCGAGAAAAAAATGGTCATGTTTGCAATCATTTTAATTTTCTTAACGAGATCTATTCAAATTTACTAGATATTTTCAATTTTTCGTAGCAGTTAACCCAAAAAACATCAAACACTCGAAAAAAAAATTTATGAAATTTCTGGTTTTTTGCAATATTTTAATAAAAATTGAGAAAAAAAGGGTCAAGTTTGCACTCATTTTAATATTCTTGACGATATCCATTAGAATTTTTCAGATATTTTTAATTTTTCGGAGCTGTTAACCCAAAAATCGTCAAAAACTCAAAAAAAAAAAAAATCGGTGAAATTTAATGTTTTGGCCATATTTTGCTAAAAATTCAGCAAAACTAGCCATGTTTCTACTCTTTAAAAGTTGTTGACGAGATCTAACCAAATTTTTCACAAATGGTCAATTTTTCTCAGCAGTTAACCCAAAAAATGTCGAGAACTCGAAAAAAATCATTGAAATATCATGTTTGTGGCCATATTTTGCTAAAAATTGAGAAAAAGGTCAAGTTTGCACTAATTCTAATGTTTGTGACGAGATCTATCCAAATATACTAGATATTTTCAATTTTCGGCGAAGTTTACCCAAAAAACGTCAAAAAACTCGAAAAAATCAGTGAAATTTCAGGTTTTTCGACATATTTTGCTAAAAACGTGAGTAAAATAGTCAAGTTAGGACACATTTTAATTTTATTGACGAGATCTAACCATATATACTAGATACACTACATATTTTCAATTTTTCGTAGCAGTTAACCCAAAAACGTCAAAAACACAAAAAAATCGATGAAATTTCATGTTTGTGGTCATATTTTGCTAATAATTGAGACATACAAGTCACGTTTTAACTGATTTTATATTTCGTGACGAAATCTAACAAAATTTACTAGATATATTCAATTTTTCTCAGCAGTTATCCATAAAAACGTCGAGAACACGAAAAAATCATGGAAATTTCAATTTTGTGGCCATATATTGCTAAAAATTGAGGAAAACAGGACAATTTTGTACGTATTTTAAAGCTCTTGACGAGATACAACCAAATTTACTACTTATTTTTAAATTTTCGGAGCGGTTAACCCAAAAAAAGTCAAAAACTCAAAAAAAAAATCATTAAAATTCAATTTTTGGCCATATTTTGCTAAAAATTCAGCAAAAATAGTCATATTGGTACTCATTTTAAAGTTGTTGACGAGATCTAACCATATTCCTCACAAATATGCAATATTTCTCAGAAGTTAACCCAAAAAACGTCGAAAACTCGAAAAAATTCATTGAAATTCATGTTTGTGGCCATAAATTGCTAAAAATTGAGAAAAACAGGTCATGTTTGAACTAATTCTAATGTTGACGAGATATATCCAAATTTATTAGATATATTGAATTTTTCGGAGCAGTTAACCCAAATAACGTCAAAAACTAAAAAAAATTGGGTGAAATTTCATGTTTTTTGCCATATTTTGCTAAAAATTCAGCGAAACTAGTCATATTGGTACTCATCCTAAAGTTGTTGATGAGATCTAACCAAATTCTGCACAAATATTCAATTTTTATTAGGTGTGAACCCATAAAACGTCAAAAAACTCGAAAAAAATCAGTGAATTATCAGGTTTTTCGCCATATTTTGCTAAGAAAGTGAGTAAAATAGTCAAGTTTGGACTAATTCTAATTTGTTTGACGATATCTATCCAAATTTATTAGATATTTTCAAATTTTCGTAGCACTTAACCCAAAAAACGTCAAAAACTCGAAAAAAAATATAGATGAAATTTCATGTTTTAGCAGTATTATGTTAAACATTGAGAAAAATAATTCGAAATTTGACTCATTTTGATAAAATGTAGTTCTATCCAAATTTTATAGATATTTTCTATTTTTTGAAGTAGTTAACTCAAAAAACGTCGAAAATCCGAAAAAAATCAGAAATTTCACGTTTTTTTCCTTATTTTGCAGAATATTCAGCAAAACTAGTCATGGATGTACTCATTATAAAGTTTTAGACGAAATATAACCAAATTTTTCACTTATATCAATTTTTTTTTTCAGTAACTATCCCAAAAAAATTATAAAAACGCGAAAAACAAGGCTGAAATTTATATTTTTTGCAATATTAAGCTATTAAATGAGAAAAATAGGCAAGTTCTGACTCATTTCAATTATTTTTTACGAGATCTTACAAAATTTACTAGATATTTTCAATTTTTCGTAGCAGTTAACCAAAAAAACGTCCAAAACTCAAAAACAAAATCGCTGAAATTTCAAGTTTGTGGCCAAATTTTGCTAATTATTGAGACATATAAGTCACGTTTAAACTGATTTTAAAGTTCGTGACGAGATCTAGTAAAATTAAATAGATATTTTCAATTTTTCGTAGCAGTTATACCAAAAAACGTCCAAAACTCGAAAAAAAAATTTGATGATATTTCAGGTTTGTGGCCATATTTAGTAATAATTGAGACAAACAGGTCACGTTTAAACTGATTTTATATTTCGTGACGTGATCTTACAAAATTTACTAGATATATTCAATTTTTCTCAGCAGTTATCCATAAACACGTCGAGAACTCGAAAAAAATCATGGAAATTTCAGTTTTGTGGCCATATTTTGCTAAAGACTGAGAAAAACAGCACAAGATTTTACTTATATTAAAGTTTTTTCCGAGATCTATCCAAATTCTTCACAAATATTCAATTTTTCTAAGAAGTTAACTCAAAAAACGTCGAAAACTCAAAAATATTCATTGAAATTTCATGTTTGTGTCCATATATTGCTAAAAATTGAGAAAAACAGGTAATGTTTGCACTAATTCTAATGTTTTTGACGAGATTTATTGCTAAAAATTGAGAAAAAAATGGTTATGTTTGCACTCATTTTAATATTCTTGACAATATCCATTAGAATTTTCTAGATATTTTTAATTTTTCGGAGCTGTTAACCCAAAAATCGTCTAAAACTCAAAAAAATCGGTGAAATTTCATGTTTTTGCCATATTTTGCTAAAAATTCAGCAAAACTAGTCATGTTGGTACTCATTTAAAAGTTGTTGACGAGATCTAACCAAATTCTTCACTAATGTTCAATTTTTCCCAGCAGTTATCCATAAAAACGTCGACAACTCGAAAAAATCATTGAAAAATCAGTTTTGTGGCCATATTTTGCTAATCATTGAGACAAACAAGTCACGTTTAAACTGATTTTATAGTTCGTGACGAAATCTTACAAAATTTACTAGATATATTCAATCTTTCTCAGCAGTTTTCCATAAAAACGTCGAGAACTCGAAAAAATCATGGAAATTTCAGTTTTGTAGCCATATTTTGCTAAAGACTGAGAAAAACAGCACAAGATTTTACTTATATTAAAGTTTTTTCCGAGATCTATCCAAATTCTCCACAAATATTCAATTTTTCTCAGAAGTTAACTCAAAAAACGTCGAAAACTCGAAAAAAATCATTGAAATTTCATGTTTGTGGCCATATTTTGCTAAACATTGACAAAAACGGGTCAAGTTTACATTAATTTTAATGTGCTAGACGTGATCTATCCAAATTTACTACATATTTTTAGTTTTTCGCAGCGGTTAACCCAAAAAACGTCAAAACCTCGAAAATAAATCATTGAAATTTCAATTTTTGGCCATATTTTGCTAAAAATTGAGAAAAACAGGTCATGTTTGCACTAATTCTAATGTTAATGACGAGATCTATCCAAATTTACTAGATATTTTTAATTTTTTGAAGTAGTTAACTCAAAAAACGTCAAAAACCCGAAAAAAAAGCAGAAATTTCAGGTTTTTTGACTTATTTTGCTAAATATTCAGCAAAATTAGTCATGGATGTACTCATTATAAAGTTGTTCACCAGATATAACCAAATTTTTCACTAAGATTCAATTTTTTTCAGTTACTATCCCAAAAAGATTCGAAAACCTCGAAAAAAAAATCGCTCAAATTACATTTTTTTGGCAATATTTAGCTAAAAGTTGAGAAAAATAGTCAAGTTCTGACTCATTTCAGATTTATTTTACAAGATCCCACCAAATTTACTAGATATTTTTAATTTTTCGGAGCAGTTAACCCAAAAATCGTCAAAAACTAAAAAAAAAAATCGGTGAAATTTCATATTTTGGCCATATTTTGCTAAAAATTCAGCGAAACTAGTCATGTATGTAGTCATTTAAAAGTTGTTGACGTGATCTAACCAAATGTTTCACAAATATTCCATTTTTCTCAGCAGTTATCCAAGAAAACGTCGAGAACTCGAAAAAAATCATTGAAATATCATGTTTGTGGCCATATTTTGCTAAAAATTGGAAAAACGGGTCAAGTTTGCATTAATTTTAATGTTCTTGACGTGATCTATCCATATCTACTACATATTTTTAATTTTTCGGAGCGGTTAACCCAAAAAACGTAATGAACTAAAAAAAAAATCATTGAAATTTCATGTTTTGGCCATATTTTGCTAAAAATTGAGAAAAACAGGCCAAGTTTGCACAAATTCTAATTTTCTTAACGAGATCTATCCAAATTTTATAGATTATTTTAAAATTTTCGGAGCTGTTAACCCAAAAAACGTCAAAAAACTCGAAACAAATCAGTGAAATTTCAGGTTTTTCGCAATATATTTTGCTAAAAAAGTGAGTTAAATAATCAAGTTAGGACTCATTTTAATTTTATGGACGAGAACTAACCAAATTTACTAGATATTTTCAATTTTTCGTAGCACTTAACCCAAAAAACGTCAAAAACTCGAAAAAAAATATAGATGAAATTTCATGTTTAAGCAGTATTATGTTAAACATTGAGCAAAATAATTTGAAATTGGACTCATTTTGATAAAATGTACGAGTTATATCCAAATTAAATAGATATTTTCTTATTTGAGTAGTTAACTCAAAAAACGTCGAAAACCCGAAAACAATCAGAAATTTCATGTTTTTTGACTTATTTTGCTAAATATTCAGCAAAATTAGTCATGGATGTACTCATTATAAAGTTATTGACGAGATATAACCAATTTTTAACGAATATTCAATTTGTTTTCAGCAACTATCCCAAAAAAATTCGAAATCTTGAAAAAAAAATGCTCAAATTTAATTTTTTTGGCAATATTTACCTAAAGATTGAGAAAAATAGTCATGTTCTGACTCATTACAATTTTATTTACGAGATTTAACCATATTTACTAGATATTTTCAATTTTTCTGAGCACTTAACCCCAAAAGCGTCAAAAACTCGAAAAAAAAATTTATTTAATTTCTGATTTTTGGCCATATTTTGCTAAAAATTGAGAAAAAAAGGGTAAAGTTTTCGCTCATTTTAGTGTTCATGACAAAATCTATTCAAATTTACTAGATATTTTCAATTATTCGTAGCACTTAACCCAAAAAACGTCAAACACTCGAAAAAAAAATTTATGAAATTTCTGGTTTTTTGCAATATTTTAATAAAAATTGAGAAAAAAAGGGTCAAGTTTGCACTCACTTTAATATTCTTGACGATATCCATTTGAATTTACTAGATATTTTTAATTTTTCGGAGCAGTTAACCCAAAAATCGTAAAAAACAAAAAAAAAATCGGTGAAATTTCATATTTTGGCCATATTTTGCTAAAAATTCTGCGAAACTAGTCATGTTTGTACTCATTTAAAAGTTGTTGACGTGATCTAACCAAATGTTTCACAAATATTCAATTTTTCTCAGAAGTTAACCCAAAAAACGTCGAAAACTCGAAAAAATTCATTGAAATTTCATGTTTGTGGCCATATATTGCTTATAATTGAGAAAAACAGGACATGTTTGTACTAATTCTAATGTTTTTGACGAAATCAATCCAAATTTACTAGATATTTTCAATTTTTCGGAGCAGTTAACCCAAAAAACGTGAAAAACACGAAAAAAATTAGTGAAATTTCAGGTTTTTCGACATATTTTGCTAAAAAGTTAGTAAACAAAGTAATAGTCAAGTTTGTAATCCTTTTAAATTTATTGACGAGATCTAACCAAATTTATTAGATATTTTCAATTTTTCGTAGGACTTAACCCAAAAAACGTCAAAAACTAGAAAAAACAATTGATGAAATTTTAAGTTTTTGACAATATTTTGCTAAGCATTGAGAAAAATAATTCGAAATGGGACTACTTTTGATATAATTTACGAGATCTATCCAAATTATTAACATATTTTCTCTTTTTGAAGTAGTTAAATAAAAAAACATCGAAAACCCGAAAAAAAATCAGAAATATCAGGTTTTTTGACTTATTTTGCTAAATATTCAGCAAAATTAGTCATGGATGTACTCATTATAAAGTTATTGACGAGATATAACCAATGTTTTACTAATATTCAATTTTTTTTCAGCAACTATCCCAAAAAAATTCGAAATCTCGAAAAAAAACGCTCAAATTTAATTATTTTGGCAATATTTACCTAAAGATTGTGAAAAATAGTCAAGTTCTGACTCATTACAATTTTATTTACGAGATCTAACCATATATACAAGATTTTTTCAATTTTTCGGAGCACTTAACACCAAAAACGTCAAACCTCGAAAAAAAAAAAATTATGAAATCTCATGTTTATGGCAATATTTTTCTAAAGATTGAGAAAAGAATGGTCATGTTTGCACTCATTTTAATATTTTTGACAATATCCATTAGAATTTTCTAGATATTTTTAATTTTTCGGAGCTGTTAACCCAAAAATTGTCTAAAACTCAAAAAAAATCGGTGAAATTTCATGTTTTTGCCTTATTTTGCTAAAAATTCAGCAAAACTAGTCAGGTTGGTACTCATTTAAAAGTTGTTGACGAGATCTAACCAAATGTTTCACAAATGTTCAATTTTCTCAGCAGCTTTCCATAAAAACGTCGAGAACTCGAAAAAAATTCATTGAAATATCATGTTTGTGATCATATTTAGCTAAAAATTGAGAAAAACAGGTCACATTTAAACTGATTTTAAAGTTCATGACGAGATCTAACAAAATTCTTCACTAATGTTCAATTTTTTTAGCAGTTATCCATAAAAACGTCGACAACTCGAAAAAATCATTGAAAAATCAGTTTTGTGGCCATATTTTGCTAATCATTGAGACAAACAAGTCACGTTTAAACTGATTTTATAGTTCGTGACGAAATCTTACAAAATTTACTAGATATATTCAATTTTTCTCAGCAGTTATCCATAAAAACGTCGAGAACTCGAAAAAATCATAGAAATTTCAGTTTTGTAGCCATATTTTGCTAATGACAGAGAAAAACAGCACAAGATTATACTTATATTAATGTTTTTTCCGAGATCTATCCAAATTCTTCACAAATATTCAATTTTTCTCAGAAGTTAACTCAAAAAACGTCGAAAACTCAAAAATATTCATTGAAATTTCATGTTTGTGTCCATATATTGCTAAAAATTGAGAAATACAGGTAATGTTTGCACTAATTCTAATGTTTTTGACGAGATTTATTGCTAAAAATTGAGAAAAAAATGGTTATGTTTGCACTCATTTTAATATTCTTGACAATATCCATTAGAATTTTCTAGATATTTATAATTTTTCGGAGCTGTTAACCCAAAAATCGTCTAAAACTCAAAAAAATCGGTGAAATTTCATGTTTTTGCCATATTTTGCTAAAAATTCAGCAAAACTAGTCATGTTGGTACTCATTTAAAAGTTGTTGACGAGATCTAACCAAATATTTCACAAATCTTCAATTTTTCTCAGCAGTTATCCATAAAAACGTCGAGAACTCGAAAAAAATTCATTGAAATATCATGTTTGTGTTCATATTTTGCTAAAAATTGAGAAAAACAGGTCACATTTAAACTGATTTTAAAGTTCATGACGAGATCTAACAAAATTCTTCACTAATGTTCAATTTTTCCCAGCAGTTATCCATAAAAACGTCGACAACTCGAAAAAATCATTGAAAAATCAGTTTTGTGGCCATATTTTGCTAATCATTGAGACAAACAAGTCACGTTTAAACTGATTTTATAGTTCGTGACGAAATCTTACAAAATTTACTAGATATATTCAATCTTTCTCAGCAGTTATCCATAAAAACGTCGAGAACTCGAAAAAATCATGGAAATTTCAGTTTTGTAGCCATATTTTGCTAAAGACTGAGAAAAACAGCACAAGATTATACTTATATTAAAGTTTTTTCCGAGATCTATCCAAATTCTCCACAAATATTCAATTTTTCTCAGAAGTTAACTCAAAAAACGTCGAAAACTCGAAAAAAATCATTGAAATTTCATGTTTGTGGCCATATTTTGCTAAACATTGACAAAAACGGGTCAAGTTTACATTAATTTTAATGTGCTAGACGTGATCTATCCAAATTTACTACATATTTTTAGTTTTTCGCAGCGGTTAACCCAAAAAACGTCAAAACCTCGAAAATAAATCATTGAAATATCAATTTTTGGCCATATTTTGCTAAAAATTGAGAAAAACAGGTCATGTTTGCACTAATTCTAATGTTAATGACGAGATCTATCCAAATTTACTAGATATTTTTAATTTTTTGAAGTAGTTAACTCAAAAAACGTCAAAAACCCGAAAAAAAAGCAGAAATTTCAGGTTTTTTGACTTATTTTGCTAAATATTCAGCAAAATTAGTCATGGATGTACTCATTACAAAGTTGTTCACCAGATATAACCAAATTTTTCACTAAGATTCAATTTTTTTCAGTTACTATCCCAAAAAGATTCGAAAACCTCGAAAAAAAAATCGCTCAAATTACATTTTTTTGGCAATATTTAGCTAAAAATTGAGAAAAATAGTCAAGTTCTGACTCATTTCAGATTTATTTTACAAGATCCCACCAAATTTACTAGATATTTTTAATTTTTCGGAGCAGTTAACCCAAAAATCGTCAAAAACTAAAAAAAAAAATCGGTGAAATTTCATATTTTGGCCATATTTTGCTAAAAATTCAGCGAAACTAGTCATGTATGTAGTCATTTAAAAGTTGTTGACGTGATCTAACCAAATGTTTCACAAATATTCCATTTTTCTCAGCAGTTATCCAAGAAAACGTCGAGAACTCGAAAAAAATCATTGAAATATCATGTTTGTGGCCATATTTTGCTAAAAATTGGAAAAACGGGTCAAGTTTGCATTAATTTTAATGTTCTTGACGTGATCTATCCATATCTACTACATATTTTTAATTTTTCGGAGCGGTTAACCCAAAAAACGTAATGAACTAAAAAAAAAATCATTGAAATTTCATGTTTTGGCCATATTTTGCTAAAAATTGAGAAAAACAGGCCAAGTTTGCACAAATTCTAATTTTCTTAACGAGATCTATCCAAATTTTATAGATTATTTTAAAATTTTCGGAGCTGTTAACCCAAAAAACGTCAAAAAACTCGAAACAAATCAGTGAAATTTCAGGTTTTTCGCAATATATTTTGCTAAAAAAGTGAGTTAAATAATCAAGTTAGGACTCATTTTAATTTTATGGACGAGAACTAACCAAATTTACTAGATATTTTCAATTTTTCGTAGCACTTAACCCAAAAAACGTCAAAAACTCGAAAAAAAATATAGATGAAATTTCATGTTTAAGCAGTATTATGTTAAACATTGAGCAAAATAATTTGAAATTGGACTCATTTTGATAAAATGTACGAGTTATATCCAAATTAAATAGATATTTTCTTATTTGAGTAGTTAACTCAAAAAACGTCGAAAACCCGAAAACAATCAGAAATTTCATGTTTTTTGACTTATTTTGCTAAATATTCAGCAAAATTAGTCATGGATGTACTCATTATAAAGTTATTGACGAGATATAACCAATTTTTAACGAATATTCAATTTGTTTTCAGCAACTATCCCAAAAAAATTCGAAATCTTGAAAAAAAAATGCTCAAATTTAATTTTTTTGGCAATATTTACCTAAAGATTGAGAAAAATAGTCATGTTCTGACTCATTACAATTTTATTTACGAGATTTAACCATATTTACTAGATATTTTCAATTTTTCTGAGCACTTAACCCCAAAAGCGTCAAAAACTCGAAAAAAAAATTTATTTAATTTCTGATTTTTGGCCATATTTTGCTAAAAATTGAGAAAAAAAGGGTAAAGTTTTCGCTCATTTTAGTGTTCATGACAAAATCTATTCAAATTTACTAGATATTTTCAATTATTCGTAGCACTTAACCCAAAAAACGTCAAACACTCGAAAAAAAAATTTATGAAATTTCTGGTTTTTTGCAATATTTTAATAAAAATTGAGAAAAAAAGGGTCAAGTTTGCACTCACTTTAATATTCTTGACGATATCCATTTGAATTTACTAGATATTTTTAATTTTTCGGAGCAGTTAACCCAAAAATCGTAAAAAACAAAAAAAAAATCGGTGAAATTTCATATTTTGGCCATATTTTGCTAAAAATTCTGCGAAACTAGTCATGTTTGTACTCATTTAAAAGTTGTTGACGTGATCTAACCAAATGTTTCACAAATATTCAATTTTTCTCAGAAGTTAACCCAAAAAACGTCGAAAACTCGAAAAAATTCATTGAAATTTCATGTTTGTGGCCATATATTGCTTATAATTGAGAAAAACAGGACATGTTTGTACTAATTCTAATGTTTTTGACGAAATCAATCCAAATTTACTAGATATTTTCAATTTTTCGGAGCAGTTAACCCAAAAAACGTGAAAAACACGAAAAAAATTAGTGAAATTTCAGGTTTTTCGACATATTTTGCTAAAAAGTTAGTAAACAAAGTAATAGTCAAGTTTGTAATCCTTTTAAATTTATTGACGAGATCTAACCAAATTTATTAGATATTTTCAATTTTTCGTAGGACTTAACCCAAAAAACGTCAAAAACTAGAAAAAACAATTGATGAAATTTTAAGTTTTTGACAATATTTTGCTAAGCATTGAGAAAAATAATTCGAAATGGGACTACTTTTGATATAATTTACGAGATCTATCCAAATTATTAACATATTTTCTCTTTTTGAAGTAGTTAAATAAAAAAACATCGAAAACCCGAAAAAAAATCAGAAATATCAGGTTTTTTGACTTATTTTGCTAAATATTCAGCAAAATTAGTCATGGATGTACTCATTATAAAGTTATTGACGAGATATAACCAATGTTTTACTAATATTCAATTTTTTTTCAGCAACTATCCCAAAAAAATTCGAAATCTCGAAAAAAAACGCTCAAATTTAATTATTTTGGCAATATTTACCTAAAGATTGTGAAAAATAGTCAAGTTCTGACTCATTACAATTTTATTTACGAGATCTAACCATATATACAAGATTTTTTCAATTTTTCGGAGCACTTAACACCAAAAACGTCAAACCTCGAAAAAAAAAAAATTATGAAATCTCATGTTTATGGCAATATTTTTCTAAAGATTGAGAAAAGAATGGTCATGTTTGCACTCATTTTAATATTTTTGACAATATCCATTAGAATTTTCTAGATATTTTTAATTTTTCGGAGCTGTTAACCCAAAAATTGTCTAAAACTCAAAAAAAATCGGTGAAATTTCATGTTTTTGCCTTATTTTGCTAAAAATTCAGCAAAACTAGTCAGGTTGGTACTCATTTAAAAGTTGTTGACGAGATCTAACCAAATGTTTCACAAATGTTCAATTTTCTCAGCAGCTTTCCATAAAAACGTCGAGAACTCGAAAAAAATTCATTGAAATATCATGTTTGTGATCATATTTAGCTAAAAATTGAGAAAAACAGGTCACATTTAAACTGATTTTAAAGTTCATGACGAGATCTAACAAAATTCTTCACTAATGTTCAATTTTTTTAGCAGTTATCCATAAAAACGTCGACAACTCGAAAAAATCATTGAAAAATCAGTTTTGTGGCCATATTTTGCTAATCATTGAGACAAACAAGTCACGTTTAAACTGATTTTATAGTTCGTGACGAAATCTTACAAAATTTACTAGATATATTCAATTTTTCTCAGCAGTTATCCATAAAAACGTCGAGAACTCGAAAAAATCATAGAAATTTCAGTTTTGTAGCCATATTTTGCTAATGACAGAGAAAAACAGCACAAGATTATACTTATATTAATGTTTTTTCCGAGATCTATCCAAATTCTTCACAAATATTCAATTTTTCTCAGAAGTTAACTCAAAAAACGTCGAAAACTCAAAAATATTCATTGAAATTTCATGTTTGTGTCCATATATTGCTAAAAATTGAGAAATACAGGTAATGTTTGCACTAATTCTAATGTTTTTGACGAGATTTATTGCTAAAAATTGAGAAAAAAATGGTTATGTTTGCACTCATTTTAATATTCTTGACAATATCCATTAGAATTTTCTAGATATTTATAATTTTTCGGAGCTGTTAACCCAAAAATCGTCTAAAACTCAAAAAAATCGGTGAAATTTCATGTTTTTGCCATATTTTGCTAAAAATTCAGCAAAACTAGTCATGTTGGTACTCATTTAAAAGTTGTTGACGAGATCTAACCAAATATTTCACAAATCTTCAATTTTTCTCAGCAGTTATCCATAAAAACGTCGAGAACTCGAAAAAAATTCATTGAAATATCATGTTTGTGTTCATATTTTGCTAAAAATTGAGAAAAACAGGTCACATTTAAACTGATTTTAAAGTTCATGACGAGATCTAACAAAATTCTTCACTAATGTTCAATTTTTCCCAGCAGTTATCCATAAAAACGTCGACAACTCGAAAAAATCATTGAAAAATCAGTTTTGTGGCCATATTTTGCTAATCATTGAGACAAACAAGTCACGTTTAAACTGATTTTATAGTTCGTGACGAAATCTTACAAAATTTACTAGATATATTCAATCTTTCTCAGCAGTTATCCATAAAAACGTCGAGAACTCGAAAAAATCATGGAAATTTCAGTTTTGTAGCCATATTTTGCTAAAGACTGAGAAAAACAGCACAAGATTATACTTATATTAAAGTTTTTTCCGAGATCTATCCAAATTCTCCACAAATATTCAATTTTTCTCAGAAGTTAACTCAAAAAACGTCGAAAACTCGAAAAAAATCATTGAAATTTCATGTTTGTGGCCATATTTTGCTAAACATTGACAAAAACGGGTCAAGTTTACATTAATTTTAATGTGCTAGACGTGATCTATCCAAATTTACTACATATTTTTAGTTTTTCGCAGCGGTTAACCCAAAAAACGTCAAAACCTCGAAAATAAATCATTGAAATATCAATTTTTGGCCATATTTTGCTAAAAATTGAGAAAAACAGGTCATGTTTGCACTAATTCTAATGTTAATGACGAGATCTATCCAAATTTACTAGATATTTTTAATTTTTTGAAGTAGTTAACTCAAAAAACGTCAAAAACCCGAAAAAAAAGCAGAAATTTCAGGTTTTTTGACTTATTTTGCTAAATATTCAGCAAAATTAGTCATGGATGTACTCATTATAAAGTTGTTCACCAGATATAACCAAATTTTTCACTAAGATTCAATTTTTTTCAGTTACTATCCCAAAAAGATTCGAAAACCTCGAAAAAAAAATCGCTCAAATTACATTTTTTTGGCAATATTTAGCTAAAAATTGAGAAAAATAGTCAAGTTCTGACTCATTTCAGATTTATTTTACAAGATCCCACCAAATTTACTAGATATTTTTAATTTTTCGGAGCAGTTAACCCAAAAATCGTCAAAAACTAAAAAAAAAAATCGGTGAAATTTCATATTTTGGCCATATTTTGCTAAAAATTCAGCGAAACTAGTCATGTATGTAGTCATTTAAAAGTTGTTGACGTGATCTAACCAAATGTTTCACAAATATTCAATTTTTCTCAGCAGTTATCCAAGAAAACGTCGAGAACTCGAAAAAAATCATTGAAATATCATGTTTGTGGCCATATTTTGCTAAAAATTGAGAAAAACGGGTCAAGTTTGCATTAATTTTAATGTTCTTGACGTGATCTATCCATATCTACTACATATTTTTAATTTTTCGGAGCGGTTAACCCAAAAAACGTAATGAACTAAAAAAAAAATCATTGAAATTTCATGTTTTGGCCATATTTTGCTAAAAATTGAGAAAAACAGGCCAAGTTTGCACAAATTCTAATTTTCTTAACGATATCTATCCAAATTTTATAGATTATTTTAAAATTTTCGGAGCTGTTAACCCAAAAAACGTCAAAAAACTCGAAACAAATCAGTGAAATTTCAGGTTTTTCGCAATATATTTTGCTAAAAAAGTGAGTTAAATAATCAAGATAGGACTCATTTTAATTTTATGGACGAGATCTAACCAAATTTACTAGATATTTTCAATTTTTCGTAGCACTTAACCCAAAAAACGTCAAAAACTCGAAAAAAAATATAGATGAAATTTCATGTTTATGCAGTATTATGTTAAACATTGAGCAAAATAATTTGAAATTGGACTCATTTTGATAAAATGTACGAGTTATATCCAAATTAAATAGATATTTTCTTATTTGAGTAGTTAACTCAAAAAACGTCGAAAACCCGAAAACAATCAGAAATTTCATGTTTTTTGACTTATTTTGCTAAATATTCAGCAAAATTAGTCAGGGATGTACTCATTATAAAGTTATTGACGAGATATAACCAATTTTTTACGAATATTCAATTTGTTTTCAGCAACTATCCCAAAAAAATTCGAAATCTTGAAAAAAAAAATGCTCAAATTTAATTTTTTTGGCAATATTTACCTAAAGATTGAGAAAAATAGTCATGTTCTGACTCATTACAATTTTATTTACGAGATTTAACCATATTTACTAGATATTTTCAATTTTTCTGAGCACTTAACCCCAAAAACGTCAAAAACTCGAAAAAAAAATTTATTTAATTTCTGATTTTTGGCCATATTTTGCTAAAAATTGAGAAAAAAAGGGTAAAGTTTTCGCTCATTTTAGTGTTCATGACAAAATCTGTTCAAATTTACTAGATATTTTCAATTATTCGTAGCACTTAACCCAAAAAACGTCAAACACTCGAAAAAAAAATTTATGAAATTTCTGGTTTTTTGCAATATTTTAATAAAAATTGAGAAAAAAAGGGTCAAGTTTGCACTCACTTTAATATTCTTGACGATATCCATTTGAATTTACTAGATATTTTTAATTTTTCGGAGCAGTTAACCCAAAAATCGTAAAAAACAAAAAAAAAATCGGTGAAATTTCATATTTTGGCCATATTTTGCTAAAAATTCTGCGAAACTAGTCATATTTGTACTCATTTAAAAGTTGTTGACGTGATCTAACCAAATGTTTCACAAATATTCAATTTTTCTCAGAAGTTAACCCAAAAAACGTCGAAAACTCGAAAAAATTCATTGAAATTTCATGTTTGTGGCCATATATTGCTTATAATTGAGAAAAACAGGACATGTTTGTACTAATTCTAATGTTTTTGACGAAATCAATCCAAATTTACTAGATATTTTCAATTTTTCGGAGCAGTTAACCCAAAAAACGTGAAAAACACGAAAAAAATTAGTGAAATTTCAGGTTTTTCGACATATTTTGCTAAAAAGTTAGTAAACAAAGTAATAGTCAAGTTTGTACTCCTTTTAAATTTATTGACGAGATCTAACCAAATTTACTAGATATTTTCAATTTTTCGTAGGACTTAACCCAAAAAACGTCAAAAACTAGAAAAAACAATTGATGAAATTTTAAGTTTTTGACAATATTTTGCTTAACATTGAGAAAAATAATTCGAAATTGGACTACTTTTGATATAATTTACGAGATCTATCCAAATTATTAACATATTTTCTCTTTTTGAAGTATTTAATAAAAAAACATCGAAAACCCGAAAAAAAATCTGATGTGGCCAGCACATGACTTTCTCCATATATAAGATGTAAATATTTATCTACGACAGTAATTTCGAACTCTATATTCCATCTAAACTTTGAAGATGAGTGATTAATTTATATATATTATTATCTTTTACGTCACAAACATTATAAATAGTGTTTTTCAGGACATGTTCGATGAAAAACGATGAAGTGGCCTTTCGCCCCAGCGCCCAGAGCGCCCACAACGTACATAATCAGCAACTTCCGGTTTATCAGTATTTCACAAATAACTCCTACACAATCCGTGATACAAAAATATGTTTCATACAAAAGTCATAGTATATTACATTTTATAAAACTTTTATTCCTAATACTATATACCTAAATATCATATTTATGGAGATATTTTGAAAACCGGAAATGAGCTTTGAAGAATAAAGCTCGACTTCCGGTTAACCGATTTACTCCAAAATCTAATCAACTCTAAACACACAAACCAAATACTATATATAAAATTTGGTGTTGATCCGACAAACAATTTTCATGTTAGAGCGCCCACAAAGTACATAATCAGATACTTACGGTTTATCGGTATTTCACGAATAACTCCTAATCAAGCGGTGATACAAAAATATATTAAATACAAAAGTTATAGTAAATTACATTATCTAAAACTTTTATAAGTAATACAATATACGTATATATCATATTTATGGAGATATTTTGAAAACCGGAAATGAGCTTTAATTAATAAAGCTCGACTTCCGGTTGACCGATTTACTCCAAAAACTAATCAACTCTGACAGCACACACACCACTACTATATATGAAGTTTGGTATTGATACGACTAATAGTTTTCACGTTAGAGCGCCCACTATCACACACACACACACACACACACACACACACACACACACACACACACACACATACACACAGACATCATTCCGAAAATGGTCAAAACGTGTTCTAGGGACCCCAAAACATGTATTTCCGTTGAAATCTCGAAGTCGAATTTTTTCATGAAAACAATACTTTCTCTATACTTCGTATATGGAGAAAGTAAAAATCAGAAATATCAGGTTTTTTGACTTATTTTGCTAAATATTCAGCAAAATTAGTCATGGATGTACTCATTATAAAGTTATTGACGAGATATAACCAATGTTTTACTAATATTCAATTTTTTTTCAGCAACTATCCCAAAAAAATTCGAAATCTCGAAAAAAAAACGCTCAAATTTAATTATTTTGGCAATATTTACCTAAAGATTGTGAAAAATAGTCAAGTTCTGACTCTTTACAATTTTATTTACGAGATATAACCATATATACTAGATTTTTTCAATTTTTCGGAGCACTTAACACCAAAAACGTCAAACCTCGAAAAAAAAAAATTATGAAATTTCATATTAATGGCAATATTTTTCTAAAGATTGAGAAAAGAATGGTCATGTTTGCACTCATTTTAATATTCTTGACAATATACATTAGAATTTTCTAGATATTTTTAATTTTTCGGAGCTGTTAACCCAAAAATTGTCTAAAACTCAAAAAAAATCGGTGAAATTTCATGTTTTTGCCATATTTTGCTGAAAATTCAGCAAAACTAGTCAGGTTGGTACTCATTTAAAAGTTGTTGACGAGATCTAACCAAATGTTTCACAAATGTTCAATTTTCTCAGCAGCTTTCCATAAAAACGTCGAGAACTCGAAAAAAATTCATTGAAATATCATGTTTGTGTTCATATTTAGCTAAAAATTGAGAAAAACAGGTCACATTTAAACTGATTTTAAAGTTCATGACGAGATCTAACAAAATGCTTCACTAATGTTCAATTTTTTTAGCAGTTATCCATAAAAACGTCGACAACTCGAAAAAGTCATTGAAAAATCAGTTTTGTGGCCATATTTTGCTAATTATTGAGACAAACAAGTCACGTTTAAACTGATTTTATAGTTTGTGACGAAATCTTACAAAATATACTAGATATATTCAATTTTTCTCAGCAGTTATCCATGAAAACGTCGAGAACTCGAAAAAATCATGGAAATTTCAGTTTTGTAGCCATATTTTGCTAAAGACTGAGAAAAACAGCACAAGATTTTACTTATATTAAAGTTTCTTCCGAGATCTATCCAAATTCTTCACAAATATTCAATTTTTCTCAGAATTTAACTCAAAAAACGTCGAAAACTCAAAAATATTCATTGAAATTTCATGTTTGTGTCCATATAATGCTAAAAATTGAGAAAAACAGGTAATGTTTGCACTAATTCTAATGTTTTTGACGAGATTTATTGCTAAAAATTGAGAAAAAAATGGTCATGTTTGCACTCATTTTAATATTCTTGACAATATCCATTAGAATTTTCTAGATATTTTTAATTTTTCGGAGCTGTTAACCCAAAAATCGTCTAAAACTCAAAAAAATCGGTGAAATTTCATGTTTTTGCCATATTTTGCTAATTATTGAGACATATAAGTCACGTTTAAACTGATCTTAAAGTTCGTGACGAGATCTAGTAAAATTAAATAGATATTTTCAATTTTTCGTAGCAGTTATACCAAAAAACGTCCAAAACTCGAAAAAAAAATTTGATGAAATTTCAGGTTTGTGGCCATATTTAGTAATAATTGAGACAAACAGGTCACGTTTAAACTGATTTTATATTTCGTGACGTGATCTTACAAAATTTACTAGATATATTCAATTTTTCTCAGCAGTTATCCATAAACACGTCGAGAACTCGAAAAAAATCATGGAAATTTCAGTTTTGTGGCCATATTTTGCTAAAGACTGAGAAAAACAGCACAAGATTTTACTTATATTAAGGTTTTTTCCGAGATCTATCCAAATTCTTCACAAATATTCAATTTTTCTCAGAAGTTAACTCAAAAAACGTCGAAAACTCAAAAATATTCATTGAAATTTCATGTTTGTGTCCATATATTGCTAAAAATTGAGAAAAACAGGTAATGTTTGCACTAATTCTAATGTTTTTGACGAGATTTATTGCTAAAAATTGAGAAAAAAATGGTCATGTTTGCACTCATTTTAATATTCTTGACAATATCCATTAGAATTTTCTAGATATTTTTAATTTTTCGGAGCTGTTAACCCAAAAATCGTCTAAAACTCAAAAAAATCGGTGAAATTTCATGTTTTTGCCATATTTGCTAAAAATTCAGCAAAACTAGTCATGTTGGTACTCATTTAAAAGTTGTTGACGAGATCTAACCAAATATTTCACAAATGTTCAATTTTTCTCAGCAGTTATCCATAAAAACGTCGAGAACTCAAAAATATTCATTGAAATATCATGTTTGTGTTCATATTTTGCTAAAAATTGAGAAAAACAGGTCAAGTTTGCATTAATTTTAATGTTCTTGACGTGATCTATGCATATCTACTACATATTTTTAATTTTTCGGAGCGGTTAACCCAAAAAACGTAATGAACTAAAAAAAAAATCATTGAAATTTCATGTTTTGGCCATATTTTGCTAAAAATTGAGAAAAACAGGCCAAGTTTGCACAAATTCTAATTTACTTAACGATATCTATCCAAATTTTATAGATTATTTTAAAATTTTCGGAGCTGTTAACCCAAAAAACGTCAAAAAACTCGAAACAAATCAGTGAAATTTCAGGTTTTTCGCAATATATTTTGCTAAAAAAGTGAGTTAAATAATCAAGATAGGACTCATTTTAATTTTATGGACGAGATCTAACCAAATTTACTAGATATTTTCAATTTTTCGTAGCACTTAACCCAAAAAACGTCAAAAACTCGAAAAAAAATATAGATGAAATTTCATGTTTAAGCAGTATTATGTTAAACATTGAGCAAAATAATTTGAAATTGGACTCATTTTGATAAAATGTACGAGTTATATCCAAATTAAATAGATATTTTCTTATTTGAGTAGTTAACTCAAAAAACGTCGAAAACCCGAAAACAATCAGAAATTTCATGTTTTTTGACTTATTTTGCTAAATATTCAGCAAAATTAGTCATGGATGTACTCATTATAAAGTTATTGACGAGATATAACCAATGTTTTACTAATATTCAATTTTTTTTCAGCAACTATCCCAAAAAAATTCGAAATCTCGAAAAAAAAAACGCTCAAATTTAATTATTTTGGCAATATTTACCTAAAGATTGTGAAAAATAGTCAAGTTCTGACTCTTTACAATTTTATTTACGAGATATAACCATATATACTAGATTTTTTCAATTTTTCGGAGCACTTAACACCAAAAACGTCAAACCTCGAAAAAAAAAATTATGAAATTTCATATTAATGGCAATATTTTTCTAAAGATTGAGAAAAGAATGGTCATGTTTGCACTCATTTTAATATTCTTGACAATATCCATTAGAATTTTCAGGATATTTTTAATTTTTCGGAGCTGTTAACCCAAAAATTGTCTAAAACTCAAAAAGAAATCGGTGAAATTTCATGTTTTTGCCATATTTTGCTGAAAATTCAGCAAAACTAGTCAGGTTGGTACTCATTTAAAAGTTGTTGACGAGATCTAACCAAATGTTTCACAAATGTTCAATTTTCTCAGCAGCTTTCCATAAAAACGTCGAGAACTCGAAAAAAATCCATTGAAATATCATGTTTGTGTTCATATTTAGCTAAAAATTGAGAAAAACAGGTCACATTTAAACTGATTTTAAAGTTCATGACGAGATCTAACAAAATTCTTCACTAATGTTCAATTTTCTTAGCAGTTATCCATAAAAACGTCGACAACTCGAAAAAGTCATTGAAAAATCAGTTAAGTGGCCATATTTTGCTAATTATTGAGACAAACAAGTCACGTTTAAACTGATTTTATAGTTTGTGACGAGATCTAACAAAATTCTTCACTAATGTTCAATTTTTCTCAGCAGTTATCCTTAAAAACGTCGAGAAATCGAAAAAAATCATGGAAATTACAGTTTTGTGGCCATATTTTGCTAAAAACTGGAAAAAACAGGACAAGATTATACTTATATTAAAGTTTTTACGAGATCTATCCAAATTCTTTACAAATATTCTATTTTTCTCAGAATTTAACCCAAAAAACGTCGAAAACTCGAAAAAATACATTGAATTTTCATGTTTGTGGCCATATATTGCTTAAAATTGAGAAAAACAGGACATGTTTGCACTAATTCTAATGTTTTTGACGAGATAAATCGAAATTTACTAGATATTTTCAATTTTTCGGTTCAGATAACCCAAAAACCGTCATATAGCACGAAAAAAATCAGTGAAATTTCAGGTTTTTCGACATATTTTGCTAAATGGTTAGTAAATAAAGTAATAGTGAAGTTTGGACTCCTTTTCATTTCATTGACGAGATCTAACAAATTTTACTAGATATTTTCAATTTTTGGTAGGACTTAAGCCAAAAAACGTCAAAAACTAGAAAAAAAAATTGATGAAATTTTAAGTTTTTGACAATATTTTGATAATCATTGAGAAAAATAATTCAAAATTGGACTACTTTTGATATAATTTACGAGATCTATCCAAATTATTTAGATATTTTCTTTTTTTTGAAGTAGTTAACTCAAAAACGTCGAAAACCCGATAAAAATCAGAAATTTCATGTTTTTTGACTTATTTTGCTATATATTTAGTAAAATTAGTCATGGATGTACACATTATAAAGTTATTGACGAGATATAACCAATTTTTTCACTGAAATTCAATTTTTTACAGCAACTATCCCAAAAAAATTCGAAATCTCGAAAACAAAACCGCTCAAATTTAATTTTTTTGGCAATATTTACCTAAAAATTGAGAAAAATAGTCAAGTTCTGACTCATTAAAATTTTATTTACGAGATCTAACCATATTTGCTAGATATTCTCAATTTTTCGGAGCACTTAACCCCAAAAACGTCAAAAACACGAAAAAAAAATTTATGAAATCTCATGTTTATGGCAATATTTTGCTAAAAATTGAGAAAAAAATGGTCATGTTTGCACTCATTTTAATATTCTTGACAATATCCATTAGACTTTTCTAGATATTTTTAATTTTTCGTAGCTGTTGACCCAAAAATCGTCTAAAACTCAAAAAAAAATCGGTGAAATTTCATGTTTTTGCCTTATTTTGCTAAAAATTCAGCAAAACTAGTCAGGTTGGTACTCATTTAAAAGTTGTTGACGAGATCTAACCAAATGTTTCACAAATGTTCAATTTTCTCAGCAATTATCCATAAAAACGTCGACAACTCGAAAAAATCATTGAAAAATCAGTTTTGTGGCCATATTTTGCTAATCATTGAGACAAACAAGTCACGTTTAAACTGATTTTATAGTAAGTGACGAAATCTTACAAAACTTACTAGATATATTCAATTTTTCTCAGCAGTTATCCATAAAAACGTCGAGAACTCGAAAAAATCATGGAAATTTCAGTTTTGTAGCCATATTTTGCTAAAGACTGAGAAAAACAGCACAAGATTTTACTTATATTAAAGTTTTTTCCGAGATCTATCCAAGTTCTTCACAAATATTCAATTTTTCTCAGAAGTTAACTCAAAAAACGTCGAAAACTCGAAAAAAATCATTGAAATTTCATATTTGTGGCCATATTTTGCTAAACATTGACAAAAACGGGTCAAGTTTACATTAATTTTAATGTGCTAGACGTGATCTATCCAAATTTACTACATATTTTTAGTTTTTCGCAGCGGTTTACCCAAAAAACGTCAAAACCTCGAAAATAAATCATTGAAATTTCAATTTTTGGCCATATTTTGCTAAAAATTCAGCAAAACTAGTCATATTGGTACTCATTTTTAAGTTGTTGACGAGATCTAACCAAATTCTTCACAAATATTCAATCCTTCTCAGACGTTAACCCAAAAAGCGTAGAAAACTAGAAAGAATTCATTGAAATTTCATGTTTGTGGCCATATTTTGCTAAAAATTGAGAAAAACTGGTCATGTTTGCACTAATTCTAATGCTTTTGACGAGATCTATCCAAATTTACTAGATATTTTTAATTTTTCGGAGCAGTTAAACCTAAAAACGTCAAAAAACACGAAAAAAATCAGTTAAATTTCATGTTTTTCGACATATTTGCTAAAAAGTTTGTAAATAAAGTAATAGTCAAGTTTGAACTCCTTTTAATTTTATTTACGAGATCTAACCATATTTACTAGATATTTTCAATTTTTCGGAGCACTTAACCCAAAAAACGTCAAAAACTAGAAAAAAAAATTGATGAAATTTTAAGTTTTTGACAATATTTTGTTAAACATTGAGAAAAATAATTCGAAATTGGACACCTTTTGATATAATTTACGAGATCTATCTAAATTATATAGATATTTACTATTTTTTGAAGTAGTTAACTCAAAAAACGTCAAAAACCCGAAAAAAAAGCAGAAATTTCAGGTTTTTTGACTTATTTTGCTAAATATTCAGCAAAATTAGTCATGGATGTACTCATTATAAAGTTGTTCACGAGATATAACCAAATTAATCCCTAAGATTCAATTTTTTTCAGTTACTATCCCAAAAAGATTCGAAAACCTCGAAAAAAAAACACTCAAATTTCATTTTTTTGGCAATATTTAGCTAAAAATTGAGAAAAATAGTCAAGTTCTGACTCATTTCAGATTTATTTTACAAGATCCCACCAAATTTACTAGATATTTTTAATTTTTCGGAGCAGTTAACCCAAAAATCGTCAAAAACTAAAAAAAAAAAATCGGTGAAATTTCATATTTTGGCCATATTTTGCTAAAAATTCAGCGAAACTAGTCATTTTTGTACTCATTATAAAGTTGTTGACGAGATCTAACCAAATGTTTCACAAATATTCAATTTTTCTCAGAAGTTAACTCAAAAAACGTCGAGAACTCGAAAAAAATCATTGAAATATCATGTTTGTGGCTATATTTTGCTAAAAACTGAGAAAAACGTTTCATGGTTCCATTAATTTTAATGTTCTTGACGTTATATATCCATTTCTACTAGATATTTTTAATTTTTTGGAGTGGTTAACCCAAAAACCGTCATGAACTCAAAAAAAATCATTGAAATTTCAATTTTTGGCCATATTTTGCTAAAAATTGAGAAAAACAGGCCAAGTTTGCACAAATTCTAATTTTTTTGACGAGATATATCCAAATTTTATAGATTTTTTAAATATTTTTGGAGCAGTTACCCTAAAAATGTCAAAATACTCGAAACAATTCAGTGAAATTTCAGGTTTTTCGCAATATATTTTGCTAAAAAGGTGAGTAAAATAGTCAAGATAGGACTCATTTTAATTTTATTGACAAGATCTAACCAAATTTACTAGATATTCACAATTTTTCGTCGCACTTAACCCAAAAAACGTTAAAAACCTGAAAATAAATATAGATGAAATTTCTAGTTTTAGCCGTATTATGTTAAACATTGAGAAAAATAATTTGAAATTGGACTCATTTTGATAAAATGTACGAGTTATATCCAAATTAAATAGATATTTTCTTTTTTTGAAGTAGTTAACTCAAAAAACGTCGAAAACCCGAAAACAATCAGAAATTTCATGTTTTTTGACTTATTTTGCTAAATATTCAGCAAAATTAGTCGTGGATGTACTCATTATAAAGTTATTGACGAGATATAATCAATTTTTTACTAATATTCAATTTTTTTCAGCAACTATCCCAAAAAAATTCGAAATCTCGAAAAAAAAAAAAACGCTCAAATTTAATTTTTTTGGCAATATTTACCTAAAGATTGAGAAAAATAGTTAAGTTCTGACTCATTACAATTTTATTTACGAGATTTAACCATATTTACTAGATATTTTCAATTTTTCTGAGCACTTAACCCCAAAAACGTCCAACACTCGAAAAAAAAATTTTATGAAATTTCTGGTTTTTGGCCATATTTTGCTAAAAATTGAGAAAAATAGGGTAATGTTTTCGCTCATTTTAGTGTTCATGACGAGATCTTTTCAAATTTACTAGATATTTTCAATTATTCGTAGCACTTAACCCAAAAAACGTCAAACACTCGAAAAAAAAAATTTATGAAATTTCTGGTTTTTTGCAATATTTTAATAAAAATTGAGAAAAAAAGGGTCAAGTTTGCACTCATTTTAATATTCTTGACGATATCCATTTGAATTTACTAGATATTTTTAATTTTACGGAGCAGTTAACCCAAAAATCGTCAAAAACAAAAAATAAAATCGGTGAAATTTCATGTTTTTGCCATATTTTGCTAAAAATTGAGAAAAACGGGTCAAGTTTGCATTAATTTTAATGTTCTTGACGTGATCTTTCCATATCTACTACATATTTTTAATTTTTCGGAGCTTTTAACCCTAAAAACGTCATGAACTCAAAAAAAAAATCATTGAAATTTCATTTTTTGGCCATATTTTGCTTAAAATTGAGAAAAACAGGCCAAGTTTGCACAAATTCTAATTTCTAAACGAGATCTATCCAAATTTAATAGATATTTTCAATTTTTCGGAGCAGTTAACCCAAAAAACGTCAAATAACACGAAAAAAATCAGTGAAATTTCAGGTTCTTCGACATATTTGGCTAAAAGGTTAGTAAATAAAGTAATAGTGAAGTTTGGACTCCTTTTAATTTTATTGACGAGATCTAACCAATTTTACTAGATATTTTCAATTTTTGGTAGGACTTAAGCCAAAAAACATCAAAAACTAGAAAAAAAATTGATGAAATTTTAAGTTTTTGACAATATTATGATAATCATTGAGAAAAATAATTCAAAATTGGACTCCTTTTGATATAATTTACGAGATCTATCTAAATTATATAGATATTTACTATTTTTTGAAGTAGTTAACTCAAAAAACGTCTAAAACCCGAAAAAAAGCAGAAATTTCAGGTTTTTTGACTTATTTTGCTAAATATTCAGCAAAATTAGTCATGGATGTACTCATTATAAAGTTGTTCACGAGATATAACCAAATTAATCCCTAAGATTCAATTTTTTTCAGTTACTATCCCAAAAAGATTCGAAAACCTCGAAAAAAAACACTCAAATTTCATTTTTTTGGCAATATTTAGCTAAAAATTGAGAAAAATAGTCAAGTTCTGACTCATTTCAGATTTATTTTACAAGATCCCACCAAATTTACTAGATATTTTTAATTTTTCGGAGCAGTTAACCCAAAAATCGTCAAAAACTAAAAAAAAAAATCGGTGGAATTTCATATTTTGGCCATATTTTGCTAAAAATTCAGCGAAACTAGTCATTTTTGTACTCATTATAAAGTTGTTGACGAGATCTAACCAAATGTTTCACAAATATTCAATTTTTCTCAGAAGTTAACTCAAAAAACGTCGAGAACTCGAAAAAAATCATTGAAATATCATGTTTGTGGCTATATTTTGCTAAAAACTGAGAAAAACGTTTCATGGTTCCATTAATTTTAATGTTCTTGACGTTATATATCCATTTCTACTAGATATTTTTAATTTTTCGGAGTGGTTAACCCAAAAATCGTCATGAACTCAAAAAAAATCATTGAAATTTCAATTTTTGGCCATATTTTGCTAAAAATTGAGAAAAACAGGCCAAGTTTGCGCAAATTCTAATTTTTTTGACGAGATCTATCCAAATTTTAATAGATTTTTTAAATTTTTTGGAGCAGTTACCCTAAAAATGTCAAAATACTCGAAACAATTCAGTGAAATTTCAGGTTTTTCGCAATATATTTTGCTAAAAAGGTGAGTAAAATAGTCAAGATAGGACTCATTTTAATTTTATTGACAAGATCTAACCAAATTTACTAGATATTCACAATTTTTCGTAGCACTTAACCCAAAAAACGTTAAAAACCTGAAAATAAATATAGATGAAATTTCTAGTTTTAGCCGTATTATGTTAAACATTGAGAAAAATAATTTGAAATTGGACTCATTTTGATAAAATGTACGAGTTATATCCAAATTAAATAGATATTTTCTTTTTTTGAAGTAGTTAACTCAAAAAACGTCGAAAACCCGAAAACAATCAGAAATTTCATGTTTTTTGACTTATTTTGCTAAATATTCAGCAAAATTAGTCATGGATGTACTCATTATAAAGTTATTGACGAGATATAACCAATTTTTTACTAATATTCAATTTTTTTCAGCAACTATCCCAAAAAAATTCGAAATCTCGAAAAAAAAAAAACGCTCAAATTTAATTTTTTTGGCAATATTTACCTAAAGATTGAGAAAATAGTTAAGTTCTGACTCATTACAATTTTATTTACGAGATTTAACCATATTTACTAGATATTTTCAATTTTTCTGAGCACTTAACCCCAAAAACGTCAAACACTCGAAAAAAAAAATTTATGAAATTTCTGGTTTTTGGCCATATTTTGCTAAAAATTGAGAAAAAAAGGGTAATGTTTTCGCTCATTTTAGTGTTCATGACGAGATCTATTCAAATTTACTAGATATTTTCAATTATTCGTAGCACTTAACCCAAAAAACGTCAAACACTCGAAAAAAAAAATTTATGAAATTTCTGGTTTTTTGCAATATTTTAATAAAAATTGAGAAAAAAAGGGTCAAGTTTGCACTCATTTTAATATTCTTGACGATATCCATTTGAATTTACTAGATATTTTTAATTTTACGGAGCAGTTAACCCAAAAATCGTCAAAAACAAAAAATAAAATCGGTGAAATTTCATGTTTTGGCCATATTTTGCTAAAAATTGAGAAAAACGGGTCAAGTTTGCATTAATTTTAATGTTCTTGACGTGATCTTTCCATATCTACTACAAATTTTTAATTTTTCGGAGCTTTTAACCCTAAAAACGTCATGAACTCAAAAAAAAATCATTGAAATTTCATTTTTTGGCCATATTTTGCTTAAAATTGAGAAAAACAGGCCAAGTTTGCACAAATTCTAATTTCTAAACGAGATCTATCCAAATTTAATAGATATTTTCAATTTTTCGGAATAGTTAACCCAAAAAACGTCAAATAACACGAAAAAAATCAGTGAAATTTCAGGTTCTTCGACATATTTGGCTAAAAGGTTAGTAAATAAAGTAATAGTGAAGTTTGGACTCCTTTTAATTTTATTGACGAGATCTTACCAATTTTACTAGATATTTTCAATTTTTGGTAGGACTTAAGCCAAAAAACATCAAAAACTAGAAAAAAAATTGATGAAATTTTAAGTTTTTGACAATATTTTGATAATCATTGAGAAAAATAATTCAAAATTGGACTCCTTTTGATATAATTTACGAGATCTATCCAAATTATTTAGATATTTTCTTTTTTTTGAAGTAGTTAACTCAAAAACGTCGAAAACCCGATAAAAACCAGAAATTTCATGTTTTTTGACTTATTTTGCTATATGTTTAGTAAAATTAGTCATGGATGTACTCATTATAAAGTTATTGACGAGATATAACCAATTTATTCACTAAAATTCAAGTTTTTACAGAAACTATCCCAAAAAAATTCAAAATCTCGAAAAAAAAAAACGCTCAAATTTAATTTTTTTTGGCAATATTTACCTAAAAATTGAGAAAAATAGTCAAGTTCTGACTCATTAAAATTTTATTTACGAGATCTAACCATAATTACTAGATATTTTCAATTTTTCGGAGCACTTAACCTCAAAAACGTCAAAAACACGAAAAAAAAATTTATGAAATCTCATGTTTATGGCAATATTTTGCTAAACATTGAGAAAAAAATGGTCATGTTTGCACTCATTTTAATATTCTTGACAATATCCATTAGAATTTTCTAGATATTTTTAATTTTTCGGAGGTGTTAACCCAAAAATCGTCTAAAACTCAAAAAAAAAATCGGTGAAATTTCATGTTTTTGCCATATTTTGCTAAAAATTCAGCAAAACTACTCATGTTGTTACTCATTTAAAAGTTGTTGACGAGATCTAACCAAATGTTTCACAAATGTTCAATTTTTCTCAGCAGTTATCCATAAAAACGTCGAGAACTCGAAAAAAATTCATTGAAATATCATGTTTGTGTTCATATTTTGCTAAAAATTGAGAAAAACAGGTCACATTTAAACTGATTTTAAAGTTCATGACGAGATCTAACAAAATTCTTCACTAATGTTCAATTTTTCCCAGCAGTTATCCATAAAAACGTCGACAACTCGAAAAAATCATTGAAAAATCAGTTTTGTGGCCATATTTTGCTAATCATTGAGACAAACAAGTCACTTTTAAACTGATTTTATAGTTCGTGACGAAATCTTACAAAATTTACTAGATATATTCAGTTTTTCGCAGCAGTTATCCATAAAAACGTCGAGAACTCAAAAAAATCATGGAAATTTCAGTTTTGTAGCCATATTTTGCTAAAGACTGAGAAAAACAGCACAAGATTTTACTTATATTAAAGTTTATTCCGAGATCCATCCAAATTCTTTACAAATATTCAATTTTTCTCAGAAGTTAACTCAAAAAACGTCGAAAACTCGAAAAAAATCATTGAAATTTCATGTTTGTGGCCATATTTTGCTAAACATTGACAAAAACGGGTCAAGTTTGCATTAATTTTAATGTACTAGACGTGATCTATCCAAATTTACTACATATTTTTAGTTTTTCGGACCGGTTAACCCAAAAAAACGTCAAAACCTCGAAAATAATTCATTGAAATTTCATTTTTTGGCCATATTTTGCTTAAAATTAAGAAAAACAGGCCAAGTTTGCACAAATTCTAATTTCTAAACGAGATCTATCCAAATTTAATAGATATTTTCAATTTTTCGGAGCAGTTAACCCAAAAAACGTCAAATAACACGAAAAAAATCAGTGAAATTTCAGGTTCTTCGACATATTTTGCTAAAAGGTTAGTAAATAAAGTAATAGTGAAGTTTGGACTCCTTTTAATTTTATTGACGAGATCTAACCAATTTTACTAGATATTTTCAATTTTTGGTAGGACTTAAGCCAAAAAACATCAAAAACTAGAAAAAAAATTGATGAAATTTTAGGTTTTTGACAATATTTTGATAATCATTGAGAAAAATAATTCAAAATTGGACTCCTTTTGATATAATTTACGAGATCTATCTAAATTATATAGATATTTACTATTTTTTGAAGTAGTTAACTCAAAAAACGTCAAAAACCCGAAAAAAAAGCAGAAATTTCAGGTTTTTTGACTTATTTTGCTAAATATTCAGCAAAATTAGTCATGGATGTACTCATTATAAAGTTGTTCACGAGATATAACCAAATTAATCCCTAAGATTCAATTTTTTTCAGTTACTATCCCAAAAAGATTCGAAAACCTCGAAAAAAAAACACTCAAATTTCATTTTTTTGGCAATATTTAGCTAAAAATTGAGTTAAATAGTCAAGTTCTGACTCATTTCAGATTTATTTTACAAGATCCCACCAAATTTACTAGATATTTTTAATTTTTCGGAGCAGTTAACCCAAAAATCGTCAAAAACTAAAAAAAAAAATCGGTGAAATTTCATATTTTGGCCATATTTTGCTAAAAATTCAGCGAAACTAGTCATTTTTGTACTCATTATAAAGTTGTTGACGAGATCTAACCAAATGTTTCACAAATATTCAATTTTTCTCAGAAGTTAACTCAAAAAACGTCGAGAACTCGAAAAAAATCATTGAAATATCATGTTTGTGGCTATATTTTGCTAAAAACTGAGAAAAACGTTTCATGGTTCCATTAATTTTAATGTTCTTGACGTTATATATCCATTTCTACTAGATATTTTTAATTTTTCGGAGTGGTTAACCCAAAAATCGTCATGAACTCAAAAAAAATCATTGAAATTTCAATTTTTGGCCATATTTTGCTAAAAATTGAGAAAAACAGGCCAAGTTTGCACAAATTCTAATTTTTTTGACGAGATATATCCAAATTTTATAGATTTTTTAAATTTTTTGGAGCAGTTTCCCCTAAAAATGTCAAAATACTCGAAACAATTCAGTGAAATTTCAGGTTTTTCGCAATATATTTTGCTAAAAAGGTGAGTAAAATAGTCAAGATAGGACTCATTTTAATTTTATTGACAAGATCTAACCAAATTTACTAGATATTCACAATTTTTCGTAGCACTTAACCCAAAAAACGTTAAAAACCTGAAAATAAATATAGATGAAATTTCTAGTTTTAGCCGTATTATGTTAAACATTGAGAAAAATAATTTGAAATTGGACTCATTTTGATAAAATGTACGAGTTATATCCAAATTAAATAGATATTTTCTTTTTTTGAAGTAGTTAACTCAAAAAACGTCGAAAACCCGAAAACAATCAGAAATTTCATGTTTTTTGACTTATTTTGCTAAATATTCAGCAAAATTAGTCATGGATGTACTCATTATAAAGTTATTGACGAGATATAACCAATTTTTTACTAATATTCAATTTTTTTCAGCAACTATCCCAAAAAAATTCGAAATCTCGAAAAAAAAAAACGCTCAAATTTAATTTTTTTGGCAATATTTACCTAAAGATTGAGAAAATAGTTAAGTTCTGACTCATTACAATTTTATTAACGAGATTTAACCATATTTACTAGATATTTTCAATTTTTCTGAGCACTTAACCCCAAAAACGTCAAACGCTCGAAAAAAAAAATTTATGAAATTTCTGGTTTTTGGCCATATTTTGCTAAAAATTGAGAAAAAAAGGGTAATGTTTTCGCTCATTTTAGTGTTCATGACGAGATCTATTCAAATTTACTAGATATTTTCAATTATTCGTAGCACTTAACCCAAAAAACGTCAAACACTCGAAAAAAAAAATTTATGAAATTTCTGGTTTTTTGCAATATTTTAATAAAAATTGAGAAAAAAAGGGTCAAGTTTGCACTCATTTTAATATTCTTGACGATATCCATTTGAATTTACTAGATATTTTTAATTTTACGGAGCAGTTAACCCAAAAATCGTCAAAAACAAAAAATAAAATCGGTGAAATTTCATGTTTTGGCCATATTTTGCTAAAAATTGAGAAAAACGGGTCAAGTTTGCATTAATTTTAATGTTCTTGACGTGATCTTTCCATATCTACTACATATTTTTAATTTTTCGGAGCTTTTAACCCTAAAAACGTCATGAACTCAAAAAAAAAATCATTGAAATTTCATTTTTTGGCCATATTTTGCTTAAAATTGAGAAAAACAGGCCAAGTTTGCACAAATTCTAATTTCTAAACGAGATCTATCCAAATTTTATAGATATTTTCAATTTTTCGGAGCAGTTAACCCAAAAAACGTCAAATAACACGAAAAAAATCAGTGAAATTTCAGGTTCTTCGACATATTTGGCTAAAAGGTTAGTAACTAAAGTAATAGTGAAGTTTGGACTCCTTTTAATTTTATTGACGAGATCTAACCAATTTTACTAGATATTTTCAATTTTTGGTAGGACTTAAGCCAAAAAACATCAAAAACTAGAAAAAAAATTGATGAAATTTTAAGTTTTTGACAATATTTTGATAATCATTGAGAAAAATAATTCAAAATTGGACTCCTTTTGATATAATTTACGAGATCTATCCAAATTATTTAGATATTTTCTTTTTTTTGAAGTAGTTAACTCAAAAACGTCGAAAACCCGATAAAAACCAGAAATTTCATGTTTTTTGACTTATTTTGCTATATGTTTAGTAAAATTAGTCATGGATGTACTCATTATAAAGTTATTGACGAGATATAACCAATTTATTCACTAAAATTCAAGTTTTTACAGAAACTATCCCAAAAAAATTCAAAATCTCGAAAAAAAAAAACGCTCAAATTTAATTTTTTTTGGCAATATTTACCTAAAAATTGAGAAAAATAGTCAAGTTCTGACTCATTAAAATTTTATTTACGAGATCTAACCATAATTACTAGATATTTTCAATTTTTCGGAGCACTTAACCTCAAAAACGTCAAAAACACGAAAAAAAAATTTATGAAATCTCATGTTTATGGCAATATTTTGCTAAAAATTGAGAAAAAAATGGTCATGTTTGCACTCATTTTAATATTCTTGACAATATCCATTAGAATTTTCTAGATATTTTTAATTTTTCGGAGGTGTTAACCCAAAAATCGTCTAAAACTCAAAAAAAAAATCGGTGAAATTTCATGTTTTTGCCATATTTTGCTAAAAATTCAGCAAAACTACTCATGTTGTTACTCATTTAAAAGTTGTTGACGAGATCTAACCAAATGTTTCACAAATGTTCAATTTTTCTCAGCAGTTATCCATAAAAACGTCGAGAACTCGAAAAAAATTCATTGAAATATCATGTTTGTGTTCATATTTTGCTAAAAATTGAGAAAAACAGGTCACATTTAAACTGATTTTAAAGTTCATGACGAGATCTAACAAAATTCTTCACTAATGTTCAATTTTTCCCAGCAGTTATCCATAAAAACGTCGACAACTCGAAAAAATCATTGAAAAATCAGTTTTGTGGCCATATTTTGCTAATCATTTAGACAAACAAGTCACGTTTAAACTGATTTTATAGTTCGTGACGAAATCTTACAAAATTTACTAGATATATTCAGTTTTTCGCAGCAGTTATCCATAAAAACGTCGAGAACTCAAAAAAATCATGGAAATTTCAGTTTTGTAGCCATATTTTGCTAAAGACTGAGAAAAACAGCACAAGATTTTACTTATATTAAAGTTTATTCCGAGATCCATCCAAATTCTTTACAAATATTCAATTTTTCTCAGAAGTTAACTCAAAAAACGTCGAAAACTCGAAAAAAATCATTGAAATTTCATGTTTGTGGCCATATTTTGCTAAAAATTCAGCAAAACTAGTCATATTGGTACTCATTTTTAAGTTGTTGACGAGATCTAAACAAATTCTTCACAAATATTCAATCTTTCTCAGACGTTAACCCAAAAAGCGTCGAAAACTAGAAAAAATTCATTGAAATTTCATGTTTGTGGCCATATTTAGCTAAAAATTGAGAAAAACAGGTCATGTTTGCACTAATTCTAATGTTTTTGACGAGATCTATCCAAATTTACTAGATATTTTCAATTTTTATAACAGTTAACCCAAAAAAGGTCAAAAAACACAAAAAAAATCAGTTAAATTTCATGTTTTTCGACATATTTGCTAAAAAGTTTGTAAATAAAGTAATAGTCAAGTTTGGACTCCTTTTAATTTTATTGACGAGATCTAACCAAATTTACTAGATATTTTCAATTTTTCGTAGCACTTACCCCAAAAAACGTCAAAAACTAGAAAAAAAATTGATGAAATTTTAAGTTTTTGACAATATTTTGATAATCATTGAGAAAAATAATTTGAAATTGGACTCATTTTGATATAATTTACGAGATCTATCTAAATTATATAGATATTTACTATTTTTTGAAGTAGTTAACTCAAAAAACGTCAAAAACCAGAAAAAAAAGTAGAAATTTCAGGTTTTTTGACTTATTTTGCTAAATATTCAGCAAAATTAGTCATGGATGTACTCATTATAAAGTTGTTTACGAGATATAACCAAATTTTTCACTAAGATTCAATTTTTTCAGTTACTATCCCAAAAAGATTCGAAAACCTCGAAAAAAAAATGCTCAAATCTCATTTTTTTGGCAATATTTAGCTAAAAATTGAGAAAAATAGTCAAGTTCTGATTCATTTCAGATTTATTTTACAAGATCCCACCAAATTTACTAGATATTTTTAATTTTTCGGTGCAGTTAACCCAAAAATCGTCAAAAACTATAAAAAGAAAATCGGTGAAATTTCATATTTTGGCCATATTTTGCTAAAAATTCAGCGAAACTAGTCATGTTTGTACTCATTTAAAAGTTGTTTACGAGATCTAACCAAATGTTTCACAAATATTCAATTTTTCTCAGAAGTTAACTCAAAAAACGTCGAGAACTCGAAAAAAATCATTGTAATATCATGTTTGTGGCCATATTTTGCTAAAAATTGAGAAGAACGGGTCAAGTTTGCATTAATTTTAATATTCTTGACGTGATCTATCCATATCTACTACATATTTTTAATTTTTCGGAGTGGTTAACCCAAAAAACGTCATGAACTCAAAAAAAAATCATTGAAATTTAAATTTTTGGCCATATTTTGCTAAAATTGAGAAAAACAGGCCAAGTTTGCACAAATTCTAATTTTTTTGACGAGATCTATCCAAATTTTATAGATTTTTTAAATTTTTTGGAGCAGTTACCCTAAAAATGTCAAAATACTCGAAACAATTCAGTGAAATTTCAGGTTTTTCGCAATATATTTTGCTAAAAAGGTGAGTAAAATAGTCAAGATAGGACTCATTTTAATTTTATTGACAAGATCTAACCAAATTTACTAGATATTCACAATTTTTCGTAGCACTTAACCCAAAAAACGTTAAAAACCTGAAAATAAATATAGATGAAATTTCTAGTTTTAGCCGTATTATGTTAAACATTGAGAAAAATAATTCGAAATTGGACTCCTTTTGATATAATTTACGAGATCTATCCAAATTATTAAGATATTTTCTTTTTTTGAAGTAGTTAAATAAAAAAACGTCGAAAACCCGAAAAAAAATCAGAAATATCAGGTTTTTTGACTTATTTTGCTAAATATTCAGCAAAATTAGTCATGGATGTACTCATTATAAAGTTATTGACGAGATATAACCAATGTTTTACTAATATTCAATTTTTTTTCAGCAACTATCCCAAAAAAATTCGAAATCTCGAAAAAAAAAACGCTCAAATTTAATTCTTTTGGCAATATTTACCTAAAGATTGTGAAAAATAGTCAAGTTCTGACTCTTTACAATTTTATTTACGAGATATAACCATATATACTAGATTTTTTCAATTTTTCGGAGCACTTAACACCAAAAACGTCAAACCTCGAAAAAAAAAAATTATGAAATTTCATGTTTATGGCAATATTTTGCTAAGGATTGAGGAAAGAATGGTCATGTTTGCACTCATTCTAAAATTCTTGACAATATCCATTAGAATTTTCTAGATATTTTTATTTTTTCGGAGCTGTTAACCCAAAAATTGTCTAAAACTCAAAAAAAAAAAAAATCGGTGAAATTTCATGTTTTTGCCATATTTTGCTAAAAATTCAGCAAAACTAGTCAGGTTGGTACTCATTTAAAAGTTGTTGATGAGATCTAACCAAATGTTTCACAAATATTCAATTTTTCTCAGCAGTTATCCATAAAAACGTCGAGAACTCGAAAAAAATTCATTGAAATATCATGTTTGTGTTCATATTTAGCTAAAAATTGAGAAAAACAGGTCACGTTTAAACTGATTTTAAAGTTCGGGACGAGATCTAACAAAATTCTTCACTAATGTTCAATTTTTTTAGCAGTTATCCATAAAAACGTCGACACCTCGAAAAAGTCATTGAAAAATCAGTTTTGTGGCCATATTTTGCTAATCATTGAGAGAAACAAGTCACGTTTAAACTGATTTTATAGTTTGTGACGAGATCTAAAAAATTCTTCACTAATGTTCAATTTTTCTCAGCAGTTATCCTTAAAAACGTCGAGAAATCGAAAAAAATCATGGAAATTAAAGTTTTGTGGCCATATTTTGCTAAAAACTGGAAAAAACAGGACAAGATTTTACTTATAATAAAGGTTTTACGAGATCTATCCAAATTCTTTACAAATATTCAATTTTTCTCAGAATTTAACCCAAAAAACGTCGAAAACTCGAAAAAATTCATTGAATTTTCATGTTTGTGGCCATATATTGCTTAAAATTGAGAAAAACAGGACATGTTAGCCCTAATTTTAATGTTATTGACGAGATAAATCGAAATTTACTAGATATTTTCAATTTTTCGGTTCAGATAAGCCAAAAAACGTCAAATAACACGAAAAGAATCAGTGAAATTTCATGTTTTTCGACATATTTGGCTAAAAGGTTAGTAAATTAAGTAATAGTGAAGTTTGGACTCCTTTTAATTTTATTGACGAGATCTAACCAATTTTACTAGATATTTTCAATTTTTGGTAGGACTTAAGCCAAAAAACGTCAAAAACTAGAAAAAAAAATTGATGAAATTTTAAGTTTTTGACAATATTTTGATAATCATTGAGAAAAATAATTCAATATTGGACTCCTATTGATATAATTTACGAGATCTATCCAAATTATTAACATATTTTCTTTTTTTGAAGTAGTTAAATAAAAAAACGTCGAAAACCCGAAAAAAATCAGAAATTTCAGGTTTTTTTGACTTATTTTGCTAAATATTCAGCAAAATTAGTCATGGATGTACTCATTATAAAGTTATTGACGAGATATAACCAATTTTTTACTAATATTCAATTTTTTTCAGCAACTATCCCAAAAAAATTCGAAATCTCGAAAAAAAAACGCTCAAATTTAATTTTTTTGGCAATATTTACCTAAAGATTGAGAAAAATAGTTAAGTTCTGACTCATTACAATCTTATTTACGAGATTTAACCATATTTACTAGATATTTTCAATTTTTCTGAGCACTTAACCCCAAAAACGTGAAACACTCGAAAAAAAAATTTATGAAATTTCTGGTTTTTGGCCATATTTTGCTAAAAATTGAGAAAAAAAGGGTAATGTTTTCGTTCATTTTAGTGTTCATGACGAGATCTATTCAAATTTACTAGATATTTTCAATTATTCGTAGCACTTAACCAAAAAAACGTCAAACACTCGAAAAAAAAAATTTATGAAATTTCTGGTTTTTTGCAATATTTTAATAAAAATTGAGAAAAAAAGGGTCAAGTTTGCACTCATTTTAATATTATTGACGACATCCATTTGAATTTACTAGATATTTTTAATTTTACGGAGCAGTTAACCCAAAAATCGTCAAAAACAAAAAATAAAATCGGTGAAATTTCATGTTTTGGCCATATTTTGCTAAAAATTGAGAAAAACGGGTCAAGTTTGCATTAATTTTAATGTTCATGACGTGATCTATCCATATCTACTACATATTTTTAATTTTTCGGAGCGGTTAACCCTAAAAACGTCATGAACTCAAAAAAAAAAAATCATTGAAATTTCAATTTTTGGCCATATTTTGCTTAAAATTGAGAAAAACAGGCCAAGATTGCACAAATTCTAATTTTTATAACGAGATCTATCCAAATTTAAGAAATATTTTCAATTTTTCGGAGCAGTTAACCCCAAAAACGTCAAACCTCGAAAAAAAAAAATTATGAAATTTCATGTTTATGGCAATATTTTGCTAAAGATTGAGGAAAGAATGGTCATGTTTGCACTCATTTTAATATTCTTGACAATATCCATTAGAATTTTCTAGATATTTTTATTTTTTCGGAGCTGTTAACCCAAAAATTGTCTAAAACTCAAAAAAAATCGGTGAAATTTCATGTTTTTGCCATATTTTGCTAAAAATTCAGCAAAACTAGTCAGGTTGGTACTCATTTAAAAGTTGTTGATGAGATCTAACCAAATGTTTCACAAATGTTCAATTTTTCTCAGCAGTTATCCATAAAAACGTCGAGAACTCGAAAAAAATTCATTGAAATATCATGTTTGTGGCCATATATTGCTTAAAATTGAGAAAAACAGGACATGTTTGCCCTAATTCTAATGTTTATGACGAGATAAATCGAAATTTACTAGATATTTTCAATTTTTCGGTTCAGATAACCCAAAAAACGTCAAATAACACGAAAAAAATCAGTGAAATTTCAGGTTCTTCGACATATTTGGCTAAAAGGTTAGTAAATAAAGTAATAGTGAAGTTTGGACTCCTTTTAATTTTATTGACGAGATCTAACCAATTTTACTAGATATTTTCAATTTTTGGTAGGACTTAAGCCAAAAAACATCAAAAACTAGAAAAAAAATTGATGAAATTTTAAGTTTTTGACAATATTTTGATAATCATTGAGAAAAATAATTCAAAATTGGACTCCTTTTGATATAATTTACGAGATCTATCCAAATTATTTAGATATTTTCTTTTTTTTGAAGTAGTTAACTCAAAAACGTCGAAAACCCGATAAAAACCAGAAATTTCATGTTTTTTGACTTATTTTGCTATATGTTTAGTAAAATTAGTCATGGATGTACTCATTATAAAGTTATTGACGAGATATAACCAATTTATTCACTAAAATTCAAGTTTTTACAGAAACTATCCCAAAAAAATTCAAAATCTCGAAAAAAAAAAAACGCTCAAATTTAATTTTTTTTGGCAATATTTACCTAAAAATTGAGAAAAATAGTCAAGTTCTGACTCATTAAAATTTTATTTACGAGATCTAACCATATTTACTAGATATTTTCAATTTTTCGGAGCACTTAACCTCAAAAACGTCAAAAACACGAAAAAAAAATTTATGAAATCTCATGTTTATGGCAATATTTTGCTAAAAATTGAGAAAAAAATGGTCATGTTTGCACTCATTTTAATATTCTTGACAATATCCATTAGAATTTTCTAGATATTTTTAATTTTTCGGAGCTGTTAACCCAAAATCGTCTAAAACTCAAAAAAAATCGGTGAAATTTCATGTTTTTGCCATATTTTGCTAAAAATTCAGCAAAACTACTCATGTTGTTACTCATTTAAAAGTTGTTGACGAGATCTAACCAAATGTTTCACAAATGTTCAATTTTTCTCAGCAGTTATCCATAAAAACGTCGAGAACTCGAAAAAAATTCATTGAAATATCATGTTTGTGTTCATATTTTGCTAAAAATTGAGAAAAACAGGTCACATTTAAACTGATTTTAAAGTTCATGACGAGATCTAACAAAATTCTTCACTAATGTTCAATTTTTCCCAGCAGTTATCCATAAAAACGTCGACAACTCGAATAAAAAATCATTGAAAAATCAGTTTTGTGGCCATATTTTGCTAATCATTGAGACAAACAAGTCACGTTTAAACTGATTTTATAGTTCGTGACGAAATCTTACAAAATTTACTAGATATATTCAGTTTTTCGCAGCAGTTATCCATAAAAACGTCGAGAACTCAAAAAAAACCTGGAAATTTCAGTTTTGTAGCCATATTTTGCTAAAGACTGAGAAAAACAGCACAAGATTTTACTTATATTAAAGTTTTTTCCGAGATCCATCCAAATTCTTCACAAATATTCAATTTTTCTCAGAAGTTAACTCAAAAAACGTCGAAAACTCGAAAAAAATCATTGAAATTTCATGTTTGTGGCCATATTTTGCTAAACATTGACAAAAACGGGTCAAGTTTGCATTAATTTTAATGTGCTAGACGTGATCTATCCAAATTTACTACATATTTTTAGTTTTTCGGAGCGGTTAACCCAAAAAAACGTCAAAACCTCGAAAATAAATCATTGAAAATTCAATTTTTGGCCATATTTTGCTAAAAATTGAGAAGAACAGGTCATGTTTGCACTAATTTTAATGTTTTTGACGGGATCTATCCAAATTTACTAGATATTTTTAATTTTTAGGAGCAGTTAAACCTAAAAACGTCAAAAAACACAAAAAAAAATCAGTTAAATTTCATGTTTTTCGACATATTTGCTAAAAAGTTTGTAAAAAAGTAATATTCAAGTTTGGACTCCTTTTAATTTTATTGACGAGATCTAACCAAATTTACTAGATATTTTCAATTTTTCGTAGCACTTAACCCAAAAAACGTCAAAAACTAGAAAAAAAAAATGATGAAATTTTAAGTTTTTGACAATATTTTGTTAAACATTGAGAAAAATAATTCGAAATTGGACACCTTTTGATATAATTTACGAGATCTATCTAAATTATATAGATATTTAATATTTTTTGAAGTAGTTAACTCAAAAAACGTCGAAAACCCGAAAACAATCAGAAATTTCATGTTTTTTGACTTATTTTGCTAAATATTCAGCAAAATTAGTCATGGATGTACTCATTATAAAGTTATTGACGAGATATAACCAATGTTTTACTAATATTCAATTTTTTTTCAGCAACTATCCCAAAAAAATTCGAAATCTCGAAAAAAAAAAAACGCTCAAATTTAATTTTTTTTGGCAATATTTACCTTAAGATTGAGAAAAATAGTCAAGTTCTGTCTCATTACAATTTTATTTACGAGATTTAACCATATTTAAAAGATATTTTCAATTTTTCTGAGAACTTAACCCCAAAAACGTCAAAAACTCGAAAAAAAAAATTTATGAAATTTCTGGTTTTTGGCTATATTTTGCTAAAAATTGAGAAAAAAAGGGTAAAGTTTTTGCTCATTTTAGTGTTCATTACGAGATCTATTCAAATTTACTAGATATGTTCAATTATTCGTAGCACTTAACCCAAAAAACGTCAAACACTCGAAAAAAAAATTTATGAAATTTCTGGTTTTTTGCAATATTTTAATAAAAATTGAGAAAAAAAGGGTCAAGTTTGCACTCATTTTAATATTCTTGACGATATCCATTTAATTTACTAGATATTTTTAATTTTTCGGAGCAGTTAACCAAAAAACCGTCAAAAACAAAAAAAAAAATCGGTGAAATTTCATGTTTTGGCCATATTTTGCTAAAAATTCAGCGAAACTAGTCATGTTTTTACTCATTTAAAAGTTGTTGACGAGATCAAACCAAATCTTTCACAAATATTCAATTTTTCTCAGAAGTTAACCCAAAAAATGTCGAGAACTCGAAAAAAATCATTGAAATATCATGTTTGTGGCCATATTTTGCTTAAAATTGAGAGAAACGGGTCAAGTTTGCATTAATTTTAATATTCTTGACGTGATCTATCCATATCTACTACATATTTTTAATTTTTTGGAGCGGTTAACCCAAAAAACGTCATGAACTCAAAAAAAAAAAATCATTGAAATTTCATGTTTTGGCCATATTTTGCTAAAAATTGAGAAAAACAGGCCATGTTTGCACAAATTCTAATTTTTTTAACGAGATCTATCCAATTTTTATAGATTTTTAAAAAATTTTTGGAGCTGTTAACCCAAAAAACGTCAAAAAACTCGAAACAAATCAGTGAAATTTCACGTTTTTCGCAATATATTTTGCTAATAAAGGGAGTTAAAAAATCAAGTTAGGACTCATTTTAATTTTATGGACGAGATCTAACCAAATTTACTAGATATTTTCAATGTTTCGTAGTACTTAACCCAAAAAACGTCAAAAACTCGAAAAAAATATAGATGAAATTTCATGTTTTAGCAGTATTATGTTAAACATTGAGCAAAATAATTCGAAATTGGATTCATTTTGATAAAATGTACGAGTTTTATCTAAATTATATAGATATTTTCTATTTTTTGAAGTAGTTAACTCAAAAAACGTCGAAAACCCGAAAAAAAAATAAAAGAAATTTCATGTTTTTTGCCTTAATTTGCTAAATATTCAGCAAAACAAGTCATGGATGTACTCATTTTAAAGTTTTTGACGAGATATAACCAAATGTTTCACTAATAATATTTTTTTCAGTAACTATCCCAAAAAAATTGGAAAACCTCGAAAAAAAACGCTTAAATTTCATTTTTTTGGCAATATATAGCTAAAAATTGAGAAAAAAAGTCAAGTTCTGACTCATTTCAGATTTATTTTACAAGATCTAACCAAATTTACTAGATATTTTCAATTTTTCCTAGCAGTTAACCCAAAAAACGTCCAAAACTAGAAAAAAAAAAATCGATGAAGTTTCAGGTTTGTAGCCATATTATGCTATTTATTGAGACATACAAGTCACGTTTAAATTGATTTTAAAGTTCGTGACGAGATATAGTAAAATTAAATAGATAATTTCAATATTTCGTAGCAGTTAACCCAAAAAACGTCCAAAACTCGAAAAAAAAATTTGATGAAATTTCAAGTTTGTGGCCATATTTTGCTAAAAATTGAGACAAACAGGTCGCATTCAAACTGATTTTATATTTTGTGACGAGATCAAACAAAATATACTAGATATATTCAATTTTTCTCAGCAGTTATACATAAAAACGTCGAGAACTCGAAAAAAATCATGGAAATTTCAGTTTTGTGGACATATTTTGCTAAAAACTGAGAAGAACAGGACAAGATTTTACTTATATTAAAGTTTTTTACGAGATCTATCCAAATTCTTCACAAATATTCAATTTTTCTCAGAGGTTAACCCAAAAAACGTCAAAAACTCAAAAAAATTCATTGAAATTTCATGTTTGTGGCCTTATATTGCTAAAAATGGAGAAAACGGGTCAAGTTTGCATTAATTTTAATATTCTTGACGTGATCTATCCATATCTACTACATGTTTTTAATTTTTTGGAGTGGTTAACCCAAAAAAACGTCTTGAACTCAAAAAAAAATCATTGAAATTTCAATTTTTGGCCATATTTTGCTAAAAATTGAGAAAAACAGGCCAAGTTTGCGCAAATTCTAATTTTTTTGACGAGATCTATCCAAATTTTATGGATTTTTTTTAATTTTTTGGAGCAGTTACCCTAAAAATGTCAAAATACTCGAAACAATTCAGTGAAATTTCAGGTTTTTCGCAATATATTTTGCTAAAAAGGTGAGTAAAATAGTCAAGATAGGACTCATTTTAATTTTATTGACAAGATCTAACCAAATTTACTAGATATTCACAATTTTTCGTAGCACTTAACCCAAAAAACGTTAAAAACCTGAAAATAAATATAGATGAAATTTCTAGTTTTAGCCGTATTATGTTAAACATTGAGAAAAATAATTTGAAATTGGACTCATTTTGATAAAATGTACGAGTTATATCCAAATTAAATAGATATTTTCTTTTTTTGAAGTAGTTAACTCAAAAAAAACGTCGAAAACCCGAAAACAATCAGAAATTTCATGTTTTTTGACTTATTTTGCTAAATATTCAGCAAAATTAGTCATGGATGTACTCATTATAAAGTTATTGACGAGATATAACCAATGTTTTACTAATATTCAATTTTTTTTCAGCAACTATCCCAAAAAAATTCGAAATCTCGAAAAAAAAAAAACGCTCAAATTTAATTTTTTTTGGCAATATTTACCTAAAGATTGAGAAAAATAGTCAAGTTCTGTCTCATTACAATTTTATTTACGAGATTTAACCATATTTAAAAGATATTTTCAATTTTTCTGAGCACTTAACCCCAAAAACGTCAAAAACTCGAAAAAAAAAAATTATGAAATTTCTGGTTTTTGGCTATATTTTGCTAAAAATTGAGAAAAAAAGGGTAAAGTTTTCGCTCATTTTAGTGTTCATTACGAGATCTATTCAAATTTACTAGATATGTTCAATTATTCGTAGCACTTAACCCAAAAAACGTCAAACACTCGAAAAAAAAATTTATGAAAATTCTGGTTTTTTGCAATATTTTAATAAAAATTGAGAAAAAAAGGGTCAAGTTTGCACTCATTTTAATATTCTTGACGATATCCATTTAATTTACTAGATATTTTTAATTTTTCGGAGCAGTTAACCAAAAAACCGTCAAAAACAAAAAAAAATCGGTGAAATTTCATGTTTTGGCCATATTTTGCTAAAAATTCAGCGAAACTAGTCATGTTTTTACTCATTTAAAAGTTGTTGACGAGATCAAACCAAATCTTTCACAAATATTCAATTTTTCTCAGACGTTAACCCAAAAAATGTCGAGAACTCGAAAAAAATCATTGAAATATCATGTTTGTGGCCATATTTTGCTTAAAATTGAGAGAAACGGGTCAAGTTTGCATTAATTTTAATATTCTTGACGTGATCTATCCATATCTACTACATATTTTTAATTTTTCGGAGCGGTTAACCCAAAAAACGTCATGAACTCAAAAAAAAAAAATCATTGAAATTTCATGTTTTGGCCATATTTTGCTAAAAATTGAGAAAAACAGGCCATGTTTGCACAAATTCTAATTTCTTTAACGAGATCTATCCAATTTTTATAGATTTTTTAAAAATTTTTGGAGCTGTTAACCCAAAAAACGTCAAAAACTCGAAAAAAATATAGATGAAATTTCATGTTTTAGCAGTATTATGTTAAACATTGAGCAAAATAATTCGAAATTGGACTCATTTTGATAAAATGTACGAGTTTTATCTAAATTATGTAGATATTTTCTATTTTTTGAAGTAGTTAACTCAAAAAACGTCGAAAACCCGAAAAAAAAATCAAAGAAATTTCATGTTTTTTGCCTTAATTTGCTAAATATTCAGCAAAACAAGTCATGGATGTACTCATTTTAAAGTTTTTGACGAGATATAACCAAATGTTTCACTAATAATATTTTTTTCATTAACTATCCCAAAAAAATTGGAAAACCTCGAAAAAAAACGCTTAAATTTCATTTTTTTGGCAATATATAGCTAAAAATTGAGAAAAAAAGTCAAGTTCTGACTCATTTCAGATTTATTTTACAAGATCTAACCAAATTTACTAGATATTTTCAATTTTTCCTAGCAGTTAACCCAAAAAACGTCCAAAACTAGAAAAAAAAAATCGATGAAGTTTCAGGTTTGTAGCCATATTATGCTATTTATTGAGACATACAAGTCACGTTTAAATTGATTTTAAAGTTCGTGACGAGATATAGTAAAATTAAATAGATAATTTCAATATTTCGTAGCAGTTAACCCAAAAATCGTCCAAAACTTGAAAAAAAAATTTGATGAAATTTCAAGTTTTTGGCCATATTTTGCTAAAAATTGAGACAAACAGGTCGCATTCAAACTGATTTTATATTTTGTGACGAGATCAAACAAAATATACTAGATATATTCAATTTTTCTCAGCAGTTATACATAAAAACGTCGAGAACTCGAAAAAAATCATGGAAATTTCAGTTTTGTGGACATATTTTGCTAAAAACTGAGAAGAACAGGACAAGATTTTACTTATATTAAAGTTTTTTACGAAATCTATCCAAATTCTTCACAAATATTCAATTTTTCTCAGAGGTTAACCCAAAAAACGTCAAAAACTCAAAAAAATTCATTGAAATTTCATGTTTGTGGCCATATATTGCTAAAAATTGAGAAAAAAGGTCATGTTTGCAATAATTCTAATGTTTTTGACGAGATCTATCAAAATTTACTAGATATTTTTAATTTTTCGGAGCAGTTAACCCTAAAAACGTCAAACCAACGTAACCAAATTTTTCACTAATATACATTTTTTTTCAATTAGCATATTTTGCTAATCATTGAGACAAACAAGTCACGTTTAAACTGATTTTATAGTTTGTGACGAGATCTAACAAAATTCTTCACTAATGTTCAATTTTTCTCAGCAGTTATCCTTAAAAACGTCGAGAAATCGAAAAAAATCATGGAAATTAAAGTTTTGTGGCCATATTTTGCTAAAAACTGGAAAAAACAGGACAAGATTTTACTTATATTAAAGTTTGTACGAGATCTATCCAAATTCTTTACAAATATTCAATTTTTCTCAGAATTTAACCCAAAAAACGTCGAAAACTCGAAAAAATTCATTGAATTTTCATGTTTGTGGCCATATATTGCTTAAAATTGAGAAAAACAGGACATGTTTGCCCTAATTCTAATGTTATTGACGAGATAAATCGAAATTTACTAGATATTTTCAATTTTTCGGTTCAGATAACCCAAAAAACGTCAAATAACACGAATAGAATCAGTGAAATTTCAGGTTTTTCGACATATTTGGCTAAAAGGTTAGTAAATAAAGTAATAGTGAAGTTTGGACTCCTTTTAATTTTATTGACGAGATCTAACCAATTTTACTAGATATTTTCAATTTTTGGTAGGACTTAAGCCAAAAAACGTCAAAAACTAGAAAAAAAAAATTGATGAAATTTTAAGTTTTTGACAATATTTTGATAATCATTGAGAAAAATAATTCAAAATTCGACTCCTTTTGATATAATTTACGAGATCTATCCAAATTATTTAGATATTTTCTTTTTTTTGAAGTAGTTAACTCAAAAACGTCGAAAACCCGATAAAAATCAGAAATTTCATGTTTTTTGACTTATTTTGCTATATGTTTAGTAAAATTAGTCATGGATGTACTCATTATAAAGTTATTGACGAGATATTTATCCAATTTATTCACTCAAATTGAATTTTTTACAGAAACTATCCCAAAAAAATTCGAAATCTCGAAAAAAAAAAAAACGCTCAAATTTAATTTTTTTTGGCAATATTTACCTAAAAATTGAGAAAAATAGTCAAGTTCTGACTCATTAAAATTTTATTTACGAGATCTAACCATATTTACTAGATATTTTCAATTTTTCGGAGCACTTAACCTCAAAAACGTCAAAAACACGAAAAAAAAATTTATGAAATCTCATGTTTATGGCAATATTTTGCTAAAAATTGAGAAACAAATGGTCATGTTTGCACTCATTTTAATATTCTTGACAATATCCATTAGAATTTTCTAGATATTTTTAATTTTTCGAAGCTGTTTACCCAAAAATCGTCTAAAACTAAAAAAAAATCGGTGAAATTTCATGTTTTTGCCATATTTTGCTAAAAATTCAGCAAAACTACTCATGTTGTTACTCATTGAAAAGTTGTTGACGAGATCTAACAAAATTCTTCACTAATGTTCAATTTTTCCCAGCAGTTATCCATAAAAACGTCGACAACTCGAAAAAATCATTGAAAAATCAGTTTTGTGGCCATATTTTGCTAATCATTGAGACAAACAAGTCACGTTTAAACTGATTTTATAGTTCGTGACGAAATCTTACAAAATTTACTAGATATATTCAGTTTTTCGCAGCAGTTATCCATAAAAACGTCGAGAACTCAAAAAAATCATGGAAATTTCAGTTTTGTAGCCATATTTTGCTAAAGACTGAGAAAAACAGCACAAGATTTTACTTATATTAAAGTTTTTTCCGAGATCCATCCAAATTCTTCACAAATATTCAATTTTTCTCAGAAGTGAACTCAATAAACGTCGAAAACTCGAAAGAAATCATTGAAAATTCAATTTTTGGCCATATTTTGCTAAAAATTCAGCAAAACTAGTCATATTGGTACTCATTTTTAAGTTGTTGACGAGATCTAACCAAATTCTTCACAAATATTCAATCCTTCTCAGACGTTAACCCAAAAAGCGTCGAAAACTAGAAAAAGTTCATTGAAATTTCATGTTTGTGGCCATATTTTGCTAAAAATTGAGAAAAACAGGTCATGTTTGCACTAATTCTAATGTTTTTGACGGGATCTATCCAAATTTACTAGATATTTTTAATTTTTTGGAGCAGTTAAACCTAAAAACGTCAAAAAACACGAAAAAAATCAGTTAAATTTCATGTATTTCGACATATTTGCTAAAAAGTTTGTAAATAAAGTAATATTCAAGTTTGGACTCCTTTTAATTTTATTGACGAGATCTAACCAAATTTACTAGATATTTTCAATTTTTCGTAGCACTTAACCCAAAAAACGTCAAAAACTAGAAAAAAAATTGATGAAATTTTAAGTTTTTGACAATATTTTGTTAAACATTTAGAAAAATAATTCGAAATTGGACACCTTTTGATATAATTTACGAGATCTATCTAAATTATATAGATATTTACTATTTTTTGAAGTAGTTAACTCAAAATACATCAAAAACCAGAAAAAAAAGCAGAAATTTCAGGTTTTTTGACTTATTTTGCTAAATATTCAGCAAAATTAGTCACGGATGTACTCATTATAAAGTTGTTCACGAGATATAACCAAATTTTTCACTAAGATTCAATTTTTTTCAGTTACTATCCCAAAAAGATTCGAAAACCTCGAAAAAAAACGTTCAAATTTCATTTTTTTGGCAATATTTAGCTAAAAATTGAGAAAAATAGTCAAGTTCTGACTCATTTCAGATTTATTTTACAAGATCCCACCAAATTTACTAGATATTTTTAATTTTTCGGAGCAGTTAACCCAAAAATCGTCAAAAACTATAAAAAAAAATCGGTGAAATTTCATATTTTGGCCATATTTTGCTAAAAATTCAGCGAAACTAGTCATGTTTGTACTCATTTAAAAGTTGTTTACGAGATCTAACCAAATGTTTCACAAATATTCAATTTTTCTCAAAGTTAACTCAAAAAACGTCGAGAACTCGAAAAAAATCATTGAAATATTATGATTGTGGCCATATTTTGCTAAAAATTGAGAAAACGGGTCAAGTTTGCGTTAATTTTAATATTCTTGACGTGATCTATCCATATCTACTACATGTTTTTAATTTTTTGGAGTGGTTAACCCAAAAAACGTCATGAACTCAAAAAAAAATCATTGAAATTTCAATTTTTGGCCATATTTTGCTAAAAATTGAGAAAAACAGGCCAAGTTTGCGCAAATTCTAATTTTTTTGACGAGATCTATCCAAATTTTATAGATTTTTTTAATTTTTTGGAGCAGTTACCCTAAAAATGTCAAAATACTCGAAACAATTCAGTGAAATTTCAGGTTTTTCGCAATATATTTTGCTAAAAAGTTGAGTAAAATAGTCAAGATAGGACTCATTTTAATTTTATTGACAAGATCTAACCAAATTTACTAGATATTCACAATTTTTCGTAGCACTTAACCCAAAAAACGTTAAAAACCTGAAAATAAATATAGATGAAATTTCTAGTTTTAGCCGTATTATGTTAAACATTGAGAAAAATAATTTGAAATTGGACTCATTTTGATAAAATGTACGAGTTATATCCAAATTAAATAGATATTTTCTTTTTTTGAAGTAGTTAACTCAAAAAACGTCGAAAACCCGAAAACAATCAGAAATTTCATGTTTTTTGACTTAATTTGCTAAATATTCAGCAAAATTAGTCATGGATGTACTCATTATAAAGTTATTGACGAGATATAACCAATTTTTTACTAATATTCAATTTTTTTCAGCAACTATCCCAAAAAAATTCGAAATCTCGAAAAAAAAAAAACGCTCAAATTTAATTTTTTTGGCAATATTTACCTAAAGATTGAGAAAAATAGTCAAGTTCTGACTCATTACAGTTTTATTTACGAGATTTAACCATATTTACTAGATATTTTTAATTTTTCTGAGCACTTAACCCCAAAAACGTCAAAAACTCGAAAAAAAAAATTTATGAAATTTCTGGTTTTTGGCTATATTTTGCTAAAAATTGAGAAAAAAAGGGTAAAGTTTTCGCTCATTTTAGTGTTCATGACGAGATCTATTCAAATTTACTAGATATTTTCAATTATTCGTAGCACTTAACCCAAAAAACGTCAAACACTCGAAAAAAAAATTTATGAAATTTCTGGTTTTTTGCAATATTTTAATAAAAATTGAGAAAAAAAGGGTCAAGTTTGCACTCATTTTAATATTCTTGACAATATCCATTTGAATTTACTAGATATTTTTAATTTTTCGGAAAAGTTATCCATAAACACGTCGAGAACTCGAAAAAAATCATGGAAATTTCAGTTTTGTGGCCATATTTTGCTAATAACTGAGAAAAACAGGACATGTTTGCACTAATTCTAATGTTTTTGACGAGATCTATCAAATTTTCTTAGTTATTTTCAATTTTTCGTAGCACTTAACCCAAAAAACGTAAAAAACTCGAAAAACAATTGATGAAATTTTAGGTTTTTGGCCATATTTTGCTAAGAATTGAGAAAAACAGGTCTGGTATTGACTTATATTAATTTTATTGACGAGATCTAACAAAAGTTTTCACTAATATTCAATTTTTCTCAACAGTTATCCATTAAAAAGGCCAAAAACACGAAAAAAATCATTGAAATATCTGTTTTGTGGCATATTTTGCTAAAAATTGAGAAAAAAGGTTAATTTTGCACTAATTCTAATTTTATTGATGAGATCTAACCAAATTTACTAGATATTTTCAATTTTTCGTAGCCCTTAACCCACAAAACGTCAAAAACCCGAAAAAAAATATATATGAATTTTCATGTTTTCGCAGTATTTTGTTAAACATTGAAAAAAATAATTCGAAATTGTACTTCTTTTGAAATAATTTACGAGATCTATATAAATTATATAGATATTTCTATTTTTTGAAGTAGTTAACTCAAAAAACGTCGAAAACCCGAAAAAAAATCATAGAAATTTCAGGTTTTTTGCCTTATTTTGCTAAATATTCAGCAAAACTAGTCTTGGATGTACTCATTTTAAAGTTTTTGACGAAATATAACCAAATTTTTCTCTATTATTCAATTTTTTTCAGTAACTATCCCAAAAAAATTCGAAAAACTCGAAAAAAAAATGCTCAAATTTCATTTTTTTAGCAATATTTAGATAAAAATTGAGAAAAATAGTCAAGTTCTGACTCATTTCAGATTTATTTGACAAGATCCCACCAAATTTACTAGACATTTTCAATTTTTCGTAGCAGTTAACCCAAAAAACGTCAAAAACGCAAAAAAATATTGTTGAATTTTCAGGTTTTTGGCCATATTTTGCTAAAAATTGAGAAAAACTGGCCAAGTTTGCACTAAATTTATTGTTATTGACGAGATCTATCCAAATTTATGAAATATTTTCAATTTTTCGTGTCAGTTAACCCTAAAATCTTCCATAACTCGAATAAAAAAAAATCGATGAAATTTCAGGTTTGTGGCCAAATTTTGCTAATTATTGAGACATATAAGTCACGTTTAAACTGATTATAAAGTTCGTGACGAGATTTAGTGAAATTTAATAGATAACTTCAATTTTTCGTAGCAGTTATACCAAAAAACTCGAAAAAAAATATTTGATGAAATTTCAGGTTTGTGGCCATATTTTGCTAAAAATTGAGAAAAACAGGCCAACTTTGCACTAAATTTATTGTTATTGACGAAATCTATCCAAATTTATGAAATAATTTCAATTTTTCGTATCAGTTAACCCTAAAATCTTTCATAACTCGAAAAAAAAAAATCGATGAAATTTCAGGTTTGTGGCCAAATTTTGCTAATTATTGAGACATATAAGTCACGTTTAAACTGATTATAAAGTTCGTGACAAGAATTAGTGAAATTAAATAGATAACTTCAATTTTTCGTAGCAGTTATACCAAAAAACTCGAAAAAAATATTTGATGAAATTTCAGGTTTGTGGCCATATTTTGCTAATAATTGTGACAAACAGGTCACGTTTAAACTGATTTTATATTTCGTGACCAGATCTAACAAAATTTACTAGATATATTCAATTTTTCTCAGCAGTTATCCATAAAAACATCGAAAACTCAAAAAAAATCATGGAAATTTCATTTTTGTGGCCATATTTTGCTAAACACTGAGAAAAACAGGACAAGATTTTACATATATTTAAGTTTTTTACGAGATATATCCAAATTCTTCACAAATATTCAATTTTTCTCAGCATTTTCTATTTTTTGAAGTAGTTTACGCAAAAAACGTCGAGAACCCGAAAAAAAATTGAAGAAATTTCATGTTTGGGCCATATTTTGCTAAAAATTTAGAAAAAAATGGTCATGTTTGCACTCATTTTAATATTCTTGACAATATCCATTAGAATTTACTAGATATTTTTAATTTTTTGGAGCAGTTAACCTAAAAATCAGTTAGCAGGAGCAGTTAAAATAAAAAAAAATTCAGCGAAACTAGTCATGTTGGTACTCATTTAAAAGTTGTTGACGAGATCTAACCAAATTCTTCACAAATATTCAATTCTTCTCGGAAGTTAACCCAAAAAGCGTCGAAAACTAGAAAAAATTCATTGAAATTTCATGTTTTTGGCCATATTTTGCTAAAAATTGAGAAAAACAGGTCATGTTTGCACTAATTCTAATGTTTTTGACGAGATCTATCCAAATTTACTAGATATTTTTAATTTTTCGGAGCAGTTAACCCAAAAAACGTCAAAAAACACGAACAAATCAGTGAATATTCGGGTTTTTCGACATATCTTGCTAAAAAGTTAGTAAATGAAGTAATAGTCAAGTTTGGACTCCTTTTAATTTTATTGACGAGATCTAACCAAATTTACTAGATATTTTCAATTTTTCGTAGGACTTAACCCAAAAAACGTCAAAAACTAGAAAAAAAAATTGATGAAATTATAAGTTTTTGACAATATTTTGCTAAACATTGAGAAAAATAATTTGAAATTGGACACCTTTTGATATAAATTACGAGATCTATCCAAATTATATAGATATTTTCTATTTTTTGAAGAAGTTAACTCAAAAAACGTCAAAACCCGAAAAAAATCATAGAAATTTCAGGTTTTTTGCCTTATATTGCTAAATATTCAGCAAAACTAGTCTTGGATGTACTCATTTTAAAGTTTTTGACGAGATATAACCAAATTTTTCACTATTATTCAATTTTTTTTCAGTAACTATCCCAAAAAAATTCAAAAAAATCGAAAAAAAAAAATGCTCAAATTTAATTTTTTTGGCAATATTTAGCTAAAAATTGAGAAAAATAGTCCAGTTCAGACTCAATTCATATTTTTTTAAAGAGATCTAACCAAATTTACTAGATATTTTCGCAGCAGTTAACCCAAAAAACGTCAAAAACGCAAAAAAATATTGTTGAATTTTCAGGTTTTTGGCCATATTTTGCTAAAAATTGAGAAAAACTGGCCAAGTTTGCACTAAATTTATTGTTATTGACGAGATCTATCCAAATTTATGAAATATTTTCAATTTTTCGTGTCAGTTAACCCTAAAATCTTCCATAACTCGAATAAAAAAAAATCGATGAAATTTCAGGTTTGTGGCCAAATTTTGCTAATTATTGAGACATATAAGTCACGTTTAAACTGATTATAAAGTTCGTGGCGAGATTTAGTGAAATTTAATAGATAACTTCAATTTTTCGTAGCAGTTATACCAAAAAACTCGAAAAAAAATATTTGATGAAATTTCAGGTTTGTGGCCATATTTTGCTAAAAATTGAGAAAAACAGGCCAACTTTGCACTAAATTTATTGTTATTGACGAAATCTATCCAAATTTATGAAATAATTTCAATTTTTCGTATCAGTTAACCCTAAAATCTTTCATAACTCGAAAAAAAAAAATCGATGAAATTTCAGGTTTGTGGCCAAATTTTGCTAATTATTGAGACATATAAGTCACGTTTAAACTGATTATAAAGTTCGTGACAAGAATTAGTGAAATTAAATAGATAACTTCAATTTTTCGTAGCAGTTATACCAAAAAACTCGAAAAAAATATTTGATGAAATTTCAGGTTTGTGGCCATATTTTGCTAATAATTGTGACAAACAGGTCACGTTTAAACTGATTTTATATTTCGTGACCAGATCTAACAAAATTTACTAGATATATTCAATTTTTCTCAGCAGTTATCCATAAAAACATCGAAAACTCAAAAAAAATCATGGAAATTTCATTTTTGTGGCCATATTTTGCTAAACACTGAGAAAAACAGGACAAGATTTTACATATATTTAAGTTTTTTACGAGATATATCCAAATTCTTCACAAATATTCAATTTTTCTCAGCATTTTCTATTTTTTGAAGTAGTTTACGCAAAAAACGTCGAGAACCCGAAAAAAAATTGAAGAAATTTCATGTTTGGGCCATATTTTGCTAAAAATTTAGAAAAAAATGGTCATGTTTGCACTCATTTTAATATTCTTGACAATATCCATTAGAATTTACTAGATATTTTTAATTTTTTGGAGCAGTTAACCTAAAAATCAGTTAGCAGGAGCAGTTAAAATAAAAAAAAATTCAGCGAAACTAGTCATGTTGGTACTCATTTAAAAGTTGTTGACGAGATCTAACCAAATTCTTCACAAATATTCAATTCTTCTCGGAAGTTAACCCAAAAAGCGTCGAAAACTAGAAAAAATTCATTGAAATTTCATGTTTTTGGCCATATTTTGCTAAAAATTGAGAAAAACAGGTCATGTTTGCACTAATTCTAATGTTTTTGACGAGATCTATCCAAATTTACTAGATAATTTTAATTTTTCGGAGCAGTTAACCCAAAAAACGTCAAAAAACACGAACAAATCAGTGAATATTCGGGTTTTTCGACATATCTTGCTAAAAAGTTAGTAAATGAAGTAATAGTCAAGTTTGGACTCCTTTTAATTTTATTGACGAGATCTAACCAAATTTACTAGATATTTTCAATTTTTCGTAGCCCTTAACCCAAAAAACGTCAAAAACTCGAAAAAAATATATATGAATTTTCAAGTTTTCGCAGTATTTTGTTAAACATTGAGAAGAATAATATGAAATTGTACTCATTTTGATATAATTTACGTGATCTATCCAAATTATATAGATATTTTCTATTTTTTGAAGTAGTTAACACAAAAAACGTCGAAAACCCGAAAAAAATCATAGAAATTTCAGTTATGTGGCCATATTTTGCTAAAAACTGAGAAAAAAAGGACAAGTTTTACTTATATTAAAGTTTTTAACGAGATCTATCCAAATTCTTCACAAATATTCCATTTTTCTCAGTCTTTCAATTAACCCAAAAAACGTCGCAAACTCGAAAAAATTCATTGAAATTTCATGTTTTTGGCCATATATTGCTAAAAATTGAGAAAAACAGGTCATGTTTGCACTAATTCTAATGTAATTGACGAGATCTATCCAAATTTACTAGATAATTTTAATTTTTTGGAGCATTTAACCCAAAAAACGTCAAGAACGCAAAAAAAATATCGATGAAATTTCAGGTTTTTGGACATATGTTATCCATAAAAACGTCGACAACTCGAAAAAATCATGGAAATTTCAGTTTTGTGGCCATATTTTGCTAAACATTGAGAAAAACGGGTCAATTTTGCATTAATTTTAATGTTCTTGACGTGATCTATCCATATTTACTACATATTTTAATTTTTCGGTGCAATTAACCCAAAAAACGTCAAAAAACTCGAAAAAATTCAGTGAAATTTAAGGTTTTTCGCCATATTTTACCAAATAAGTGAGTAAAATAGTCAAGTTTTGACTTATTTTAATTTTATGACGAGATCTAACCAAATTCACTACATATTTTCAATTTTTCGTTGCACTTAACCCAAAAAACGTCAAAAACTCGAAATAAATATAGATGAAATTTCAGGTTTTTGGCAATATTTTGCTAAACATTGATAAAAATAATTCGAAATTGGACTCATTTTGATAAAGTTTACGATATCCATCCAAATTGTATAGATATTTTCTAATTTTTGATGTAGTTAACTCAAAAAACGTGTTTGGTGTTCAGCCTTATTTCAGGTGTTTGGCCTTATTTTGCTAAATATTCAGCAAAACTAGTCATGGTTGTACTCATTTTAAAGTTTTTCACGAGATATAACCAAAATTATCACTGATATCCAATTTATTCCGAAAAAAACGCTCAAATTTCATTTTATTGGCAATATTTAACTAAAACTTTAGAAAAATAGTCAAGTTCTGATCCATTTCAATTTTATTATACGAGATATAACCAAATTTACTAGATATTTTCAATTTTTCATAGCAGTTAACCCAAAAAAAACGTCAAAAACGCAAAAAAAATATCGTAGAAATTTGGACATTTTCGAAATTTCATAGCAGTTCACCCAAAAAACGTCGAAAACTAGAAGAAAAAATTGCTGAAATTTCAGGTTTTTGGCCATATTTTGCTTAATATTCAGCAAAACTAGTCATGTTTGCACTCATTTTAAATTTTTTGACGAGATCTTACCAAATTTACTAGATATTATCAATTTTTCATAGCACTTAACCCAAAAAACGTCAAAAACTCGGAAAAAAAATCGGTGAAATTATATGTTTTGGCCATATTTTGTTAAAAACTCAGCGAAGCTAGTCATGATTGTACTCATTTTAAAGTTTTTGACGAGTTATAACCAAATTCTGCACAAATATTTAATTTTTCTCAGCAGTTATCCCAAAATACGTGAAACACTAAAAAAAAATCACTGAAATTTCAAGTTTGTGGCCATATTTTGATAATAATTGAGAAAAACAGGTCAAGTTTAAATTGATTTTAAAGTTATTGACGAGATCAAATCAAATTCTTTACTAATTATCAATTTTTCTCAGCAGTTATCCATGAAAACATCGAGAACTCGAAAAAAATCATGGAAATGTCAGTTTTGTGGCCATATTTTGCTAATAATTGAGCGAAACAGGTCAAATTTGTACTCATCTTAATGTTTTTGACGAGATCTATCTAAATTATTTAGTGGTATTCAATTTTTTGAAGCAGTTAACTCACGAAACGTCGAAAACTCGAAAAAAGAAATTGATGAAATTTCAGGTTTTTGGCCATATTTAGATAAAAATTGAGAAAAATAAGTCAACTTTGGACTAAATTTAATTTTATTGACGAGATATAACCAAATTATATAGATATTTTAGATTTTTGAAGCAGTTAACTCAAGAAACGTCGAAAACTCGAAAAAAAATGGATGAAATTTCAGGTTTTTGGCCATATTTTGCTAAAAATTCAGCAAAACTAGTCATGTTTGTACTCATTTTAAAGTTCACGACGATATCTAACCAAATTTTACACAAATATTCATTTTTTTCAGCAGTTAACTCAAAAAACGTCACAATCTAAAAAAAATCAGTGAAATTTCAGGTTTTTTGGCCATATTTTGCTAAAAAATGAGGAAAATTATTCATGTTTGGATTCATTAGAAAGTTTTCAACGAGATCTATTCAAATTAGGAAGAATTATTCTATTTTTCTCAGCAGTTAACCCAAAAAACGTTAAACTCGAAAACAATCATTGAAATTTCGTGTTTGTGGCCATATTTTGCTAAACATTTAGAAAAACATGTCATGTTTGGACTCCTTTTAATGTTTTTGACATGATCTATCCAAATTTTTTGGATATTTCTCATTTTTTTTAGCAGTTTACCCAAAAAACGTCAAAAACTCGGAAATATCGGAGAAATTTCAGGTTTTTGGCCATATATTGCTAAAAAATGAGCAAAAGTTTTCAAGTTTGGATTCATCATAAAGTTTGTAACGAGATCTATTCAAATTTAGAAGAAATATTTAATTTTTATAGCAGTAACCCCAAAAAACTTCGAAAACTTGAAACAAATCGCTGAAATTTCAGGCTTTTGCAGTAGTTTGCTAAACATCGTGCAATACTAGTCATGCTTGGATTCATTATAAAGGTTTTGACGAGATCTATTTAAATTCAGAAGAAATATTCAATTTTTTTGAGCAATCAAACCAAAAACCGTCGATAACTTGAAAAAAATTGGTGAAATTTCATGGGTCCGCTACACTAAATTGATTTTGATTACCAAGTCATTTGCTATGACTAAATTCTAGCATTGATGATAGAAAACTGAGTTAATATCTTCAATTTAAACAAATATTTAAAAGGAGGCACCAGAAACCACAAAAGAATGAAAGCGATAACTTCTTGTTGCTTTATTTATGCCTTATTTCAACCATCAGCGGCCTTCTATTATTATAAAATCATCAAACATTCAACATTCACAGTAATTGCTCTTTGAATTATATTCAAATTTCAACTCGTAGGGTAATAAAGCTATAAAAATGCACAAATTACTAATTTCAATTATTCAATTGAGTTGAGTAAGTTGCTAATCAAGATTCCTATTATTCTAAGCTTCTAAGGCTTGCATATAGTTGAATTGACATCAATCGATGTCTTTCAATCATAACTATCAATTTCTTTCATTTTGCCATTTTATAAAGGCAGCATTAATGAATATTGTTTATTTAATATAAAAAGTGTATTGTTTGGTTAAAAGCTGTAGGTTTTTATCCAATGGCAGCTGTATATTACGTCTGAAACAATGACATTTCTTGAAGGAATTCAGATTATTATTGTTTTGAATAATTTAGTGGATCGTACTGACTCTTCATCAATTTGTTTCTCAAACTATTAGGAAACTTCAAAATATTATTTGAAAAAGCATCGGCGAAAACACTCAGGGGGCTATTCAAGTTTGTGCTCCTCATGAAATTTTTGAAAAGATCATTCCAAAATCATAACAGATTATCATTTTGGTTCAATAGTTAACCAAAATATTGTCTAAAATTTAGAGATTTTGTCATTTTTATGTCTTTTGAACATATCTTGCTTTAAAACAAAGAGAAAATATTCAAGTTTGTGCTCCTTATAAAGTTTATTATGCAAGATCTTTCCAAAAACATAATAAACTTTGTGTTTTGTAAAGTAGTTTAGATAGATGTTGTCTAAAACGTAAGATATTCATTAATATTTCTTTCTTTTGACCATATTTTATTAAAAACCAAGAAAAACTATTCAAGTTTGTGGTCTTAATGAAGTTTTTGACAACATCTTTCCTAAACGATAACAGAATTTTACTTTTGTACAGTAGTTAACCTAAAAATGTATTAGTCTATATTTATAGTTATCTTTTTATCTTCAATTATTATGTACAAATAAATCTATATGGTTTGTATAAGCAATAAATTATTACAGAAACTGTTTATTACAACACAGGAAGTTTCAACTTTTTGGAAATGATTTATACTTTTAACCATAATTCTTTCCAAGCTTTACATTTCAAATAAAGTTAAAACAGAAGCATTTTTATATTTTACAATTTTTTTAAAAGTGTTAGTTCAATAACTCTTAATTCATTCATTATACCAAAATATATTTTTAAAAACCATTTATCAATATAAAAAAAAATTTAGAATGCTATGTATATGACAATGCATGATTCAGGATAATATGTTTTCGAAGAAGAGGTTCTACAAAAAAAATACTCCACCAGTTTTAGGGGATATTTTATTGTTTTATTAATTACTTGTAGATTTTCTAAATTGTTGCTCCCCTATTCTGAAAAGAATGGAAAACAACTATAGGATTAATGAAAAATATGTAAGAGACAATGTTCTAACATAGGATGAATAATGATCTCCAGAGATGTGAAAAACTATTTTCTATGATACATAATCAAAGCTGTCTCATTCAGAAACTCCTCTTTATAAGACAAGAAGTGAGTTTATCTGTATTATTAATTTGCAAAATACATGGTAACATCGGAAATTTAACAAGTCTTCGTAAGCCCTTTCTTTTAATTATACATGGTAGCTATGAATTCTCTTTTCAGCTCAATGATGCATTCTTCACAATAATACTTTTTGATCACACATCAAATTCCCCTACAGAAAAACAAACAAACGTTTTCATAATCCCTTACTTTCAATGAAACAGCTACCCACATAGCCGAAACACATCTCAGAGATATCTCGAATGCCTAACAAGATGTCTTGGAGATGCCTCAGTGACCTTTCGTGACACCTCCAAGGTAATTGAAAATACGATGAATATTAATAAAAAGAAACCTTCTAAATCAATTATCAGCTGAATTAATATTAATAATACTGGATCTAACATTTCACACACATCTCATTCCATCTCTCTCTTCAGCAGGAAAACAAGGTAAAAACAGTAAATTAGGCTATGGTATTTTTTCGTTTATTAACACAAATACATATTCAAGAAACATTGTCACAAATCACGCGAGCTGTCAAACGTCACGAAAACAACTAAATTCAGAAATTATTAAAATTATATACATACTATTTTATAATTCAACACGAATACACATATCGAAACTCCAAACGTTGTCACTATTCACACAAACAGCACCAAAATTGTTAAATCACACGATTTATACACAAATTCGATTGTCAAACATTGACATCTATATCTTATTCCTTATCGATATGAAAAGTCTCACATTTCCCTAAGGAAAATATGGGTATACACAATCATAAGTTAAGCAATGCTTGGCTAAAGACATCAACCAAGGGATGATAAGTCATGCCTCAGTTAATAGGAAGTTAATGGGAATTATGTTCTACCATTTCTATTACGGATACCTTATCTTCCTGCGATTAAATTTCATCTTCTACCTTCCAAGCATTCTTTATTTTTTATTTATCATGTATTCTAATGTACAGTCGTTTGCATAAGTCTGTGGGCATGTCCTGTTGCTACTCTAGCGGCCAAAGAGTGCACTTAAAATTCATGCTGGTACTGCGTAATTTGCAGGAGGGAAGGAAAACAGAGCGGGGGTAAATGTTTTGGAACTTACGGCGAGTAAGGGGTATTTACGGGTGACTTTGGAATTTCTGGGAACCGCACTCAAATAGACACAGCGCCTCAAACCATTGGAAAGAACGGGAAAATTTAATTCTTTTGGTCTGCGACTGAGAAAATTCGCTGAAAAGAAAGGTTTCTCTAATTTTGCTAGACGAGCAATGTTGAGGCAATTGCGAGGGACTTAAGCCTTCTAGCATATTAAATGTGAGCGTTAATGCAGATATTTTCGCTTCTTAAGCGGCTTTCAGGTTGAATATTCATCTAAAATGTAGCGGAATAATATTTTTCTGTTCCTTTGATTTAGGCTTCATCATTTTGTCATATAAATGCTTTTCTATGAAATATTACCATGCTTAAATAGACAATAGAAATATCTTAACAACGAACATATATTTTTTTATTTCCTACCCCAATTTAATCGATACCTTTTCCGGAGAATTTCATTGGAAATATATTAATATTGTTGAAGTCATTCGCTCTGTTATTAAAGAGAATATCTACTGAATTGCTTGATTCTTAAAAGATACTAATTTTATAATTAGTTTATGGCGGTTATTTAGGATTTCAGCATTGTGACTGGCAAATAGCCCCATTGTATTATTACATCCTTGATGAATAAGGGATCTATCATTCCCAATGAATATCGGAATGAATGAAATACGGAAGATTTCCTTGAGTAATTTAATATTCGGTAAATTGGCGGCGGTACCACCGATGACCCTTAAAGGCGGCGGTACCATACATGAGCCTTAAAGGCGGCGGTACAATACATGAGCCTAGAAGGCGGTGGTACCATCCATGAGCCTAAAAGGCAGCGGTACCATCCATGAGCCAAGTTTAATGAGTTGCACTGACTCCAGCTTGCTATATTTAGACTCCTAAACATTGGCAAACGTTAGCACCATTGTGGACTGACAAGAATTCGCAGATATTTGCACATCGTTTACCCTTAATCACCTTCAAACAAAACCCTGATATATACTTTCTGATATATTTTCTTATATAAACTCTACAACACCTAGCCAAAACCCCGAGGTTTATTAGAATAAATACATTTATACTTTTTGGGGACTTCAACAGCTGTAAGAAGAGACTTGAATGCCTGCAATTATGAGCTATTGTCCCCAATTTTTCACTATTCAACCAAATGAAAGAGCAGAGCTTTTGACAACTGTTGGTAGATTTAACTTTAGATAACGCTAGCAGAATTTATGAAACTACAGACAGAAGGGGTATATTACTTTAAGATTCTTCCACCACTGTGATGATATACATCTTGCAGGGGATTTAAGGCTTTTATATTGAGAAATATGTAGAAAAAGTGATTGCGGATAAATTAAAATCAAAGTAAAACAAAGATTATGAAGCCCCAGTATTACTCTATAGTAGAAATGAAACTTCAACATGAATTTTGAAAATCAAAGCTGTTACAGAGACCACACAAGAATAACCTATTCAACAAGAAAGCTTTTGAGAACATTTGATGGAGTATTGATTGATGAATCAGAAATCCTTTCTATGAAAGTCTGAAAATTATCACCAGGAAGTGTCTAATAGACGTGGAATTAAGTATGACAGCCCTAAACCAGCCAGATGTAAAGATATGCATGTCAGCTAGTATATCAATGCATACAAAATTATACATAAAACCATTTCACATACATATGCATGTACCATCTAGAACTGACATAACAAAAATGATATCTGGAAGATAAATACGCCTGCAAAACAAGTAATTAATGCTTCTGGTAACGAGAAGAGCTTCCATTTTTAACACAGAATTCCAACAGATAAACCATTTAGACTACATAAGTCCCACTTTGCGGCCGAAGAAGATAGCAAAGATGGTTCCCCTCGCAGTATGCGATTGCACAGATGTGGTGTCTTGAGCGTTCTTCCTGGAAGAAGTGGGTACCGTGCCAAGGTCTTGTCTCCGGCATGGTTTAGGCCTCTGCTTGGCAGGAGACGGCCCCTCCTCTGGCTCTTCTCTCGATCGTGACCTCAAAGTGGACTTGAGGCTCGTCAGCTTAGCCATCGGAGACTTTGCCATGGGACGGGCTTACATCGAACCAACCTGAGGAAAGGCAAAGATTGAAATAGTTATAGCTTTCACATGTCATATTTAGCATTTTTCATGACATTCTCTGATTAATGGACTATTCTCATTTGTCATGTGGTACAGGATAGAAAAAAGTGTATCTTTCATTTCGTCCCATTCTTGATCATGGCTGTGATGAAAAGAAAGCTACCAAGGTTTCGAGAGAATAATTGCACTGATCAAGGTCTCTCCTTATGGACTGACAAGAAAAGTGTTACTCTTTGTGCTTCACTTGGGTGGACATGCTCCGCTAATATCATTCTGGCTCAGTGAGGAAAGCAATGGCAAACTACCTACTCCTTATGCTGCCTAGTGAACCTCATTCCTCTCTGCTCTTAGTAGCTTATGCCAGAGGGGAAGAGGCACCTACCAGCCTCCAGGCTATTTCCTAAACAAATTTAATTTTTTAGATGTTTTATCTTATATTTTCTGTGAAATATAATATTTTCTCATATTGTATTACGGCAATTTTTCCTGTTTTTGATTTGTTTTTATTATTTACTGGTTTATTTCTGCATCAATAATGAGACAACTAAAATAAAAGGTCGAGTTTCAGTATACTCGTCCCAGTTCCATTGTATAAGTCACAGAAATCTTTTTTTCCAAAATCAAAATTTCAAGAGCACAAAAGTTTGTTACTTTGATCACATGTTTACAGGAAAATATTTAAATGAATTGAAAAGTATTTAGGTCTCCAACAATGGGCTTAAAGTTTGATTTTTTTGGCAGAAACAAAGATTTCAACTTTTAAAACCATAAATACAAAGCATACTTTAGTTTTTAAGTACAACAATGTTTGGTTAAGAATGTTAATTGACAGTATATTAAAAAAATTATATCTGTCATCTACAATTCACCCCTTTTAAAACCCTGTACAATTCCTATAAACAAAACAATCGAAAATAATCAAATGGATGGGCTTAAATCTGAAAAATGTATTTCTTTGAAAAAATTAAGCTTTTCATGTAGATTCTGGGAGGTGTGAATGATACATGGCAGTTACATATTTTTGCTAATACTGTTCATTAAAATTCTAAACTTTATATTGAAAAATAAAAAGTTTAGAATGTTAATTAACAGTAAAAAAATGTTTATCTCTTGCGTAACATGCTGTTACTGTGATTATATAGATATTTATAAGAGTAAAACTTGCTTGCATTCTGGATAAGTGTACTGATGATGTTTTTGTACCTGTCCCTACAAACTGTTTAAAATGATAGATTTCTATCTTATCAGCAAATGTGTAAAATAAAAGATATTTTAATTTCCATCTTACATTTCAGATAATACAGCCATCTGGTGTTGAACCCAGGACCTTTTTGCAAGATATAAATAAATATAACACTAATATAATCCAAAGTTTGAAGGCAATGTCAGATCGGGAAGGCCTAGAATAAGTTAATGTTATCCCGAATGCATAGTTTAATGGTGCTCTGGCATCGAACCAAGGATCACTAGGGAAATGGTATACTCTGTACATGAAATGTCTTTATGACCTCTGTTTACAAGCCCCGTTTTAGGTTTCCATGTTATTGGGGAGGGATTTTTAAAAAATTCTCTTTAAAATTGCTAACACATATTTCAAGAACATGTGTTTTAAAAATTTAGTAAAATCTATTAATCCTTATGGCATGAATTTACATCTATTATATATAGATGCTTCTCCGGAGATAGAGATAGTGATATTCCTTTGTTCTGCATAGATAGTATTGTCAGAGACCCGGGTTCAATGCCGTTCGGCAAATATATCCCCCATATATAATAAATCGGTGTAGATATTCATTAATTTTTTAAAGTATTTATCGATATGATAGGAAGTTCTTGCTTTTAGGTGTATATTAACACCTTCCATGCGGGTGGCCGCCTCAGGCGGTCATGGACGCCTAGTACGCTGGGCGGATGGCCGCCTCAGGCTCCCAAGCGCTCCTTCAAAGACTTAAGGCAGTTTTTATGACCAGCCGCATTGTAGCGCCGTAGTTTTTCCTACCAGCCCTCAGTAACAGTCTTGTGTTCAAACTGTGTGCTTCGTTCCTGGTTTTGTGCGTTTTTTGCTTTGATTGAGGATTCTCTCGGCAGCCCATTTTTTCTTTCGAATCATCTGGTAAGTATCTACGAATTTTGTTTATTTAGTTTCGAGTAAATATTTTATTCTCTTTAAACGGTATTCAATGATATATACCCTTTGATTTGGACATTTAAATGTTTGTCATATGCGTCTTTATTTTAAACAAATGATGGAGCTTCATTGGCAATGTGATTTTTTTAGCTTTTCGTGTTCTTCAAGAATAATTATTAATTACTTGGAATGGGGAAGAAGCGGAAAGGGAGCAGTTCTGCTACGGATCAAACCTTTGCTAGTAAGTATTCTTTGTTTTAATGTTATTGGTCTTATTTAAAATATTTTGTTTTAACCAAATCGATTGCTGAATGCACGGTTACTCTTTGCGATATCATCGAATAATCTTATCGCCCGTCCTTCTCCTCGCTATCTCAGAAAATATTTGCATTGTATTTCTAATAATCTGAAGTCCCCACGAAAACAATAATCATCTCTATGTAGACTTGGGATTAAACCCAAGACTCCATCATACCTTTCCATAAGGAATGCACGTTACGTTCGTTTTTTGTACTTTGCAGGCTTTGATACTTTTAAAGAATTTAATTGGAAATAATGTTCCAACGAATTCAAGATAAGTACCAAACAAAGATGAATTAAATAAAGAATCTCATTATTGTCGTAGAATAAGGAATTTCTACGTTCGTGTGTGGTGATGACGAAGTCATGTTACGTCGAGAAAGAAAAAAGATATTTGAGGGACAGACTTTTAACGCAAACTTGATTATATAGCAGGGATTTTAAAGCAGTACGTTTGTGTGATTCTCAAGAACTGTATAATTTTCAATGGAATCGAATTCGTAATCATTCGGAATTTCGCTAATATTCTTAGCTTAGAATTCTGTACTGGTTAGTATTTATCAATAGAATAAGGGAACTGATAAATTCTATGTTAAGTCATCCATATTTAAATGTTGCATATTTATTAAAAAATTGAAATTAAGACCCGTCACGCATGAAGGGGGGGGGGTTAACTGGTATCAAATAAAATTTTTCAACAATATTTGAGCAATATTTATTTCAATTGTATAATTGCATATAATATAATATAATATGCATACCTAAATCACATCTGATTATGACCGTGTCTTTCAAATTAAATTTGCATTCATGAGAATCACCATTACCAGTAGCATTTTCACTATGGAAATATATCTGCGTGTGTGTATAGTATGGCGTAAAGCTATATCATGCATTGTTTTCCTAGCAATTACTTAATTTGAGAATGAACATCTAAAATTCTTAAACCATCGCTCTGTAAGGAATCAAGAGATGACGGGCTTGCTTGCTGACGGTTTTTTGCCCTTATTCTGCAAATGTTTAAGAATATACTCCTTCAAAATAATAAAAAAGTTAACTCTCAAATTTTGTGGACGCCCATCCCCTCGTCAAAATTTTTATGGATTAGTTTTCTTTCGTTAAGAGGAAATAGGCTGATCTCAAGTTTATATTTCATGATTTAAATATGTACAGTAAACAATTATTATATTTATAGATGCATTTCCCCTGGATTGATTTAAGTTTGTCATTTTTTAGAGACGGGTAGAGAAACACCACATACTCATCCATCAGCACAGGATGATGAAGGGCCATCAACTTCAGCAGGTAAAAATTAATTTGATATTATTTTAAGCTGCAATATATTTTTTAACTCAGTTTTGAATCTACAATGTCTTATAAATTTTGTAATCATTTTAATTTCTTTCAGGAACCAAAAGGAAACGGATAAGCGATCGCAAATTCGATACCCCTAGTGTTCTGGAGGAAGATATTCCAGAAATTCTATCAGAATTGACCGATGCTGAAATCGACAGTTCGTCAGATGAGTCGTGGGTAATGGATACCGAGATGGAAGAGGACTCAGAAAGGGAGGACAGGGATGAGGATGACGTCCTTATTTTTGCAGAAAAGCGGCGTGAGGCTGACTCCACCCACTCGCACGTGCCCTCTCCAACTTTATTGCCAGGACCTTCCACTTCAAAACATCTGGGTGTCCTTCCTGTCGAATGGTCTGAGAAAAGGCCTCAAATTGTAGATATTCCATTCGAGGGATCGCCAGGGCTCAAAGTTCAGCCAGAAGGGCTCTCTCCCATCCATTTCTTTCAGTTAGTGTTTTGCACTAAATTAATGCTGCACATAGTAGAGGAGACAAATAAGTATGCCAGGAAGTTGAGTGAGGCATGCAGCCTGTCTCATGCTAGAATAAAAAACTGGAAAGATGTGACCGTGGAGGAATTTAAGGTTTTCTTGGGAGTGCTGTTTCATACTGGGACAATACGCATAAATTACCTTTCCGATTATTGGAGAAAGGATATGTTTTTTAACATCCCTTTTTTTTCTAATCATATGAGTAGGGATAGATTTCTGCTGATTTTGCAGGCATTGCATTTTTCCAAAAATCCCGAAGATGACGAGCCAGTTCCCTTGGACAGACTATATAAAATTCGTCCCTTTCTAAATATTTTTGAAGAGAATATGAGTGCTATATATTCTCCTAATAGAGAACTGTCTATTGACGAGTCTATGATTCTATGGAGGGGTAGATTGCTTTTTAAGCAATATTTGAAAGGGAAGCGTCATAAGTATGGGATTAAAGTGTACATGCTGGCAGAGACTTCAGGGATTGTGATGCGGCAAATCGTGTACGCTGGGGCTGGTGATTCAGAAGTAGGAGGAGTAGGACACGTCGATTGTGTGGTAAAAAAATTGCTGGAAAAATTTTATGAGTCAGGCCATTCAGTCTACATGGACAATTTTTTCAACAGTGTCAACCTGATACGTCAGTTAAAGCAAGCCAAGCTATACTGTACGGGAACTCTGAGAAGTAATAGAAAATTAAATCCCAAAGATGTTATAGAAAAAAAATTGAAGAAAAATGAGTACATCAGCAGATGGAGTGATGATGGCATATGTGTATTAAAGTGGAAAGACAAAAGAGACGTACTAATGATTAGTTCGGAACATGGAGAAGAATTTTCAGCGGTAAAATCCAAGAGAGGCACAGTGAGGGAAAAGCCCAAAATGATAGCCGAATATAATAAGTACATGGGAGGTGTGGATAATTTAGACCAAATGATGGCCTACTATCCTTGTGGCAGGAAGACACTGAAATGGTATAAAAAATTGGCAATACATTTTTTTCAAATAATGATGGTGAACAGTTTTAAGTTGTTTAATAGTTTTTCAGGGAAGAAGAAAACTTTGAGCGACTTTAGACTAGAAGTGATAGGAGAGTAAGTGTCTCATAAAGAACCTCTCACCTCCACAAAATCTATTCCCGAGAAGTTCTTACATTTCCCAAAATATCTCCCTTTTATTAAAGATGGCTCTAATAAGAGGCAACAGAAGAGATGTAGGGAGTGTTATAAAAAAAATGTGGTCAGGAAAACAACTTTGTATTGCCGAGATTGTCCTGATGAACCAGGATTGTGCCTGGAGCCTTGCTTCCTTATATATCACGATAGAAACCCAAATTGATGATAATACAAGTTGTATTCTTGTAAATGGTATTTTTTATTATTGTGTGTTTTTCAGGTTTTTACCGATTTTCAGACTTTTTTTACGTTGTGTTAGTTATAAATTGATAAAACAAGTTCTTTACTTTGTATTCGTGAAATATAATTGTAACTTTTATAAATTATAAATAAATTATACTTTATTACTTTGCTTTGTTTAATTGGTCGCTAGAAGATGGTCCTCGTATAGTAATGCTTGAAATATTACAAATAGATTAAAACCGTTCTATAATTTTTTTTAATTAAAAGTTTATATATAAGAATAATACATACCTTTTAATTTTTGAACCTATTCTTGTAAGTAATAAAAACTAATTTAACATTAGTTTTAATAATTGTCCTCAAATTTTCATATATTCTTTAAATTTAGATGCAGAAATCATTAACCGGACCGGACGAAGTTACGAATTGTGTAATGCGCGGTAGTCTATATATCAGGTGTTAGCATTTGCCACGGCTGATGACCACCTGAGGCGGTCATAACTAATTTTTTAATTTTCACACCAAAATTTAACTTTTTTGAACAAATCAAAAAACAAGATGTTATAATTGATAATTCTGTTTATGAAAAACGAGAAATCCATTTTCAGCCAAGCGGAAAGTTTTGGCTTGAATCGCGTAGCATTGAAAGTGTTAAGACTCCGTTCAAAAAAAAATTTAGATAAGACCATGCTTGTTCTTGGGTTCGATGCCAGAGCACATTAAAATTTCTCACATAAGTAATATAAGGGTAAAGTAGGATGCAGTTTGAAGCAGTTGCAACAAATATTTCTGCTTGAATTTTCACTCATAGTAAGTGATGGTGATCTTCTGTTGTACTGCATAGTAATTATCACCAGGAAGACCCGGGTTTGATGCCAGACAATTAAATTGCAGCGAATTTTAAGAATATTATCAATCCTTTTTTTTCTTCTGAGGACTCTCTCTATATGATGCCGACTTAAAATTAGTGTTATCAAAATGCTTTCTGTATGCAATCAGCATTTCACTCATATATATACATCAATACATCCAGAGAAGCATATATATATTAGATAGATAGATAGGATACTTATTCACAGGCTAAAGCACAAACATCATTGATTTGAAATTTTTATGACCTATTGGCCATAATGTGTAACTGGCAAAAAAAATGTGATTTTGAACCTCAGTATCATGGGTTCGTTTCCAGAGGGCCCCAATTTTTTCCAATTAAAAGCATTGCTTTGATGTTTGGGAATTAAAAAAATAACTTCCCGGATAGGTAGAGAATTGAAACTCAAGGAGCCTATTTATATGGTCAGGATCTATTGAGAAGATAAATGACCTTTACAAAAGATATCCTGGGTTCGATGCTTGGACGATGCAAAAAACTGACCTTTAAAATACATTGAGGTAGTTTTTCATTATTTTTTTTGATGCACTTATCGAAATGATAGGAAGTTCTTGCTCAGTTAGAAGATGCATATTAGGAGTCTGTTTATGAAAAAAAACTGTGAGAGGCGGAATCTGTCTGAGGCGGAAACTGGTCAAAGCCGGAAATATCAGAATTGCTTTGCATAATGATCATATTTTCCTCAAGAAATTCCATCAATAATGCAGAACCTGAGAGACTCGGACGGAAAGACTAATGCCTTATATTTCATGCTGCTATAAGTAGAGTTTCAATCTGTGAAAGACGGAAATAAAATTTCAAACTTGAAGATATTATGTTTGGTTTTATGGTTTGAGTTACGATATGCTGACCGTTGATGCACCACTTCCGTTCCGAAGATGCTATGTTTGAAAGAACATTCATTTCAAGAGGATTAAGGGACCATAGTTATAAAAATAAAGTAGCGAAAGCAATACTGAATGGCAAGTGCCTTCAACAGCCGAACTGATTATGAGCTGGGTCATCCCTAGGTTTTCCCCAAGCCAAGGAAAATGGAGACGTAGAATTCATGATAGTAGGACTAATCCGTCGGAGCAATAGGGGAGTGAAGGGAAGGCTTGCCCCCTGGGTTGTGTCCATTCATTGTCTCACTGATGCAAAATCGGAAACTAGGAAATTCCGTGTACTTTTCCATATCCTTTTGGGCCTCTCTGGTGGGAAAATCTTAATAGAGTCAGAGAATTTTACATGGAAGGATTTTAGTTTCTGGTTGAAGTGAAAAGTTTGGTCCCTCGGGGTTCTCTAATTGTGTTCCAAAAAGTGTTTCTGATTCCTACAGTCTATCTCTCAATGCGAGACATGTGATCACTCTTCTCTCTTCTAGCAAGAGTTAGGAGAATTTGGATTAATACCAACTGCTGTAGGTATTATTATTCATCTGTTAGATCAACGGGAAAATTTACTCTATTTTAGGCATCTATTGTTTTTTTATATTGAAAAATATTCTTTGTTTCCACAGATCATGGATAAAAAACTGAAAACTTTAAATCTCAAGGAAAAGATTAGTGTCATTAAAATGGTCAGGAAAAAAGGCTATTGAGGAAGTGACATCTCATTTTAAATGTGGGAAGACAGAAATTTACAACAACATGAAGCAAAAGGACAAAATTATGGAGAAACATTTATTAAGTGGCAAAAATGATTTAACCAGGATGAAGGAAAGAGACATAAAATACATCAAATTAAATCGCACAGTGCTCGAGTAGTTTTCTGCAGCCAGAGCAAAGAACTTTCCCATTTCTGGACCAATTCTGCAATTAAAAGCCAAAGAGACAGCAGGAATACTTAACCTTGATTATTTTTCTGCATCAAATGGCTGGTTGCATAGTTTTAGGAAAAGACATTGTATTACATTTAATATCTCCTGTGTGGATGCAGAAGACGTAGATAAAGTTACTGTGAAGAATTGGCACAGGAAGTTAAAGGATATAAATGATGTAAATGGAGTTTGACTTAGCACAGGAAAGCGTGCGACTTACCCAAAGGTTGTACGATAATCTCTAATTACAGCCCCAATAACATAACAAACGTTGATGGAACAGCTTTGTTTAACAGAACCCTACCAAATAAAACGTTGCAAATGAAAGGAGAAAGGTGTTCCATAGGTTGGTATTCAAGAGAAAGAATAACTGTGCTTTTGGTCGCATTTGCTGTTGGAAAACTAGAAAAACCATTGATAATCGAAAAATGTGAAAATCCTCTCTGCTTTAAAAAATTTGAAGAACAACGAACTTCCTGTGGAATGGAAATCAAATAAGAAAGCATGGATGACCAGCGCTAAATTCGAAGAATTCTTGAATAAGTTGAATAAACGAATGGAAAGGAAAAATAGGATTATTTTCCTTTTCCTAGACAATGCTACATTCCACCCAAAAATTAAACTTTCAAATGTTCAGCTAGTATTCCTGCCTCCTAGCACAACATCAGTTCTGTAGCCTTTGGGCAATGGAATCATCCAAAATGTAAAGATAAATTACAGGAAACTGATGCTCCAGCATCTTGTTATAAGAATGGAAGAATGTGAGAGAGTAAGAAATTAGTAAAGCACTTCGTAATTTCCACGACCGGTTTCAGCTAACCCCATCACCAGGACCTGATGATGGCGTTAGCTGAAACCGGTCGTGGAAATTACGAAGTGCTTTACTAATTTCTTATTATGGCTTTCCACGAAGTCCGGCCTAATACCATAGAATTTAATGTGAGAGAGTGTCCGACTTATCTTTGAAAATTGATGTGTTAGATGCTATCACATTTTTAAGCCAATCAGTGAAGAGTGTGAAGGATGAATGTGTGAGAAAGTGTTTCCAAAACTGAGGAAATAAATTACAATTACTGTGAAATACAAAGTTTGATTAATGAAATGAAGGATGCAAAAGCTGTGAATGCAAAACGTTTTGTGAAGATCGATGACAATGCTTTCACAGAAACTGATAACATTTAATTAAATCTAGATGATCAGGCGTTACCTCGTAGAAAGCCATTTAGGTAACGAAGAAAAACACTGTAAATTTGCCACACTTTTATTTTGCTTCGACCGGTTTAGCTACCGGAGTAGCATCTTCTGGTACAGAAGTTTTTGAAAAGCTGCTTAAATGTCCTGAAGGACTGGAGGGGAAAGGGAAGGAGAGGTCATGGGAATATCTTTTTGGGAAGGGATATAAGAGGTGAGGTAAGGGGAAGGTGTGTTCATTGGTTAGGAAACCTTTTTCCTCAGATAAATGCACGATTTCAATTGTCTCTAGGACATCGTTTGGATGTTTTTCTTCTCCTGGTGAAGGAGTTAGGATTTTCTTTTAGCTGCATGAGGAAATCTCCGAAAAAAAATCAATTAAAATTGGACAATTTCTTTAAATAACTTTTATTTGTGTTTTTGTATTGATAATAATTGTGTCACAGAATCTAAAACTGAATTATTTTACTTTTAAAGCCTCAAATCTACTTCACAGGCTCTGGATTTATAAAGGAAAATAATTGAATTACAATAAAATTCTTCTTCCTACACATTATTTTCCGCTTAAGCATTAAATGCCGTGTTTTTTACCTTTCTTTCCCTTGAGGCCTACACACAAATAACCAATGACTACTGAAAATTAATTAGGTAATAAGTAATCTGCGTATACGTGCATGAATATTGGATTAAACTGTCTAAGAAGGAAACCCTTAAACCCTGCTTAAGCCGGAAAAATAGCGTGGTCCCCTGAGATTCCAGCTTAGACAGGTTTTACTGTATAAGACCATGCTGTTCCTGGGTTCAATGCCAGAACACATTTCTTTTTCTTAAGTTAGGAATATGAGGGATTAGTAGGAGGTCGTTTGAGGCGGATGCACCCAATATTTCTGCTTGAATTTTCACACATAGTTAGAAGTGGTGATCTTCTGTTCTGCTTCATAGAAAGTATGACCAGGAAGACCGGGGTATTATAAAAATATTTTCAATCTTTTTTTTTTCTTTTGAGGACCCTCTTCATATGATGCCAACATGAAATTAGTGCTGTCAATATGCTTATTCTTTTTTCACTCGTACATATAAAGGAATACGACTATAATGTAGCTTGCATACTTCAAGCATATTGATAACACTAATTTAAAGTCGGCATCTCATCGAGAGGTTTTTCAAAAGAAAAAAAGGTTTGAAAATATTCTAATAATTGCTGCAATTTATTCATCCGGAATCGAACCCAGTCTTTCTGGTGATACTTACTATGCAGCACAATAGAAGGTCACCATCTTTAACCATGTGTGAAAATTAAAGCAGAAATATTGGATACAACTGCCTCAAATGACGACTTACTTTTCCCTTATATTCCTTATGTGAGAAATTGTAATGTGCTCTGGCATCGAACCTAGGAACAGCATGTTCTTATATAATTTTTTCTTAAATGGATTCTTAATACACATCTTCTAGCAGAGCTAGAACTTCCTATCATTTCGATAAGTCCATCAAAAACATTTTTAAAAATACTCCAAATTTTTTAGATGGGAAAAATATTTACCGCCAGGCATCGAACCCAGGACTTTCTGGTAATGCTGCCAATGCAGCACAATTGAAGATCACTAACTCTAACTATATGTGAAAATTCAAGCAGAAATATTCGCTGCAACTGTTTTAAATTACATTCTAATCTTCCCATATATTTTTATGTAAGGAATTTTAATGTGCTCTGGCATTGAACCCAGGAACAGTATGGTCTTTTTAAAATTAGTTTCTTAAACCAATTCTTAATATACATCTTCCAACAAATCTAGAACTTCGTAACATATCGATAATTGTGTGGGAAATGGAAAGGGAGAAGGGGCAGGCGGACAGGTGCTGCCAAGAGGCAGGATCTTAAGGAACAGTGGAACGTAGAGAGACTAGAGCAATGGCGGCTCGAGGGAGTGCTCGAGATGGGCATGTGTAAGCCTTGGGAGAATAAAGAGTGTGATTCAAGGAATCTGGGTGTCTTTTTTGGTGTACCAAAGTAGGTTTCCTAACAGAGCAGCGGTGGGATATTCACCAAATGGATTATCGCAAAACACACCTAAGGAAGAGAAAAGCTGTAAGTAAAAAAGTGTTTTGGGCCAGTCATCAGGAATCGAGACGCAAGATGAATAGAGATTGTGGAAGTGAACCCGAGTGGGGAAGGCGTGCTGTTGGGCATGAAATAGGTCGGTCTCGTTCATTTAGCGTTTTAGATATTCCTGTAGCCGCTTCTTCTCCCGCAACATGGTTACCTCAGGCTAAGGGCATCAATGAATTTCAAGATCCGGAGGGACGAAATGGTCAAGTGCAAGAAGTTAGTGAGGTAAGTGGTGTGATGTACCAATTAGCTAGGGAAAGAGAATTCCTCCAGCGCGATAGAGAATTGCTAGATAGAGAGCGGAAGGTTTTAGAAAGAGAAAAAGAATTACTAGATACGGGACAGTGCAAGATGTTGGGAAGTTCAGCAACGGCGCATATTTCGCTCGCGGAAAGATTGCTTCCAGAATTTGAACTGTCGGTGCAGTCGGGATTCACATCAGAACAATGGGTGCGGTGAGTGGAAGGGGTGGCATCTGCTTACGGTTGGGATCATTCCATGCTGTTAGCACATACAGTTACAAAGTTACGCGGGGCGGAGGGACTGTGATTAAACAGTGCAGTGGAAGAGATCTACTCGTGGGACGCGTTCAAAAGAAGACTACTTTGTAATTTCCCTTCGGGAGCCGATCAAGCAGATGTCCACCTGTGCCCAACAAAGAGAAAGAAGGAAGCTAAAGAAACGTATGAGGCTTATGCATATTTGATGAAAGCCATCGCGAGACGTGGAGAAATAGACGACGCATCCATGATCAAATATATTTTGAACGGGCGGCTGTCCAGGCCTCATTATCAAGAGAGAGACCAGGAAGGGTGGGAGAAAAGAGATTGGCTACTGAAAGATGCTTTAATTGTGGTGAGCAAGGGCATAGGGCCAAGGATTGCTCCAAAGAGAAGCACGATAATAAATGTTTCAATTGTATGAAACAGGGACATTTGATGAAAGAAGGCCCATTAAGGAATTTAAGGCATCGTCAGTCCTCAAAGGAAGGAAACGTAAACAGAATAGCTACCACCAATCGGCAAATAAAGGATGAATACCACAAACAGATAGAAATAAATGGGAATCATTTGGTCGGGTTCATTGACCTAGGAAGCGACGTGGTAACTCTGAGAGAAGACGTGGTGAAAGAGATCGGATTACAATTCCAGACTTGCCGGCAACGGCTAGTGGGTTTCGGTGGAAATGCATGCGAGGCAATCGGCTGGAAATAGGTGGCTCTCCAGATAGATGACGTGAGCATTGAAGTAGAGGTGTTGATTGTCCCTGATTATGCACAAGAAGACGCCATGATCATCCGGCGAAGCGCTCTTGACCAAAAGGGGATTTGGATTCAAAAGGGAGATGGAAGATTAAATATCGTACTGGATTCATTGGAGCCAGAGGAAAATAGAATTAATGTAGAAGAGGAAACACCGATAGAACCAGGCGAAATTAATGTGGGAGGAAATCTACATGAAGCAGAGAGGCAACAGATTCGCAACGTGGTCAGTAAATACCAACAATGTTTTGCCAAAAACCTTGAGGAACTAGGGGCTGTCAGTTTAACCAGTTTTGAAATTGAGTTAAATGATGAAGAACAGGTGAATTTAAGACCTTGCCGGTTACCGTATTCTCAACGAGGAGAAATGCAAAAAGAAGTAGAGGGATTAATGAAGTTGGGAATAGTACAAGAGTCGACCTCAGAGTACGCAAGTCCCACATTGTTAGTAAAGAAGGCAATGGGGATAATAGACTCTGTATTGACTACAGAGCATTGATCAAGAAGACCAGAAAGGTGATTAGAGAGTGTGAGGGTGATTCGAGGGATCTGGGTGTCTTCTTTGGTGTATCGAAGTAGGAAGTTTCCTAACAAGTGCATCAAAAAAATAATGAAAAACTACCTCAACGTATTTTAATTAATTACATCAATTAATCAATGTATTTTAATTAATGTTACATCCTGCATTTTTTTAAATTTTGATCAGTTTTGTTGTTTCTGAAATTTACAGATAAAAAAAAGAATTCTGATAACTTCAACCCACACTATTACAAATAATACACAAGAAGAAAATTCCTCTCTAACAAATTTATTGGAACTTTGTAGCATAGAAAAATATATCACAACATGGAAAAACATTTAAAGGAAGGTAAAAACTACCTGCACTGCAATTCAGTCAGCAGAAAAACTATTTCCTTCATTAGTTATTTGCTAACCAATCAATACTCATTTAATTTAACAGTAATTTATGATAAAAAGATAAGTATATTTTAAGCTAACTTTCCTCAATTTTTACATTACACAACCTTGCTAACTTTTTTCCTCATCAGACTTTTGATTTCAAACCAAAAATTAGGATTTCAACAAAGAGATAGAGAGGCACTTAATATCTCATATCTTCAATTGAATGATGGAGAAACCTAGCAATTAAGGATGTTATTTTTTCTCAAATGTTGTAATTCATGTAGCACCTTCTCAACTTTTCTCTTGAATTTCTTATCACAAATTTCACAGGAAAATAGTTTCTCTGAAGAATGAATACGTGAATGGCTATTCAGATGATACTTATCATAAAAACATTTTGAGCAGACTTTGCATTTAAAGGGCTTCTCTTTTGTGTGAATTCGAAAGTGTCTCCTTAGATGAAAATTGCTGGGAAAACATTTTCCACAAGAGTTACATTTAAATTTTTTACTATGCAGATTGGAATGGTTAAGTAACCCACATTTAGAACTAAAATTCTTAGTGCAAATACCACAATTAAACTTATTTTTTTTGCTTTCTTTTTCACTATTTCCAAAACTGATATTATCTCTGAAGTGTCTTAGCTCATGCTGATTTCTCCCACTATCCTGCTTAAATCTTTTATCACATATATTACATTTAAAGGGTCTTTCACCACTGTGAACCCTTACATGATTGCCCAAATGCTGCTTAGTTGTAAGACTCATTTTACAAATATCACAAATAAACATCCTCTTCTTCTTAGAAAGAGGGGGTTTTAAAGGAACCACTTCTGATTTTGTAACATCAAGAATACTTTCTGACAGCTCAGCAGATATCGATTCCTCTCCTGGTGCAACGTCACCTCTTAAATCATTCTCAGGTATCCCCTTATCAGCGTTTTTGTCAGAGATACCTTGAGTACTGAAAACACACCCCCTGTCAAATGAATATCCAACATTTTCTTCGGAAGCCTCCAAACTCATGAAATTCGCTATATCCGATGACCCAGTGGGCTAAAATGAAGAACAGTCTAAATAAGTATCAATTTGAAACAAGTTAAAGTAATTTTTTTCTTAAAAATCAAAATAGTCTCAGCATTAGAGGAATTCAAAAGAAAAAGGCTGATTAATGGTAATGAAATAATTGAGAAACTCTTAAGGCATAACAGACATCCATAGACAAGTAATCATAGACAACCGTATAAACTGAAAACCTATTATTATTTTATATCAACTGCTCAGAAGGTTCAGTACTTCTTCATTCAATTCGTTAACTTCTACTTTGACCATTTCCGCGAAATTTAAATTTCACCAATATATTTAATTTTATAGCATTTAGTAATCGTAAATAACCTTAAGATTTTATTGTTGTATCAACAGTGATATTAATACAGTTATATGACTCAAGGTTTACCAGATGTTACTTAGTTTTCATACTCAAACCTATACTCCGCCGCTGGTATCACCAATTTGAAGTGATGGGGGGGATCTTGTGTGCCTAAGGGATCCTGCGAGCTATGCCGGGGGGAGTTTAAGCTCCTGGTAGGGTCACTCAAGCCGGACAGGTGATAGGCCAGACTAAGAGCGATACCTCCAGGTTGGGGGTTGGTCGTGGGACTAACAACCCCACACCATAAAACAAATATATTTTTACGAAACCCAAAAAGAAGCCTCGGAATACGGACAGATTAATTGATTATGAACTTGGCAAATGAACAGGAGATTGCTGAGGAAGTACTTAGATACGGGATTGATGTAGTGGCACTGCAGGAAGTAAGATGGAGTGGAAGGGTGAATAAGAGGGATTACACAATGTTCTATACTGGACCTAAAACAAGAAATGGTCAGTGTGGAACAGGATTTATCATTAATACCAAAATGAAGAAAAGTTGCTTAGGGTTTGAGCCCTTGGGAGATAGAATGTGCAAATTATGACTCAAAGGACACTTTAGAAACTTATCTATTATCTCAGCCTATGTGCCTACAGAAGACTCTAGCGACGAGTAGAAGAATGTTTTTTATGACCAACTGATAGAGAATGCAACAAGATACCCAAATATGATTTTTTGATTACACTGGGTGATTTCAATGCAAAAATAGGTAGAGAAGATTTCTTGAAGCACGTAGCTTGGAAACACTCATCGCATACGGAAACAAATGTAAACAGAATGATGCTAAGCCAGAATCTAAGGGACTAATAATCAAAAGTGCATGCTTTGCACATAAGGAAATACATAAGGGAACCTGGAAAATGCCAGGTACAGGAAAGGTTAACCAAATAGATCACGTTCTGGTCTCCAGAAGATATGCATCTTCAGTTATTGATGTAAGGTCTGCACGAGGCCCTAATTGTGACTCAGATCATTATTTGGTCAAGGCCAAGTTTAGAGAAAGAATTGCGAATGTAGGTTGTATTGAAGGGCCCAAGAAAATTCAGTGGAATGTGGGAAAGTTTCAGCAACCTGCATCTGTTGCCCAATATCAAGAAATACTGGGTAAGAAACTGGAAGAAGGAGTGGAGAATCTGAGTGTAACTGATACAGTCCAGAGAAAATGGTATACGAGGGTCGTCCAGAAAGTAAAGAAGGTTTGCGTATCACACTCGGCACTGCTTATCTTAGACCAAAATTGCATGCTCATCACATAGCTCGATCTTCCTCCTCACAGCTTTAGTATCTGTTTGGAGACGCGTCTTCGTTCAGTGATCTTTTGAAATGGCTGCGCGTATAGAAAATCCCGCCAGATGTGAAGTGCGTAGTGTCATTCGTTTTCTGAATGCACAAAATGTTCGGCCCATCGAAATTTATAGGCAAATAAAGCATGTTTATGGAGAAAATGCAATGAATGAATCTTCAGTGAGGAAATGGTGCATTATGTTTAATCAAGGAAGAACCAGTGTGCACGACGAAGAACGGAGTGGGAGGCCATCTCTCATCACGGAGGATTTGCAGGCAAAAATTGAAGAAAAAATTCAGGAAGACCGGTGTTTCACTTTTTTCACCATTCATGAACATTTCCCTCAAATTTCAAGATCTCTCCTATATGAAATAGTGACACCACTCCTAGGCTATAAAAAAATGTGCGCTCGATGGGTACCTAAGGTGTTGACTGAAGTTCAGATGATGAAACGGATGGGAGCAGCCCTTGAGTTTTTGACCCAATACAACACTGACGGTGACAGATTTCTTGATCCCATTGTAACGGGAGATGAAACTTGGGTTTCTTACAAAACAGTGGAAACCAAGCGCCAGAGTATGGAGTGGCATCACACAAACTCACCCTCAAAACACAGGAAAGAAAAGCCAAATATGCACACGAGAAAAGTCATGGCCACTGTTTTTTGGGACCGAAAGGGTTTAATCCATGTGGAGTTTATGCCGAGAGGAGCAACAATCAACTCAGCATCATATTGTGAAACCCTTCAGCGATTGAAACGTTCCATTCAAAACGAAAGTCGGCGAAAGTGTTTTTGATTCACGATAAGGCTCGGCCTCATGCATCAGCACAAACACAGAGAGAGCTTCAACACCTTAAGTGGGAAATTTTTGGACATCCTCCCTACAGCTCTGACCTGGCACCCAGTGATTTTCATCTTTTCCCCAAACTAAAGGAGTTTCTCGGAGGAAAACATTTTGGAAACGATTAAGAGCTCAAAGAAGCAGTGACATCCTGGCTAAGAACTTTGGCGGTAGAAGAGTATAACATTGGCATTGAAAAACTGGTTACACATTACAATAAGTGCCTTGATAACCATGGCAACTATATTGAAAAGTGAATTAAGGTTCTGTGATTTCGTGAGTAAAATTTTATGTTGATATCTTTCGATTTTATTTAGTTATGCAAAAACGTTCTTTACTTTCTGGATGACCCTCGTAAAATAAAGAAAGCAATGGAAGAGGCTGCACAGGAGACTATAAGAGAAAGAAAGAGAGTAAGGAGTGAAGAATGGTTTGACGACGACTGCAGAAGAGCTATAGAAAGGAAGATAGAAAGAGAAGTATCCAGATGGAGACGAGACAAAACTCTGAAGGATACAAAGAAAGTAGAAGACAAGCAAATAGAATGATAAGAAAAAACTATTCCTAAGGGAGAAGATTGAGGAATTGAACACACACAATGAGAGCAGAAAGTTATGCCAGGCAATCAAACAGATGATGAATTTATTTCAGCCAAGAACAAATGCCTGTAAGGATAAGAAAGGATGGGTGATTGAATCAGAAGAAGAAGCTCTAAACAGATGGGCTGAACATTTTACGGAACTCAAAAGAAAGAGATGAAGAATGTGTAAGAATAATAGATGAGAAGATGAGGTAGCTAAACCATCTAAGGAAGAGGTAGAAGAAAGCGGCAGAGAAATGGGAGAGCCCCAGGGGAGGATCAAATCATAGCTGAATTGATCAAACATGGAGGAAACCATCTAATGAAGAACCTGCATGGACTGATACGTGAAATATGGGAGAAAGGGAAAATGCCAGAGGAATGGAGGACCAATTTTATCTGCCCTATTTTCAAGAAGGGAGAAAAGTTGCAGTGTAGCAACTACAGGGGTATCACATTACTAAACGTCACCTATAAGATATTCTCTAGTATACTGCAGAGGAGATTTAGCACTTACGCTGAGGAAATTCTTGGTGAATACCAAAGTGGCTTCAGGCGAGGAAGAGGAACAACCGATCAAATCTTTGTAATGAGATGGAGTATGGAGAAATGTTAGGAATACAACATTGATCTACATATGCTGTTCATTGACTTCCGGCAGGTGTTTGATAGCGTAAAGAGGAGGAGGATGATGTATGCTTTAGAAGGATCTCGAGCCAAGGCTTTTATTGGAGGCAAGACTAGTGAGCCTTTGATATAACAACCGGAGTGAGACAAGAGGACTCACTCTCTGCAGTATTATTGGCTCTTCATGAAGCCACGAAGGAATTGAGAACAAAGGGAACGATTGTATATAAATCTATACAGGCCTATGCATATGCTGACAACATTGTTTTAGTGGCAATAAGTATGGACTCACTGAGAGATATATTTGGAATTTTAGAGCTGAAAAGCCAGAATATGGGGTTTAAAATTAATGAAAATAAAACAAAATATATGAAAATGTCTGCAATTGAAGACAGAGCGTGGACCCCAATTATAACATTTGGACAGTACAACTTTGAGAATGTAAAAAGCTTCAATTAGGCCCGTTTCACATGAACGAGGACAGTCCGCGCTCCGCGCACATATAAGGCTCCATTGACGTTAATGGAAGCTTGCACATGAGTGCGGACAGTCCGCACGCGGAGCAGCCATCCGCATGGCCCCTACGCTCGCAGATCATATGCGCGCTTACTGGCCACAGAGACAGGTTTGTGCTTGCACATGAACGCGGACGGCTGATGCGTACCAAGCAGATTTGTCAGTAGAATCAGAGCAAGCTTGGAGAGAGCAGTGCGAGTGCGTCTTTTGCCATGGATATTGACACTGAGCTGTTAATTGGAGAAGTAGAAAGAACTTATGGGGTGTCATATAAGGACCTTTGCCTCCAGCATATGGAACTAAATGAAAGGGTATTTTTCTTGTACACAGCAATTGCTTGAATTGCACTTGGAAGCATTAGATTCTTCCACCTTGGCAAGCTGCACACAACTGACATTGTGCTGCGGATGAAAACTGTCCGCATCCATGTGAAACGGGCCTTACCTAGATACTACTTTAAATTGTAAGAACGCAATGACAGAGGAGATCCACAAGAGGTTAATGTATGTAATATTTTGCTAATATTAAGCTCCTGAAGTCCACCCTGTTAACCAGGGACATGAAAATCAAGATATATAAGACACTCATCAGACCAGATGTGACATATGGAGCAGAAGTGTGGACCACGTCTGCTGCTAATGAAGAGGCTTTGCGGATATTTGAACGGAAAGTTATACGAAAGATATATGGCCCTGTCAACAACGGTGGAACTTGGAGGAAAAGCACAAATAGGGAAATAGAAAATAGTACAAGAGGACATAGTGAGAATAGTGAAGGCTCAGAGAATAGCTTGGCTGGGTCATGTGGAAAGAAGAAAGGCTGCCCAAGAAATTACTACATGGAAGGATGGATGGAAAAAGAAGAAGAGGAAAAGATGGATTTGGAAGAATAGATAAAGGCTATGAGGATTGAAAGATGGTGGGAGAAAGCGCAGAACAGGGGAGAATGGACAGGCGTCTTGAGGGAGGCCCACACCGGGCTGTAGTGCCAACGAAGAAGAAGAAGAGGCATTAAGTTATGGTAAATAGTCTTAAGATTTTATTCTGTTGTATCAACAGTCATATCAATACAGTTATATGTCACAAGGTTTCCCAGATGTTACTTTGTTTTCATACTCACACCGCATTTGCAACAAATAACAATGTGATCCAGTAATAGAAATTGTACATTCAAGAGAAGATAAGAAGTAGATGATATTCACTAAATCATATAAATAATTGTATTTACCTGAATTACATCCAATTTGCCAATAAATAGCTCACTCTCCTTTAGCTCCGAGTCCTTCCCTCGTGATATCTAATTTGAAAAATATTTGCAATACCAAAAGAGATTAATAGGCAGAAAAAGTATTCACAACATGTATGCGAACAATGTCAAATCCCAAACAACATCCAATGAGTTTTCTTATCATTTTAATTTTCAGTTAGAGTAAACAAAATGCAGAAGTCACCACTTTTGAAGAACAAGAGCCATGATCAATATTCATAGGGTTTCTATTGCCTTGTCCCTGAAGTAAATGTATAGTATTTTCAATATATCAAATTAAGTAAATAACATTTCACTGCCAAAAGTAACTAAATATAACACGCACCTCAATATCCATCTCCTCTCTTATCATCTCTTCCGGCATTTGCCACTCCACTATTTCGATTTCTTCTTTTACGTTAATCTAGAAAATAAATAACATTCCTTTATAATTCTCAAACAAAGTTTAGTAATTGCTATAACTGTCAAAATCTCATTAAACGATTAAACACTAATTGTGCTAAATATGTCAATCAAACAAGTCTTGATTCTATAAATCGAATAATTTATATCTCATAAATAATAACATAATAAGGGCAATTCAAAAGCTGAGGCGTCTTTATTGCTTGCTATTAGTAATGTAATTCTATGAGACACACAACACTATGAGACGCACAACATTAGGAAAAGAGCGAATGTCATATTTATCATTGTCCACTATCTATCACCACTTCAATACCTTTCCATGTACAAAAATAATGCATACCTCAGAGTGAAAAGTGTCACAATCAATTTCCACTTCACTTGCTCCATCCTGTAAATAGATGGATTTTTATAAATCTCTCGTCACTCTTAGGCACTATTTTGTGTAATATCAGCGATGTAAGACATACCATTTCAGTCACTTCAGCCTTTGTTAACAAACTATCGTCGTATGTTTCTTCCGGATTCTGAAAAATGATTGAATGATGATGAAAAATTAACTACATGGCAGAAAAAATCAAGGAACGCGAAGGATAATGGACATTAACATCGTAATATATCAAGTTTCAAATTGATTACTGTACATCCACGTAATACTTACCTCGGGATGAACAGTATCACATTCATTTCCCACTTCACTCGTTCCGTCCTGTAAACAGACATATTTTAATAAACCTCTTGTCACTTTCATACATTATTTTTGATGATATCAATGGTATTAGACGTACCATTTCAGTATCTTCAGTCTTTATTACTAAACTATTGTTCTGAGCTTCGTCCGAACGCTAAAAAGCAATTACCCATTTAAAATTAACTACATCACACATAAAATCAAGGAACGTGAATGATCACGGATATTTACATAAATGAAATCAGATAGTTATCGATGAGCAAACTTACAGGTCTTGTTTGGTTTAACAATCTCATAATTTCAGCTTCAGCAGAACGGACGTTTCTTTTGCATGTGTCGAACTCTGTCATTCTCCACATGCAAGGGGAGCAGATTTGAGACGGAAGACCATCGTTCTCGAAGATCTACATCATACAAATATAATATTTCATAACAGATTAACAACAACGACTGACAGTTTAAAGTAATGAAAGTAAGCTAATTTTGAATGAGATATTACTTTCGAATTGTTAATTCAACACCGCGCTATATTCTACAATCATTTTTGTGCAACATACGAACACAATCTTCGTTGTATGTTACGAAGAAGTTGATTATTGTACGTATGGTGTCAACGACAATTCCAAATGGAAAAGATAACAAAATTAAGAGCTAGAATTTAGTCTCTACATCACAATGTTATAAAAATATGGGAAATAAATTCACACAAGTACCTTCATCTCGTAAATGAAATTAAGAATCCGATATAGAGGATCTCCAGCTGCAGAACGGTGCGTGAATATATTTGTGAGTGAAAATCCTTCCTTCAAACACAGCCTACAACTGTAGTCCAGCCTTATTTCGCCCATTTTTATGAGATTCACTGCATATGAGTCACAACGCAAGAACTATGATGCAAAGAAGTGGCATTAACTATCACAATTCGAACGAATTCATACATAACATCGTTAGCATACTTACCGATGAAGCTTATAGTAAATTGAGGGAAGGAATTCAATTGCTGCTTCCGTTATTTATTAAAAAAAATACAATGTATTATTCTAGAGCTATCGCCTACACTTAATTTATCTTATGAATATTAACAGCAAATTACACCCTACACTGTTATCCAAATATTATCTTCCGTAAATGAGCTGTACCAAGCTGTACTTTAGCGCCAGGTACGTTGTCAATTGGCTTCGTCAGCTGCTTTTTTCTTGTTTTTTTTTCTCGCCAATCACGCCGATCACCAATAAGAATTGATAGGTCTGTGCGGGATTTTTCTTCGAAGTATGATCTTGGAACAATAATATATTATCCTTCCTCCATGGTCATACCACAGTAAACAGAAAGTTAATAGGATATTATGTTCTTCCATTTTTTTACGGATAACTTATCTTTCTGCGATTAAATTTCAACTTCTAACCTTCCAAGCTTTCTTTATTTTTTATTTACCACTTATTCTAATATAGATAACTTCGTACCATGTGCTATAATCGAAAAAAGCTAGCCAAAAGTTTAAAAGTGGATTCTATTTGTGCGAACTTTGACACTTCGCATAGTTACTTTTGAATAAATTCTGTATACAGCCATAACTCTGTAAATTAATTTAATTCCTGCACATTAAAATGATACTCTGGACGACTATAAACGTCTCTCGAATAAGAAATGCACACAAACTTCCGTTTGATCGATTGCAGACAATTTTTTTACAGAATTAAATCGTAAACAATGGTTGAATGACTGATTGCAATTGGAGTATTGGTCACAAAATTCACTTTATTAATTTCATCCTCGGTTAGAGTCTACAGTTTAATACAAAACAAGTCAGCGACTAGCCAGAATTTCACCAACGAAAATGGCTTCGTCCATTGTAAACACAAAAAAATTAGTAAATTTAAAGAAGGAAAAAACAACACAACAAATAAATGAGTATGCCATGTTTGCAAAAACATACACTCGTGCATTCCCAATCATTTTCACTTGCCAATTTAGGCAGACAAACATTTGCATTCACATACAACTGCAGCCAACTCATACGTGCTGATCCTAGCAACAAAGATAACATTTTGTACCACTGCAGATTGCCATATTTAAACTCCAAAACATTGGCAGACATTCGCACCAATGTGGACTGACAAGCATTGGCAGATATTTGCACACAACTCCAGTACAAATCGTCCAACTTTCTGCTATTTGGGAACCATCATAGTTGAGGACATCTGAGGAATATTTTACAGGTGATTTGCAACTTTGCGTGACACCCTACAAGGTTAAGACTTTCAGGCAAAAGCCATTTTTTGCTTGGAAAATTTAGTGGTACAAAACTAATTTCATCTCTTGTCATCACCCATAGAACAGTCTTTTTGGTCATTTGGAATCGTACTGTGTCACTTAAGCAGTTTGCCTGTTTCATGCACTACTCACAGCATTTGGTTAAGACTTAAGAACAAGCGTTAAGTGTATTTCGGACAGCGTTCGCAAAATGAAAACTAGTGTTGGAATCTGAGGAAAGATAATGCCAACTCTTACTTACTCTTAGTTGAATGACTGTCTGAATGAAAGATTTCAACATTACCCAGACAGAACTTGAGATACTCAACCTTCGCGTAAGCTCACAATTGTATTGTTTTCTTTTCCCTTAGTCAATGCAATGAAGATTTCAATGGAAGATACGCAGAAAGATATTTAACCATTCACAGATATAGTTTACCCTAAATAACCTTCAAACAAAACCCTGATATACACTATCTGATAAATTTTATTATATAAACTCTACAACACCCGGCCAAAACCCTGAGGTTTATGAGAATAAATACATTATTACTTCTTGGTGACTTCAACAGCTGTAAGAAGAGACTTGAATGCCTACTGTCCCCTATTTTTCACTATTCAATCAAATGAAAGAGCTGAGCTTCTTGCAACTGTTGGTAGATTTAACTTTAGATAATGCTAGCAGAATTTATGAAACTACAGACAGAAGAAGTGTATTACTTTAAGATTCTTCCACCAATGTGATGGAATAAATCTTGCAAGGGATTTAAGACTTTTATGTTGAGAAATATGAAGAAAAAGTGATGGTGGATAATTTAAATGAACGTAAAACAAAGATTATAAAGCCCCGGTATTACTCTATAGTAGAAATGAAACACATACATGAATTTAGAATGTCAAAACTGTTACAGACACCAAACAAGAAGAACCTATTCGACAAGAAAGCTTTTGAGAACATTGGATGGAGTATTGATTGATGAATCGGAAATCCTTCCTCTAAAATTCTGAAAATCATCACAAGGAAGTATCTAACAGGAATTAAGTATGAAAGCCCTGAACTAGCCAGATCTAAAGATTTGCATGCCCGCTAGTATATCAATAAATACAAAATTATACACAAAACCATTTCACAGGCATATGCGTGTTACATCTAGAACTGACATACCAAAAAATGATACCTGGAAGATAAATACACCTGCAAAACAAGTAATTATTGCTTCTGGTAACAAAGATGTGCCTTCTTAAACACAGTATTCCAACAGGTAAAACAATTAGACTATATAAGTCCCCCTTTGCGGCCGAAGAAGATAGCAGAGATGGTTCCCCTTGCAGTATGCGATTGCACAGATGTGGTTTCTTGAGTGCTCTTCCTTACAGAAGTGGGTACTTTGCCGAGGTCTTGTCTCCGGCATGGTTTAGGCTTCTGCTTGGTAGGAGACAGCCCCTTTTCTGGCTCTTCTCTCGATCGTGACCTCAAAGTGGACTTGAGGCTCGTCAGCTTAGCCATCTGAGACTTGGCAAATGGAGGGGCGTACATTGAACCAACCTGAGATAAAGATTGAAATAGTTATAGCTTTCACATGTCATTTTTAGCATTTTTAATGACATTCTCGGATTAATGGACTATTCTCATTTGTCATGTGGTACAGGATAGAGAAAGGTGTATCTTTCATTTTCTTTTGTCCCATTCTTGATCATGGCTGTGATGAAAAGAAAGCTACCAAGGTTTCGAGAGAATAATTGCACTGATCAAGGTCTCTCTTTACGGACTGACAAGAAAAGTGTTACTCCTTGTGGTTCACTTGGATGGACATGCTCCGCTAATATCATTCTGGCTCAGTGAGGAAAGCAATGGCAAACTTCCTGCTCCTTATTCTGCCTAGTGAACCTAATTCCTCTCTGCTCTAAGTAGCTTATGCCAGAGGGGATGAGGCACCAACCAGCATACGGGCAATTTAATTTTTTAAATGTTTTATCCTATATTTTCTGTGAAATATATTATTTTCTCATATTGTATTATGGCAATTTTCCTGTTTTTGATTTGATTTTACTATTACTGGTGTATTTCCGCATCAAAAATGACACAACTGACTAAAATTTTGAGTTTCAGTATACTCGTCCCAGTTCCATTGTATAAGTCACAGAAATCTTTTTTTCCAAAATCAAAATTTCAAGAGCACAAAAGTTTGTAACTTTGATCACATGTTTTCCCCAAAAAAATTTTAATCGATTTCAAAAGTATTTAGGTCTCCAACAATGGGCTTGGACTTAAAGTTTGATTTTTTGGTCAAAAACAAAGATTTCAATTTTTTGAACCATAAATACAAAGCAAATTGGAGTTTTAAGTACAACAAGGTTTGGTTTAAAATGTTAATTAACAGTATATAAATAATTATATCTGTCCTCAAACATTTACCTTTTTTCAAAACCCTGTACAATTCCTATAATCAAAAGAATCGAAAATAATCAAATGGATGGGCTTAAATCTGAAAAATGTATTTCTTTGAAAAAATTTAACTTTTCATGTAGACTTTGGGAGGTGTGAATGATACATGGCAGTTTTATATTTTTGCTAATACTGTTCATTAAAATTCTAAACTTTATATTGAAAAATAAAAAGTTTAGAATGTTAATTAACAGTAAAAAATGTATATATCTCGCGTAACATGCTTTTACTGTGATTATATAGATATTTATAAGATTAAAACTTGCTTGCATTGTGGATAAGTGTACTGATGATGTTTTTGTACCTGTCCCAACAAACTGTTTAAAATAATACATTTCTATTCTATCAGCAAATAAAAAGAAATTTTAATTTCCATCTTACATTTCAGATAATACAGCCATCTGGTGTTGAACCCAGGACCTTTTTGCAAGATATAAATAAATATAACACTTATATAATCCAAATTTTAAATGCAATGTCAGATTGGGAAGGTCCTAAAATAAGATTATATTATCCCCAATGCATGGATTAATGGTGCTCTGGCATCGAACCAAGGATCACTAGGGAAAAGGTGTACTCTGTACATGAAATGTCTTTATGACCTCTGTTTACAAGCCTCGTTTTAGGTTTCCATGTTATTGGGAAGGGATTTTTAAAAAAATTCTCTTTAAAATTGCTAACACATATTTCAAGAACATGTTTTAAAAATTTAATCAAATCTATTAATCCTTTCAGCATGGATTTACATCTATTATATATAGATGCTTCTCCGAAGATAGAGATAGTGATATTCCTTTGTTCTGCATAGATAGTATTGTCAGAGACCCGGGTTCGATGCCGATCAGCAAATATATCCCCCATATATAATACATTGGTGTAGATATTCATTAATTTTTTTATGTATTTATCGATATGATAGGAAGTTCTTGCTTTTAGGTGTATATTAAGACTCCATTCAAAAAAGAATTTAGATAAGACCATGCTTGTTCTTGGGTTCGATGCGAGAGCACATTAAAATTTCTCACATAAGGAATATAAGGGTAAAGTAGGACGCAGTTTGAAGCAGTTGCAACAAATATTTCTGCTTGAATTTTCACTCATAGTTAGTGATGGTGATCTTCTGTTGTACCGCATAGTAATTATCACCAGGAAGACCGGGGTTTGATGCTGGACGAATAAATTGCAGCGAATTTTAAGAATATTATCAATCCATTTTTTTCTTCTGAGGACTCTCTCTATATGATGCTGACTTAAAATTAGTGTTATCAATATGCTTGCACTATGCAAGCAGCATTTCACTCGTATATATATATGAATCAATCCAGAGAAGCATATATATATTAGATAGATAGATAGGATACTTATTCACAGGCTAAAGCACAAACATCATTGATTTGAAATTTTTATGACCTATTGGCCATAATGTGTAACTGACAAAAAAATGTGATTTTGAACCTCAGTATCATGGGTTCGTTTCCAGAGGGCCCCAATTTTTCCCAATTAAAAGCATTGCTTTGATGTTTGGGAATTAAAAAAATAACTTCCTGGATAGGTAGAGAATTGAAACTCAAGGAGCCTATTTATATGGTCAGGATCTATTGAGAAGATAAATGACCTTTATGGAAGATATCCTGGGTTCGATGCTTGGACGATGCAAAAAACTGACCTTTAAAATACATTGAGGTAGTTTTTCATTATTTTTTTTAATGCACTTATCGAAATGATAGGTCTCGCTAGAAGATGCATATTAGGAGTCTGTTTAAGAAAAAAAATTATATAGTTAGAACTGTGAGAGGCAGAATCTGTCTGAGGCGGAATTTGCTTTGCACAATGATCATATTTTCCTCAAGAAATTCCATCAATAACGCGGAACCTGAGAGATGCGGACGTAAAGATTAATGCCTTGTATTTCAAGCTGCTATAAGTAGAGTTTCAATCTGTGAAAGACGGAAATAAAATTTCAAACTTGAAGACATTATGTTGGGTTTTATGGTTTGAGTTACCATATGCTTACCGTTGATGCACCACTTCCGTTCCGAAGATGCTATGTTTGAAAGAACATTCATTTCAAGGGGATTAAGGGACCATAGTTATAAAAATGAAGTAGCAAAAGCAATACTGAATGGCAAGTGCCTTTAACAGCCGAACTGATTGTGAGCTGGGTCATCCCTGGGTTTTCCCCAAGCCAAGGAAAATGGAGATTTATGGAACTAGGACTAATTCGTCGGAGCAAAAGGGGAGTGAAGGGAAGGCTTGCCCCCTGGGTTGTGTCCATTCATTGTCTCACTGAAGCAAAATCGGAAACTAGGAAATTCCGTGTACTTTTCCATATCTTTTTGGGCCTCTCTGTTGGGAAAATCTTAATAGAGACAGAGAATTTTACATGGAAGGATTTTAGTTTCTGGTTGAAGTGAAAAGTTTGGTCCCTCGGGGTTCTCTAATTGTGTTCCGAAAAGTGTTTCTGATCCCTACAGTCTATCTCTCAGTGCGAGACATGTGATCACTCTTCTCTCTTCTAGCAAGAGTTAGGAGAATTTGGATTAATACCAACTGCTGTAAGTATTATTATTCATATGTTAGATCAACCGAAAAATTTACTCTATTTTAGGCATCTATTGTTTTTTTTATATTGAAAAATATTCTTTGTTTTCACAGATCATGGATAAAAAACTGATAAATTTAAATTTCAAGGAAATGATTAGTGTCATTAAAATGGTCAGGAAAAAAGGCTATTGAGGAAGTGACATCTCATTTTAAATGTGGGAAGACATAAATTTACAACATCATGAAGCAAAAGGACAAAATTATGGAGAAATATTTATTAAGTGGCAAAAATGATTTAACCAGTATGAAGGAAAGTGACACAAAATACAAAGAATTAAATCACACTGTGTTTGAGTAGATTTCTGCAGCCAGAGCAAAGAACTTTCTTTGTTATTTGCTCTTTCTTTTTTTTCTTTTGAGGACCCTCTTCATATGATGCCAACATGAAATTAGTGTTGTCAACATGCTTATTCTTTTTTTCCTCGTACATATAAAAGAATACAAGTATAATGTAGCTTGCATACTTCAAGCATATTGATAACACTAATTTAAAGTCGGCATCTCATCGAGAGGTTTTTCAAATGAAAAAGAGGTTTGAAAATATTCTAATATTTGCTGGAATTTATTCATCCGGAATCGAACCCAGTCTTCCTGGTGATACTTACTATGCAGCACAATAGAAGGTCACCATCTCTAACTATGTGTGAGAATTAAATCAGAAACATTGGATACAACTGCCTCAAACGACGACTTACTTTTCCCTTATATTCCTTATGTGAGAAATTGAAATGTGCTCTGGCATCGAACCTAAGAACAGCATGTTCTTATATAATTTTTTCTTAAATGGATTCTTAATACACATCTTCAGGCAGAGCCAGAACTTCCTATCATTTCGATAAGTCCATCAAAAAAATTTTAAAAAATACTCCAATTTTTTATATGGGAAAAATATTTACCGCCAGGCATCGAACCCAGGACTTTCTGGTAATACTGCCTATGCAGCACAATAGAAGATCACAATCTCGAACTATGTGTGAATTTTCAAGCAGAAATATTTGCTGCAACTGCTTCAAACGACATTCTAATCTACCCATATATTTTTATGTAAGGAATTTAATTTGCTCTGGCATCGAACCCAGGAACAGTATGGTCTTTTCTAAATTATTTTCTTAAATCAATTCTTAATATACATCTTCCAACAATTCAAGAACTTCGTAACATATCGATAATTGTGTGGGAAATGGAAAGGGAGAAGCAGACAGGTGCTGCCACGAGGCAGGATCTTAAGGAACAGTGGAACGTAGAGAGACTAGAGCAATGGCGGCTCGAGGGAGTGCTCGTGATGGGCAAGTGTAAGCCTTGGGAGAATAAAGAGTGTGATTCGAGGAATCTGGGTGTCTTCTTTGGCGTAGCGAAGTAGTAGGTTTCCTAACAGAGCAGCGGTGGGATATTCACCAAATGGATTATCGCCAAACACACCTAAGGAAGAGAAAAGCTGTAAGTGAAAAAGTGTTTTTGGCCAGTTGTGAGGAATCGAGACGCAAGATGAATAGAGATTGCGGAAGTGAACCCGAGTGGGGAAGGCGCACTGTTGGGCACGAAATAGGTCTGTCTCGTTCATTTAGCGTTTTAGATATTCCTGCAGCCGCTTCTACTCCCGCAACATGGCTACCTCAGGCTAGGGGCATTAACGGATTTCAAGATCCAGAGGGACGAAATGGTCGAGTGCAAGAAGTTAGTGAGGTAAGTGGGGCGATGTACGAAGTAGCTAGGGAAAGAGAATTCCTCCAGCGCGATAGAGAATTGCTAGATAGGGAGCGGAAGATCTTAGAAAGAGAAAAAGAATTATTAGGTACAGGAAAGTGCACGATGTCGGGAAGTTTGGCAACGGCGCATATTTCGGTCGCGGAAAGATTGCTTCCAGAATTTGAACCGTCGGTGCAGTCGGGATTCACATTGGAACAATGGGTGCGGTGAGTGGAAGGGGTGGCGTCGGCCTACGGTTGGGATCATTCCATGCTGTTAGCACACGCTGTTACAAAGTTACGAGGGGCGGAGGGACTGCGATTAAACAGTATAGTGGAAGAGGTCTACTCGTGGGACGCGATCAAAAGAAGACTACTTTTTAGTTTCTCTTCCTGGAGCCGATCAAGCAGACGTCCACCTGTGCCTAACAAAGAGAAAGAAGGAAGCTAAAGAAACGTATGAGGCTTACATATATTCGATGAAATCCATCGCGAGACGTGGAGAAATAGATATCCACAATCAAATATATTTTGAACGGGATTACAGATAGAGAATTGGTTAGATCGTTGATTATATGTGAATTTGAAAATGTAGAAGGCCTGCTTGCGAAGATCAAAAGATACCAGAACATTACCGAAAGAGCGAGGATGAGCGAGAGGGCGGCTGTCCAACCCTCCTTATCAAGAGAGAGACCCGGAAGGGGGGGAAAGAAGACATTAGCTACTGAAAGATGCTTTAATTGTGGTGAGCAAGGGCATTGGGCCAAGGATTGCTCCAAAGAGAAGCGCGATAATAAATGTTTCAATTGTATGAAACAGGGACATTTGATGAAAGATTGATGAAGAATTTAAGGCATCGTCACTCCTCAAAAGAAGGAAATGTAAACAGAATAGTTATTGCCAATTGGCAAATAAAGGATGAATACTACAAATGGATAGAAATAAATGGGGATCATGTGGTCGGGTTCATTGACCTAGGAAGCGACATGGTAACTCTGAGAGAAGACGTGACGAGAGAGATCGGATTACAATTCCAGACTTGCCGGCGATGGCTAGTGGGTTTTGGAGGAAATGCATGCGAGGCAATCGGCTCGAAACAGATGGCTCTCCAGATGGATGACGTCAGCATCGATGTAGAGGTGTTGAATGTTCCCAATTATGCACAACAAGATTCCATGATCATCGGGCGAAGCGCTCTTAACCAAAAAGGGATTAAGATTCAAAAGGGAGATGGAAGATTAAATATTGTACGGGATTCATTGAAGCCAGAGGAAAATAGAATAAATGTAGAAGAGAAAACACCGATAGAACCAGGCGAAATTAATGTGGGAGGAAATCTACATGAAGCAGAGAGGTAACAGATTCGCAATGTGGTTAATAAATACCGACAACGTTTTGCCAAAAACCTAGAGGAACTAGGAACTGTCAGTTTAACCAGTTTTGAAATTGAGTTAAATGATGAAGAACAGGTGAATTTATGACCTTCCCGGTTACCGTATTCTCAAAGAGGAGAAATGCAAAAAGAAGTAGAGGGATTAATGAAGCTGGGAATAGCACAAGAGTCAACTTCAGAGTACGCAAGTCCCGCATTGTTAGTACAGAAGGCAACGGGGATAATAGACTCAGTATTGACTACCGAGCATTGATCAAGAAGACCAGAAAGGTGATTAGAGAGTGTGAGGGTGATTCGAGGAATCTGGGTGTCTTCTTTGGTGTATCGAAGTAGGAAGTTTCCTAACAAGTGCATCAAAAAAATAATGAAAAACTACCTCAACGTATTTTAATTAATTACATCAATTAATCAATGTATTTTAATTAATGTTACATCCTGCATTTTGTTTTAATATTGATCAGTTTTGTTGTTTCTGAAATTTACAGATAAAAAAAAGAATTCTGATAACTTCAACCCACACTATTACAAATAATACACAAGAAGAAAATTCCTCTCTAACAAATTTATTGGAACTTTGTAGCATAGAAACATATATCACAACATGGAAAAACATTTAAAGAAAGGTAAAAACTACCTGCACTGCAATTCAGTCAGCAGAAAAACTATTTCCTTCATTAGTTATTTGCTAACCAATCAATACTCATTTAATTTAACAATAATTTATGATAAAAAGATAAGAATATTTTAAGCAAGTTTTCCTAAACTTTTACATTACACAACCTTGCTAACTTTTTTCCTCATCAGACTTTTGAATTCAAACCAAAAATAATGATTTCAACAATGATATAGAGAGGCACTTGATATCTCATAGCTTCAATTGAATAATGGAAAAACGTAGCAATTAAGGATGTTATTTTTTCTCAAATGTCCTAATTCATGTCGCACCTTCTCAAATTTTCTCTTGAATTTCTTATCACAAATTTCACAGGAAAATGGTTTCTCTGAAGAATGAATATGTAAATGTCTATTGAGACGATCCTTATCAATAAAACATTTGAAGCAGACTTAGCATTTAAAGGGCTTCTCTTCTGTGTGAGTTCTTAAGTGTCTCCTTAGATTAAAATTGCTGTTATAAAATTTTCCACAAGAGTTACATTTATATTTGTTGCTATGCAGATTGGAATGCCTATGTAAATCTTTTTTAGTACTAAAATTCTTAGCACAAATACCACAATTATACTGATTTTTCTTGCTTTCCTTTTCACTTTTTCCAAAACTGATATTATCTCTCAGATGTCTTAGTTCATGTTGATACCTCACACTTTTCTGCTTCAATGTTTTATCGCATATATTACAGCTAAAAGGTCTATCATTATAATGGACCCTTATATGATTGCCCAAATTCTTCTTCTTTGCACAATTTTTTTTGCAAACATCACAAATAAACATCCTCTTCTTCTTAGAAAGAGGGGGATTTAAAAGAAACACTTCTGATTTCGTAACATCCAGAATACTTTTTGACAATTCAGCAGATAATGATTCCTCTTCTGGTGCAACGTCACCTCTTAAATCATTCTCGGGTATCCCCTTATCACTGTTTTTGTCAGAGATACTTTGGGTACTTAAAATGCTCTCTCCCTCAATTGAATTCTTAACACATTCTTCTGAAGCCTCCAAATGTATGAAATTCTTTATATCTGACGACCCAGTGAGCTGAAATGAAGAACAGTCTAAATAAGTACCAATTTGAAACAAGTTAAAGTAATTTTCTTTCTTAAAAATGAAAATAGTCTTCGCATTATAGAAATTCAAAAGAAAAAGGCTGATTAATGGTAATGAAAACATTGATAAACTCTCAAGGCATAACAGACATCCATAGACAAAGAGTCATAGACGACTGTATAAGCTGAGAACAGATTATTATTTTTTATCAATTGCTCAGAAGGTTCAGTAATTCTTCATTCAATTCATCTACTTCTACTTTGACCTTTTCCGCGAAATTTAAATTTCACAGATATATTTAATTTTACAGCATTTAGTAATTGTAAATATTCTTAAGATTTTATTCTGTTGTATCAACAGTTATATTAATACAGTTATATGACTCAAGGTTTCCCAGATGTTACTTAGTTTTCATACTCAAACTCTATACCCCCCGATGGTATCACCATCTTGAAGTGATGGGGGGGATCTTGTGTGCCTAAGGGATCCTGCGAGCTATACCAGGGGGAGTTTTGGCTCCTGGTAGGGTCACTCAAGCCAGACAGGTGATAGGCCAGACTAAGAGCGATAGCTCCAAGTTGGGGGGACTAACAACCCCACACCATTAAACAAATATATTTTTACGAAACCCAAAAAGAAGCCTTGGAATACGGACGGATTAATTGATGATGAACTTGGCAAACGAACAGGAGCTCCAAAACTGAACACAACATTGACCTTAGCTGCATGGAATGTAAGAACTATACTGAAAGCTGGAAAATGGTAGAGATTGCTGAAGAAGTACTGAGATACGGGATTGATGTAGTGGCACTGCAGGAAGTAAGATGGAGTGGAAGGGTGAATAAGAGGGATTACACAATGTTCTATAGTGGACCTAAAACAAGAAATGGGCAGTATGGAAGAGGATTTATCATTAATACCAAAATGAAGAAAAGTTGCTTAGGGTTTGAGGCCCTTGGGAGATAGAATGTGCAAATTAAGACTCAAAGGACACTTTAGAAACTTATCTATTATCTCAGCCTATGTGCCTACAGAAGACTCTAACGACAAGAAGAAGAATGCTTTTTATGACCAACAGGATAGAGAATGCAACAAGATACCCAAATATGATTTTTTGATTACACTGGGTGATTTCAATGCAAAAATAGGTAGAGAAGATTTCTTGAAGCACGTAGCTTGGAAACGCTCATCGCATACGGAAACAAATGTAAACGGAATGATGCTAAGCCAGATGGCAGAATCTAAGGGACTAATAATCAAAAGTGCATGCTTTGCACATAAGGAAATACATAAAGAAACCTGGAAAATGCCAGGTACAGGAATGGTTAACCAAATAGAGCACGTTCTGGTCTCCAGAAGATATGCATTTTCAGTTATTGATGTAAGGTCTGCAGGAGGCCCTAATTGTGACTCACAAGGGAACCTTACGCTCTATGGGAAACGGATCTTAATGATATTTCAAGGATAGGTTCTTTGGCCAATTGTAACTACTCTATTACAGTTTAAACCAACGCTTCCTAGTTTCTTTGTAAAAAGAGTTTAAAAATCAGTGTAAATTTCTAATTCGAATTTATTGTATAACATCAGTTTTGTTATCAATAGTTGCTGTGGTGTAATGGTTAGCGTGTCTAGCAACGAGCCGAAACTTTTCTTGTTCGAGACCATGTATTCCAACTTTTTTCACCTTCTTTTTCGGTCGCAAAATTACTGTTTTTAGTACATATTTTATCAATTTCAATGCCACAGTCAGGAACAACTATTTTCTAGTTTTACTCATTATTTCATTTTTGCTGAATAATATTTTTAATAACAATAATAATTTTAGCGTGATGCGGTACCGAAGGTAAAATTACTGTTACATAAACTAGATGGAGATGGGCTTTATTCGTTTATTGTGGTTAAAAGCATAACATGTACAAAAGTGGCCGACATCCGAGAGAGAGAATAAGCGACTGATCCTCGCACACTTGCAGCGCAGCAGAGAGTGCTGATTAAACAGCTGATGATATCACAATCGCGGTGAAGGAGGGAGTGTTGATTAAGCATCCGATGATATAAAAATCGCAGCGCAGGAGAAGTGTTTTTAGGGAGCCTGAATAGAGTCACACACTCTTATACGGCACAATATTTGATAAGTTAATCTGGAAAATTGCTTCCGAAAGTGTTCATTTGCTTGCAGGAGCCTAGTCTTCGTCCTCGTCTTCGGTCCTCGAGTACGTGAAGAGGTTAGACGACTCACCGAAGATTTCGCTATTATTATTATTATGATTATAACAGTTTTATTTTATTGATCAATTAATTTTATTGCTAATAATGCAAAAGCTTTCCGTTTGCTGAATTCATAATTATTGATCAATAAACAACAAACAAACAATATCAGCAACTATATTGAAATATTATCTTATAGTCATCAGAAGTTCAAAAAATAATAGAAATGACTAGCATCATGCATCCTTCCAGCATTTTGAACCTTCCACGATTTTGAACTTCAGTGTCATGGGTTCGATTCCAGAGGCCCTCAAAGTCCCGATTTTTCCCATTTTAAAGTATTGCTTTGATTTTCGGGAATTAAAAAAAAATACTTCCTGGGTAGGTAGAGAATCAAAACTCAAGGAGCCTATAGATATGGTCATGATTTATTGAAAACATTAATTACTTTTACAGAAAATATCCTGGGTTTGATGCTAGGACGATGCAAAAAAACTCCCATTTAAAATACATTGAGGTAGTTTTTCATGCACTTATTAAAATGATAGGAAGTTCTTGCTTTGCTAGAAGATCTATATAAAGAATCAGTTTAAGAAAAAAAATTATATAAGACCATGCTGTTCCTGGGTTCGATGCCAGAGCACATTACAATTTCTCACATAAGGATTATATGTGAAAAGTAGGATGTCGTTTGAGGCAGTTGCAGCCAATATTTCTGCTTGAATTTTCACATATAGTTAGAAATGGTGATCTTCTATTGTGCTGCATAAGAATTATCACCAGAAAAACCCGGGTTCGATGCCTGGTGGTAAATATATCTCAAATATAAAACACATTGGGGTAGTTTTTCATTATTTTTTTCATGCACGTATTGATATGATAGGAAGTTCTTGCTTAGATATAAGATGTAAATTGAGACTCGTTTTAAGAAAAAAATTAGCTAAGACCACACTGTTCCTGGGTTCAATGCCAGAGCACATTAATATTTCTCACATAAGAATATAAGAGAAAAGTAGGATGTCGTTTGAGGTAGTTGCATCCAATATTTCTGATTGAATTTTCACTCATAGTTAGAGATGGTGATCTTCTGTTATGCTGCAAAGTAAGTATCACCAGGAAGACCCGGGTTCGATGCCAGAAGGATAAATTGAAGCGAATTTTAAATATATTTTTAATCCTTTTTTTTTTCTTTTGAGGACCCTCTCGATATGATGCAGACTTGAAATTTGTGTTATCAATATGCTTGTAGTATGCAAGCAACATTTTACTCATATATATATATATATATATATATATATATATATGTTACACCCCAAACGTGTAATTGACCAATTCATGAAATGGGCAATTACACGTTTGGGGTGTAACATATATATGAGTATATCCGGAGAAACGTCTATATATAATAGATATATACAAGGGCGTCGCCAGCCACTGGGCTAGGGGGGGGCAAGCTGCCAGATAAAATGAAAAATGCCTAACTTACAGGGGCTAGTTTATTCATGCCCGCTTCTTACTACAAATATGTCAAATCCTCCAAAAACTAAATGTATTGAAAACTAGAGGAGTTTAACGCTTATATGGCCAACTCATTAAACTTTCCAAGATAGTAGTTTACATAAGCAAACTATTGGAAACTTATCATAAGTTTTGTTTGGATTTCTAGTTTGGTTACGTCCAATTTCTATTAAAGATTAATTTTTTTCGATTCTTAAGTATTGCCAAGCGTGAAAAGGAAAAAATAGTTCCGGTTATTTGACAAGCGATATAAAACGTCTCAATAAATCGCCACATTGGTGCACCCATCCTTATTTGAACATCTTTCGTTATTAGACTATATCATCAGCAGCTTTCTTAGGAATGACTTGATCCGTTGCTTTTAAAATTACCTCCTCTTCTAAGAAACAAAAAATCATTTGTATCAGATGAAATTTTCTGGTAGGCCTTCAATTAAGCCTGATTTCGTTATTTATGTATTAGCCAAGTTTTCAATTGAATGCGTCACATACGGGAGAGTAAAAATTCGGCCGCATTAAAATATTCTGTAGACTCTTGATTATAGTTGATATTATAATTGAATTTGCAGAAATCGAGTACCAAGGTGAAAAAAATGAAGACGTCAACTTACAATTATTTAGACTAAGTAATAGGTGGTTTAACCAGCAGAGAGATGATACAAAACCCAGTCTTACGCACTGAGTGTTCAAAGGAAACAAAAGTTTCCACGAATTGAAATTTTGAATGGGCATTGCATAACCAGATATGAGATTCGTGGGATTCTATCACAAGAGAAAAAGTTGGCTGCATCGAAAAGGAAGCTGAAGAATTAAAGTCACAGTTTTAACCGTTTCTAAAATTTATTTCAAGTCATCAAGTTACAGTTCCGATAAATATGTGCGTAACTTACGAGCGCAATACCTTTCAGCTGACTGATTTGCTTCCAAAATGGTATATTATTAATAATATATTCGAAAATTGATTTTCACTGATATTGTGCAGTATTGCTGCAATACTTTTACAAATTTCTACAGAAACCCGATTATTGAATTATTTTCGTAACTATACAGCAAATTAACGGGTAATTATTAAATAGGATCAGTATATTTTATATTTTCCCGAGCAATGAAGAGTCTACTGTACAGACTTTTAATCGTCCAGAATGCTTAACAAAGGAACCAGTTCCTTTGGAATTGTCGCTAAACTCATCTTGAGATGTGCCCTCCGATAACAGCCCTAAAATAATACAATCCTAATTTATGCAACTAATAATGGTCATTTTACAAAAAACTACATAGACATTAACTTACGTTTTCCCGATAGAGGCCTCGAGCTATTAGCGGACTGTGAAAAAATTTTCGGATGTCCATCTGTATCTTATGAAATCCAAACTAAACTCTCCTTCTAACTGTTCCCTGTGAATTTCTCAAATTCACCATTCACGAGCCTAGCTTTGCATTCACACTCTCAAAACAGTCACATGCAACAGATCTAACTGAGCGTTTTATCAACCTGTTTGTCTCTCAAACGTTATCTTAATCTCTGTTTTCAGGGTGTAAGTTTCGAATTACTTCTCTAATGTTCCCTTGTGTTTTTGCGAGGAGTAAACGAATCAGCACTTTCGAATTCTTCTCATGGGAATCTTATCTTATGGTGTGAGTCATCTAACAAAAGGATATGGTTAAGAACTGCATGCGTTGAACATTGTGTGCGAAACACTCGTAGCGTCCCATTGATATCGATGTCGGCTCTAGGCCTGCTCTGCTACCGAAAACATCAACTTAGCTGTAATCGGGGACATTTTTACTGTCATGCAAAGCTTTCGCTGAATTTATCAAGCAAATGATTGAGGTTTTGTACTCTTCAGCAGAAAAAAGCACAGAGCTAGTCATAAGCCTTGACTCTTGGGGGGGGGGGGGTTTGAACCCCTGAACTACCCCCTCTCGCTGCGCCCCTGCTTGGGCCTATTTGCAAAATACTCACCGCAAAACTTTCTTATGTCCATTTTGAAGGGAAAACGAAAAAAAAACAGAATCCTATGTCTTCTGCGGGCGATTGTTCGGACGATACTCAAGGAAGTTTGAGAGAGAGGACATAATCGCATAACTACGCGCTCTGATCGCATCGAGAGGCAGTTCTAACTACATTGTTCACCCTGAAACCGAAATTTTTTTCTTTTGGGAAGGAAGGGGATGGCTGTTGACTCTGCTGCAAAGTATTCTTGAAATATTTGTGCTGCGCTGGAGATATAAATGAATTTCCAACGAGGAAGTATTTTTCCCATCACTGGTGTTTACACGTGCCAACACTTGACTTTGTTTTGGGTCTAAATTCTTTTCAAATACGCTCGTGCCTAAAAATTGTTTCTACAAGACATCCTGAACCAAAATACGAATGGGTCTCCAGGGGGGGGCAGCTGCCCCCCCTGCCCCCCCTGGCGACGCTCATGGATATATACGTATATATTAGCTGTTTAACTGGAAATAATGGACATAAATTGAAGTACACCAACCACTTCCAGGTTCCCTAAAGGCTATCACTTAATAATAACACTTAAATTGCATTAAATGATTTTTCTTGCTTGTAGCATAATAGTTAAACTCAAGGACATAACTATCATTTATGAGTTACTTCATAAATCATGGATGCAGATCAATCATTGGGATAAAACTTATGCAATGGAACACATCCATGGTAAAAGTACTATTACTTTACTATGTGTATCTCAACCTCCAGAGAAAACGATGCCTGGTTCGTGATAGATTTTGCTATTCCATGATAATTTTAAGAGTTTTTACAGGGATTGTATTAACAATTTCATCAGCAAATAATGATATTCGCTTCTTCCCTTTGAACACATTTCCACACTTGCATATAAACGGGTTAGTATATATAAAGCTGAGCTAGCAATTATGTTTAAATAAACACATTTTTGCAGTTTAGACCTTCATGGCACATTATTGACATAGCTTTTGATATTATGTAGACAATTTCACTCTAAAGGAATAGTTCTCGGGCCTGCACCCGGCTGGAGACCCGAGAACTATTCCTTCAGCAACTACGCCGGGAAAAACAGAGATCTTTTCTCAATTTCACTCTACACAATTACAGGAATTAAAAACAATGAAAATCAGCTGAAGTCCTTTCATAATATTTATTTACATACAAGATACTGATATATTATTATTTTAAGTAATTGAAAACTCAAGATGTTAATCATACTTAATAATCAGTGTGGTAGGGGGGGGGGGGGCTAGCAAGATGGAACAATCAATAACTGCCTGTAGATCAATCTATAACAATATATAAAATAAAGAAGCTGCACATAATAACACTAGTATTATTTCCCTATTAACTTAGGCAATAAAGAAGAGCATCAGTTTGGAAGTCAGTATAACAAAGCATATGAATGACTTTCTTATATTTGATTTCTTCAATTAAATGCTGATTGATTATTAAATAAACAATATATTGGCAAAAACACAAAACAGCAGGAAGACTGAATGCATTGCAGTAATTTGGCATAAAGCAGAGAGTAATAATCAACCAGATCAGATAACAGTCAACAATCAACCATTTCAATAAAAACATGTAAATGAGAGTGATAACCTGTGAGTGTACCAAAGACACACAGTACTTACACTTTCAGAGGCAAACTGTCTCTAACATCCTCCTGTATCTCAGGATACACTTCTGGTGGAGTCAAGGTGATAACGTGGATGCTCGCATCTACTCTCACCTCCCTTTATCAGGAACACCGGAACCACCTTTGACCTTGCTATAGATAAGAAAATAGAATTTTTACAGCAAAACTCTTAACCCATATGTGCTAGGAGTTGTTCCAGTCCTAACGCATAAGTGTGTGTTAAATTTCTTTTGGAATTCCCCACCCACCCACCCACCCAACCCAACCCAACCAAATTGGCATGAATAAAAAGTCAATTAGTCAATCAATATCAGATATTTATTGCCAATAACTAATTACAAAAAATGACCAGGATTATTTACATAAAGTTCACTAAAGGTATAAGTTGTATACAAAGTTTTGCAGAAAGACAACTCAACAATAGTAGGTACCTAACAATTTGTTATCATAATCTGATGCATTAGGGTGTTGGACGTCAAAATAAAGATGAGGTATAGTGTGAGTGAAATCCATTTTGGACAAATATTCAGCCAATTTACTCTTACTATCTGAAGTGTGAACATAATGATTACATCCTGGATATATCCTCAAAGGGCTTTGGAACCAGCTTGTATACCTTAATGTCATCTACTTCCGAATGCTGACAAGTCAGATCTTGATCAGGTGTACCATCAGCATCAAACTTACTATTAATAGGTTCCATCAAATGATAGTCATCCTCTGGATACTGCTGATAGTTATCAATCGAAACAGAACTGTCTTCTTCACCTGGCTTCATCCTATCCTCTACAAACTTAGCAACTTCAACAGGTGTAACAGACTTATCGAACACATAACAACGAGCTGTCATGATAGTGTTATCGAAAACACAAAGGCAATTATTTATAATAAACCTGTCACAACAAGTCAAAAAGGCCTTGAACATGTTAGATTAACCACAAATTATTATTTTAAATGTCTTCATAAGCCTTTCTTCTGGGTTCAGAAATCGTTTAACTTAATTTATTTACCTTAAATAGCTGGAAACATTTTTTTGTGACGAAAATGAATAGGGGCATTGAGCATTTAGGATGGTTACTGCCTTTCAGCAACTAATTGAATTTTTGAACCAAGTTTCTTATATATAATTATATATTTGTATATAATAATTGTTAGTTATAAATTTAAATTTTCCATGACAAATTTTATACCTAACAGATAATAAATCATAGGTGATCTGGGTCATGAACATGGATTTAATGTTTAAGTAATTAATTGAATCTCAATTGAAGTTAAACACAAATATTTGTTCTGAAGGTGCTCTTGAAAATCCACACCTTTGATGAGAAAAAGCATCCATCAGGTTACATTTCAATTGTTTTATGTTTGAAACACAGCTTTGCATCATATGTACAAATATAACTTTGAATAACACTATTATTCAAACAGCCATAGCAACATAAATATCACAAAACTGAATAGTCTACTGACATTAACCCTCCAGTAGCAGTGCAGGGTATATTTCTTACTCACATGGTAGATTTTATTACATGATTTCAATTTATCTTTAATAAATTGAAATCATAATTGGTCAATATCATACTTCAGTTCATGCTCGTCTCAATCAATATCAATTTTCTGTTTTAGTGTAAAATAAAGATCTTTTACAGTGGTATAATGCTGAGAGCATGGGGTGCTCATCTACTCCATATGGCCATCAATGAAAGTAGAACTCATGCGACTAAAGGAGGATTAAAGTTGAAGTCACTTATTACAGTATAGATACGTAATATCTCATATTATTTGTTCAGTTTTGTTAACAAATAGTACTTATAAGTACTATTGTTACTCAGGAAGTAAATATGCCATGCGCCCAGCAAATGATTAGGATTAAGGTTTGAACTTAAGGAAACACATTGGACTCCATCAGCAATTGGGTAGGAAAGGCTACATATTAATATACAACATGGACATGAAACAATAAAAAAAACTAAGCAACAAAATTAATTACAATTGACATACAAAATACCAGAGAGCACAGTTATCACAAAGTATTCAAACTAAGATGAAACTTAGAGAAAAAAACAAACTTGATTCTACAGCATCATTTTCCCTTTACAATACAGTAGAACCCCGGTAATCCGGACACTCGCTAATCCGGAACCCTCGGTAATCCGGACGGTCCATTGGGAGTTATGCAAACCTGCAACTTCTTCTTTTGAACATATAAACACGTATATCAGTAACAAGAAACGAGAGGTGGACAGACTATTTGAAACATTTTCCATTGGCTGCATGATGTGATAGAGATTGAAGTATTTCGTTTATTGTGATATCACACCTAAGTTGTGATACTTTTCTGAGAGAGCATTTTTCCATTAGAGGAATGCTTAATATGTGCGAAACTAAACAATTTCAAAAGACATTACATTTTCAGTTGCAGCAGGGTATTACTTATCAAAACATCACGTTCATTAAAAAACTATGAGAGAAGAGGCGTAAAAAATCAATCCTTCCCTTTTATAGACGTCCAATGAGGATGACCATGCACGGGCTATAGAGTTGGTGGTAGCATTATCTATACAATATAATTTTTGAAAAAAAAATGTTTTTGTGTTATTTTTTGAAAACCTCGCTAATCCGGAAACCCCGCTAATCCGGACGCCTATGTGCCTGAATTCGTCCGGATTACCGGGGATCTACTGTGGTTGGATTTTGCTCAACCTGATACCTTCAACACACTTTATGTGTATAACTTTTGATAGGCAATCAAAATATTGGCCAACATTTCACCCGAAGGAATATAGTTCAGGTCAATAGTTTTGTTTTCAACCATTCCCCTTAGGAAATTATATTACAGAACTATGTATGTATGTATGAACTGTACATTATTATTATTAATACATTATTATCTATGAACTGTATGTTTTATTCTATAATTACTGATAAGATTTTCAACAATTCTTTGTGCTGACTGTCATTGAATATTGTAGTACAGTCTCTTTCATCAATCACACAACACAACATAATCTGTAAAAAGCCTACTTTGCAGCTGAGAAGGCCATACACTCAGCCTCAGTACCTCTCAAGGCCTCGGTTGCTTCTTACACTAACAGGATCATTGGCCAACATGAATAGAAATCCTGTTAATGACTTTCTGTCATTCACATCACCTGCTCAATCAGTATCTCCAAAGCCAACAAGCTTTAAACCTGTCTTAGTACACATTAACATGGTTCCCTTTAAATATCTCAATTTACTCTTTATTGTGGCCCAATGTTCACTGCTGTAACATGTATGTTGTAATTGACTTAAATAGGGAGTTGAAAATTAAACATCTGGTCTTGATTTCACAGAAAGATACTAATTTATATCTTTCTGATATCTTATAAGACACCCAATTAATGTTTGATATGGAACCTCTCAAGATTACATTTTTCCCATCTCTTAACTAATTTAACACCAAGGTGTTACCATACAATTGTCGGTTCTGTAGGGCTGCAGGTTCCATTGGGGTTGCAATAGATTTACAATCACGCATATCAAATATCTCAAAAACTTGTTGAATGTACTGATTTTGGTCAATGTGCAAAGCGCATCCATTATCTTGACATTGTATTCTCATCGTTAACACTAAGATCTTTTTTTAAAACTATTTCATTAGCTGCTTCTTCAGTTTGAACTTTTCTTAAATAGTACAATATATTAATAAATTGTCAACATAAACAGCAATAGGAGTCTGAAGTTTTTTCCTGTGTTCAAACCTTGATCCTAACCATTTGCAGTACATATTCATATGGTGTATTCATTTCCTTAGTAAAAACAGATTCTCGAACAAGGACAAGGTAATTAAGCCCTAACTAAGTCTTTAATTCATATACTTTTGCAGGTGAATGCAGACATTGATTCGCTGGCAGGAACAAGTACAATAAGTCCACATCATGTGCCCTTTTTGATTTTTTAACCGATACTCTTAATGCTGTTGACTTTAAACAACTATCTGTTGGTGTTTTCCTCGACCTTGCTAAAGCTTTTGATATTCTGAATCACAAAGTTCTATTAAACAAATTGACTCAAAATGGTGTGGATGTATCCAAAAAAAAAGGATATCATCTTATTTATCAAACAGACAACAAATTGTTGAAATGTCTTATTTTAATGATTTACTAAATTGTAAAGAAACTTGTAAATCTTCCCCTAGAATAGTTAACAATGGAGTTCCTCAGCGATCAATTTTAGGCCCTTTACTGTTTCAAATTTATATTAATGATTTACCTATTAATCTCCCTTGCAATAAAACTGTTCTATTTGCCAATGACACCAGCATTCGCATCGATGCTAAAACAAACATAGACTGTTTACTTACAATAAAATTTTTAATAGAAAAGTGTCCTAATCCACTTGAAGAGTACTCTGACATATGTAAAGAAAAATAAGGTAAAGTTTTGGAAGAGGACCGTCAGCGTTTTATTTTTTTTTGTACTAAAATTGACCCTTTTTTGATGAAACTTCACTGGCACATGTGTTCAATATTGCGCTTTATGTACATATATCTAACATACGGCTACGTGCTATATTTACCGCGATAAGTAACTTTCAGTGACGGAGGTGCAGAAATGGCCTCCGGAGACCATTCTTAAACCGTTAGTTATGGCGTTCTGACGCTAGAAGTCGCAGCACACGCCCAGTTTCACATCTCCGAAGCAGCGAATACGTAACACATTTCAAATCGCATAAACATCGCACGAACGTCAAACTCACACATTTCTCGAAGATTCCGGATGTATTTTACGACGAACGAATTTAAATGGAAAAAATTGTTTTTTTTGGGCCCTATTCGCTCTGTGTTATAATTAAGATAGTCACCCTCTCGTTCGGTTTGCAAGCTCATTAGGTTTCCAAGGTATTTTAAGAAAAATTATGACTTTGTTTTAATAAAGATCATATAACAAAGGGAACCTGGAACACCCAACTCAATCCATCCGCGATGAAACACTTTTTCATCATAATTCTGAATTGATAAATAAGTAAATTAAGTGATGTTAATAAGAATTAATAAGTACCTTGAAAGACCTTGGAAACCCAATGAGCTTGCAAACCGAACGAGAGGGTGACTATCTTTTTTATAACACAAAGCGAATTTTGCCGAAAAAGGAATTCTTTCCCTAGGAGTTCATTAGAGTTGAAATAAGTCACAATCGCCCTAGCGGAGACCCGAGGAAACATCAAAGATGGCGTCCTAGCAGACGAAATACGACCAAAAACGGTCATATTTGGATGTAAATATCTCCTAAACCATACGTACTAGAAATTGTTTATAAACATATAATTATACCGCTATTCTTTATCTTTAATGTGCGTTAAATTTTTTATCATAATATCAACGTATAAGGGAGATATAGAATTTCTCCCTGACGGTCCTCTTCCAAAACTTTACCAAAAATAATTATTGTGTGTATATTTCGTTATATTAGGCATTTGTTTTTTATTGAATTGAATTGAATGAATATTTTGTTATATTAGGCATTTTGCATTTTCTTGACATGTGCTGTTTTATTGATATTGACGATACTATGCATGTTTTGTAATGCCTACAGTGCAATAAATTATCCTTATCCAATATATATAAAGTTAAAGGAGAATTAAATTTACATGAAAGAGGATCTGATATGCCAAACTCGAGTTACAGCAGTAAAAATGTAGAACTAAATACAAAATACAATTTTGAAAATAAGTAATTACTTTACAGATAAGTAATTTCAGATAACATTACTAACTACCTCTTAAGGAGTAGTAATGTTATCTGTGCAATTAAATCTCATTTTCATAGTAAATCCCTTATTTTGCCCTTACAAAGAGAATTAAGAATAATTATTACAATTAGGTACCAATTTCGTGATTATTTTTAAAGAGTTAGCTAGAATTTATACTGTACTGAGAATAAGAGTAAGAGTATCAGTAACCCATGGGTTACTGATAGATCACTTCCTTTATTCAATTTTTTATATTATGAAATACGATATATTACATACTGCAAAGGCATTAGTGCTTAATTTAACAATTGCTATATTAGGGAACCATAGGGAAATTTCGCAAATCTAAGCATTATTTATTTCTATTTCTTTTCATTTTCTATATACGAAACCTGGCGGCACCCAGATAGTCATGCGGGCAGCGCGTTTGCCTTTGGCAAAAGTGGTCCCGGGTTCAATTCCCGGTGGGAGCTAATATGCATAATGACCTAAGCCGTCGAAGCAATTTTAACAATACTACTACTACGAAGGCTGACAATAATGAGGGAGAAAAAGGGTTGATGAACATAAATCACTTTCATCAAACCTCTCAAGTATTTTGTTTTCTGCCAATCAATTAAGTGTTAAGACAAATAATTCGGACTGATTAGAGCTTATATTACGGGAGATAGGAACTTTTTGTCTATGTAAGAATTTCCAAGCATTTAAATCTTGCTAAAGTGAGGAGAAAAACCCAAACGTAAAAAAATCGGTATCTTTTATATTTGATTCTCTGACGCTTCTCTTAAAGATTCTAAACGCTTAACTTTCATTGTTACCATCGAGAGTCGGCAAGAGAAGCTCTCTGCGTCGGTATATCTCAAAGTTGCTTTTATTGTACGAAAACAATAATAACAAGTGGTGATATTTTTCTCGATACCGTATCTAGAAAAAATACCCAAATCCAAGCGGTAAATAGCCCAAGTGGTAAATCGATCGACTAATGTCGATCTCGATTATTGCTGTTGACATCGCCAAGAGTCAGTCTAATCATTTACGAGTGAGTGATGGAGTTATTTTTAAGGATATAACAATATTAGCAGAATTAGAGGATTTTTGAACAATTATCACATGGTGGTGAATCGGCCAACTGACCTTCAACACAAATTAAATGCAGATGTTGGAGTAGTCTCATCTTCCATTATTAACAACCACCTCTCTTCGTTTCTGTCCCAGTTGTTTTCCATCGTCGGCAATGGTTCGGTAAGCCCAGCTACATTAAAAGGAATGACACTGTCATTTTTAAATTTGGTAAAGTTTTGGAAGAGGACCGTCAGGGAGAACTTCTATATCTCCCTTATAAGTTGATATTATGATAAAAAATTTTAAGCACATTAAAGATAAAGAATAGGACTATAATTACATGTTGGTAAAGTTTTGGAAGAGGATGACCGTCAGGGTTTTATTATTTTTTTTTGCACTAAAATTGACCCTTTTCGATGAAACTTCACAGGCGCATGTGTTTAATATTATTTTAATTTATATATATTTTAATTATGTACATATATCTAACGTACGGCTACGTGCTATATTTACCGCGATAAGTAACTTTCAGTGACGGAGGTGCAGTAATGGCCTCCGGAGACCATTCTTAAACCGTTGGTTATGGCGTTCTGACGCTAGATGTCGCAGCACACGCCCAGTTTCACATCTTCGAAACAGCGAAACGTAACACATTTCAAATCGCATAAACATCGCACAAACGTCTAATTCACACATTTCTCGATGATTCCGGATGTATTATACGACGAACGAATTTAAATGGAAAAAATTGTTTTTTTTTGGCCCTATTCGCTTTGTGTCATAAAAAAGATAGTCACCCTCTCGTTCGGTTTGCAAGCTATAGTTGGTTTGCAAGCTCATTGGGTTTCCAAGGTTTTTTAAGAAAAATTATGACTTTGTTTTAATAAAGATCATATAACAAAGGGAACCTGGAACACCCAACTCAATCCATCCGCGATGAAACACTTTTTCATCATAATTCTGAATTGATAAATAAGTAAATTAAGTGATGTTAATAAGAATTAATAAGTACCTTGAAAGACCTTGGAAACCCAATGAGCTTGCAAACCGAACGAGAGGGTGACTATCTTTTTTATAACACAAAGCGAATTTTGCCGAAAAAGGAATTCTTTCCCTAGGAGTTCATTAGAGTTGAAATAAGTCACAATCGCCCTAGCGGAGACCCGAGGAAACATCAAAGATGGCGTCCAAGCAGACGAAAAACGACCAAAAACGGTCATATTTGGATGTAAATATCTCCTAAACCATACGTACTAGGAAATGTTTATAAACATATAGGTAAAGTTTTGGAAGAGGACCGGTAGGGAGAACTTCTATATCTCCCTTATAAGTTGATATTATGATAAAAAAATTTAAGCACATTAAAGATAAAGAATAGCGCTATAATTATATGTTTATAAACAATTCCTAGTACGTATGGTTTAGGAGATATTTACATCCAAATATGACAATTTTTGGTCGTTTTGGTAGGTTTCATCGATAAAGTTATTTTTAAAATCCATCTGAAACTTTAAAATGTTAGTAAATTTATAGAATTTAAATTTTTTTGTCTTCACGTTATTCGAACTTCAAATTATTAAAATTTACCATTGACTTGTTGATGGTTCTGTCAATTCACATACTACCTGAACATGTAATGTACGGAATTGATAATAATAATAAAAACTCCTTAATGGAAACAGGAAGAATCCGAATTACATCCATTTCAATAATTATTACTATTTACAAAGACACGCAACCATTCCGTATCCAGAAAAATCCGGTTAGCCGAGATTCGAACCCGGGACCTTAGTGTAGGAGTGTTATCACGTAGGCGTGCTAACCACTCCGCCACCACGGCCAGTAATTGTCATGTTTAGGAAGTTTACCATATAATTTTTTAATTTCCTTTGACTAGCATAGATTGATCATAAGTATTCTTCCACAGCATCAGAGGAATATCTTATTATCCTTTGCTGATAATTATGAAAGAATATCAGCTTTGGTCTTAGCATCACCATTAAAAACTGTATAGTTTGTAAATTCTCCGAGTTCATTAGTAATTTTCTGAGTTAAGATATAAAATAAAACTTCGCTAATGAAGTTAAGGGAATAAAAACAGTTTTATTTTGATTGTATCTATGAAATCTTTTTTGAAATTAAAATTTTAAACCGAAAAAAATTCATGAAGAAATCAGTGAAATGGAGTCCTATTTAGATTTTAGTACTAATAAGATCAAAGTATGCATGTACCCAGTGTCATGCACTAGCTTTCAGTTTCGGTTTTTAATTTTCTGCTCTGGAATTATGTATTTCTAAAATATGTATGGGAACTTTTGCTATCAGCAACAAAGCTACAAGAACTATCTCATAGAAATTATATAATGCAACTTAATAATTTTCAGGGAGAGAGAAAGTCTTAAATGTTGTCTGAGGTATTACTTTCTTTAATTACATCTCGAATAACTGACTTGTTTGAAAATATTACTCAGGATAAACTTGATGAAATATTTGTAAATTTCCAATTAATGAATTGCTAGGTATTGTGTCCAAATCATTTTGATTTAGGGCTACGATTACAGAGAATGTTGCTGCATATTTTGTATAACCTGGGCTATACTTGAACTCTTGCCTCAGCTTTGGGCTGGGTTTACAACGGGGGATTTTAAAATAAAAAAGCATTTAAATTTAGTAAGATTTCTTTTTTCAACAGAGTAGCTATGGTCATCACATTATATTAACTGCATCAGATTAAAACATTAAATGTACAATAATGGCACAAACAATAACTGATTTCACCACATATGGTGCATTTCAGAACTCCAGTTACAGCTGAAAACAATAATATTCAATAATATATACATGATAAGGTGGTGAAATGGTATGCTTACAATTAAAGGAGAGTGAGGTGCATGGTATAAAACATTCGTTTAAAATCTTGCCACTCAAGAAAAATAAGTACTATCAAATAATACCCATTAATCTAAACATCTATTAAATATTACAAATGTACAAAAATATATATATATACTTCTGCTATAATCTTCAATATTTAAATATAAAAATTTCCAATGTTGTGTTATTTGAAGAATTTCTCATGAATTGCTTTTTATGAATGTCACACTAAATACACTCCATTGTGTGTATACATCCATACACTCCATATTATAAGGAAATGATCAATTATTGCCTTTTAAAAACTTTTCTTTTATATGTGATCCAATAGTGATATCATGTTTACATTACAAGTCACAGCAAAAGGGTTGAGGTAACTTTGCACGCAAGGGCATGCACCCAGGAAAATGCCCAAGGATAAACGGATTTGAAAAAAGTCTGATGGGATCGAGAATCGAACCTAGGATCTTCCTCTATCCAGGAGGCTGCTTTAACCATCTAATCTACGCGGCTGCTCCAACCCGGCCGGTTGCTTAGAAAGCAGCCTCTTAGATAGAGGAAGATTCTGGTTTCGATTCTCGGCCCCATCAGACCTTTTTCAAGTCAGTTTTTCCTTGAGACAAGTCACAGCTTTGATTTTGCAGTAAATTTCCATTGCAAAAGAATGTAAGAAAAATGTATGTTACTCTATATAACTAATATAAAAGCTGTGTTTTGATGCATATGATAAGCTGATAACATAGTATATTTAAAACCTGGGATGTTCATTAAATTCTGTGTTATAGCTCTGTATAAATTACGTTAATTAGTTCCTCAATTACTTTCTAGTTTACAAATATTCTTCCATTCCTCCTTAGATGGTACAATTTCAAGACTGATTATCATGAGAATAATCAATACAGTTAAATATTTTTCCTGAACCTGTTTATAAATTGATCCAATGCTAATTTGATTATATAGATACTGATTCGACTTTTTATTATCAAGGCACATAGTAGAAATAATGTCAATGAATGCTTTAAATTTTCTCCACTTAATTTCCAACATTAGTGAAAGCATCAAAGAAGATCATGTAAGAATATGTTATATGAATCTTGATTGATGAAATCAAATACATGTAATAGTAGTTTTGTTAAAAGTGCATTGACAGCTTATGTAATTTTGTGCATGGGCTCTCACTGTGAATAGACTGGTTTCACTGACACGTTGCCCACATGGCTATCCAGGAGCCCCCATTATTGAATTCTTGATTGCAATAGTGATCATCAATATGGAAGCCCTTGTCTAGAATGGAAATGTTTTGAAAAATGATTTATGCTGTGTCTTATGCATTATACCCCTTAACAAAGAGGGGTACACTAAATCAAGCACTTGATAATTAGTTTTTTTATTCCCTATACGTGGATGAAGAATTATATCAGAAAGACATGATGAAGCCTTAAAAGTGGATCATTAATAAAACGGATTAATTTGCTAGATTATCAGTAATAGGATCATTAAGCTATATCTGAAAATGTTTTCAGTTAGTCTCTTTGGAAAATGCATCTTTAAAATTGTTTCCCTCAACTGTTCTTATTTGTACCAACTTTGTTTCTTTAATCTATAATTTCATAGATATATACCAACTTGTAGTTCAAGAAATGTTGGAACCATGGTTAAGTCCCTCCAACTCACATTGTAACTCATTTTTCATGATTTAATTCACTTGACTCAAATATCTGTTAGGTCTGTGAATTAATAAATTTTACGAAAGCATTGGAAATCAACTCTGGAAATATAGAATCCAGGATAAGAAATGTATTGTTAATTTTTAAGATGAAAAAATAGGAATAATGATGTTCATGACAGAGGTAGTTATGAATTGAGTAGAAATTCTATTTGGAGAGGTGAAGATATTGTCTAAGAAAGAAGTTATACCTTTTGTTAATTAAGTGACATTTGTTATATTTTAGTAAATGATATCCTCAACCTGAACATCATTGCCCCCTCCTGACTTTACACATAATGAATTTAGGCAACATGTTTATCCTACCCATTGTTTCTTGCTGGATTTCTACCTTGTATGTGGGGTTGTCGTAGGCGGATTCTGATTTACGAGCTGTCGATATTGCAGCCTTTTTGGCTTGTCCTTGCCTCTTCAAAAGCATCAGTAAAAGAATCAGGATTGCAACGATTGCAAGTGCAGCAAGAATCGAAACTCCGACCAAGCCGCCATAATAATCTCCTGCTTCTGTTGTTGATTTTCCAACCTCACCTGCTGAAGCTTCCAGTTTCCCTGTTTCATAGAGGAATATTTTTATTTATATTAAGACAAAATTGCTGAATATAACATATTGACGTAGTCATTGACTTTCTCAAGTGTTTTTAGTTCAGAATAGCATAAGTATTACTGTCCTTGAGTGCCCAGAGCATTGAATAATAAATGTTTGAAAAATTCTTGTCTGAGATTGTAAATTTGTTGGAAGGTATTGAATGTAACATGAATATCTTGAATATGATAGGATTTAATATATTGAATTATGAATTCCTTCATTGTTGCGAATAGTGTGCCACTTTATTCAATCTCTGTTTGATTTTTCATACCATGAAATTCACATATTTATTATAATTTTGTAGTAACTCTGGATAAGTAAATTAAATAATCCTGCGATAAATAATAAATGAATGAATTATTTCCATTTTTCATTTAAAGAAGAAAAACATAATCTATTGTAAGATGACTGTGATTAAATTCCTTTATGATTTCTTATATCATTTGCTACTGAAAATAACTTTGATATATCTTAAGAGATGAAATATAGAAAATATTATCTTTTCTTTTTGATGATATTTAAAAAATGAAGTGCCTACAGAAATATAGAGTAAAAAATGTTTATTGAAGTACCCTCTGTTATTTTATTATTGGGTAATATGAATGTTTGTGAACTACTATAAATTTCATAACATTTTTCATTGAGTTCATTATAAATTACCCAATGAAAAGTTTTTATCGTTAAACATTATGAAACCATCTCCCACAGAAAGTTTGAAATATTGATGGGTTTTTGGCTTCTTTTAACACATTGGTAATTTTGATTACCTTTTCACTTTCAAATATTTTTGCCTAATTATGTTTAATACAACAGAAATTTATTCTTTTAACTGACAGTTTTCACATTGAATGGCTATTTATATCAATGATTAAAACTTGATTTGTTTTATACTGATATAGGATACTACATTTTTTTAAAGTTAGTAACATCAACTTACCTTGTTTAGTTGTGGATGCTGAGGAGGAAGGCTTGGTGACTATATCCTTAACATCACTTTTCTTTATTTTACCATTAGTTAGGTATGCCTCAAGCCACATCCTATACCTGTAAATCAATAGCAAGAAATCAGTATAAAGATTTATTCTTGCATCAGTGATATATTATTGCAGGAGCCAACTTTTTAAGATAAGAGTTATAGAGGATACGATTTTATTTTTAAGGAAATGTCTCTTATATAATTATGATATTTCCTAATGCTAAGCTTAACCTTGCTGATTTATAGATCAGAACGATGTCCTGGGGAAAATTATCTAATAATATAAAATCAATCTGGAAAGCTTCAACTTTGTGGAACTCCATCCTAGTAAATGGGTGGGTAATAAGAGGTGGGTGGGCACAAAATTTCACTGTTTAAGTGATTTATTTCACTGAGTATTAGCTGAATCACTCTGATATATAACAGTGGAATTTTGTAAAGTTATTTCCCACCCATTTACTATCTAATAATATGTTGATATATGTATATGTTAAAATGTAAGTAGTATCTAGCAAGTAATTTTATTATTTATTTATGCTGGTAGATGATATTCGTATTATAAATATAAAAAGAATTAGAAAATTTTAATAATATATGAGGAAATGAATGAGAAAGTTTTCCACACTAGGACCTTTTTCCTTTATTCTTTCATCTAAACTCAAGCATGCATTATTCATAACATATTTAAATATTATTATCAATAATGTACAATATTGAAAATATCCCAAGTAATTAAAGCAACAAAATATTTTTTATTAATTTGTACTTTCAAACTTCATCCAATTAAGGTTCATTAACTTGTTCTTTCTTTGTCCAGTAAAAAGCCCATTTGAAAATACTTTTGTTATGTATCCAACAAAAACTCTGGTATTTGTTTTGGGGAATATTTTTGTGCAACTATCGCATACACAAGACAGATTTGAAACAAGCCTTGTCCAGTAGGTGTGTGCTATTTTTTAGTTATTTCAGAAAAATATTATATAAGTGCAAAATCTAGTAGGTATGTGATATATAACAGATAATGTTGCAATGTTAATTTGTACATTGATCTTAAAAAATCTGAGGATATTGCAAAAAATATTATAGTCTAATCAGTGTTGAGTAAAAGTATTCCTAAAGCTTTAAACATAAGATAGTGACAGGATATGCCAGGTGTACTATTTCAATTATTTCCTCTAAGACAGGGAACTAGTAATGTCAATACAATCATCTGCTGATTGAAAATAGTCAAATATATATTAAGACAACTATTTTATCATCTCTAGTGGACTAGAAGAATTCTTATCTCTGATCTCTTCACCCTTCACGCAATAGGGCTGCTGAAATACATATATAGTGGTTTTGCAGATGTTTGAGTTAACTTTTCTGACTACCTACAACAATTGAAGAAATGATCAAGATGCTCATTCACTTTGCATGTCCTACAAGTAGCCCTGTATTAACATCTAAAAAGTAATTTGAATAGCCAAACAATATATGAATAAATAATTAAATTTATGTACATTTAATTCTACTAAATTTGCAATATTATCTATAAAGTGTGTGGAGATGTTAATCTATTATAAATAAACAGAAAAGATAGTACTTACTGACTTCCCTAATAAAATTAAAATGTTTTAAACAATGGAAAAAAATGAAGTAATTTATTTAGTAGAAACGGATGTAAAATTTTATGGATTATTTTATAATCTGTGAGGAGTTTATGTAGAATTTGGAATTTCATGGAGTTATACTAGCTTATTTAACTTAAAAGGTAAATATTAATTTAATATTTCATGTACCTTGTGCCTGGCTTGAGGTTTTTGACTAGTGCAGATGGAGATGGGTCGCGCTTGGCCACTTTGAATGTGCTGCTCCTCTCTTCCCCATCTGCCCCATCAGACCCTTCCCCTCCTTTAGTATTTGCCGAATCACTCTGATATATAACTCTGAAAATATTGACATATTTATCTTCAGGATATGGTACCCCTGACCAGCTTACTTCTGCAGATGTTGCCTTCACTGCATCCACCTTGATTTTGAGGTCAAATCCGTATGGGTCTGAAAGAAGTATTTGTATTCATTAGGAAAGTAATTTTCCTCATATGATTCTAATTCTTAAACATTGTATATCTTGACTCGCTGCTATTTCTTTTCCTCCTTAATTCTGAAAAGTTTTCTTAGAATTACTTTGAGAAAACTTCTTTTTTTGCTTGTTCATGTCTTTTTAACTTCTCAAGGATCAAAAGAAACTTAAGAGATGAACCAGAATTTTGTTAAATAGATTTATTTTCATTGTATTCATAAAAAATTTACTTTAAAAGATACAATATTGAGAAACGTTTCACTTAAATTCAGAACCTACGATTTCAGAAGCACGAGTAAAATTGAAAGGAGTTTTCATTCAAAACAAATTAAATTTCTGAAATATTTCTGATTTCCAGTCTGAAAACATTCTTGTTGGAAATAAAACGACAATATAACAATAGAAATTATAATTGGAGTTTAAGCATTTCAAAAGATCTGTTTTAAATATCCTCAAATTTATCCTTTTTCTCAATAAAATGGACATATTACCTTTTTCAGCTGCTGTAGTTATATGAAGGGTTTCCCTTGCGATGAGTTCAGTCTTTTGTCCAGGGAAAGGCACTAAAAGTAAGCCAACCTCATAAGTTGAGCTTGGCTTTAATCCCTCTAAAGTATAGCTGCCTGTCGCTCTATGTAAGAGCTGTGTTGTTGAATACACCTTTTGAAAAGAAAATCTAATGATTACAAACACAAAGACAAATTTCAAATGGCTTGGAATATGTTTCTCCTCTGAGGTTCTTGCAAAGCCTGAATAAAATCACTTAGTCAGAATATTATAAAGATATAATTTTGCAGTGCTTTTGTTTTTCATAGAAAAGTATATTGGGTGCAAATATTTTTCATGCTATTTTAACTCTTTTCCCAAAAAGGTGTGCATCATAAGCAGTGCAGTGTTTTTTATAAGAAACTGAAGTATCTATTAAAGCAAGAAAACCCAAAGAAAAGAAATTTTTATGGAACATCAGCTCTCTGAGATAAACAAAAAGATTTTCTTTGTTTTAAAAGGATTAAATGCATTAACTTTTATTTTACTTTTTTCCACAGTCTCGTTCACTTGCTAGACCTTGGTACAAAATGTGTATTGTCTAACAGTAAAACTGAGGAAAAAGTAGAAATAAACCCATTGTATTTAATACTTTTAAATAAAGTATTCCACCAAATCGCACTAAAAAGATCATTCAGTATTCGTAGTTGTTGGAAACATAGTAGAACATTTCCATTCTGTTTAAAATCCATCACCATTTAACTTAGATTTGACTCTTTGATATGCTATCAGATAAAATTCTGTTTCATGCACACATCACTATTTGTGATATTTTTCTCCTCCAATCTTACACAGTGGAGTAATTTTTACTTATGTTCTTCCTTTTATCAAAATTATATAAATAAGCCCATATATTCAGTTTATGATTTGAAAACAGAAGATGCCTTCAGTGATCTCTTATGATAAAATAGACAAAAGTAACATCTGTTCTCATTTACACATTCCTTTCATAGAAAGCATTTAGGCTGCATTCATGCTTCTTCTGACTATTCTACTAGCATATTACTACTTTTAAATTAGTATTGCTTATGCTTAAGCCATAAGAATTTTGAAGTTTGATTTTGATTATAAGTCAAAATCATTTGAAATCAGGAATTTTTAGAAATACCCAAAAAAGGCTTAGGCTAGAAAGGCCAGAACTAGAGTAAGGAATAATTCAGACTGTTTTGTAGAGAGTAATAGAAGGGAATTTGAACAAATTAGCATGGGCATAGAAAAACCCAAGCTTACAAGAATAAAAAAATGGCTATGTGAGCTAATATTTTATGTGCAAAATTGCTGAAAAAGCTCTTGATCCTAGCAGTTTCATCACAAAGTTGGACTAAGATTCCAGTCTTTGCTTTTAAAAGCATTGAAGGGGTCAGAAAGTTACTGAAATTATAAATAAAGACCCTAAGTTTAACTTTTCTCTCTCATACCTTGGAAATTTTAGAAAAAATCAACAGGATATTCCGTAAGTTCAACATGCTGATTTCAAATTCGTAGAAAATATGATCAACTGTCTCGCATATGTAAAAGACTGCTTGTTTTCTTTCTTAGCAAGTATGAGGCTTTAGGGAAATGTAGAACATCCTAAGGGAACTAACTGCTTGATAGTCAACTGATTCAAACATTGTAGACAGGCAGTAATAAATAGAACATGAAAATTAACTGTCTTTAATTCAGAAGTGGATGACATTTGTTTCCTTACCATTGTTTTGGTGGAAATTTGTTGTTTACATATGTATCTAAATGCTTGACTTTTGCTCTTGAACCATTATATTTGTTTTCTTTAAAAAATATTTCATAGTCAATTTTTTCCCTAAAATCAGCTGACAATTTAGTTTTGTCGAGATATTAATTATGAATCATTGCATTTATTCAATTGTTCAGAGGGGTTCCTGTATAGTCATGTGGACAGCCTTTGGTGAAAGCAGTCCCTGGTTCGATTCCTGGTGGTAGCCAATGTGTGAGATTACCAAAGCTTTTGAAGTACATTTAATAATACTATTAATTGTTCAGATAAGTTCCTGATGGACATTATATCATTTAGCTCCTATAGAGTAAAGGTATTCTAAATGTTTCATGACTGACTTTTTAAAACCTTTTTTGTCTCTATAAAATCCAAAACTTATAGGGGAAGAATATTCAATAGTAGAATGGTTGTTTTTTAAAAGTGCCTTAACTTCTTAGGTAATTTGTGAGTGGGCTCACACTGGGAATCAAAATCTGGACGGTTTTCACCAAAGCTGCACACACATGACTATCCAGGGGCTCTGTAAGATGCATCGTAATGCATGACAAATGCATATTTAACAGACAAAGTCTAATACCAGGAGATGCTGAACAGATTGTTGGCTTTTTTAAGGTATTTGATGATAGAACTGGGAGTTCTTTATTTATTTCTAAAACTATAGAATTGTGTAATCCTCTTTAAATGAAACCTTTACGATTCATTACGTGGGAAATTGAATATTGATTAATTGAAAATAATGAGCTAGAAATCCTGTCAGTTGAAATCTTGTAAGCAAAGGTTCAATGTTTTGGAGAATCAAGAATTGAAATCTTGTTTGGAAAAAAGATTTTTTTTACGAATTGCAAAGGAATAGCAATTGATAGGCAAGAAAGCAATGGCTCACCTTCACCTCCACCTCCTTATACCGAAGCTGTACACCATCAATAAACTGAAGCTCAAAGTCATTGAACTTTCGCCAAACAAATCTGGCCCATGTAGCATTAACCTCAGCTATTCCAAGCTCCACATCTACCTCAATCTGTGGTGGTAACTGAGTTGTTGCTTCCTGTCCTATTGGTAGCAAAAACAGGGAGCATTAGTACATTTAGAACTTAAATACATACAGGGAACAAGTTTAATGCTTAAATTTTTACTTGTATAACTTTCTTACTGTAAAATTTGTGCACAAATTCATTAGAAATATTTACATGTTTGGTTTGAAAATTTTAATCAAAGCACCTCTAATTAAGTATGAAGAAACAGTTAACAATTGACGCTTCTAGAGGTAGCAAGCCTAAATCTTTGAATAGAGAACATTCGTTTTTAATAGAATATCACTGTTCAGGTTAACAGCTGCTAATACCTAAAATATCAATAGCATTTCAACTTACATCATAAGAAGTATCACTTTCTAAATAAAAAGAGAGAAAATATGTTGTATTCCATAAAAACATAACAAATATAACTAAACATGTTTTAGTGTTGGTGTAAAATAAAACAAAAATCATTGGTGTAAAATGTTATTTATTAGAAACTTGTATGAAGCAATTTGTTGATTATTACATTTTAACTCTACTGTATGACATTCTTTAGTCACAGTCACCATTTTCAGCAAAGCTTTACCACAGTATTTTTTACACTATCATAGCACTGGTAAGAATCATCGATATACTATCATCTAACTCTATATGCTAGAATCAGTAGTCAAGGTAAAGGCGTATATGTTTTGTAAACACAGGAATTAAGTCATAATTTTCATCAAGCCTCTATTTGTATGCCTTTGATATAAAAGTGTATATTAATTATATAAAAATATATCTTTTATGTAAAGAATTATAAAAAAATAAATCACTTATTTATGAAATGCTTAGATTCATAGTTTTAGTACTTTCCTATAAGAGGTACTTGTCAACCATACACTTTGTGTTGTATTAAAAATATAGGAACACATGAAATGGAATATCACCATTGGTAATGTTTTCTCGTATTAGCTCCTTGATACCTTTTCAATTTCTCTTTCATTTTTTCACAATAAGAAATCACATGCAGTTATACATATTGTAGTTTACCTCAAATAATCAATACACCACTTCCCAGCTATTACACAAGTGTTGTACCTGTAACTTTGATCTGCATTTAAGAAAACCATTCTTAACTAATGACTGAAATTAATAGCGCCAACAAGATTAATTTTGATTATTTAGATGATGGCTGTAATGTATGTCTAAAGACATTACTTAGAGCATGTGAAATAAGAATTGTGAAACATGCTTTAACTACTGCAAACTGTAGGTCCCTTAGCATGGTGTTGAGTCAAAATCCTTAGTGTAACTGGGGAATGATGTATTATTTAAAAAATTGGAGATAGTTGGACAGGCACAGAAGACTTTATATTATATTTTGTACATTAAATTTGTTTAGTGATCATTTGAAGGAACTGTAACAGTTAGAAATCTACAAATCATTGTTCAACATTCATATTTGTACTAAACTACCACATGTGCTAGGAAAGTACCATAATACTTTTGCATTTCAGTGAATTGTGCTATTGAATTATTTAACATTTTTATGCCACATTCAAATATAAAATGTATAAAAAAATAAGTAATTCTGTATAAGGTATGCAGCATGTTAGTATGTCTTTGTAATGAAAATATCTCTTAAAGCTAAAGCAAAGCCACTCTACATGTAAGTAATAGTTTTACTCAAGACAGCCACAAACAGTAAATTGTACCATTATGAAAATAGTATACAATAGGTAAGAAATAAATTGAAATCTTACGAGGAGGAGTTCTTATTTTGATGATTCGACTTGTAGGAGCATTCCTTAGGCCATTTAGAAGAAGGGCTATTTGAATTCTGTAGTTGGTATTTGGCTGAAGCCCATTGTTTCCATTGTATCCTGGAATGGTGTATTCAAGTCTTCTACTTCCTATGAGATCTCCAGGAGATGAAACTATTTCCTTCCCTTCCCATGTCTCTGGATCCTCCTTCCTAAAAATAAACAAAGACATGGATTGCTTAGTGAATTTCAGTCAGATAATATGATTAAATTATTTGCAGAAATGTCTATTTCATATTTTTGGGCAGTTTTACTGATGGAAATTTATGGAAATAAAAATTGAGATATTTTCTGCAAATGAATTATTAATTACAACTATTATTTCCAAACCTTCAATGGAAGCATGACATATATGATTTTAAGATATATCAGTTTGTTGACAGTTTGAGCTTTGTTACTTACACAGAGAATGTCATATTTATCATTAACATTTAAATATATAATTCATCATATATTTGTAATTGATGACATATTTATATTATATTATCTTAAACATATATACACTAGGCTTGAATCTAGACTAGCCTTAAAGGTTAAGCAACTTTAATAAAAAATCTTTCTTTAACTATGACTACAATGTTTACAACCTTTCCATAAGCATAAAAAATTATTTGTTGTGAATATTATTAGATTTTAAGTATTTTTTTATGATGTATAAATTGCCATGAAATTTAATCGATGAAATTCCTGTAATGCAGCGATTCCCCCATGTGGGTCGCCACTCGATCGTAAAACTATCAGAAACCATCGAATAAACCATCAGCAATAGCAATATTTGATGGTAAATTATCTATTATATATAGATGCTTCTCCGGATACATTCATATATATAGATACCCAGATACCCAGATAGGATACAAATTCACAGTCTAAACCACTAGCCCCATTGACTTTAAATGTTTACGACGTATTGGCCACAAAATGTAACCACCAGAAAAATTGCAATTTTGAACCTCAGTGTCATGGGTTCGATTCCAGAGGGCCCCAAAGTCCCGATTTTTTCCATTTAAATGCATTGCTTTGATATTATGGAATTTTTAAAAAATACTTCCCGTAATAGTAGAGAATCGAAACTCTAGGAGCATATATATATGGTAAGGATCTATCGATAGCATTAATAAATTTTACCAAAAATATACGGGGTTCGATGCTAGGACGGTGCAAAAATCTGCCGTTTAAAATACATTGAGGTAGTTTTTCATTATTTAATTTGATACACTTATCGAAATGATAGGAACTTTGTGCTTGGTTAGAAGATGAATGGTAAAAATTACTTTATGAAAAAAAATTTGGTAAGAACATACTCCTCCTGGGTTCGATGCCGGAGCACATTAAAATTTCTCTCATAAGGAATATAAGGGAAAAGTAGGGCGTCATTTGAAGCAGTTGCACCCAATATTTCTGGTTGAATTTTCACACATAGTTAAAGGTGGTGATCTTTTGATGTACTGCATAGAAATTATTACCAGAAAGACCCGGGTTCGAAGCCAGGCGGTAAATATATCCCCCATTTGAAATACATTAAGTTAGCCTTCATTATTTATTTTGATGCACTTTTCGACATGATAGGAAGTTCGTGCTTGGCTAGAAGATGTATCATAGGAATTGGTTAAAGATAAAAATTTACATAGGACTGAACTATTCCTGGGTTCGATGCCAGAGCATAATAACATTTCTCTCATAAGGAATATAAGAAAATATTTGGACGTCGTTTGAGGCAATTGCGGCCAATATTTATGTTTGAATTTTCACTCATAGTTAGAGGAGGTGATCTTATGTTGTGCTGCATAGAAATTATTACCAGAAAGACCCGGGTTCGAAGCCAGGTGGTAAATATATCCCCCATTTTAAATAAATAGAGTTAGTTTTCATTATTTATTTTGATGCACTTATCGAAATAATAGGGTGTTTAAGCTTAGATAGATGTATATTAAGACTTGACTCGAAAAAAATTTAGATAAGACCATGCTGTTCCTGGGTTCGATGCCAAGGCGCATTATAATTTCTCACATAAGGAATATATGTGAAAAGTAGGATGTCGTTTGAGGAAGTTGCACCAAATATTTTAGCTTGAATTTACACACATAGTTAGAGATAGAGATGTTCTGTTGTGCTGCTTAGGAAGTATGACCTAAAAGACCCGGGTTGGATGCCAGACGATTAAGTTGCAGGGAATTTTAAAAATATTTGTATTTCATTTTTTTTTCTTTTGAGGACCGTCCCAATATGATGCCGATATGAAATTAGTTTTGTTGATCTGCTTGCAGTATGCAAGCTACATTTTACTCGTATATACATATAAATAAGGGGTACGATACAAATAAGGTTTTTTTACTCCACCATCGACAGATTCTGATATTCCGATAAACAAAGGTGGGTCACCTGCTGAAAAAGGTTGGGAACCACTGCTGTAATGGATTGATAATTGCAGCACTGATTGTATTCACTTACAGTGGATCTTCCGTGTAACTAATTTCCACCTGACCATGCAGTCCAACAAAAATGGAAGGCAGAGAGAAAATCAGGTGAACTGATGAATCAGGCATCACATCAGCTGCTTCAACCATTATCTCATCAGATGGTGTACTAACTCCAACTAAAATATTAAAGGAATTATTATTTAAGATGTGCATTCATGTATCATTATCACAAACATTAGTTTATCTACTCATTCCCATTTGAATTAGGTTGATAATTAAGGAATGGGTTAAACTTGAATTTTAAAAATGTGTGAAAAACAAAATATTATCTGAAAACATTTTCCATCCTTGAGGCACCCAACATCATAAGCCAGAACAGAAAACTAACCCAATACTATATTAAAATGATAAAAATAATATTGTGAATCTTTAAAGATTAACATTCGATACTTGGATTTAATTTTAAAACTTAAACTTGAAGAACAGCTTTCATAATAATGAGAAATATGCTGCTGTAATCATTTGATAAATTCCTAAAGTGTTTCAAACTCTTCAGTCATCCCAAGGAGTATTCCTACCAAATGTTGGTACATATTAAATTGACTATATTTTGCTCAGAAAATATGAATAAATGGAGCAAAATCTTATGAAGTGCTAATGTAGAATCTGATTGTGTATGATGAAATTGGTTCTAAATTTAAAAAATATTTTGAGTAAATGGGATTCTGTCCTCAGATTTCAGTCATGAGAAAGCAACAGAATATTGTGAGATTGTTTGCATGGTTTTAGGAAGTGAAGAGGATTTTCATATAGATAAGTGGTTGGAAACTATTAAAGGTAGCATTAGAGTAAAATAGTAATTGGCTCTAGTAGAATGAATCTAGGAAAGCATGGCTAGTGATAGAAATAATCAATGAGATAGATTAAAGAAGGAAATAGATAGTGTATTCCCACAGATTTGGTTGATGAATGTGCCGGTAAGGTGTCCAGAGACCGGTCGTGCAAAACACAAAATGATGGAGACTGGGAAAGTGCCGCTTGCCAAAATCAGGCTAGTAAGGAATCAGTGCAAGATGACAGTATTTAAGCCAGGCTATTAGATACTGTATTTAAACAGGTCTCTGAGGCATGAAAAGAATTAAATAAATGGCTACTAGCTATAGCCAGTAGAGTTCTTTTGAAACCTAGAGAAACCAGGTAATAAACTACCCAGTAAACACACAAGGTTGCAGCTACGTTGCAGAAAGGTTGCAGAGGTTGCAGCGTTATTGAGGTCGTTCTGCAACGTCGTTGCAACGCGATAATTACGTCTCTCAAAGAGTCGCAAACTTATTAATTATCAGACGATGATTTCGAGTGTGTTTAGTATTTTTCTTGATAATGCATGATAAAGATATGGAAAAGAGTTAATTTAATACTTTGATAACTCTATTACGCAACTAAATTGTATATCTGATTAAAATTTTAGTGCCAAATTCTGTGTTCGATGATTTATTTTACAAATCTCCCAGCACCAAAACTGAGCTTATTGCAATCGGAGCAATAACTTTGACAGAAACCCCGAGCAAAATATAAGTTATGCCACATTGCTTTGCGCCATTTCTATCTTTGTAAAAATATATAAATAATCAATCTCAATTGAAAATTACGATAAAAAAACTTTCATATCCATTATTAGCAGGTAAAAAGAAATTTGAAAAAATGATTGCAAGTACTAAATTTGAATTAGTTATAATAAATTGTTTAAATAATTAATAAATTAGAGTAATAATAATCAGAGATAAATAATACTAACTTCCAAATTAGATTCCTTACATACAAAATATATTCAAACATTTGCTAAGCTAAAAATATTAATTTGGTTGATTAAAAATTGATAGTTTAAATATTGTGCAAATAAACAATAGTAATAACTAGATAGATGCATGAAAACATCAACTCTAGATTAATAGGATGTATAATTTGTATTTAAAATTGCGGAAATAATCTTAAATGTCATTTGGATTTCTAAATTCATTGTTTAAACAAATACAGCGTAAGAACAAAAATATCACAAATACAAAAAGAAAACTTAAAATTCGAAATTACTGTATCAAAAACCATAGGGATCAACCTTTACATCAAGTAAGTAAGCAATAGTAGCAGCGGTATTAATGTTCACCAGCTTTTTTCGATTTGGGAGCACTGTGCGTTGGGACGGTTGGGACTTAAATAAATTTCATTCAGGCCGGTCTAGGCTCCGGCTCTATCGATCTATCGATAGTGTTGTATATCGACTGTTTCGACTACCTCACATGCGTTTGCGCCAGTTTGCGGGTACTATTGTGTTCTGAGCTTTGCGTATTAGAGATTTTCCTTTTTCATTACCGTCTGACCGCTTGGATTTCGATTTTTGGACTTTGGATTGCATTTGTGTGCCTTATTTTACCGACTTACGCCCGTTTGGATCACGATTTTTGGACTCCGGATTGTCTCCATACAGTTCTATTTCGACACGCCAGTTTGGATTACGATTTTTGGACCCCAGCTTTGACCGTCTTGTGAAAATTCTAGAGAGCATTTGTTTCCTTGGTAGTAGACGTTCCAGCAGACAATGAAGGTAAATTATTTATTTGTCAATAGATATATATGTATGAATGGTCCATGTATTTCCGGTTTTGTATTTTCAGATGCCCACGTGTTTGTGAACCAATTAGTCGCTAAGGTTTTCTTCATGAAATAACTTGGTAAATTTCTAGTTTCAAACTAGAAATTTACCAATAACTTTTACATACAAAGCAAGTTACTGTTAGTCCGAAATGCCGAAAGCTTCATACAAAAAGTTAACCGAGGTAGGTGCTCGGCAGTATCGGCGTAGATTTCAGCCTACAGTTGCTGGAAATCTTAAACCTTTCGTCATGGGATGCGATCAAGGTAGTATACAACATTGTTATGCAATGCCAGATGATCCGAACCATCTGGGTCCATCGAATGTGAAAGTGGATATTGATTTACCCTGTGACGATGAAGAAACCTGCTCCTCTAGTCTCAGCGATGCCTCGTGTTCTAAAGAATCTGGATGTGATATCTCCGAAATGGAAGCAGTAGTAGAAGATTTAAGAGTGTGGAGTGATAATGTGCCCCAGAATAAAGTCACGGAACTGCTGAAATTGCTGAAGAAACATTCTTGCTTTGCGGAACTCCCTGCGGATGCTAGAGCACTGCGTGAAACACCACGCCATTTAGACATCAGGAAAATCACCAATGGCGAATACTTTCATTTTGGTATTCTTAATTCGCTGAAATGTATACTCCGTGAAGATTTTGTGGTAGGGAATGTGGTCGAACTCCAAATAAATGTTGACGGCTTGCCTCTTTCTAGGAGCTCTGGCAGCCAGTTCTGGCCTATTCTTATGTCAGTGGTGAATATGGAAAAGCCCTCTCCTTTTGTAGTAGGAATATTTTGGGGTTACTCTAAACCGAGCTCGCTGGATGAATACCTGTTTGGTGTTGTGGAAGAATTGGCTACACTGGTCAACAATGGGGCATACATTGGAAATGAAAAGTATTCCTTCAAAATTCATTCCTTTGTGTGTGATGCGCCTGCCAGAGCGTTTTTGAAGCAAGTGAAAGGGCATAACTCATACCATGGATGTGAAAAATGCAATGTAGAGGGGAAATATGTTGAAAAAAGAATGGTGTTTTTGGATATCAACTGCACCAAAAGAACGAATACCTCGTTTCATGACAGATCTCACGAGGATTGCCATATTGGTGTTTCACCCTTGGAAAAGCTTCCAATAGATTTCATTTCTGATTTTCCTTATGATTACATGCACATGGTTTGCCTCGGTGTAGTCAGAAAAATGTTTCATAGTTTCCTAAGAGGCCACAAAAATGTAAGACTAAATGCTTCCAAATTGAAGGCAATTGATACTATTCAACAACACATTGCCTCGCATATATCCTCCGAGTTTCAAAGAAAACCACGAGTTCTGCGTGATATTTGCCATTGGAAAGCCACAGAATTTAGACTGTTTGTATTGTACACAGCTCCTCTCATTGTGTCAGTTATGACCAAGGAAGTAGCAACTCATCTTCTGTGTCTGTATGTGGGAATTAGAATCCTGTGCTGTCAGAAGTATCTTCAGGATGAGGAATTGCTGGATTTTGCCCGGAAAAGTTTGAAGTATTTTGTTGAAGCAGTTCCTGATTTATATGGGGTTTATAATTGCTCATACAATGTCCATGGTATCATTCATCTAGTGGATGATGCCATTAAGTTTGGACCATTAGATTCATTTAGCTGTTTCCAATATGAAAACCACCTGCAGAAGCTGAAAAGAATGGTGCAGAAAACTAGACTTCCTTTGCAGACTGTTTCCCGAAGGATTATAGAAAGCAATTCCTATAGCATTTCCTATAATAAGAAGAAAAAAAACAGTGAGAAAAGAGTAGAAGACTGTAAGTTGCCTGTTGACTGCAGTTTTCCAATGTACAACTATGTTTACACAGCATTTGGACGTATTGGAAAGGGTGCTGATAGTTGCATAATCTTAAAGTGTGGAGATATTTTTGTAATAGAGGAAATTGCAACACTGGATAATGGGTTAGGTTTCATAGGTAGAAAGTATATAAATAAAGACTCATTTTTTACTAAACCTATGAAGTCAGACTTAATTGGAGTTTATAAAGTGAAAGACTTAAGTGAAGATGTGAAAGTCATCCAAGAAAAAGAAATTTTGTCGAAGGCTCTGCATATCCCCATTGCAAACAGTATTTATGCTTTCATTGTGTCAGTAATTCACTCCCTATAGGAATATAATTACTTCAAAAGGTTTGTTAAAAATATGTTTGCTCATTCATTGTCAAGTGAATTTTTGCTTCAGAGTTTCAATTTTTCAGGAGACCAAACTGGTTTTTAATGATGTCTCATTCTTTTCCAGGAGTGGGTTGTAGTAGAGTTTACGGACTCCAAAGAGTGCAAAGCGATCCCGACATCTTGGTTGTCTGGATCAAAGGAAGAATGCAGGTTTCCCCCAGAAAGCACATCCCAAAGAGAGTTGCTATTCAATATTAAATCATGTCTTCCAGCTAAGCAGGGATGGCCTACATATAAGGTCCGCCATTTTGCCCAGAGCATAACAGGTGTGTGTATTTCAAAATTAGTACTAACAATAAGAAATGTATTTTTCCTTATTTGACTATGAATATCATCAATAATATTTTACTGCTTTCAGGGGATTATTCCCAGGCCATGCAGCTGGAAGCAGATGCAGAGGAGACGTCTGATCTTGATGCTTGTCGTCCGATGGGACGAGGGCATCGGAGGAAGAGGGCTGTCATTATTGACAGTGAGGAGGAATGGACTCCCATGAAAGCTCACGCTAGAAATACGAAAAATGGTAATGCCCCTATTAAAGAAAACATCCATTGATCTAGAATGTCTTGACTTTAAATATGAAATATATGAGAAATTTTTGCATTGTAGAAATGAACAAAATTGATAGAAATTGATAAAACAAAATGTATTTATTTTTTGTTGGAATATTCAAATTCTCCCGCCTCAAGTTGCCTCATGTTCTTTTTTCACAATATCAATAGTGTTTTTGTTTCTTGTATTGTATTTCTGTACTCAGTTGTTTTGTAAGTTTTCCGTTTAACAAGTTGTGATATTAAAGACGGCAATACTCCACTTGTGCATTTAACTTCAATTTACCCAATCTACGGTTAAATCTCAATAGGTTATGGGCCCAGGACGCTAAATTACGTAGAGGAAGTTGTGTCAAGTAAATTGAAGGAAAATGGAGGAAGACCGTATCCATCGTATGTACATGTTTGATGGCCGTAATTTCGATGATTGGAAATATAGAATGAAGATGTATTTGGATGAAAAAGAACTCTTACACATAATCGAAACACCACTTGAAGACCTTTTAGAGCCGTTTGAATGGGAGGAAACAGATCAAGCTGAAACACGCCAGCAAAAGACTACGGACAGTATTAACCTCAAACGTGAATCCAAGAAGTGTTTAAGTGCCATAATTCATAGAATTCATGATTCGCAACTGGAACTGGTTAAACAACAGAACACAGCATACGAAGTGTGGAAAAAGCTTGAACAGACTTTCGAAAAAAAGGGTATTGCATCACGCCTCATGCTAATGAAGAAATTGGTGAACATCAAATTTCAACCAGAAACTGAGTGTTTCAGGGATTACAGTATGAAATTTGATAAGCTGATTCGCGAGTTAAGAGCAGCCGGTGAAAAAATGGACGAAGTGAGTGTTGTGTGCCGATTGTTATTGTCTATGCCGGAAGATTTCGACAATGTGGTTACTGGGTTGGAAACTTTGGCTGTGGAAAATCTTTCCATGGAATTTGTGAGAACACGACTGGAAGAAGAAGAAATTAAAATCAAAGCTAGAAAAGGTGAGAAAGAATCTGTCCAGGATGGTGCATCGTCGACGGCGTTTGCAGGAATACACCAAGGAAGGGGGAACTATCATCGCGGTGGTGCCAATCAACGCGGGAAATCAGGATTCAATCACAACAACTCAAATGTCCAAGAAGGAAATCGTGGACCGTGCCATAATTGTGGATTGATGGGACATTATCGTCGGGAATGCCGAAAACCAAGACGTGCAACCATCTGGGGAAGTCAACAGAAAATTGTCGGCCAAGAAAATAGTGCAAGCAAATATGTGAGTGCTCATAGTGCAGTGGAAAATGATGAAAGTGATGCGGAAAGTGGTAATCACAGTGGAAAAATGGTGGCGTATAACTTTTGTGCTTATGTGAATGCATTGCCAAATGCTAGTGATATTTTAAATGCCATTGAATGTGATAGTGTTAAGTGTGAGATGTATTCCACTTCTGTTGATGATTCAAAGATTTATTCTAGGGATAAGAATAATATTTGGATTCTAGATTCTGGGGCTTCACATCATATTGTTCAGGATTGTTTTCATGTTGAAAATAAGAGATTGCTGGATAAACCCATTAAAATACTTGTTGCCAAGTCCAATTCATTTTTAACTGCTAAGGAAACTGGGGAGTTAATGGCAGAAACGGTAGTTAATGGGAAAATCAGAAAGCTAATCCTTAATGATGTGTTGTTGGTTGACAGCAAAGAATTAGAGTTAAATTTGATTTCGTTGTCTGTATTAGATAAGAAGGGGTACAACATGAATATTAGAAATGGTGCCTGTACAGTAAGCATAGATGGAAATGTTGCTGTAGAAGGAAAAAGAGTTGGAAATGTCTATGTAGTTCCTATTTTGGTGGAAAGATTAAATGGAAGGGCATGTGTTGCTCAAGATGATACTGATAAATGGCATCGTAGACTAGGTCATATTAGTCAAAAGAGACTAGAAGATTTGGAGAAGTTTGATATTGGTGTAAAGAATATTTGTAAACCAAATAGTCCTTGTGAAACTTGCGCCAAAGGAAAGCAAACCAAATTACCTCACAACAGTATTGATAGGGCTAGAGCTAAAAGACCATTAGAGCGCATTCACAGTGATTTAGCTGGTCCTATTACACCAGTGTCTTACAATGGGAAACGCTATTTGATGTGCCTAATTGATGAGTATACTCACTTTACAGTTGTTTTTGGGCTAGGATCTAAAACAGAGGTTTTGTATTATTTGAAATTATATGAAGCCATGGTTACAAGCAGGTTTGGTACTAAAATATGTACATTTAGATGTGATAATGGGACGGAGTTTGTGACTAATGAGGTTAAGAGTTTCTTTGTTGAGAAAGGAATAGAAATGGAATTGAATATCCCATACACACCTGAGAATAATGGGCTTAGTGAAAGAATGTTCAGAACTATTTTTGAAAAAGCTCGATGTATGTTACTTGATAGTGGTTTGAGTAAGACATTTTGGATAGAGGCTGCTATTACAGCAGTTTACTTAATAAATAGGAGCCCCACTAAGGCATTACCCGAAGGGGTTTCACCTGCAGACAAATGGTTTGGTGAGAGACAAACACTTGATAAAATCCGAGTGTTTGGTTGTAAAGTATATTTGCACCGTCCCAAAGAAGTCAGAACTGGTAAACTAGATGAGCGTAGCAAAACATGCTATATGTTAGGTTATTGTCCAAATGGATATCGTCTGTGGGATCCTATTTCCCGGAAGGTTATTGTAGGTAGAGATTGTATTTTTGATGAAAGTAAAAGGGAAGAGCCAGATCTCAAACATATTGACAGTAGTTCTAATGTTGAAGATGTTCAAATGAGGAAAAAGGTTATTTTTGATTATGATGTTAATCATTTCAATCATGATGTAGAAATGTCCAATTCAGGAGGGGATGTGGGACATGTTGACATACTTGGTGAAAATAATGACTTTGATGAACCTGAAAATGTAACTAATGGAAATGAGAATGATATTAGTGATGTTTCATCCCCTAGTGAGGTTGCATCTGAAATAGATAGTGAAAATCCACCACTGAGAAAAGGTAGTAGAGTAACTAAAAGACCTGTAAAATTTGATGATTATGTCATGTCTGCTCACAGTGCAGTAAATTTTTGTGAAGAGTTGCCTCAGAATTTTGAGGAAATAAATGACAGAGCTGATCAAGCAGAATGGATGAAAGCAGTTAAAGAAGAGTTTGACGCTCTTGAGGAAAACAACACTTGGGATGTAGTGCCTAGACCTAAAGACAAGAAAATCCTAGATAATAAGTGGGTTTTTACTGTCAAGCGAGACAAGGAAGGCGAAATAGTTCGTTACAAGGCCAGACTGGTTATAAAAGGGTGCGGACAAAAGCGGGGGATAGATTTCCAAGAAACGTATGCCCCGGTCGCTAGAATGACAACTGTGCGAATTTTATTTGCTGTTGCCAATCAATTGGATTTGCATGTACATCAATGTGATGTCAAGAACGCGTTTCTTAACGGGATTTTAAAGGAAGAGATTTATATGCGCCCTCCTGCTGGTCTTAAAGTCAAAGATGACGTTGTTTGCAAATTGAATCGGACATTATATGGCCTTAAACAAGCTTCAAAGGAATGGAATGCTAGATTCCACGAATTTATTTTAAAACTTGATTTTATTCAAAGCAAGAATGATCAGTGTTTGTATATTTGTAAGAAGGGTAACATTATTATGTATGTTCTTCTGTATGTTGATGACCTCTTGTTTGCATGTAATGATTTGTGTGAGTTGGAAGGAGGAGTTGATGAAAGAATTTAAGATGAGGAACATGGGTGAAGCTAATCATTTCCTTGGCATCAAAATTGAACTGCATTCCAGAAAAATATTCCTAAGTCAAACTAAATATTTGGAGTCTGTGTTGAAAAAATTTAAAATGTTTGATTGTAATCCAGTGAATACCCCTTTGGAGGTAAACCCACCACAAGATGTAACAGGAGATTGTATTGTTGATCAAGTTCCTTACAGAGAGCTTATAGGGGCATTGATGTATGTCAGCCTGACTACAAGACCAGATATACATGCAGCTGTAAACTTTTACAGTCAGTTTCAAGTTAATGGTACAATGAAACAATGGAAAGGGCTAAAGAGGGTGTTAAGATACATTAAAGGTACTATAAATTATGGGCTATGTTATGCAAAATCTAATGCTGTTACCATAACCGCATATGCTGATGCAGATTGGGCTAATCTATTGTGTAGAAAATCTGTCTCGGGATACATGTTTGAAGTATATGGAAATAATGTTCATTGGGTGACCCGCAAACAGTCTGTAGTAGCTCAGTCTTCAACTGAGGCAGAATTCATATCTTTAGCCACCGCCACCAATGATTTAAAATGGATTTTTCGAATGTTGATTGAAATGCATCTAGACGTAAAAATACCAATCTCTATTGAATTATGAAGACAATCAGGCTTGCATCCATGCACTTGGTAAATGGGACTGCAAAAGATTAAAACATATTGATGTAAAATACAATGTGGTGAGGGATCTGCAGAGAGATGGTTTTGTCAATGTTCAACATATCCGGTCTGGTGAGCAAAAAGCAGATATTCTGACAAAAGGATTAAAATATGTTCAATTTAATAATCTTCGATTAAAGATATGTGTAGTTCCTGTAGATGAATGAGAATTTGAGGAGGGGTGTTGGAATATTCAAATTCTCCCGCCTCAAGTTGCCTCATGTTCTTTTTTCACAATATCAATAGTGTTTTTGTTTCTTGTATTGTATTTCTGTACTCAGTTGTTTTGTAAGTTTTCCGTTTAACAAGTTGTGATATTAAAGACGGCAATACTCCACTTGTGCATTTAACTTCAATTTACCCAATCTACGGTTAAATCTCAATATTTTTCTATCACTTAGGTCAGTACCACAGTGACTCATCACCTGAGAGATGTGAGAGGCGAATTTCCACCAAAAGTCCTCTTATATTCACACCAATACAGAGTAAGTTACGGTTTAACTTTTTTTGACTTTGACGAAATAATGTCAGTAATAGTTAGGTAGAAATGAGGATGTTGATACTGGTGGAGCTTGTTTAACTCAAGATGCAGGTGTGAGATAAATTCGCTTTCAAAAAGAGTATTCTTTAATTAAAAAAATTGTGCTTTATTGGTTAATTACTAGCCCCACCATACTTAGGTAATTACTCTTGATGATGGTTTCATTGATATATGCTCTATTTTGAACCACCTTTTGACATTGAATTAAGTCCATAGTAAATGCTGTTTAAAGTCACCAATCTCAGTTCCTAGAAAAACTAGATTTCAAGACTGGTGATTTTCAAAGAAATGTTTAGCTTCGTGCTGAGTAATGGATAACCTGAGAGAATGGCATATTTCAGTTCATGTAATTATTATTATTTCATATTTATTATTATTATTATTTAATTCATATGAAACACTTCTTTGTAGGAACTTATTCATCCCAGCCAACGTCATCTCATCAAGTAGTAGAGAAAGAAGCTACCCAAAGAGAAGGTAAAGTATCAGCTATCAGTAGATCAATAGTAGGTATCTCTCTCATGAAATCATCACTTCATGATTTTGTATTTTCTTGAAAATATTTCTGCCATAAGTATAATGAACTCCAAACATAACCTCCACTACATTAATCTAGTATATAAAATACTTAATCAGCATTGTCCCTACTATCTTAGCTCTTACTTTAAATTCCTAAACAACTCCTATTGTTAAATTTATATTATGACTACAGAGGTTAGGTGTAAGAGAGGCCCACCAGGGCCTAACCTCACCGAATAGAGAGTCAAATAATAATAATAATGATCAGATTAACGTTATAATGTGCATACTACATTGAAACTTCCCTTTATACCTCACAGTAAATGTTTTCCCATAATTTGTCTTTTCCTTCAAGCTCCAACAATATCTTTATCTCCACAGCATGATCCCCTCTCATTATTTACTCCCACAAAATTTTTAGTGATCCACTATTTATGGTAGGCTAGAGAAAGGAGCAAGGCTGAATGTGTTTCCATTACATTATGAATAGCACTGAAAAACACTGAAACAAGGGAAAACATTTCTGAACAGTTGTAAGGGACGGAATTTTGATTCAAGTCTCAATCAATTTCTTATGAAATCCATTTTCATTCGTCAAGTTCTTCAGTTATAACCATTTAATCAGGTAAAAGTATGATAAGGCTACACGCATTCCCCAATGCCTTGTGTTAAATTGCAAATAGCAATTATGTGGTGAAAATATATTCCCTTAAGTGAACGAGTTGGCAGTGAGTTCACAAACACTTTTTTTTGTGCTGTGCAAACACAGCACTGTCTAACATGTGTGCTGGGCGGTGCATCAGCCATATTAACATGAAATAAATATATTTATCTCTATTGTTGGTCTTCCTGATACTTCTCTTTTGGAGTATCTCCAAAGGATCGAGAGAACCCAGCAGGAGATATTAAAGGAAATCCGGTCTATTAAGAGAACATTATCCTCTGGAGAGGGCACCAAGTACTCTCCTCTGAAATGGAAGTTTCCATTGGAGACCGAGGAGGACTTTGATGCATTGGAGGTTGAACTCCTTGACAAGGGGTTTCAGGCTGCATTGGTAAGTCTTTCTTACATCATATGTTTATCAAAATTAAAAATTCAGACAACTCATATAGTATATTTTCATGTTGCTGTAATATATAAATGTTTCAGGTAAAAGATCTTTGTAGACGTGGTGGCAACAATATCACCGAAGGTGTCTTTGGGATGCTATACTATTTGTTTAGTAATAACTTAGGACAGAAATTTTCTTTTTATGGGCAATCCAAAAAAGGTGTCTGCAAACGCCCATTCAGCACGACAAGAACTTGTGCCTGCATAATAGGTATGATAAGCTTAATTTATATTGAGATGGGAAACGTATGTTCAAAACAACTTGAATGTGTAATCAGTAATCTAATTCTGTTTCAGAGGCTTTCCGGTCAAAGCCAACTCTAAACGAGTATGGTTTCAAAGAAGTAAAGGAAAAGACCATTGACTGGTTTAGACATGCAGGAAGCAGGTACCAGAGGGAACAGGAAAAACAAAGGAAAACAAATAATTTGTAATCTTATGTAATAAATATATTTTTTAATGAGAAAAATGGAGTGTATTATTTATTCATATCGGGTTGCAGAAAGGTTGCATTTATGTTTCACAATGTGTTGCTAGAACGTTGCAATTATGTTGCCACAACGTTGTAGAGAGGACGTTTGGAAGCTTTTGAGACATTGCCACAACGTTGCTGCAATGACCTGTTGGTTGAAGTGAGACGTTGCTGCAACGCTTTGGCAACGGAAATGGTTTACAGGATTTACTTGCTAGTTGTCACAACGTTGTGACAACGTTATCACAACGTTATCACAACGTTGTCATAAAGTTGTCACAACGTTGTTTTTTTTACCCTTTCCCGATGGCATGGAAACTTGAAATTCGGCACCTGGATAGATAGCATGAATATGTTTCATAATCAAATTTTATATGTTCGCTGATGGTCCTTGGTTCGATGCCAGAGGGCCATTTGCACTTCTCAATGTATTTCTTACGGTGATAACGGAAACAAAATTAAGGTACTTCCTGGCATGCTATCGACTTCAAGCTTTGCATGATAGAAAAAGAAGTCTTTACAAATCAAACTGTGCATTCACAGCTAACAATAAGTCCTTGGTTCAACACCAGGTGTCTCTGCAATCAGAAGTTGATCCGATTTTAAGGAATTATTTTGAAACCTTTCCCAATAATATAGAAACTTGAAATTTGGCATATAGATAGAGATCATAAGTAACTTTCAGAAACATGTTTTAGATTTCCAAGATCGTCCTTGGTTCGAGTCCCGAGCGCCATATACATTCGTGAAAATTTGAACGTCTTTTGAGGCAGTTGTAGCCAATATTTCTGCTTGAATTTTCACACATAGTTAGAGATGGTGATCTCCTTTTTTCTGCAGAGAAGCTCACAGTAAAGACCCGGGTTCGATGCCAGAGGATGAAATTTTATCGAATATTAGGAATATTTTCAATCTTTTTTTTTCATTTGTGGACCGTCCCGATGTAATGCCGATATGAAATTAGTGTTGCCGATCTGCTTGCAGTATGCAAGCAACATTTTACTCGTAATAGAATATTTATATAGACGCTTCTCCGGATATACCTATATACACATTCATTCATAGGGGATCAAAATTCTAAATATGTTCCACAAGTGCCACCGATTTGAAATTTTTACGACGTTATGGCCATGACGTGTAACCTCCAGGAAAAAGCCGACTTTGAACCTAGGTGTCAAGGGTTCGACTCCAGAAGGCCCCAAAGTTGCGATTTTCCCCTTAAGATTACATGGCGGGGATTTTCGAAAATTTTTTTGAGGCACTTCCCGGAAGAGTTGAGAGTTGAAATTCAAGAGATCGCTAGATGCCGTGTATATCTAAAGGAAACCACAAAGATATCTACAAATATTATCCTTGGTTCGATGCTAGGACAGGGCAAATATTCTTCCGTTTAATTTAAATTGCAATTTTTAAGATTTTTTTAAATTACTTACAGATGACTTGGAAACTTGAAACTTGGCACGTGGATATATATCATAAATATATTTCATAATAAAATTTTAGAACTCGCTGATGGTCCTTGGTTCGATCCCAGAGGGCCATTTACATCCTACAATGCATTTCTTATGGAGATTACGGAAGCAAATTTTAGGTACTTCCTGGCAAGTTGTTGACTTGAAACTTTGCATTTAATAAGATCAGGTCAAACCAAGTCATAATGTGTTTTCACAGCAGCCAGTAGGTCCTGGGTTCGACACCAGGCGTCTCTACAATCAGTAATTGATTCAATTTTAGGAACTATTTTGAACCCTTTCCCAATAATATAGAAACTTGAAAATTGGCATATAGATAGAGATCATAAATAACTTTCAGAAACATGTTTTAGATTTCCAAGATCGTCCTTGGTTCGAATCCAGAGAGCCATTTAAATTCGTGAAAATTAGAACGTCTTTTGAGGCAGTTGTAGCCCATATTTCTGCTTGAATTTTCACACATAGTTAGAGATGGTGATGTTCTATTGTGTTCCATAGTAGGTTCACCAGTAACACCCGGGTTTTATGCCAGACGATGGAATTTCAGCGAATTTTAAGAAAAATTTCAATCCACTTTTTACTTTCTCCATATACGAAGTATAGAGAAAGTATTGTTTTCATGAAAAAATTCGACTTCGAGATTTCAACGGAAATACATGTTTTGGGGTCCCTAGAACACGTTTGGACCATTTTCGGAATGATGTCTGTGTGTGTGTGTGTGTGTGTGTGTATGTGTGTGTGTGTGATAGTGGGCGCTCTAACATGAAAACTATTAGTCGTATCAATACCAAACTTCATATATAGTAGTGGCGTGTGTGCTGTCAGAGTTGATTAGTTTTTGGAGTAAATCGGTCAACCGGAAGTCGAGCTTTATTCATTAAAATTCATTTCCGGTTTTCAAAATATCTCCATAAATATGATATATACGTATATTGTATTACTTATAAAAGTTTTAGATAATGTAATTTACTATAACTTTTGTATTTAATATATTTTGTATCACCGCTTGATTAGGATTTATTTGTGAAATACCGATAAACCGGAAGTATCTGATTATGTACTTTGTGGGCGCTCTAACATTAAAATTGTTTGTCGGATCAACACCAAATTTAATATATAGTATTTTGGTTTGTGTGTTTAGAGTTGATTAGATTTTGGAGTAAATCGGTTAACCGGAAGTCGAGCTTCATTCTTCAAAGCTCATTTCCGGTTTTCAAAATATCTCCATAAATATGATATTTAGGTATATAGTATTAGTAATAAAAGTTTTAGAAAATGTAATTTAATATGACTTTTGTATGAAACATATTTTTGTATCACGGATTGTGTAGGAGTTATTTGTGAAATACTGATAAACCTGATGTTGCTGATTATGTACGTTGTGGGCGCTCTGGGCACTGGGGCGAAAAGCCACTTCATCGTTTTTCATTGAACATGTCCTGAAAAACATTATTTATAATGTTTGTGACGTAAAAGATAATAATATATATAAATTAATCACTCATCTTCAAAGTTTAGATGGAATATAGAGTTCGAAATTACTGTCGTAGATAAATATTTACATCTTATATATGGAGAAAGTCATGTGCTGGCCACATCAGATTTTTTCTATTGATGGCTGTCCAGATATGATACCGACATGAAAATAGTGTTGTCGATTTGCTTGCAGTATGCAAGCAACATTTTACTCGCATCTAATAGATATGAATGAATCCGGAGAAACATCTATATATAATAGATATAGATAGGTATATAGATAGATAGGATACAAATTCACAGCCTAAACCACAAGCGTGATTGAGTTCAAATTTTTACTGCGTATTGGCCATAACAATTAACCGCCAAAAGAATTGTGATTTTGATTCTCAGTGTCATGGGTTCGATTCCAGAGGGCCCCAAAGTCCCGATTTTTCCCGTTTAAATGCATTGCTTACATTTTCGGGAATTTTAAAATAATACTTCCCGGATAGGTAGAGAATCGAAACTATTGGAGCCTTTATATATGGTCATGATCTATCGAAAACATAAATGAGTTATACAGAAAATAACCTGGGTTCGATGCTAGGTCAAGGCAAATATCGGCCGTTTAAAATGCATTGTGGCGATTTTTAAGATTTTTTTTGGACCCTTTCCCGATGGCATGAAAACTTGAAATTCGGCATGGAGTTGGAGATCATAAATATATTTCGTAATCAAATTTTACATATTCGCTGATGGTCCTTGGTTCGATCCCAGAGAGCCATTTACATTCCTCAATGCATATCTTAGGGAGATAACAGAAAAAGGTTTTAGGTACTTCCCGGCAAGATATCGACTTCAAACTTTGCATAATATAAGATCAAGTCCTTGAAAATCAAACTGTGCATGCACAGCTACCAATGTGCCCTGGGTTCGACACCAGGTGTCTCTACAATCAGTAACTGATCCTATTTTCAATAATTATTTTGAACCCTTTCCCAATGATATAGAAACTTTGAAATCGGCATATGGATAGAGATCATAGATACATTTCAATAATATGTTTTAGATTTCCTAGATAGTCCTTGGTTCGAATTCAGAGAGCCATTTACATTCGTGAAAAGTAAAACGTCTTTTGAGGCAGTTTTAGTAAATATTTCTGTTTGAATTTTCACACATAGTTATAGAGGGTGATCTTCTGTTTTGCTGCATAGTAAGTTCACCTGGAAGACCCGGGTTCGATACCAGACGATAAAATTGTAGAGAGATATTAAGATATTTTGAATTTTTTTTCTTTTGAAGACCGTCCTGATAGGATGCCGACAAGAAATTTGTGTTGTCGATCTGCTTGCAGTATGCAAGCTACATTTTACTCGTATCTATTATATAGAGACGCTTTTCCGGATTCATTCATGTATATACCTAGATAGATAGATAGATAGGATACTAATTCACAGCCTAAACCACAAGTGTAATTGACTTGAAATTTTTACGACGTATTGGCCATAACGTGTAACCGCTAGAAAAAATGTGATTTTGAACCTCAGTGTCATAGGTTCGATTCCAGAGGGCCCCAAAGTCCCGATTTTTTCCGTTTAAATGCATTGCTTTGATTTTCAGGAATTAAAAAAAAATACTTTCCGGATAGGTAATGATCGAAACTCAAGGAGCCCATATATATGGTCATGATCTATCGAAAACATTAATGACTTTTACAGAAAATATCCTGGGTTCGATGCTAGGTTGATGCTTAAATCGGCCATTTGAAATACATTGAGGTAGATTTTCATAATTTTTTTTCATGCACTTATCGAAATGATAGGAGGTTCTTGCTTATATAGAAGATGTGTATTAAGCATAGGTTTTTGAAAAAAATGTAGATAAGACCTTACTGTTCCTGGGTTCGATGCCAGAGCACATAAAAGTTTCTCTCATAAGGAATATAAGGGAAAAGTAGGACGTCATTTGAGGCAGTTACACTTAATATTTCTGCTTGAATTTTCACACATGGTTAAAGGATGTGATCTTCTTTAGTGCTGCATAGAATGAATTACCAGAAAGACCCGAGTTCGAAGCCAGATGGTAAATCTATCCCCCATTTAAAATGCATTGTGTTAGTTTTCATTATTTTTTTTGATGTATTTATCGAAATAATAGGAAAATCTTGCTTTGCTAGAAAATGTATATTTAGACTCGGTTTAAGAAAAAAATTAGATATGACCATGCTGTACCATAGTTCGATGCCAGAGCACATTAAAATTTCTATCATAAGGAATATATGGGAAAAGTAGGACGGCCTTTGGGGTAGTTGAAGCCAACATTTCTGCTTGAATTTTCACACATAGTTAGAGGTGGTGATTTTCTGTTGTACTGCATAAGACGTATTACCAGAAAGACCCGGGTTTGATGACAGACGATTAAATTGCAGCCAATTTTAATTTTTCTGGTGGTTACACGTTATGGCCAATACGTCGTAAAAATTTCAAGACAATCACGCTTGTGGTTTAGGCTGTGAATTAGTATCCTATCTATCTATCTATCTATCTAGGTATATACATGAATGAATCCGGAGAAGCATCTATATATAATAGATATATGATGTATGAATGAATCCGGAGAAGCATCTATATATAATAGATATGAATGAATCCGGAGAAGCATCTATATATAATGAAGATAGATATCCGGAGAAACGTCTATATATAATAGATAACATAAATTTTAAAACACTTATACATCCCAAGGAATAACGGACTTGATAAAGGTCTGACAGGGCCGGGAATCGAACCCGGGACCTTCCTCTATCCGGCAAATTTAAATTTAATATAGTCATAGTAACACTGTCGTAGATAAAAAAATTCTTATTTGTGGAGAAAGTCATGCGCTGGCCACATCAGATTTTTACTTTCTTCATATACGAAGTACAGGGGAGACCGGGGCTGGTTGGCCGAAGGGGCAGGTTGGCCGAGTGTCTTTTTAAAAAAGACTTTTGGGCACAGTGGCGACGTCTATAGTGATTTTGGTGGGGTATTAGTTCGTCTATGTACCAACGTAATTTCAGGTGTTTTCGTGTTGTCGTTTTCACAGGAGTACGTTTTTTCTTTTTTCGACACTGGTGAGTAAATTTCTGTTCTTGTAAAGTAATCTTCGTAACACGATTCAATTTCCATCCGATTTCAAAAAACGTGGTACCGTTGGAAAGGGTATTCAAAACCCTACAAAATAGTATATCGGTTTCCAGGGTAACCTCACTTTTGTTTTTGTAAACCGTGATTGTTCTCGAAAACATTCATTGGGGTAGGTTGGCCGAGTTTTGTGTGGGGCTGGTTGGCCGAGTTGTAAATTTTAAAAATCTAGGTCCATTTAAAAATTCGTAAATACCTACTCTGATGCGTGGATGACGAACAACCCTGGAAAAACAATGACCATCTACGCCATTCCGGGAATTGTAGCCAGTGCATTTCCACTCGCCTGCACACCGAACAATATTCGAGCTGGTTTCAGAGTCTCTTGGCGTGAGCCCTTTCAATCCTGAAATTTTTCTTCCTGAGGAGTTACTGGCAGGATTTGTCACAGATCGACCCAACCCTGAAAAAAACTCGTTCATCAGCATAGAATCTGCTGCAAATGTAAGCCTCCCTGAAGACGTCAGACCTCTTTCCAAGGTGAGTGCACGAACTGATTCGAAGAAACGTCAAGATCGTAAACGCCGATAGACCGAAATTTTGACCGATTCCCCAATAAAAGCAGCATTGGAGAAGGAGAAAAATGAAAGCAAACGTAAGCGTACGCTGGCAGAGGAAAAGAAAGCCGCTAGAGCTATGAAAAAGTTCACTAAAGCTGCTGAAACTAAGTCTAAAAATGTTAAAAAGACTTAAAAGTAAATAGCGGAGTTTTTTACGTACCTAAATATTACAAAAGTATGTACACTAACTTTTTTACACTAATAAATATTTTCCATTGATGCATTTGATATGTTTCACTTATATTACAAAACTCGGCCAACCTACTCCGGCCCTGGGGTTGGTTGGCCGATGTTTGGTGCCGCATTTGATTGTTTATAACTTTTTCCCTGATTTTTTGTCATAGATGAAAAAATTCACATATATGATCAAGGGTTGTATCTTTATGACAGAGCAAACTGTTATTCAAAATGTCAAACCAAAATGAGTACAGAAATTCCGAAAACAAAACTCGGCCAACCAGCCCTGGTCTCCCCTAGAGAAAGCAATGTTTTCACGAAAAAATTCGACTTCGAGATTTCAACGGACATACATGTTTTGGGGTCCCTAGAACACGTTTTGATCAATTTCGTAATGATGTCTGTGTGTGAGTGTGTGTGTGTGTGTGTTAGTGTGTGTGTGTGTGAGTGTGTGTGTGTGTGTGTGTGTGTGAGTGTGTGTGTGAGTGTGTGCGTGTGAGTGTGTGTGTGTGAGAGTGAGAGTGTGAGTGTGTGAGAGTGTGAAAGTGTGAGAGTGTGAAAGTGTGAGAGTGTGAAAGTGTGAGAGTGTGAAAGTGTGAGAGTGAGTGTGAGAGAGTGTGAGAGAGTGTGTGTGTGAGTGTGTGTTAGTGTGTGTGTTATTATTATTATTATTATTTTATGCCAGGTAGGGAGTGTACTCAATGCTCCATGACGGCCGTCTGGCGTGAATGGGGCGGTGCGGGCCCCTTGCCCGCACCCCCTCCCAGTGCGGCCGTCCTACCTTCCTATATAATCCCCAGAACCCCCCTTGCCGGGTAAACCAGGACTCAGCCTGGTTTCATCCGGCCCTAAAAAAATCCCAACCCCCCGCCCTCACCCAACCTCTGCCCTAACCCACCGAACCCCGTTCCCCACGACCCTCCCCCCAACCCCCCCCACCTCAGCCCCTCTGCCCCAGTCCCCCTGCCTAACTGCCCCAGTTCCCGTTCCCTTTACCCTATTCCAGAGTCTGGAACCTAACCGTGTGCTGTTGTGGTTGGTTTGTGTCGTGCGTGTGTGCGTGTGACGCCGACGATGATGATGGTGATGATGACGAAGAGGATGATGATGATGATGATGGCGATGACGGTGCCAGCAGCTTGCACGACTCTTTTAAACTGCCACTTTCGGGATCGAGTAGGTAACCCCCCTGCGCCCAGAACCGGATGTGTGCCGCTTTCGTTCCGGATTCGCTCTGCAACCTTCCGACACCAGTCGGCTCCTGAAGGCGTTGCTGAAGGCGACGAGGTAGTCGACGTGCGCCCTCTTGCCTCGCATGTACAACGTTAATTCGTTGTACACGACGCCTTTCGTGAGGCTGACGAGGAAGTTCGAGAGGGCGCAACGTCGCTTGTCGGCGGTGCCCGTGGGTTTGAGGCAGGCGTAAAGATCTCGAACGAGGATCACCGCTCTCCCGGTGATCCGCTTGATCGCACCTGTCACGGCACCCCAGGTGGGCTTGGATTTTCGGCAGCCGAATAGCAGGTGCCGTTCGTCCCCGACCTCGTCTGGGCACCACGGGCATAGCCCGTCCGGTCTGATTCCGGCCCGGTGTAGGAATACGGCGTCCGCCCAGGCACCGTGGGCGAAACGCCAAGCCGCGTCGGCCTGGTGTCCGAGTGTCGGCCAAGCCCTCATCTCCCGCCAGTTGATCGGCTCTTCGTCTCTCTTTCCCCTGAACGGCCAGACGTCCCTATTTCGAAGGTGCAAGAATTCCTTGTACGCCTCTCTCTTCGACAGAGAGAGACTGCGCTCCGTCTTGGAGAAGGCGCTTGCAAACAGGAATTCGGGTGGTCCATCGGTAGTTTCACTATCGCGCGGTGCTGGAGGACGCTTCGGCCGGAGCAGCCTCCAGGCTCGGGCCACGGACTGGTGGTAACCGTCCGAGTGCGCCGCCTCCAGGAACGGTCTGTTGTTTGACAGGGAGCCGATGAAATCCGGACCGGCCAGCACGTCGCTGAGGAACGCGGAGGACACGCGTTGCCACGTGGACGTGTTCCCGTGGATGAGCAACCTCTGTGCCGTGAGGAACCGGAATCCTAGGATTTTGTTCTCTACGTCCACCAGCCCCAGCCCCCCCTGGTCAATGGACGCCGTGAGTTTGTCGGCGGAGACCCAGTGCTTACGCCCGTTCCAGACGAAACGGATGAGTTTACGCTGGATCTCTTCGATGGCTGCCGCGGACGGCGTGAACGTCTGTACGAGGTGCCAGATCTTGGGGGCGACGAACTGGTTAATCACGAGTACCCTGCCGCGGAGGGACATGGACGCGATCCTGGGTTTCCACCGAGCGGTGGCGGTGTCTATCCTTCGATTTATTTCGTCTTCGACGGCTGTTTTCTCGGCCCGTGGACAATTGTCCACGTAGCGGCCGAGGAATTTTGCGCCGTCGCGACGCCACTCGATTCCGAGCGGTCGGTCCGTTCGGGCGGTCCATCGGCCGACCCACAACCCCCGGCACTTTTCCCTGTTGAGGCGGGCACCGCTTCTCCTGGAATATTCGTCGAACGCTGGCAGGATCTTATGGAAATCGTCCTCGCGGTCGACGAAGACGGTGACGTCATCGGCGTACGCGCAGACGGCCAGGTGCGCGTCGTGCGGAAGTGCCGCTCCCGTGAGGTTCGACTTCAGCCTTCTTATCAGGGGCTCGATCGCTAGGGAGTAGAGCTGGCCGGACAGTGGACAACCCTGCCTGATACCGCTGGTGACGGGAATGGGCGCGGTGAGTCCCCCCGCCAGTCTCACCATGCAAGTCGCGTCCGCGTAGAGGGTGCCGAGCAGATGAAGTATGTTGTCTCCTAGTCCCATCGCCGCCAGAACCGCGAAGAGGTAACGATGCCTCACCCTGTCGAACGCCTTGGACTGGTCCAATGACAGTATTGCAAGGGGTTGGTGTCTTCGGTTCTTGAGGCGGACGACGTCGCGGATGGTGGCGATAAGGTCGAAAATGGTGCGACCCGGGACGCAGTAACTCTGTTCCCACGACGTGAGGGTGGGCATGACCGTTCTGACGCGGTTGGCGATCGCCTTGGCTACGATTTTATAGTCGGCCGTCATGATGGATATCGGTCGCCTCCCTCCGATGTCCAGGGCGTCGCCACCCTTGGGCAATAGCCCGACGACCGCGGTCCGCGTCGTCCTGGGAAGCCTTCCGCTCCTCAAAGATGCCTCGACCATGGCGCAGAAGGGGAGCCGCAGGACGTCCCACAAGCGGAGGTAGAGCTCCGGGGTGAGACCGTCGATCCCGGGGGCCTTGCCTCTCTGCAGCGCTTTGAGTGCCTCGTGCAGTTCGACCTCGGAGATGGGAAGGTCCAGCCGCTCTCTGTCAGCGTCTTGCAGTCGGTCGAGGGGCCGGAAGAAATCGTCTCGTTCCGCCTCGAGATCGTCGTCGCCGTTGTCTGGAGGGTTGAACAGCTCCTTGTAGTAGTGCCGAACGTGCTGGGCGACTTCCGCGTGCTCTTCGACGTTCCGCCCGTCGATGCGGAGTTTGCCGAGCGGTCTCGGCGATGTTATGGTCGCCCAGCGAGCGACGTGTGCGGCGGCGGGGCGGTCGTTGGCGAGGATCGACTCCCAACCGGCCCTGGCCACGATGGCGTTGGCTTGCTCCTGCAGGAGAGCGGTCTGCTCTGGCCCCGTCCTTCCCCTTCTCCTGTCGGCGGCGTAAACAATTGCGTGCTCCTTCACTTCGGATTTAAGAAGTTCCCAACCCGAGAGCGGATCCATCTCGGGGTCGCGTCTTTCCCGACAGAGGGCTCGTACGAGCTCCCTCGCGTGCCCGACGTACGCCTCGTCCTCGAGCAGTACGTTGACGAAGCGCCAATAGGGACGCCTCGACCGCTCGAATCTGAGGGGCACCGTCAGGGAGACGGCCCTGTGGTCCGTGAAGGATGGTGACGTCTTGATGGTCATCGCGTCGTTGACCCTGTCCGCAGATACGTAAAAACGGTCCAGCCTGGCTCTCGAGCTTCGGGAGGCGTGAGTGTAGCCCGGCGCTCTGGGCCTCAGTTTGGACCAGGCGTCTACCAGGTCGAAATCCCTCACGAGCGATCGCAGTTCGGCGGCGTACGCTGGGTGCCTCTCCCAGCCCGAAGTCCTGTCTGTGACGGGGGAAAGGGTCATGTTGTAGTCGCCCCCCATGACGACTAAGGCGTCGCGACCGAGGTTGGCTTGACGGAAAACCGTCAGCTGGTCTCTGAGGGCGTCGACGAGGGAGATGGCGAGCCTTTGGTCGTGTGGCCCATACACGGAGAGGAGGAGGAGGGCGAGCGTTCCCCCCGTGCTCTGCGGGAGGTCCAGGGTGACCGCGAGGGCGTGCCCCTCGAACACGACCGTAGGTGTCACCACGGATGTTCGTAAGTTCCTCCTTATGCCGATGGCGGTGCCGGATTGCGGAGTCGTGGGTGGGCAGAAGTGGAGCTCGTACTGCGGGAGCGTCTGCAGGGGCACGTCGGAGGTATTGGTCTCCTGCAGCAGTACAACGTCCGGTTCCGTGGTGTTCAGGAACGCGGTCAGCTGGGCCCACTTCCGTTTGCTCTTCACCGATCGAACGTTGAGGGTCGACACGGAGAGGCCCGACGCCCTCCAGGTTGTTTCTCCGCCCGCCATTTTCGTGGAAGATGGATGGATCAGCGTTTATTCGGACTCCGAGTCTCGGAGTTTGGCATGGACCCTCTTGACCCTCATCCTCAGGGCCGGGTCCTTGATGGCTCTGTCTCGCAGGAGTCTGGCCAGCAGCCTGGTGAGGTCCTCTGGGTTTTTGAAGGAGTCCTTCGCGAGCCCCACCACGTCGCCGTGGCCCTTTGCCTCCTGCAAGAATCTGCGCAAGGTTTCGAAAGGCACTGCGGGTACCCCAGGGTTGGCGCTGGAATATTTATCAATGTTCTTGAGGCCATCTTCGTCGCCGCCCGCAGCCGCGTCGGTCTTCAGCTATATCTTGTTCGGGCTCTTCCCAGGCAGATACTGAGAATCCCTCTCGAGGGTTGCGTCGGTCTTTCGCTTGACGGGCCCGGCCGCCGCAGATGTCTCGGGGCAGGTTTTCTCCGGCCCCGGTGTGGTGGGCTCGGGCCTCACCTCCTCGGACCTGGCGAGGGCCTGGAGGGAGAGAGGGTTCTTCGATGTGGCGGCGTGAGGTTGACTGTCCGGCGCGTCGTCAACGTCCATGACTGCGGGCGTGTCTAGGAAGGCGGGAGCGGGCTCGTCCTCCGGCTCGGCCGTTGATGCGGATGCTGGAGCTGTCGGGGGCGAGGTGCCTTGGCGATCGTCCGGTTGAGATGATAGAGGGGCGCGCTGACCGGTCGCGATGTTTTCCTCTTGCTGCCTTCTCTGCGGGCAGTCCTTGGCGATGTGGCCGGCCGTGCCGCAGTGAAAACAACGGTTATCGTCGACGCGGACGAATATGCGGTGCGGGGCGCCGGCGAATTCCACCAGGAAGGACTCGGGGAGAACGAGACCGTCCCGCAGCACTACGTGGACCATTCGCCTCCAAGATGTTATCTCGGTGTAGCCCTCCGATCGCCAACCCATAGATAGATTATAAACGGGCGACACCACCCTTCCGGCTTCGGACATCAGCTCCGTTATTATGTCATTGGGGATTTCCGGCAAGACATTGCTAAGATAAATTTTTTGCGAGACGGTGACCATGCGTCTCGCAGGAACCCACGTGTTCTTTAGTGAGATGCCGCCGTGTGCCGTGAGGAATTCCGTAGCTAGGGCTTCGCTCGCCAGGTATAGGCATACTCTCTGATTTGCGAGACGGTTGGCGTGGGTAATTTTTTGGCCTCCTCCCACGAGTTTTCCCACCGCCATCGCGTACTCTAACAGAGGGGTGTCCGGGAGCGCCTGAAAAATAATTCCCCTCTTCCTGTTGGGCCCGTTTGCACTTGGAGTGATGACCTTTTTCGAGAACATGAAATTGGCCGGTGGCGCGTTTTCTCGGGCGCTGGTCGAGGCCGCGGCGTGTTTTTTTACGCTGTTGGCGTAAGATCGCGGTTTTTCGTCCCCTCCGACGGACGGGGATGGAGAGGGGGGAGGGTGGTCGCGCTGTGGGGGAGGGTGGTTCCTCCTGCCCGCGGAGAAGTTATCGGCGGGCGGCGCCGGTGTTCCCTCGATGCGCGCGTCTGTGGAGGTGGGGGCGGCAAGAGACGGTAGGGGCGGGTAGTCCGCTGGCCGACTCATGAGGGGCTGTAACTGAACGGGCTTTCTGACAGGGGGGGTGGAAGGAGTTTTCCTCGAGGAAGCGGGCGCAGGGGGCGGGGAAACCGGTTTCGCCGGTGATGGTCGCGGCGAAGACGAAGCACATGGCGAAGCACATGGCAAAAATGGCGGAACAAATACATCGATCGGCGAAGCAATTTTCGCGAATAAATCAGGGGATGATGTGCTCAGCCCCTTGATGATACCTGATGATCGGGAAACGTGAGTGCTTTGTGTGTGTGTGTGTGTGTGCGTGTGCGTGTGCGCGTGCGCGTGCGCGTGCCTGCGTGCGTGCGTGTGTGTGTGTGTGTGTGATATTGGGCGCTCTAACGTGAAAACTATTGGTCGTATCAATACCACACTTCATATATAGTACTGTGGTGTGTGCTGTCAGAGTTGATTAGTTTTTAGAGTAAATCGGTTTACCGGAAGTTGAGCTTCATTCTTCAATCCTCATTTCCAGTTTTCAAAATATCTCCATAAATATGATATTAAGGTAGATACGTTTATATATATATATATATTTAAAAAAATTACTATAACTTTTGTATGAAATATATTTTTGTATCACTATTTGTTTAGGAGTTATTCATGAAATACTGATAAACCGGAAGTTGCTGATTATATACTTTGTGGGCGCTCTGGGCTCTATGGGCGAAAGGCCAATTTCATCGTTTTTCATCGACCATGTCCCAAAAAACATTATTTATAATATTTGTGACGTCAAAGATAATAATATATAAATTAATCCCTCATCTTCCAAGTTTAAATGGAATATAGAGTTCAAAATTACTGTCGTATATAGATATTTACATCTTATATATGGAGAAAGTCATGTGCTGGCCACATCAGATTTTTTCGTATACATTTCATTTATATTGGAATACGTTATACTACTTGGGTGGATATCTTCGAAAGCTTTAAAACTAGTCCGTACTTGACTAGGATTTTCGTTTTTTAGCATTTTAGCGCCAATATAATTTATTTTTTACTGAAAGCGCGAGTCATTCTATTATTTTCAGTAAATATTTTGTTAAATTTTAGAATTATTAACATATTTGGTTCAATTTCGTTGAAATCTTACTAATAATATAAGGCATAATCGTTACTCGGTGGCAGTTTTCTCAAGTTAAGAGCAACTTAAAGCCAAATAAATGACTTTTTTACAAAAATGTTCACTTTTCGCCTGTTTTTTCGTGAAATTTTTCATAACTTTGAAGGAGACTTTTTGAAAATATTTATATTGAATCGCTATTTTACTAGGTTTTCTGGAATTTTGGGCACTTTAAGCCGAAAAAACTTTAAATTTGAGAGAAGTTATTCAATTTTGCCCATTCTTTCGTCGAAATTTCGAAAAATTGAGAATTGATCATCACACTTGGTGTGATAACTTCAAAACTTTTAAATGTAAACACTAACACTGTTACATGATAATTTCAGGGAAAATTAAAACATGCATGGGAAATCCTTTCACAATGTACAATAAAACGCAAAAATATCTTAAATTTTATGTTTAGCGTGAAGAATAAGGTTAGGGATACATAATTCAAGAAAAGGGTTCTGCCGCATATCTTGCAACACCGCCGCTCCGCCTTAAATACCGTTAAGGCTCCTTTGCACGCTGCCCTTGCACCTTGCAAGGTCCCGACGACCTACAATTTAGAACTATCGCAGCCCAAGGATATGCCTCTCTGCACAGAAAGAAGGGTCAAGGGTGGTCCGAAAGAAAACGATTTTTCGAGAATAGATTTCTAATAGCACTCATTATCCAGTACTGATTAGTGCGTTTTAAGTAATAATCGGTATCAGGATATTTTCTCTTGACTATCCTACGACAAATTTGGAATGAGCATATGACTTCCTAATATAATTTTATAAGTTTCATACGTATGCGAAGGGTATTAAATTAAAATTTAGCATGATTAATCGTATTAACTAAATAATTCATAATAATGAACAATTTGCATACCCTGATTTATTTTGTGTTTATAGACCAGTAACAAACTGATGACTGAACGGTATACTTATGACCTATTGAAGCCGCTTGTAATAAGAATTTTTCATAGCACAGGCCTGTATTTACATAACATCGATAAAATTAAAACTAAGAAGATATACGGAAACGGATAGTTTTAAATGACAATACAATACTGGCTTGTAATGTATCTTCTGTCATTAAATTACTTTTGTAGTAGTTATATCAAATTGAAAACCTTTCTACATTTTCCTTCATATTTCATAACCTTTCGCTCCAAAGATAAGAATTTTTGAATGGTAGGGTTAAAATATTAACCGACGGCTGCATAACATTTTTTAAAACATGTGCATATTGTTTTCCATCGTGGAAGCCATTGCTATTCCAAAGACCCCAGGACCTTAAAAAGTGGATTGCACACGATGAGATAAACAATCGCTGTAATTATTCTGTTCAATAAGGGATTTATCGAATTAATTTAATACATCCTATAATAACATACGAACCTTAGGAGGATATCCACCCCCAGACATGCACAGAAAATCGTCGACTTCTGCCCCTCTCTTTCACATATTGGAGGTCGAACCTGCAGTTTCGAGGTCTATACACACCGACAGGGCCATTCGAACATGACGAAAATGTTTTTTCGTCGCTTAGTCGCTGAAGTCCTAATCCAAGAGCGCAAGTAACTAAAAGTAAGCGCCTCAAACTGTTCCTTCCCTCAAATCCTCAATTCATACAGGGCACAGAAATCCACAGGAGATCTACTAGGTTTTTCCAAACCCTTCCATTTCAGAGAGAGAGAGCCTACGCAGCGGGGGGCATAGGCGGCAAGGACTTCGTCTGCAAGAATGTCGGAAGCGTGCAATATTTGATGCCTATAGAAATGCCCTTTTGGGAATAGGAGAAAGGAAAAGAAGGAATACCTGAAAATCCCCCTGAACCCCTGCTATGAAGATGTCCTTCTTGTCCTCCCCACGAGGTATTGTCTAACGCGGAAATAGTAGCCCAACGGGTGAAGGATATAATGAGAAGAGGACAATACCTTCGCCCTGTATACTTCCGCAGATCCTCCACAGAGAATCCTGGTGTCTTGGATGGAATGTATTATCTTATTCAACATACCGATCTTGATTACAAGAAATGCTTCCTTAAAGACGGCCGTTAATCGTATTTGGTATGGAGTTATTTATACACGGAGTATGGGATTTTAGCAGCCGGTGAAACATACATCGCCTATATCATTCATACTGTTAAAAGAAGCGTAAATAGTTATTTCCCAAGGGATATGATAGCTTACAAGTATCTACTGTTCAATCATCGGTTTGTTGCTGCTCCGTTACGGCCATTCAAAACAATACAATGAATGGAAAGTTAAGGGATATTCAAAGGGAAGAAAAAAAATCAAAAATCGTTCTTAACTGTCAGGGGTTCGGAACCAGGAGGCCCTGAAATTGCATACTTTCCAATAGGAAGGCATTGCGCTGATTTTCTGGATTATTTCAAAAGTTCTTACCGAGAAGATAGATTACTGTTTTTTATGATACCTGGAGTAGTGAATATTTAACAGAAATTGTAGAGAATTCTTCAAAGATGATCTTAAATTCGATGCTAGACCAGTGAAAATATGTCCAATTTAAAATACATTGGAGGTATTTTTTACGGAGAACTTACCTGTAAGATATAGCGTTCGAGCTTTTTATATTGATAGATATCCGTATAATTTATAAAACCATTAAATCGTTTCCTTAACTATCTTGCATTCGATACCAGGGCACACAAGATATTATCCTATAAAGAATACATAGGAAAAGTAGGGCGTAGGTTGAGGCTGTCAAAGATGTGATCTCCATCATACATTTCGCACAACGAATACGATCATTTTATTGTATATGAAAGAAAATAACCCAAAACTCCCAGAGGTCGACGCCAGGCTTATCCCGATTCTTATGTAAGGTATACATTGTAGATATTTTAAAAGTTATTGTGAACTCCTAACCGATGAGATGCACAATTATTTACCACAGTGATGATTAGTTTCTAAACTTTTTACTATAATTACTTGCTCAGAAATACCTCTCGTTTAGCATACCTTACTCGTTTATATCTATTATATATATTTCCTTCTTAGGATATATACATTCTTACATCTATATATTAAAGTTGACGCTTCTCCTGATTCACTGATTCATTTATGTAGGAAGATACTAATTCAGGGGCCAAACTTTTGGAGGGATTGGGCCGCTTCTATTTTTTATAAATGGCCCGAACTCAAAACCCCAGGAAAAATTAGATATCCTTCCTAACTATCATGGGTTCGAAATCAGAGGCCCCTAAAATCACAAATTTTGCCGTTAGAATCAGTTGCGCCAATTATTAGATAAAAAATCTGATGTGGCCAGCACATGACTTTCTCCATATATATAAGATGCAAATATTTATCTACCGCAGTAATTTCGAACTCTATATTCCATCCAAACTTGGAATATGTGTGATTAATATATATATATATTATCTTTGATGCCAAAAACATAATAAATAATGTTTTACGGGACATGATCGATGAAAAACGATGAAATTGGCCTTTCGCCTATAGAGCCCAGAGCGCCCACAAAGTACATAATCAGCAACTTCCGGTTTATCAGTATTTCATGAATAACTCTTACACAATCAGTGATACAAAATTAAGTTTCAACCAAAAGTTATAGTAAATTTTATTTTCTAAAACTTTTATAAATAATAGTATATACCTAAATATCATATTTATGGAGATATTTTGATAACCGGAATTGAGCTTTGAAGAATGAAGCTCAACTTCCGGTAAACTGATTTACCCTAAAAACTAATCAACTCTAAATAAAATAACTAAAGTACTACATATGAAATTTGGTGTAGATACAATGAATAGTTTTTAAGTTAGAGCGCCCACAAAGTACATAACAGTTACTTCCGGTTTATCGGTATTTCACGAATAACTCCTAATCAACCGGTGATACAAAAATATGTTAAATACAAAAGTTATAGTATATATCATTATCTAAAACTTTTATAAGTAATATAATACACGTATATATCATATTTATGGAGATATTTTGAAAACCGGAAATGAGCTTTAATGAATATAGCTCGACTTCCGGTCAGCCGATTTATTCCAAAAACTAATCAACTCTGACAGCACACACCACAGTACTTTATACGAAGTTTGGTATTGATACGACCAATAGTTTTTACGTTAGAGCGCCCAAAAACACACACACACATACAGACACACACACACACACACACACACACACACACACACACACACATACACACAGACATCATTCCGAAAATAGTCAAAACGTGTTCTAGGGACCCCAAAACATGTATTTCCGTTGAAATCTCGAAGTCGAATTTTTTCATGAAAACAATACTTTCTCTATACTTCGTATATGGAGAAAGTAAAAATACTTTCCGGAAAAGCAGAGGATACATATCCAAGGTGCCTAGAGATATATAGAGATTGAAATTCCTATTGACTACATCTCTAAGCACCTTGAATGATAAATTTGCACCGGTATACATTTTAAGTCAGGGTAATTTTTGAAAAACTCTCTTAAAGATTCAATAGACAATATTTTCATCTGTTGGATTCCTAAATTTTAATTCTCTGTCATTCCGAGAAGTTTTTTTTTTTTTATCTCGAAATTTGGTGCAATATATGAAAGATAAGAATGAACTGCGCCGATTTTTGGAATAGAAAGAAAGATTTTTTGGTAAGAAAGAGAACTCAAATTAAAGGAACTAAGAGACATTTTCAGATCTAATAGAAACAGTAGAAACTACTGCATTAAGTATCCATTGTTCGATGCCAGACCGGTGCAAAAATCTCCCTGTAAAAATATAGATATAGAGGTGCCACTTTGCAGGTGGATGATTTTTTATACAATGTTATAGAAAAAAATTAGTTTGTAACCATAGTTATCTTGGGTTCAATTCTAGGCCCCCTCAAATAATCTTCTATAACGAATAAATGGGAAATTAAGGACATTAAATGGCAGTTAAAGACATGATTCATATTTCAAATCTTGCACTTAGCTAAAAATTCATCTTCTGCAACGTTATTTAGAAGGATTAAGAGGTCCTGGATTGGGGAATTCGGAAATAAATTTTCCGTTTATTACCGCTAAGATGCATGATTGCTATCCATGCTTATAACCAATTACTATATTTTTACTTTAACTTTACCGTTTGCTTGCAGAATGCAAGCAGCACATAACTCGTGTATTCTAGCTGAAGTTGTGGTAAATAGACGTATTCGACGGCTTTTAGCCTTCGCTTAACAGGTATGAAGAGTTCCTCGTGCTCGATTTAAGAAGAACGTGAATAGGAACCTTTGTTTATAACAGCAGGAAGGAGTGTGTTATTCTTGTTTCATTGAGGGATAAGAGGCTCAGGCCTAGGTAACGGTTCTAGGCTACGACACTGTTGCAAGATTTGCGCCCGAACCCTTTCCTTAAATTATGTATCCCTAACCTTATATTTCACGCTAAACCAAAATTTAAGATACTTTTGCTGCGGAATGTACCTTGAATATCATTACAAACTAAGCTAAGTCTTCAAATAATAAAATGATAATCAGCTCAACATTTACTTTGTGATGCAGAATGATTACCTATTTTCTTAGTGGTATAATTATAAAAACCTACTTTCCACTAGCAAAAATCCATTCTGTACAGTGATACAGTACATTATACACTGATAATTACAATATAGTTAATAACTATATAACTACTATAGAACATATATCAATTTTCTATAACCTTACAATCAACAAAATACATTTATTGAATAGTTATAATGTCTCAGAATTACATTATGGTTTCTGCTAATCTTAAAGTATCATCACGTTCAACATGCAATCATGATTCCTACAATTCTTATGTTTTCCTTTAAACATTAAATGCCACTAGAAAATGCATGTTTGTAATGTATATCTATCACATGAATTAGCATTTCCTCGAAATCATTAAAATAAAATTCCTTATTTGTGACTTAAAATATGATTTTGTACTTTAGTATAATAAAATTAATCAATGGTGAACTAATAAATAAATTAATACGGCCTGCTCTAGTTAAAAGACTAAAAACCATAGTTCTTAACTCATCTGTGATTTTTTTGTATATAACATTACATTTTGCTGACAAATAATAATAATACCAAGTGATAAATAATAATCAGCCTTGCAATGAGGATATATGCAGAAAAGGAACTCAATCAACATTAACTATTACCTTACCATTATACATTACTTCTACAATATCCTAATATACATTACCAAGTTCATACTCTAACCAACAACAAAGGAGACACGGAAATTCTAAAAAACCTTTGTCCGCACAAAAAGTTGTGAGAAACCTACTGAAGTGTATACAAAAATCAGAATCTGACTTCACATTGGCATAATTTGTAAAATAATTATTTACATATAAATTCCAAAGTTTTATGAGGAAATTATTAATCAAAGATACAAAATCTTTCTATTTCTATGGAAAATTTGAATTAATTAGAACGTAGTAGTAGATGAGAAAATACATAAAGAACACATCAACACCTTACTTTATTCCATGCTTTTCAAATGGCATCCATCTAACAACACTTCTATCCTCAACTTATATCTGGAGCATAGGCTGAGAAGAGGTATTCCAATTCATGATGTGGACTGACATATTTTCTTTCTCAATGCTCTTCTTTCATAGTTACTGATATTGCATCTTACCTCACTACATATACAACCTTGTAAATAGTAATATCTTTATTATGAATGTAATCCCATTGACTGTTTACAATAAAAACATTTACAGTATTATAAAATACTATTGTAATAAGAAACATAGCCAGGGAAAATAAATACAATCAATAATATACTTTCTAGAAAATAAAATCAATCAAATAATGTTAACATAATAATTAAATTTATATTTTTCAAATGAATGTTGTCTTAGGTGAAGGAATTATTCATTCAAAAGATGTGAGATAAAATATTGAGTTATTGTGGTTTTGTAGACTTTATTGTAGACACAATTTTTCTGGTCGTTACACGTTATGGCCAATACACCATAAAAATTTCAACTCAATGACGCTTGTGGTTTAGCCTATGAATTAGTATCCTCTCTATATACCTATCTATATATGAATGAATCCGGAGAAGCATCTATATATAATAGATATATTCCTGTGTGTTCTTTCTATTATAATTTTATAGATTTTCCTGACTATTTTCTTTTATAGATAATTGTACTTTTATAGATTTTTTTCTTTTCCTCCTGACTTTAATATTATCTATATATGATTTTATTATTGATATACATATATAGTGACATAATTTCCTCTTCAGTATTTCTATTAATGTAAGTGGGTTCATCCCATAAGAATCTAATAAATAGAGTCCCACTAATAGTGTCCCAAAAAAAGTTGGTTTGGTGAAAAATGGAACCAACTGCTCCCAAACCAACAAGTTACAGAATAGGGCCCATGTAGTCATTAATTATTGGCCATGCAATTAACAAAATATCAAATGAGCTGTTTCAATACAAGGGGTATGTAAGTTTTAAAACTATTTGAAAATTCCTATTTATAGATTTGAATGCCATGGACTTTGTACTTAAATTATTCTGTGACAGCAGATGAGCGTGAGGCATCTCTATTGACCCAAGAATCAGTACCGCTGTCAAATGTACATTCAGTGATAATGAAACCTCTCCTAGACTGAGAGGCAATGGATACATGAACATACTTAGAGTCACCCATCAATATAAAGGTTAGCAGAAGAGCAGAATAAAAATCTAAGCTATATAACAAATATATGTGCCTGAGTATTACATGAGTCTGAAACAAAAACAAATTATAGCAGTAGAGTATATTAACCACAATACAGTTTTCAAAAGTTAAGATATAATTTTACTTTTGTTCTAAGGTATCTAATTAAGTAATTAGAACATCTGTGAAGAATTAGTGCTAGTTGTTGTGAAAAGGGCTGGATGAAAATTACTCAGTGTAGCTCCACAGAGTCGTGGGATGTTAGTAGAGCAATGACACTAGTGGAACATGGTTAGAATTATGTTCCCCTATGAGTGTATATAAGAATAAAAGTTGCTTGCATTTTGTAAGCATATTAATTATGCAAACTACATGTCTATAATATATCGAAAAGGTCCCTGAAAAATTAGTAATAGGAAATATTCTAAAAAATTCCAGCAATTAATTTTTAACAGTTGAAATCATCACCAAACTGGTGGCAAACTTACACCTACTTGGTGACATTTTTATTGATATATATATATATATATATATATATATATATGATTCCCAAGGAATGGAACCACGCAAGGATTGCCCTTCTGCACAAGAAAGGAAGCAAAGAAGATTTGAAGAACTATCGCCCCATTAGCCTCCTTCCAGTTGTCTACAAAACATTCATGAGGATAATAGCGGAATGTCTTAAGATGACCCTGTCTTCAGCCCAGCCTAGAGAACAAGCGGGATTCCGGAAAGGCTTCAGCACTATGGACCACATCCACACATTACAGGAAATTATAAACAGAACGAATGAATACGAGATGCCACTCGTCCTTTGCTTTGTAGATTATGAACAGGCCTTCGACTCGGTAAGTACCTCCTCCACTCTGAAAGCTCTGAAGAATCAAGGGATAGATTCTGAGTACATCCGCCTCTTGCGCAGTGTCTACGAGAATGCCACAGCTTCTGTAATGCTTCATGAAGAGACCGATGAATTCAAGATTGAGAAGGGAGTTCGACAAGGTGATGGTCTATCTCCCATCTTGTTCACAGCCATTTTAGAAGAAGTTTTTAAAAACCCTTGATTGGGAAGAGAAGGGGTTAAGAGTAAATGGGGAGTACATCAGTCACCTCCGTTTTGCAGATGATATAGTTCTCTTTGCAGCTAACGCAGAAGATCTAACTTCAAGACTTGAAGAGCTAAACACAGCAGGACAGAAGATAGGACTCAGGATAAACCTAACAAAAACAAAGGTAATGTATAATTCTTTTACAGTGCAAGAGCCAGTCAAACTTCAAGGAAAACCTCTGGATGTTTGCTTGGAATACACATACCTGGGACAACTTGTAACAACAGGAGAGAAAAACAGGATTAATGAAGTAAACAGAAGAATGAAACTTGGCTGGAGCGCATTTGGTAGGAACTCACACATTCTGAAGTCAAGAATGCCAATGGTTTTGGAGAGGAAGGTCTTCAACCAATGCATTTTACCTGTCTTGAACTATGGAAGTGAAACTTGGGTGATAAATGCTGCAATAACCCAGAGACTTCAGACAACGCAAAGGAGCATGGAGCACTGTATGCTGGGAATCACAAGAAGAGACAGGAAACGCAACACTTGGGTGAGAATGATGACTGGAGTTACAGACATAATAGATAAGGTAAGATCACTGAAATGGAGGTGGGCCGGCCATATTGCAAGAAGAAACGACAACCGTTGGACATCTGCCGTTCTCAATTGGATACCAAGAAGTGAAGAGACCAAGAAGGCGACCTATGGACAGGTGGAACAGAGACATCATCAAGTACTTAGGTGTAACGTTGCAACGAGAAGCTCAGGACAGAGAAAATTGGAAAGTACTTGGGGAGGCCTACATCCGACGTCGGATTGAAAATGGCTGATGATGATGATGATATATATATATATATACATATATATATTTTTATTGGTATATATATATATATATATATATATATATATATATATATATAAATATATATATATATATATCTATTATATATAGATGCTTCTCCGGATTCATTCATGTATATACCTAGATAGATAGATAGGATACTAATTCACAGCCTAAACCACAAGCGTGATTGACTTGAAATTTTTACGACGTATTGGCCATAACGTGTAACCGCCAGAAAAAATGTGATTTTGAACCTCGGTGCCATAGGTTCGATTCCCCAAGCCCCAAAGTTGCGATTTTCCCCATAAGAATACATGGCGGGGATTTTCCAAAATTTTTTTGAGGCCCTTTCCGGAAAAGGAGAGAATTGAAATTCGAGGCATCACTAGAAGCCGTGCATATCCAACGAAAATCAAAAAGACATCTTCGAATTTTGTCCATGGTTCGATGCTAGGTCGGTGCAAAAATCGGCCGTTTAAAATGCATTGCGGCGATTTTTAAGATTTTTTTTGGATCCTTTCCCGATAACATGGATACTTGAAACTCGGCACGTCGATAGATATCATGAATATATATCATAATCAAATTTTAGATGTTCGCTGATGGTCCTTGGTTCGATCCCAGAGGGCCATTTGCACTTCTCAATGCATTTCTTACGGAGATAACGGAAACAAAATTAAGGTATTTCCCGGCATGCTATCGACATCAAACTTTGCATGATAGAAAAGCCAGTCCTTACAAATCAAACTTTGCATTCACAGCTTACAGTATTTCCTGGCTTCGACACCAGGTGTCTCTGCATTCAGAAATTGATCCGATTTTTAGGAATTATTTTCAAACCTTTCCCAACAATATAGAAACTTGAAATTTGGCATATAGATAGAGATCATAAATAACTTTTAGAAACATGTTTTGATTTCCAAGATCATCCTTGGTTCGAATCCAGAGAGCCATTTACATTCGTGAAAATTAAAACGTATTTTGAGGCAGTTGTAGCCAAATATTTCTGCTTGAATTTTCACACATAGTTAGAATCGGTGATCTTCTATTGTGCTGCATAGTAAGTTCACCAGAGAGACCCGGGTTCATTGCCAGACGATGAAATTTCAGCGAATATGAAGAAATATTTCAATCCTTTTTTTTTCTATTAAGGACCGACCCGATATGATGCCGATATAAAATTAGTGTTGTCGATCTGGTTGCAGTATGCAAGCTACATTTTACTCGTATATATATATATATATATACATCAATAAAAATGTCACCAAGTAGGTATAAGTTTGCCACCAGTTTGGTGATGATTATATATATGTATATAAATTTTTTGGGAAATCTACGATTTTAAATTCCCTATCGAAGGAACAAAGAAAGAAGGGAATACATATAATTCCATGGTAGATATATAACTTATATAATTGAAATATTGAGGTAGATATCTTACCAGGAAGGTCCTAAAATAACACATCGTTATCCCCATTTGAAATGTGGAAAGAAATGTAAATGGCTCTCAGGGATCGAACCAAGAATCATTAGGGAACCAATGAAAAATGGATATAAAATGTGTTCATGATCCATAATTAAATGCCGAATTTCATGCTTCCATGTAATCGGGGAATGGTTTTTTTAAATCTTAAAAATTGACACAATGCATTTTATTTGGGAGAATATTTGCGCCAACATAGAGTCGAACCAAGGATAATTGTAGAAGATATTTTTTTTTGTTTTATCAGATATGCATAATTTCGAGAAATCTCTTGAATTTCTTTTCTCTACTTTGCTGTGAAGTTCCTCAAAATATTTTTCAAAATCACCGCAATGGATCTTTAAGGAGAAAATCAGGACTTTGGGACCTTCTGGCATCAAACCCATGGCTCTGAGGTGCAAAGCAACACTTTCTCTGCCCTTTACAGAATATGGCCAGTATGTAGCAAAAATTCAAGTCAATGACACTTGTGGAACATGGTTAGAGTTTTGATCGCTTATATATACTAGCAGAAACGTCCATTGAATCTCAATGGGGGAATTGCAGACGATAAATACCAGTTTAACAACCTTGATTGTATCAATGCCTCATAATTTTAGGCAGATAGCAAATACCAGGCTATAATTATTTCAAAACCGATAAGCATAGAAAAGGGAGTAGTAATTAAGTCTACAAATTCGCCTAAATATTAGAATATATTCTTATAACTTATTGCACTCTTCAAATAAATAAACATAAACTTACTTTACCTTTTTTTAGGATTTTTACATCCAATCATTGTTGTATTAATCGAGAGAAAGCAATTTATCTAACAAACTGCTATAAACCCATTTATCCCACAAAATAGTCAGTAAACAATAACATTGATATGAATTAAACTTGGTTGATACAGACCTTTCCAAAAAATTAGAAAAACTTTCTAAAATACTAGTATTAGTACATTTTTATGCTTGATTCTTCACAGTATATCATTCATAGCTGCAGTTACTAATATCTCCTTAAATTTCTCCCTCTTCATATAATCTATCACTTATTCCTAGCATTAATTTGAGTTGGGCATATTCTCTCAATGTATTCTTACCGATATATACATGAGCTGGGGACTCAACAATCACCTTTATTGTCAGGGGGATGGGTTGTTTACAAACTCAAAATTTCGATAAAATATTCACGCACTTTATCAAAATGTGCGCAAGCTTAAATATCAAACAATATTCCAGGATCAGAAAAAGAATCCTGATTCTATTATTTTTCTAATGGTGCTTAATTTGACTTCCTACAACAATTATTTCTAATTAAATTTTGAAAAACAAATTAACTTTGCAACAAAAAAATGACCTTGACATTTATTTCTTAAGAAAACGTTTTCACCCGTCTGGGTCAAAACATGGATCTCAGGGAAATAAAGAGTAGCCTGTAAGTAGCCTAAGAGTAGCACTGCGCAGGGTTGACTTTTAATAATGTAGAATATTTCTAAGTTGTGTGACTCTTGGTTCTCAAGTATTTAGTAAACATACACACACACACTATTTTATATTTTACATATATATTAATATAAAAGACTAGTTGAAGTGCTCATTGATTCTCAAGGGGAATATTTAAATTGATAAATACAATTGTTATAGAGCTGATAGTAACACATACCTCATAATTAAGGCTACATAGAAAATGCTAGGCTATATTTATTTCCAAACCAATAAACAAGCAAAATAAATTTATAATAAAATATGTAAAATCACCTATATATTAGAAATCATATCCTTTGAATGAAAAATTTATTTGATGAAGACAACATTTGTTTGAGGATAATAAAAATTTATTCGAAGATAGCATTAGGATAAGAAGCATCATGTTTAAAGAGATATTTTAGGAAAGGCACAAATGGATATCGGGATCAATGAACAAGCACAAAAGAAATATATTTTACGAGTAAAATGTAGCTTGCATACTGCAACCAGATCGACAACATTAATTTCATGTTGGCATCATATCGGGACTGTCCTCAAAAGAAAAAAAAAGGATTGAAAGTATTCTTAACATTTGCTGCAATTTAATCGTCTGGTAACAAACCCGGGTCTTTTTGGAGATACTTCCTATGCAGCACAACAGAAGATCACCATCTCTTACTATGTGTAAAAATTAAGTCTGTGTGGTTGCTATGGTTGCTTCAACTGCCTCAAACGACATCCTACTTTTCCCATATATTCCTTATGAGAGAAATTTTAAAGTGCTCTGGCATCGAACCCAGAAACAGCATGGTCTTATCTAATTGTTTTTCAAACAGAGTCTTAATATACTTCTTCCATCGCTGCAAGAACTCCCTATTATTTCGATAAGTGCATGAAAGAAATAATTAAAAACCATCCCAATGTGTTTTATATGACAGATACATTTACCGCCCAGCATCAGACCCGGGTCTTTCTGATGATTATTCCTATGCAGTACAACAGAAGATCACCACCTCTAAATATGTTTAAAAATTCAGGCAGAAATATTGGCTTCAACTGCCTCAAACGAGGTCCTACTTTTCCCTTATATTTCTTATGAGATAAATTTTAATGTGCCCTGGCATGAAACCCAGAAGCAGTATGGTCTTATCTAAATTTTTTTCTTAAACTAATTTTTAATATACATCTTTTAGCTGAGCACTAACTTCCTATCATTTCAATAAGTGCATGAAAAACAATAATGAAAATCTACCTCAATGTATTTTAAACGGCCGATTTTTACATCATGCTAGCATCAAACCCAGGATATTTTCCGTAAAAGTCATTTATGTTTTCGATAGATAATGACCATTTATATAGGCTCCTTGAGTTTTGATTCTCTACCTATCTGGGAAGTATTTTTTAAAAATTCCAGAAAATCAAAGCAATGCATTTAAATGGCAAAAATCGGGAATTTGGGTCCCTCCGGAATCGAACCCATGACACTAAATGGCAAAATTTTTCTGGCCGTTGTATGTTATAGCCAATATGTGGTAAAAATTTTGAGTCAATGGCACTAGTAGTTTAGCCTGTGAATTAGTATCCTATCTGGGTATATACATGAATGAATCCAGAGAAGCATCTATATATAATATACATAACTCTAAAACAACCAATGAATATTCATTGCGGAAAGTAAGTGTATTACCGGTCTGACTTGTGCCCCAATGCTAAAATGCGTAACATGGAGCTCGATCAAATAACACAAATGCAGTCACAGTGCCTAAACAGATGCAGAGATTAAACACAAATAACTGAAAAATATCAAATGGTTATGAAGTGGAAGCACTCAAAAAAATCTGATGTGGCCAACACATGACTTTCTCTATATTTATTTAAAACAGAAGCCTATGCTGGTAATATATAAATAACTCGAAAACAATGAGTGTTACAGAAAAATATTTAAAAAAAATTGTAGTGAAGTATATTATCTGTAACTTTTGTGGATAATTGAATATACCTACATTGCATTGTGACAGAGATATGAATGAAAAACTTCCATTTCTGGATAAACAACAACTTCTGGTTAACCATTATTCAAGAATAACACCTAAATCATCACTGTTGCGAAAAAATGTTTCAAACAAAGGTTGTAGTAAAGTGCATCATTTATAACGTTTTTGCATAATTGTATGTACCAACACTGCATTCTGACAGAGATATTAATGAAACAAAATTTTGTCCCAGCCAAACCACAACTTTCGGTTAAGCGGTATTCATCAAAAACTAATCAACTATTGGCAATGTTAGGAAAATACTAAATATGAATTTGGGAAATGATCGCATAATTACCTTTTAAGATACAGCGCCTGCGATTTTTTTTACCTCAGATAGACACACAGACAGACATGTTTGGGAAAATAGCAAAAACAAACAATATGGGCCCCAAAACATCTATTTCGGTTGAAATCTGGAGGTCGAATTTTTTGCAAATACAATACTTTCTCTATACTTCATATATGGAGAAAGTAAAAATACTATGAATTACTTTTTGCATTCTGCATATAACAAAACATAAACTTGCTTTATCTCTACGATCAAGGAATATGGTATTGGAGATTTGCTACAACATGACAACTCGCTCTTTAACAGCAAATCATTCATAGCTGCAGCTACTAACATCTCATTTAATTTCTCCCTCTTCCTATAATCTATCAATTATTGCTAACATTAATTTGAAGTACTCATATCATCTCAATTCGTTCTTACCAATAAATGCATTAGCTAGAAAAAAACAAATACCTTGATCGTCAGGGGGATGGGTTGTTTACAAATTAAAAATATCGATAAAATATTCACATATTTTATCAAAATATTCGCAATTTTGAATCAAGCAAAATATTTAACGACCAATATAAGAATCTTTATTCTATTTGCCTTCTTTTGGTGCTTAAATCGACTTTTGAAGACTGTTATTTCTAATTATATTTTGAAAAAGAAATGGACCCATCAATGAAAGAAATGAATTTTACGTCTATATCATATGAAAATGTTTTGACCCTTCTGGGTTTGGATCGTGGACTTTACCTAAGTAAATAAAAAGTAGCCTATACTCTGCGCAACCTTTAATAATGTAGAAAATCTCTAAATTTTGCAACTCACCAGTTTTTAGAGAAGATATAGAGAAACACACCCACAGTCTAATTTATATAAATATAAGGTGTATATTTATTTATAATCTATAAAGTAAATATTAAAATCTTTATAATTGAGAATAAAATGTCGATGGTAGTCTGTTCACTGTTACTGTCGTCCATTAACATATCTACCTTCTGATGATGAGAATAGAATTTGCAGCACTTTCAAAAAATATATAAGATGATAAAACTCAAGATTGTAGGCAATTTTCCGGTCAATTTATATTATGAGAGTAATGAAGTAATAATATATATAGATAATCCAAAGTTACTGCTTCGCTTTGAGGAATACATCTTAGTCACCTCTAAAAGTCCACTCATCTACAATGTCGCGATTTTTCTGAAATTTACGATTAAAAAGTAGAAACAAGCATTGATGGCTTCTTGCTATAATCATTTTGTTTCGACATAAATATTAAGTCGTAATTTTATTGCTCAAAACTAAAGAACACCAACAAATACAGATGTGATATAAGTAGTAAAGAATTGTTGGAAAATGATCAGTAAAAATTCAAAATGGCCTAATTGTGACATCTGTAGCATGTTTATGTAGCATCAGTTATAACATAGATACATTATTTAACATGCTACTGAAGGACTGAAAAAGTAGCACCATCAAAGAGAGGAATAAAAGTATAAACTTTGAGGTATATTTCGTTGATTTTTAAACATATTCAGGAATACTAATGCAAACATAAATGCTACAACTGTTAATATACATTCTTGTGACGCATTTGCACTTGAGTGTAGTTACTCATGGAATAAGGTGATTCTGCCAAATGCCAATATATTTATCTCGACCGATAATTTAAAAGCTCAAGTCCACATCCCTTACCACATATGCTGCCTGCTCATAAGCAAAAGTATTTGCATGATATTTTAAGCCTAAAAAATGCTAAAACTAACTTCTATAGCAAATAAATAACGAAAATTTCTGATTTTGAAGACTGGTTATTTTTTATGTAATTAATACCTGACTGTGATGTAAAATAAAAATATTTAACCAATTTATTGTAAGTGTATTGCTTAAAATTAATGATGGAATATTTTTTCCTATCAAAGAGGTAAAGAAGGAGCTAATAGTAAATGGTGTGATGGTTACTTATAAATAAAAAACATAATAGAAATCAGTATATCATTAAGTATATTTGCACAATTTTACTGAACTACGGTTAGCATGAATGTTTCTTAATGCAAACTCTTTGCCCGGTCACTTGAGATTTGTGTTAGTGAGGGTTTAGTGTGTTCTAGAATAATAATAACTAATAATAATTAATAATCTATTAACAATTTAATCATAGTATGTACGAGCAAAAGTTATATAAAAGCATATTGATCGTGCAAATGAAAAGACGGAATCAAATCAAGTAGTCCCTCAAACCTAATTTTGTATTCCCTCTTACAAATATATGGTTGAATACAAATGGTGCCCTAGCTAGAACCAATTTTCATAAGGTGATAGACAAACTATTTTAAAGAAATATTTATCATATCTCTTCACATGCCTGGCTAGAGAATTTTTAACTTTTGGTTAACGAACATAAAAAATTGAAATTCCCGCAAAGCATTTCAAATGGTAGAGCTAACTGGTCTTGAACCCAGGACTTTTCCAATAATGTGAATACATAGAATGACCATGTAGTAATAAAACTATAAAAGGTTTTAAGAGGATATCATTTCTGGGTTATCCTTAAAAAAGAATCCTTTATCGACATTTTAATAGCAAAGAGAAATGCAAATGGTGTAGTCCTCGAACCAAGGATCATGTGAGAAACTGTTAAATTCTTACATGAAATGTACTTATGATCTCTATTTACATGCAGGATTTTATGTTTGAATGTAATCGGATAAGAGATCGAAAAAATTCTTAAAAATCGCAACAATTTTTCTTAAATAGAAGAAATTTTCACCCACCCAAGGCATAGGAACCTAAATTATTCCATATAGATATCGATTCTGTATTCAGCAGATCTGGTGCCTAAGTAAGTATTTTTTTCTGACAAAATGACATGAAAAAATTTGCTTTAGGATAATCTGACCATTTCTAAAATCCCATGTCTATTATTGCAAATGCCTTAAAATGGAACTCTGTATTTGCATTTAATTGAATGATGGATTCCAAACTGTGCATCGAACCAATGATCATAAGGTAAATGATTAGCTGCGTTCATGACACATCCATTACTTCTGTTCATATGCATGGTCATAATTTCAACCTTAAATCAATCATAAAAAATTTGAAAATCTCGATATACATACTTTTAAAAAAGTAGACAAGCCTAGTGTAAAACCCAAAAACATTTGGAGGTTTTGAATACGAAGAAAGTCCTGGAAGGATTGGAACATACTTTACCCAAAGTTTGAAGTTGATATCATTACGGGAAAAACCTACGATAAGTTTCTATAATCCTCATTTGCAATGCATAGAGGAATCTAATTGGCTCTCTAGGATCAAACCAAGGACCATCAGGGAAACGATGAGTAATTTATATAAAAAGTATTTAAGATCTCCATTCACAAGACAAGTTTAAAGTTTCTGTGTTATCATGCAAAGTTTTAAAAACATCTTAAAAATCATAGCAATTTCTAATTTTAGAGATGCCTGGTGTCAAACTCAGGACCTATTGGCAGATGTGAATACACATTATAGCTTGATAGGACTTTAATTTATTTAGTGCAAATTTTAAAGTCAATATCATACCGGGAAGGCACTAAAATTGTGTTCCATTTTTCCCATAAGAAATGCATTTATGAACGGAGATAACTCTATGGGATTGAACCAAGCACCTTTAGCAAAACTTAAAAATGTGTATATAAAATAAATTCATAAATTCTATCCACACGCAGAATTTCAAGTTTCCATGTCATGGGGAAAGGGTTGAAAAAAATCTTATATATATTGTCCCAATGTAATTTAAATGGGAGAATATTTTCCTTGACCTAGCATTGAACAAAGAATATTCGTCAAAGATATCATTTTGATTTTCGTCGTATATTCACAGCTGCCAGTGTTCCCTCGAATTGCAACTCTAATTTACTGAGAAGTGCCTCAAAAAATTATGAAAATCCCCATAATGCATTCTTACCTTCGTTTGGGTCCAACTAGCATCAAACCCACGACTCTGAACCTCAAAATCACTTTTTTCTTGGTGATTACAGGTTATAGCCAGTACGTTGTAAAAATTACAAGTCAGTGACACTTATGAAATATGGTTACAATTTTAATCACCTATGAATGAATGAGCCAGTGAATGCATAATTGGAGAAACATCTATATGTAATACATGGGAGATGGATTGCCAGATATAACTTAAATTTGTAATCATCTTAAAGTAATTTTTAATTGAGTCTGATAATATCAACTATTTCAATATTTAATGTCAATATAAATGCTTTTTCAGAGAATACTGAAATGGACTAAATGAAGAAATATTGGTAGGAGATGATGAGTAGGAGGCATTAGTGAAGGCACTCATCTGAAATCCTCATTGAAAAGTCTCAAGCAATGCCCTCTTCCGGCATGTATGGTACTCAGTTGCCATCCTTGTAAGTCCCTGGAAAGTTTCTGCAGCACTGTCCTTTCATGTGGTTCTCAGGAGTCACTCTCACCAAAGCTGTCATCAAACCAGTGGTTTATATTGTTGTCCTTGAAAATTGGCAACCTTTTCTGTCGCTAAGCAATTATTGTCCACAACCGTCATTATCAGTGGTGCTGATGTGCCGTCATCAGAGCTGACAAATGAAAAGCAAGAACAATAAAATCAAAATAAGTTCTCAGCCAGTATTTCTGAGGAAGACCAGATAAGGTGAACGTCTACTTCTGAAGTCAGAGAAACAGTGTTGTTCAGACTCCTTCATTACCCCCAACATCATCCATTTACGTCTACCAAACCCATAGCTAAGGTCATCAGAAGCATGGTAACCCACCATCCTCTTAGCGAGATATACGGCTGCCATCCACACCATCTGTACCAACCTTTTCATATCCTAAAAGATTTATGGCCCAATCAGATTTGTTTCGAGTATGTTTTTCCTTAGGATTTTTCCTTGGTGGATGCCCTTATGTGCTAAGTACCTTTAGAACTTTCCTTGTGATTCCTTAAGATAGGTCTATCCTTTACACACTTTGTGTTACCAGTGCCTCTATGAGGCCATGGCGGTGGACAATGATGCACAGTCTGACGTGACCACACTTGCCCTTGCACACAAAGTTCCCAAGATGGCCTGGGGAAAAACAACTACTAAATAGTCATCCCATAACCTTGTGCCCAAAGCAGTGCTAAGCTTCCGTTTAAAATTTAGTGGACATAATCCAAACAAGCAAGGCATACTATCTGCTCAGAAGGACTGGATAAACAAAGAATATATTTCAATTAATTTGTATCAACCAATTATATTTCTGTATGAAATTCTGATGGAAATGGATTCATTACCAATAAAGATAGCAATTACACAACTAAATTAGAATACAATTAATCAATTATAATATAAATTATTAAAATTATGTCTCATAATTATCCTTTATGAATGGTTTGTCAGAAAGATAGAACAAAGTACCTCCTAAGTATACATAAGTTAAAATAATACATTTTCAGTAAAAATACATAATAAATATTGTAAATCATAATAGTTCTGTTTAATAATATGCAAGTATTTTATGGTAACCTATAATATGACAAACATATTCCAAGATTGATATCATAAAGAAGATAATTCTTGTTTCTTATTGCATGTATTATATACATATATTATAATTCTTTAGTTCTATATTGGAACATTAAAATATCCAGAGCATTACATGCGTAAAACCTTACCATTAAAAGGAAACCATTGTTCAAATGCAATGAAATTCTGCCCCTATAAAAAACCCACTAAAACCTACAAAATGAGAGCAAAGAATTTACCTACATGTCATCAGAAAGCTGTTTCAAGAATACCTAAGAAGTAGCACAAACGCATCACAAAAGAACCAATTAGTATGAAGGAAATCATCCTAAAATACATTGCATATTGTATGTTGGCAAAAACAAAAGTGTAAAATCATCTACTGCTATTTCAAGAGCCAAAACAATATGGGCTACAGACCACTAATTGCCATTTACCACTTCCAGTATTTCATTGAACTTAAGAAAAGGAAATCAAACAAAGCGAACCAAAGGACAGCTTAAAGGTAATGTAACCAAATGATGATCATTGAAATAAATTCAGATTCCCAGAAACACATCCCACAAACTTCGTGCATGCTTTCCTGTTTGAAATATTCCTATAACTATAATAAAATCTGCTTGTTAAGGTGGCAGACATTTGAGGATTTAAAAAGCTAATTGACAAAATCTAATTGTATACCTGTATAACAGAACATATTGAAAGTCATTGCAATATTATGTCTAAATATATATTGTAACTAAAATAAGGCTTTAAATTATATATCAAAATTATTCACTCCATAGAATATTATAATTATATATCCACAAATCTAGCATAGAAGAAGGTGAAAAAATAGCAGCAGTAAAGCAAATTTAAAAGAAGAGGATTTAAAAGCACTTCAACAGAACTAACAGAACACCACAAGGATTCAACAGAGGGAAACTGGAGCAAGAGCATATGAAAAAAATGCCTGATTTTCCCCATCACACATTCTAAATCCACTTTATCATCCTTGAAACCCAATTAACTTATCATTACCGATTAAAAACATAAAATGACATGATATAATTCCATTGAAACTTGATCAAAGAAATAAGTAGGTCTTAGATTGTATTGGAAAACTTAGAGAAGAATTTCAAAACCATGAATTGAAAGCAATATACGTAATAATATCTTACTCTGCAGCCACCCTTAAAGCACTCAGTGGCTGCCGTTATACTTCCCTCGCTCTACACAGGATCCTTGGAGAGGCCTCGTCCATTCTTCCAACGAATTTCTCAGCAATGTGGTGTCCCTCATCTGTCCCATATTGTAAACAGTATTGGTCCAATTCTACCATTCTCTACTTTACTCCCAAGCTGGAACACTCAGGAGCTTCTTGTATTATTTGAAGAACATTCGGTGCATATTCTATATATGGAGAATAGGACAAACACCTAATATATTATTTATAATGCGAATTGATATTCCAGTTATAACAGCAGATCCTGTTAGATATTTACAAGGCAACTAAACATGGCAATTACAATTTTGGATGCTTAGTGCTACACCTATATTGAAATGAGGATCTTTGAAATGATTATAGAGTTACCTTAGATTATTCAAGAGGAGAGCCTGCACGAACCTTCCCAAACTAACCTGTAGTATCTGGTTCATCAATTTCTACCACATCTCAGCTTGGTAGTAGGTGATGGTTATTGAGTCAAGATCAATAGGTACAATAGGTAGAATGACTTATGTCGCCAAAGCAATTAAGAATGTGCTGCTTTTCCTAAGCATTTTACCTTTTTCCTCTTCCACAGGTAGGTTCAGGTGGAGATATTAAGGTAGGTAAACCAGTAGATCTTGATCAATAATGTTTTTATAAGCACCACATTCCTGAAAGGTTAGAGAAGAGAACATTAAAATTCAATTAAAAAAATTTAATCATAAAAATTATTATTTTCTAATGACAATCAGATACCAATACTTAAAAAATATATTCTAAAATCTTAAGAAAAACATACCTTATTTTGCCATCACCAATTGGGAATGCATTGGAATATCTCCATCCAATGATAATATCAAATAAGATGCCTTCTACAAAGCGCATCGATTATTAAAACGTCTCACTCTACAATAGAGGTCAGATCAGACCCTCTACATGAAATCTTCAAGTTTTAGTCCCATAATGGGCAGAACTTCTCTATCAAGAGAGGCAAAATGCCTCTCGGTAATGAGAATTGTATCTGCAAATGGTATCCCTCTTTTGATAGCTACCAGAAAGTCTTGAAGGGCAAAAAATCTCAATCGGAATCCTGATCGTCGATGAGAATATTATTTTGCCAAAGGTAGCTTTCTATTGAGTGATACCATGAGGTACGCAGACCCTCTTTCCATGGGCAGAACCTCTCAAACAGGAGAGGCATTACACCTCCCCTGAAGAGAACTGTATTCTGAAAATGGTACCGTTCATTTGAGAGTTACCCCGTGGTACCCAGACCCACTCGATGGACAGAATCTCTCGACCTGGGGGAGGCATCACACCACTCCATAGTGAGAATTTTATTCTGCTAGGGTAGCTCTCTTTTGAAGTTACCAGAAAACCAGAAGACCTCTCCATATGGGTACCTATGAAACAATAGTTGTTAATTATGGCCTTAAAATAATTGAATAATTTTGTCCAATTTTATTTAGATATTTCCAAAGTATTCTAGGCTTAACCCTATTTACTCTAAAATTTTAACCCTATGTTGATTCATTACCTCGAAGGTCCTGTTAATATATTGAAGAAGTAGTCAGTTTTCCCTGTGCCTATCCAACAACATCCAAAGATTTCTAATTTTTTGTCCCTAGCTGCTGGGGTTCAATGAACATAGGTACTGCATTGCTTAGTCCCACATTAAGTTGACCTCAACTAATGCTGACTTATGATCTTCATCTGCATGCTCGAAGGAGTTCTTTGCTTTTGTTGACCATCTCTTTCTAATGCTGTCTATGGTTATTGTATCTCTGCTGCGAATAAAGCTTCAAATGCACTCAAATATTTATTATAATTTTCAAACTTTGGATTAAGTTTTACCATAAAGCTAGTTCAGTTTAGTTATCACAAGTTAATTTACAATATAGAATCTTGCTAACCTTTCCGGATCATTAGTGACCGATATCCACTCCTTTTCCATCATTAATAGCGAGAGAACATCCCACAGTTCACCAACCTATTAATCAGCTGGAAATTATTTCTTAGCATTAAGTGCCATGCAGGAGGAAAACATTTAAGAACAGTTTCAAAGACATTAACATATTTCTTGGCATTCCTTAAGGAGAGACCTTGATCAGTACAATTATTCACTCATACCTTTGTAGCTTTCATTTCATCACAGCCATGATCAAGACTGGGACGAAAGAAAATGAGAGATATATTTTTCTGTATCCTGTACCACATGACAAATGAAAACAGTCCATTCATCAGAGTATGATAGCAGGAACAAAGGAGAGTAATTGAAGTAAAAATAGAAGGAAAGCGAGGAAGGGTAAAAACAGGAATGGGAATTCTTGATTACGTAAAAAAGGGCCGAAGTTACATGCAAATGAAAGAAGATTACCAGGATCAACTACTTTGAAAAGGTTGCAATTGACTTAAGCCAGAAGTTGTAAATTAACTCTTGTTGCAAAGAATTATTGCTTAGTAAAATGTAATGGCATACAAACTACAGGAAAACTAAAATCTGATATTTTGATAGTGATTTGCTAAGGATAATTGAGACAAACGGATATAGGGTATCATGAAATCAATACAGAGGAATATAGAATGGACTAAATTATCCTACAACTCACAAAGTTTGCTAGTAAAACTTCACAATCCTTAAAACCATAATGGGAAAAGACAGAAAAGTATAGTTATTGAACCGTAATATTATACGAATTTTGTAGAAAGACTGAAATAATATTCATGTTATTTTCTAAAAATATTTTTTTGTTATTATTTCTCTAAATGCTAGCAATTTTTAAAGGAAATGTTAAGGTTAACGAATGGGACAAATGTCGGCAAATTATAAAATGAAAAATATATGAAATGTGCGAAACAAAATCAAAGGAAATGGGTATTTTAATAGTGTAATGTTGTGCTCACTACCTAAGTAAATGCACTTACTTTAAGGAATCAGCTGTCTTGTGACCTTGGACGTGACTTTCTCTTACGACTGAGTTTCACTTTCTTCGTCGGCAAGGGAAATCAGCAGAGTACTGATGAAGAAAATCTCACAGTTACTGGTCACCTGTAAAGAAATATTTACTTTAATTAAGTTGAATTACGAATTGTCAGTTCACAGTTATTACTATTATTAATATAAATTGATATTAATGTAGCATGGACTTATTAAATTTACAATAAAACATTATAATCATTTTGTTAGTAAAACTTGCCTGAAATCGGCTTAAGCGATTAAAATTTATGATTAAATTAAATTTATTGAAAGTGACGTACTCATTTTGTTACAAACAAGAATAAAATCTATTGATTTGATATCATTATAATGACAATTCTAAAAAGAATGCAAATTTAATTATAAATACAGCATAAATGCAGAATACAGTAGAGTACATAAAAAAAAGAATAATAATGTTAACAGTCATCGTGACTTGGCACAACGCACTTTTGTGCTGTTAAATATTATCGCAAATGGACCTAATATGGTTTGCTAAAATATAATACAAATTATACTATTTAGGTGACTATATTCTTATTCCATTTAAATATTTATTTATAGAACTGCATCCCTGCTGATATTTTTAAATCCCGAAATCCATTATGGTTACCATTGCCATGATCTCATCGGAAAAGTTTTTAAAAAGGCATCTGCAAAACTACTAAGTAGTTATTGAAAGTTTCAGAATACAAAATAGTGACCGATTTAAAACATATAACGCATTCTTAGTTTATAACTACCGTATCCAAAAAGAAACACGACCGAATTACTTTTTTTCTTCTAAAAATCGGCAATTGATACGTTAAAATTTAATTCAATGACAGAACGACATTTAAGAACAACCACTTCTTCTATTTTTCTCCGATTACCGGGGAAAAAACGAGGAGCTCCGACAACCACGGTTTTTTTTGAGATATTAAACCTGTAAGTCATTAGCAGCTGTGTTACAAATTTTCTCTCTTTACATAAGAATTGATTCGTAATACCAAAAAGAAGAAATGCTACGAAAAGGATATGAACTAAGAGCAGTGGATACTTTAATGGTCACTTCTTGGCTAATAAATATTTATGCCACTGGAATAGACACTGGAATTAATTTGAAATCACGAATTCCGTTTGAGTTCCCGTTGGCGAAATTTCGCAAGAAACTGGAATATATTTCAAAACGTAGGTTGAAAATTCGATCCTTAATATTTGTTTAAAGTTACAGAAAACCCATTAATGACTGATGAAAAAGCAATTAATTCTTGATTCCGAAACAAAAATCAAAAATGATAAGCGACGGAATTACTCGGGCAAATTCTTCTAAAAGTCGGCAATTGATACATTAAAATTTTAATCGACGAAAAATGCAAAAGAATATTTCGAAATAGAGATATTGAAAACATGTGTAAGGTGGTAGTTTATCGACGAAGGTCAAGGTATGGGAAAGTGCCTCGTTATCTCAAACAAACAGCATTCCGGTGACGCTTGGTTTCCACTGAATTCCAGTTATTAAATCACTGTATTATGCTGTAACACGTACTACACAATAGATAGATCGCGCGGCGCATACAACGGGAATAAATTAAGCAATTAGACACATATTAATGAAGCAGTTACCTTATAAGCGTTATAATGTATAATCGCTTGAAGTAAGTATTGATAAATCTATGTGACGTTATGCAATTTAAACTCCCGAAGGCCGTTACCGTTGGTGACTTCTCGTATAGAGCTCGAAAGGTTTATAACAAGATTTTAAACCTCTTATTCACTAACAGCCGTGTTCCAAATTTTGTTTCGTTACATGAGAATTATTTAGAAAATTAACTTCCAATAAACCCGAGGCTTGCAAAAGAACAAAATTGGAACAGTTTCGAAGTTAAAATGTTATTCACGGCTCCAGCAACGAAAATTTCAGAAAGTCATAAAACGAAACTTCAGAAGTATCACAAAAGGCATATCCACTTATTCGATCACAGGTGAACTTAACGAACGATAACTTTGCTTATTAAATGATTACTAAGCTTATCACATACTAACTAAGCTTAGCATGTGATAACTTCTTTTCTTAAGAGATAATTCCGCTTAGGAAATAATAACTCCGCTTCTCAAACGATAACTTAGCTTAACACTTAGTGAATAATAATCCTAAAAAATTTAACATATATTCTTAAATGAAAGCTTTGCTTAGCAAAGGATAATTCCGCTTACAAAATGACAACTTCTCAAATTAAGATATAACCTCGCTTTTAAGTGAAACCTTCGCATAGCACATGATAATATTAGCTTCTCTAATGGAAAAAGAGATCCCGATTATATCCACTTAAAAAGTTAATGCTATTTACAAAGATACAACCATCCCCTAGCAAGAAAAATTCCGACATGCCGGGGTTGGAACCCGAGACCTTTGCGTTGGAGTAGCTAGCGCGCTAACAACTCCTTCACCGCAACCGGCAACGTATTTAATTTGAGATTCCTTAAGAACAGAAAATTCTTTCGCGTCAGTAAAAATCTAATAATTTGAATTTCCGAATGTTGAAAATACGATACAAATTTCATTTACCGAATGTTCAATCTCCTGCAAGCTCATTCGGAAAACATCGTTCACAGAAATATTCCGTGTCATGGTAGATTAACAATAGATAGGTTAAGTGCAGATATTGCGTCCAAATACACTACGCTTTTAACATACATCAGCACTTCAAACGTTTAAACATAACGAAAAAGATTCAAATTCTTACCGTTACTGCGGAAGTGTATCAGCACGACCTTTCCCCACGAAGTCTCACCGGGAACTGAAAATTTTGTCACAGAAAACCATTACAAAAGAGAAGCTGCGCTCTGATTGGTGGAAATTTGTTTTCCCCCACCCCTACCTCCGTCAACCGTTACATTTAAAATCACCAAAAAATGAAAATAATTAAATATTACTTTTAAATAATGGAATTTCGTTTAAATAACTAAATTTTTGAAAATGGAATGAATTGTAAAAATTACCTCTAACTTTAAGCGAATTCTATAATAACTTCGTAGTTAACGATGGCTGGTATTCACTGGGTTAGGGTAAACGCTACGAAAAGAATCATATTGAGATATGATTGAGTTTTAGAGTATGGAAATAGATTACATTTCAAAATTTAATTAAGTTGTCGGTCGTAAAATGATTAAATATCTTTTGGTTCCCACTTATCAAATCCCGTTCTCACTTTATTAGAAATTTCATGGATTCAAATATCGCATTGGTCGTCAGGAGGACTGCTTCTATATAATATCCAAAATTTTAGAAATTTTAAGATTATTTTGTCGAATTGTTCGAAGGAAAGACTCGAAAACGATATTCAACGATCAAAATAAGAATTTTCGTTCAATTCAGTTCTTTTGGTACTTGTCTAGACTCAGCACGACCATACCTTCTAATTTAATTCTTCAAAAGAAATGAAACCTGCAAAAGATAAAAGTGAAGGTTAGGTGTATTTATTATGGAAAATTGTTTGAGCGATCTTGGTTCGAACCAAGAAAAGGTATCGAAGAAAAATTAAAAATACTTCGTTTCTGATCTCGAAGAATACTTGTGCAAAGTTTCACCCAGTTCGGACAAACGCTGTGGACTTTAATCGATGACAAACACTTAATTTCTGCTTTACAAATAAGGTTAGCATTTGGTTAAAATTTGCCTATGAATCTACGTTTCAAGCGAGTCCAATCCTTAAAGCGGGCAGTGATCATACTACGACACAAGTTTTTCAACAATCCCACCTCTTTGTATCTGACTAATACACGAGGTAATTAATGTTTCATTGGAAAATTGATTCCTCTCTTTGAATCGTTAACACCGTACACGACTTTGAGTAGACAATAGCGACATTCTGGAAGGAATGCTAAAGAAATGAATGCTAAAGAAATGAATGCTATGGTAACGGAAAATCCATGGCAACACCATCATGATGAACAAAACCATCTCAAAACTTTTCCAATGAATAGTTTTAACAGGTATTTGCAACCCAATCTCACACTTTGTTAATGCACGACTTGTACAAAGCATGTCATTCGACAATTCTACCTTCAACGTCCCTCAATAAAACGTTAATCGGAAGAAAGACCGATTTCGTACAGGATTGCTCCCGTATAATTGTTACCTTCGAATAGAAGTAGATATTCCAAACCTTAGAAGCTGTACGGCATGTGATTCACTGGCACATGTTGCACAATCCAAGGAACCAGGTTCGATCTTCCAGCAATACTCTTAATTCCACTTCCAGGTTCTTGTAGCTACCACGGCACTCACAAAAACACGTAATATTTAAATATATTCATTACGAAACGTAATAATTATACTTTTTAGTCGGCACAACCAGATTGGAGTCAATTATTCGTAGAAACAGAGTCAGTCCTTGCACTCACCGTACTTCGCTTCGCTCCTCGCGATTCTTCTGAAAATAAAAGACAGTCAAACGAAGTGTTTCTGAAGGTGACATCGTCATTAGTAATGACCTCGAGATTTCGAAAGCTAAGTAAGAATTGCCGATTTTTAAGAGACGCAAACCATTCTTTCCGTCGTTTTCAGGTAGGAAATAGCTATGAATAGAATTAGGCATTTCGCTGACATCTTACGTACTCCACCGCTTAATCTGAACCGTTCTTTTTGAGCGACAGCATAATCCCAACTTCTCTTTTCGCTATTGATTCTATGTCTCAAACTTTGCAGCAAATACACTTTTATCAATCGTGAATTAAACACTGTGCTCCATAGCAAGACGTATACTAAACCAATCAGTATTACATTATATTATGTGTCAGCTGATCTTGGAGGCACGCTATGAAACCATGGTCGATCTTAATAATACTGTGTGGTTTAGTAAACGTATTACAATTTTGCTAGAAGATTTCACAGGAGCAGAATTTACACCACAAACCAACCTTATGTCATCCATCCAATTCGCTTCTCCCTAGCATGAAATGACGACACTTAAAGTTGCCTTCCGAAAATTCCAGAACGTTCGGAACTCGATGTTCTTTCTTTCCACATCTGACTCACGTAACTTCCAATTCCTATGCATTGGGAAATGGTCTAATCTACATTCGAAAGAATTTTGAAAGTGCCTAAAAATTGCTCGTCTTTGTGAAGTTGATTTGTTTGAAAGAAATCATTTTCCTCTAGATTTCTGTAAGTTACTTGCTCTTCGTTATGCGTATGGGAAACATACATGAAGAACGTTTTCCGATAGTTGAAGACTCCACTCACAGCAATGTCGTAAATCAAGTGTCGAAAAGTGTGTTGTTCTAAATCTGTGATCGAAAAAATCCCAAGAAGATACTTCTGATAATTCATTGATTACGTTCTGCAGTTCACGGGAATTGGGAATCCTTCGATCATGTTACAATGGCAAAATGCAGGATTCTAATGTAAGTACAATGACATGGTGCATTGATTTGAATCTAGATGTATGTGAATATGAAATTTCACCTTGTGGGTAAGCAAAGAGTGGTTCTACTTGGCTCTCTGATATCAGAATTCACAGTGCAAATACATTCGTATTCTAGAACGTTTAGTATTTATAAGCATAACTAGATTCATAGTACTAACATAGGCAAGATTTTTCATTGTTTAATCGATCAAAAAATAATTACGAACTCTTGATCAAGGTGGTGATCCGTGGTAAAGTTCATCCTTAGTGAAATTTGTATTTTGATGAAGAAATCTAACGATGCTAACTGTCCTTCTCTATTTATCTAATCTTGTCGCTCTAGTGAATTTGTGAGCCCTTTATCCTGTGAGTAAAGTCATTGAGTAGAGCCGGAGGTTCTTTGGGATATCTTTTGCTGTTTTTTTTAGAAAATGTATATATGCCACCCTTCTGATGTCTAGTATCCGGAAATTCTTCGCAGTAAGGCTAAGTCTTTGGAGGAAGGGTTATTTATTCAGAGTCTTTTACATTAAGCAGGAAATTTGAAGGTCACTAATCTCGCGAATTCTTAGCTGTTTCTCTTCTATGCTGGATGTCTTTATCGGTCTACAATTGATATGCCCTACACCGATATCCATTCCTTTTCCTTAAGATGACGTTTTTTAGAGGCGAATTTGTGAATCATTATATCTATGTCATATATGGGCAATCATCGACGAAAATAATTTTTTGCAAACAAATTTAAAAAATATATTAAAAATGATACTTTTTGAAATTCGTCTAAATATAATGGTTTGTAATGGTAACAATCGTGGAAAATTTCCAAGGTGGTTGGTGGGCGTAGCCAGATTGACAGACGGTTAAATTTCGACCAATCAGGTGACGGCAATTTCGATCATCGGTTGCGCAGACGGTTTTTTTGTCAGTTCCTGTCGAGATTTCTTCCGGTGAGGAAGTGCTGTCAAACTGATTTGTGGAAAGACCGTTGGAGATTTGAATTTGCCAACGGGATCCAACTTCGTAAATGATTTTTAGAGTACCAATATTGTTACTGTCGCATAAGCTAATAGCAATAATTAATATTCGAGATTGTTTATATTTTTAGGAAGAGGCCAGCATTCATTTTTCAACATAAATGGCCGACTTCACCCAGGATTTTCAGCGAATGGTAAGTTACCAAAGATACCTAATTAGATTTTGTCTTCTTTTTTATAAAGTCTTTGATAGAATTGCTGTACCGTGAAATATAAGGGATTGAAGTAGCGTTGATGGGTCATATCGGTACTCAACGTTCAAAATTCTAAGATTAGGACTAAAAATCCTGTCAGTCAAAGTTATATCTCTTAATTTTTCACATTATAGAGCTACACGAAAAGGGTAGATTGGGCTGTTTATAGCAAAGATATGTGGGCCATTATATCAAAGACAATAAGACGTATAGTAAGCAAACATTATTAGTTTAACTGACAAAGTGTTTTTGTTGGAAGATATTGCTTGTAAATGGATGTTAAGCGATTGTAAAGCTACATACGGAGAGTAAGCTATGAATGATATCTCCATGCACTAAAAATTCGTTGTTGGAGCCGTAAATATCATATAATATTTTGTTCTCCGGCAAGCATCAGTTTCATCGAAAGTTAATATTTGTAAATAATACTCACGTAACGAGAGAAAATTTGGAACGTGGCTGTTAATGAAATAGAGGTTCTAGATCTGAGTTGTGGTTCAAAACCTTCGAGTTCAAATGAGAAGTCACCAACGGAAACGGACATCCGGAATTCAAAATGCATACGCCACATAGATTCGTCAATGCTTTATTCGAGTGATTGTTCATTATTATATTACTTAAAAGATAACTTCTTCATAAATACGTATGTATTTACTAGATTTATTCCCATCGTAAGTGACTCGTAATTTTTATTATATAGCAAATTCTACAACTAAACCTAACGATTTCAATAACAGGAATTATGTGCTAAACTGAAGGTCATGGGACAGCTGTTTGTTTTGAGATTTCAAGGAACTTTCTTTTTACCCATGCGCGAAAGCATTTTGCCTTCACCTTGACCTTCTTTATCAGAACTACTCTTGCTTTCAAAAAATCTCTACCACAAAATATTTACATTTTTTGAATCATCAACTCAAATATCTTACTTTCATTTGCCGACTTTTACAATAAATCTTAGAAGTAATTCAGTTGTTTATCATGTTTGAACGGATGGCTAGGAATAAAGAATGAGTTATTTTTTAAATCAGTCATCGATGAGTGTCCTTTTATTTTAAAATTCCACTTAAGAATCAGACTTACTTTCCCTAGCTTTTTAAATACTCATGCGTTGTCTCACGAAACATCACTATCTGTTATCTTAACGGATTTCGGGATTTCAATTTCATGGAAACTTTCCTGTGGTATTAGTGTTTATAAATTAACTAGTGAGTTTCCCAGGTGAAGATGACGGTACTAAATATAAATTTATTTACCGAAAATATTAATAATCCAGATTATATATTGGATTTTTTTAGAAATGTTAATGGAATTATTACTTCGCTGATTTACCGTCCCAGTTAAGAAAGTGAGACAATAATCGTTTAGAAGTCTGAGTTTTTATCGTTTCGCAATAGTTTTTAGGTCTTCTCAAGTCTACGGAATGAATGCTAATCTCTCTTATCTGAATAGTATTAATTTCTTACCGAGTTGATTTACAATTTTATATTGAGAGACACTTATTTCAGGAATCTTATTCAGGTTTGAAGAATCGGTATAGAAGGCAACATTTAGTCCATCATTCATAACCTTTTGTCACAAACGAATCTATGAGAATTGGATGAAATTTTTGCGAAACTTTTATTCTAATTTTAAGGATATAATTTCTGAATTGATTCTCTGATTGATACTTGTTATAAAGGTAACCAGATTTTTTAAATCTTTCACGGAAATGTGTTTTCGAAACCACGGATTTCCTCATTTGAAAAAATATTAGTTTCGTTTTAAATAAAGATTCACAAATCTCAAGGAAAATACTTAATTATTTCTCAACATGTGATGTAAATTAAATTTTACTTAGCACAGGAAACTTAAACAGTGTAGTACAAGAAGTGTAAAATAGTGACTTTGCTAGGACTCGAAGCCAAGCACACCACTCTAAAGGATGTAGCTTAGTTGATAAGATACCAGTATTTTAGTGGTTACAATGACGGTAATTTTGAGCTATAAGATTACCCGTCCGGAATGTGAGAGACCCGGGTTCGTGTCCCAGTCAAGTCACTATTTTTCACATCTCGTAAACACCTTTATCGTTATTCAATGCATTATTAATTTGCATTTGTTTGTCTTTAAGGATTTATGGAGAGCTGCAATCGATTCACATATCGATACTGCGCAGGTGTGATATGACAGAGAGAAAACATCACCGGAGATCCGCATGAAGACGTCGGAGTTCAATTAAGGTAATGAGAGTTTTTAATGAATACGAATCGCTGTATTTCACCTTCTAGGATTTTAAACATAGAAGTAGAGAAGTACGTCTATTTTACGATCTCAATCTTAGAAATTTATTTGGTTCAAATTAATATAACGTCGTCGTCATCAATATCGCTCCTCCCAAGGGATATAATGTTATTGGTGCCTAGATCATATAAAAATTTATCCACATGTATGGCTCGAATATTTTAAAAATAAAAGACTTTCCAACTATTAAAATGTTTTCGGTTTAAATATATATATATATATATATATATATATATATATATATATATATATATAAATTATGGTTCAAGTAGGATTTGAACTGGCTCCCGATAAGAGACAGGTCAAAAAAAAAAAAACCAGACTGAATTCCATTTTAACTTTTGGGTGATATTGAATTTCCAGCTGCGAATTCAACTTCTTCAATTTCTGCATCATTCTTAATGTAAAAGTGCTTTTGCATATTGGCACCCACCGGGAATTGAGCTAGGAACCGCTTTCACCAAAGGTGCCGTCCACATTGACCACACACGCCTTGACGCATTGATAAAAAAAACAGCACAACTGTTTGCCCTCTTAACTTTCGGGCGATATTGAATAACCAGCCCATTGGCTTCAAATTCAACTTTCTCAATTTTTCTGTATCTTGCTTAAGAAGGAAAAGTACTTTTGCATATTGACTCCCACCGGGAATCGAACCCGGGACCGCTTTCACCAATGGAACGCGCTGTCCACATGACTATCCGGGAACTCTACACGAAGATATTTTTCCTGAAGTGGTCGTTCAATATTGGTGAAAAGTAAAAGGCGAGGATTAAAATTAATTACGGTCAGATTATGAAAAATTTATACTTAATGTATTTTGAAATTCAAAGAGATCGTTTGACATTATTCGATCTGTCATACATATTAAAACAATAAAGAGTCATAAATAGATAAAAACGGACGCGGCGGGGCGCTGGTCTTTTGAATTTAAAATTTACGATAATAATTGATTGAAATCAGAGGATAAATATAGTAAAAGGTTTCAAAAGGAATAAATAAATAAATAATTAAGAACAAATAAGTAAAAACATTAGATACACGCGTAGTTGCTTAGTCCTGGGTTAAAATAAGAGTTACAAGCTTAGAGCCATACTTGGGCTTTTATATTTAGGGCAGCAATCCCTTGGGAAATCCTACATATTTCGGAAGACCTCGGAAGGTCCTTGAGGAAGACGATCATTAAAATTTCTAACAGCTTCTTTAAACACTGTTTCCATTGGCGTGAGTTAGTGTCCCCGATAATCCTTCATAGAGGTTATTTTCGGAACTATTAAAATGATTTTTGTAGTCCTTCTCTCGAACGCAATTAATAAGTATAATATGGTGGGAAAACAGTATTGCCAAGCTGGGCTCGCGTACCTCAGTATTGATCTGATCATTTTATTGAGTAATAGAATTTTAGGCCATCAAATTTGAATTTATTTACCGAAAATATTAATAATCAAGATAATATATTGGATTTTTTATAAATGTTTATGGAATTATGACTCCGCTGATATACTGTCCCAATTCAGAAAGTGAGACAATAATCGTTGAGAAGTTTGAATATTTATCGTTTCGCAGTAGTTTTCTGTTCCTCTCAAGTATACGGAATGAATGTTAAGCTCAGTATTTCTCTCACCAGAATAACATTCATTTCTTACCGGAATCATTTGTAATTTTAAATTTGAGTGATATTTTTTCAGGAATATTATTCAACCTTGAAGAATCAGTATTGAGAGCATCATTTAGTCAATCATTCATTACCATTTTTCACAAACGAATCTCTGAGAATTGGAAGAAATTTTAGCAAAACATTTATTCTAATTTTAAGGATTAAATTTCTTAATTGATTCTCAGATTAATACTTCTTATAAAGGTAACCAGATTTTTAAAATTATCGGAAAAATGTTTTCAAAACAACGGATTTCCTCATTTGGAAAATTATTATTTTCGTTATACATACAGATTCACATCTGTGTAGGAAAATACTTATTATTTTTCAACATACGATGGTAATGAAGTTTCACTTAGCAGAGGAAAGCGTTTGACTTAAAAAATGTTGTGCAAGAAGGAAAAAATAGTGACTTAGCTGGGACTCGAACCTACGTCTTCTTCCCAGTAAGCGGCTCGAAAGATTAGTGGTAAGAATACCCGTCCGAAAAGTGAGAGACCAGGGTTCGAATCCCAGTCAAGTCACTATTTTTCACTTCTCGTAAACACCTTTTTTGTAATTCGATGCATTATTAATTTGGATTAGTTTTTCTTTAAGGATTAATGGAGAGCCGCAAACGATTCATATCGATACTGCCCACGTGTTATGTGACTTAGCAGAGAGAAAGCAGCACCGGAGACGTCGCGACGGAGTACAAATTTAGGGTAATGATATCTTTTAATTACCCCGAATTACTCTTAATTACTCCTGTACTTCATCTTTCAGACTTTTGAAACACAGAAACATTAAAGTACGACTATTCTACGATCTCAATCTCAAAAATGTACTTGGTTCTAGTTAGTATAATGTTCCACTCGTACGTAGTTGCGGTAATTATCAACCACCTGTTCGGAGTGTAATTTTAAATACACCAGTGAATTACAACTTGAAAGACGAAAGAATTAACTTAAGTTACAAAACATGTAATATTAAATTTATTTACCGAAAACGTAAATAACCCAGACAATTTATTAGATCTTTCAATAGAAATTTTCATTTTAAATCATTTAAACTCTGACATTAAACGAATGAGAGTTGAGTTCAACAATCGCTTTTGTCGTAAGGAATTGTTTAGGCCCACGAAATTACACAAACGTTCCTTAATTTGTGTCTTAATTCTCGCCATTTCTGCTCGAATACGATACTCTACGACCAAAATAAGAATCTTTGTTCAATTTTTTTTCTTTTCGTGTTCATCCTGACTTCGTACGAACATTATTTCTGATTTAATTCCGCAAAAGAAAAAAATGTCTGCAATCGATCAAAACGAACTGTACGTGCATTTCGTATACGAGAGACGATTTGAATCTTTTTTCGTAAGCGTTTTGAAAAATCTTTCACATTTAATGAATTATCGTTGCAATCTTAAAAAAAAGTTAAAATTTGACTAGGTTTTCCCGAGCTTTGAGTGTTTTTAGTCGAAAAACATTTAAATGTTCGACCGAAATTTTGCGTTTTTGCTCTTTTTCGTATATTTCATGATGAATTGGATAGTTTTTATCACATTTGGTTTAATCTCGTTGGAATCAATAATACAAGAACAAATTGTACTACGTTATTCAAACTTTGTGTATTCTTAAGCGAAACAAAAAAAGTAAGTTTTCTACTGAAACATCGCATGTTTCACCGTTTTTCGTAAACATTTTGATAAAGTAGATAAATCATGTATTATCTCCATGGATCTTTTCAGTAGTTTTACACCCGGATTCACCCAAGTTTTGCCGTTATAATGATATTAATACTATATCAGTAGTTGAATTTATAATTACGCGATGACTTTTAATTTATAATAAAATAATGAGAATTCTTTAAGACTATTCCTAGTAATACTGCATTCATTTATTTTCAGGTATCCGATATTTGGAATGATCCTGGTCTGATAAATACTCCGCTGGTTTTTCTCACCGATTGGGGAAGTGAATCTCCGAGGCAAGTGAATGTCACGACCAAGGTCACGAGACAGCTGATTATCTAATAGTTGGTAAACAAGGATAAGGCGTGAGTTGATTTTTATATTGATGTTTTTGAAAGTACGAATGGAAACATTTTATTGATAATATCCCAATCCAATGCTTAACACTGAATTAGTCCCGTAAAAAATAAACGTAATTTGTCTCTTGGGGAAAAAAATGACCACATTATTCTCTGAATTTTTAAGAACTCTTTCAAGGGTAAATCATAGGATTAAATTTATCATAGTTCATGAATGTTTATTTAAAAAAATAAAAGTATCGATATTTTTCCTATTAAGAATTGAACTGAAGAACTGAAATTCGGTTAAACTGAAGGTCACGGAACTTGAATCAATCAATCAAGGCAATTGAAGCTCAAATAATCAATAGGAATACCCGCCCTGAATGCTTAATTTAAGAGAAATAGTTCTAAAGGAAAGGTCTGACGCATGTAAGACTCGAAGCCGGGAATCTCCTTCACACTCGCTGTTTGAATTATCCGTCTGGCAAAATTATCGGAAATCAGTATTTGAAAATTGCATTTAGCGCTGCATGCTGATTCAAACTACACATATTCAAGCTCAAAGTTTTGATATCTTATATTTCAATTCTTGCAATGCAATCGTTGGAATTCAACGGTGTTCTTATCTCCATGCGAGCTATTTTTGGTTTAGTTTTCTGTTAAAATGAGAACTTTGAATTTTACTATTCCGTGAGCCGGATATATCAGATGTATGCTTTTTTAAATTTTTAACGATAAATATGTTTCGTGTTTCAATCCCTAAATGGATCGCCGCTATCTAATTTGAGGAAATCGAATTTATGATTTTTTTCGATATTCATCGCTGTCCCTGAAATTATTTGTTACTTTATTTATCCGATTGTTAGCATTCAACCTGTCCTTTGTTTTATATCATACACCATGGCTCTGTAATACTGGTTTCATATAACGGACATTCTAATTTTAAACTTATCCGTTATAATATATACCTACTCATTATCGTTGAGTACAGTCATTGTCTGGATGAAATTAATTGATGTTTTACTAATTTGAAATTTCTATTTTTCCAGGTTTTAAAAGATAACTTTCAACCCTCTCATCGATGGGCCTCTGCTGTACTTCGTTTCGAAAGGGAATGTCGACGGAATGACCTTCGCGGAAGAAACGGGAGGAACGAAATTCGATCAATTTGGTAAGCACACTTAATACTCTAACCTTTTATTATATTTAATTGAGAGTTTTTCATGTGTAAATCCGCTTGTAAATAATTTTTGCATTGCATTGCATCGCGAGTTACGAAAACTATACTTTATCTGGTGCCTTTCTTTTTATTAATCTTAAGTTTAACTGCAGTTATTCAATGATGCTGATTGCAATTTTTCAAAGGAGAGCTGGACATAACTCGGATAGTTTCCATAATTCCATTTTTATTAATCATATACCATAATTTAGATGGTTCTTCATTGCTTGAAGTTGCAGTGTTAGATTTTTAAGTATCGAAATACGTTTTGAAGTACATTTATGTCTTGTAGCAATATGGTTCGTTCTTTTCCCATTCATCTCGACTGGCCATCAGCTGACACTAACTTAACTTGTATGTGTAACTCGTTATAATTGAATCAGATAAAACTACTAATAGACTTTCTTATCAATTATCAGAAGCCCTGTTGAAATTTTTTTCTGGCATTTACCACACCCTTATAGAGTTAGGCTGTTTGTACATAATCATAGATATTATATTACATTCTCTAGGTAAATAGTCTATCGCAGGGTTACTATGAAATTAAAATGGTTTTGAAGAATATTATTCAGACTCTATGTAAGCTCTTTTAGATTGAACTAGCCCATGTGATACGATCAATTAAAGGTGATCACGAGCCATGTAATTTGTTGATATTTGCTAATATCGTTCCGAAACTCTCATTCGCTTAGAAATATTTGTTGAAGAATAGCCGAAGTTTGAGAAAGGAACCTTAGCAGTAGCGAAACTGATGTCAATTCATTTTGTGCGTGAAAGTGATTTTCATGGGCTGAGGCGGACTTCAGTCCTCAAGCCGGTCTTTCCAAAATTCGAACACCTCGTTAAAGCTACGAATTATTCTAATTATTCGTATTTTGTACCTTTTCCGCAAGAATTTATGTTAAAATGGAATCTCAAACCTTTACTTTGCGATTGCATGCTTTATCATATCATTCAGTGGACGATTCTCTCGTTCCTCTTCACTCTTCGCAACTCAAGTGCATGCCGATGGTAAAGCCTGCTCTACGGTATTAATATAAATTTTCTGTCGGAGCGACGATTGGAATGAATTAGAATAATAGAAGAACTAAGGCAATTCCTTCACCTTTTCAGAGCTTTTTATGGTGGTTGAGTCAATCTTCTGCGTCTCAATCGTTTATTAAGCTTTCGCTTACGCGTGACAAAGATTATTCCGGTATCCTGACCTCTCCATTTCCCATTATTCGCTCTTTTGTATTTTGCAGACAAGGAGCTGGAGTAACCGCATATATAACATAAAAATATCAGTCATGCGTAAGAAAGGAAAAGCCCTTCATGTAGGGAAAGATTGATTGATATAGATTTTTATTGGGGATTCTTCTCTGTTAGAGTGTAATTTCATATTAAAACTATCTCTTAAACTATATTCTTAAATTCTTTCATAGGATATCATTCTTGAATATTATAAACCTGAGTTACAGAACTTCACAATTCTTAGCATCTATTTCAATTCTTTTTCTTTTCCTTTTCTACCTACTAGGTTTAAATGAGGTGCATTTATCCGTAAGTCACTAATAAACGCATAACTTTCCGGGTTTACTCGTAATATCTATAAAAGAAAAAGGTAGCATGTTCTACTAGTAACAGCCATACCATTCTACGATGAGAATTATCGATATAAATTATTAACCCGAAGTTTTGATAGGATTCTACGATGATATTCATCGGCAGTCGTTGATATTGCGCTATTACTGAACTTGTCATAGTTGAGTGCTTCATTTCGGGAGCCATGATATTTTTCTATTAGTCTTGGTGCTTTGCTTCGTGAGTCATAAGCATGAACTTTCGCTTTCTGGCCTCGTTCTAAATCTCTGTAAAGAGAAGTGAGAGTTACTTCCATACGTACACAAGGAGAATTTAGCTTTCCCTTTCCGTTTGTTTTTCGGTAAATTTCTTCTCAAAATTAGCGAGCAATATTTTGTGAAGAGTTTCGTTTATCTCGATGTTTTGCTTCAACGACCTTGGATTCTTTCGCTTTGGTTTTCATTGTGCAAGGCTATCTACTTCCTGACGAACCAAGGAATTTAAAGTACATTTCATTGTATTACCTAGACTACAGCACAAACAAGCATAAGCGTATAAAAGTTTAGGAATATCATACTTATGTACTGAGTTAATATGTTGTTCAAGTTAACTTAATATCACTCGGATTGGCACTGTAAAAATAGGAAAATTAATATGCTGGTCTCTTTTTATCATTCCGGTTTAGTTTAGGGAAATGAAGTTTATAAAGTTTCATCATAACCCAATCCCAATTCGGACTAGTGGAACATCGAATACTTTTGAGATTAATTCACTGGAATCAGAACGTCATCCAGATCATAATCGTACTAATTGAGCAATTCTTCTATACGTGGACTTGATTGTTTTTTATTGTGTCTCGTCCCAAGATGTTCCATCGAAGGAAACATTGATGAAGTACTACATTCAGGGATTCTTTTGCGTAGTTTTCCAAAGGAGGATAAAAAGAATAATACTTTTGCATGATTTTCTCTTGTATATATTATTTATAGCTTCTTATCATAAAATTAGTGTGTACTCATCACTTTTCCTTGGAGAGATATTACACAATTAAAATATAAATTTTATAAGAGTTATTGCTTGCAGAAAATATATATTTCTCGCAAATTCGATGATTTTCTTACGTTTTTATTAAAATTACATAATTGCTTTAGTTATGCTTATAAAATTATGTTCCGATTAAATTTCTCAGACCGATGCTCATTTTGTCCCGTTGCATTACAGACAGACCTTCACTCGATATAAAACGTTACATGTAAATACTATTTAATTTATTTTTATTCGAGTCACGAAAAATATTAACAGAATGATATATTTGTAAAGTTATTTAACTTTGAGTCATAACGTAACCAGGGGGAAACGAGAAATCTTCGAGTATTATTATCAAGGAGTTAAAAATAAATATAAATTGAAATTGAATGGTTTTTCGGTTGATTAAATCTTATTTCGGTGGTGATTATAATTAATAAAAACTATGAACACTAGGGGGTAGACTCCCTCCTTCCTGGTCATATGGAAGGAGGGAGGGGAAAGAGGCTCCCGGATAGTCACGTGGACAGCGCGTTTGCCTTTGGTAAAAGCAGTTCCGGGTTCGATTCCCAGTGAGAGCCAGTGCGCGAAAAGACTTAAGCTGTCGAAGCACTTTCAGCAGTGTTACTAGTACTACAACATCAAGGATGGGTAATATTACTCGCGTGTTAAGTTATATTATTTTCTCCGGTATTCCTCAACGGTCTGACACGCTAAAAATGTTTCACTCTATTGTAGAAGAGCGAAAAGGAGAGCGGATGGAAAATATAAAACATCGAGTATAATTTGAATAAATTGCACAATAAAGTTAATACTCAAATATATTACTAAGGTAATAACTTACCAAGTAAAGTATACGCTCAAATAGTCGTTATAATCAAACAAATGTTAGAGTAAAGTGTCCTACTTTATTATGATCGTTATTATTACTATTATATTAGTGTATTTTTGGATTGACACAGGTTTTATGTTTTCGAATTACTATTTTATTATCGGTTTCCTTATTTTTTCTTTAGATTCACTTTCGGAGCCTTCCTACATCTCCGAAGAGCAGAGTAAGAGTACAGAGATACGAAGGAGAGAAATTCGGTCCAGGGATGGAATTCATAATAAAATGAGCATAATTTGAATCTAATTTTAATACTAGTCAAACACAAGTATAGAAGAGAGTGAATATTTTAATTAACATAGTGTTTGGGTTGTTCAGATAATATTTTATTAATTATTTCTATATCTATTCTTCAGAATAACGCTCGGACCTTTTCTCAAACATGAAAAGGGCAGGAGTTCGAATGCAGGGATGCTGCGGAATGTAATTAGGTCCAGGGATGGAATTTAAAATACAATGAGTATAATTAAAATCTAATGTTATTACTACTCTTATACAAGTATGGTAGATAGCGTGGTCTTTTAATTAACATAGTGTGTTTAGGCTGTTCAGAGAATGATTTATAAATTATTTTTTTATTTTTTCTTCAGAAATACTCTCGGAACTTTTCTACATCATGGACGGGTGAGATTAGCATTGCAAAGATGCTGCAGAGGGATACTCGGTCCATGGAAGGAACACAAAATACGATGAATACAAATCGAATTTACGGGGATTGAGTTGCGTTGCTTCTGGCGTTGGATGGCATCGGGACAAATTTCAGGGCCTGGAAAGAATAAAATAAAAACTACCTTGTGAAATAAAATCTGTGACTTTTGAAGTGAACCTAAATTTCCCGTTCAGTACAGATTCCAATCATAGAATTACATTCTTAACTATTTAATGACCAATCGATTGAACAATTCAATGAATCTTTATCTATGTATACTATTTGAAGCTTTCTCAACTTTTGATCTTCATGTTGCTAATGGTGATGCAAGGTTGAAAATATTTTAGATAGTTAATGTTTTGTGTATCTGTTCTGTGTTTTTCAATCATTAAAGATAAAATATATTTTCAATCATGTGTAGTTAAAGCATTGTATGACCAGAACTTGTATAGTTTTCCATTACTTATTATGTATATAAAACGATATATAAATGACGTTGCATCCTGAAACAAATTAACTCCTGCAGAAATTATAGATTTCTAAGGAAGTGTAAGGAAGGATGATGTATATTTTATATATTCTGTACCTTTCCATTGTATTGCTGATACTTATCCTCTGAATAAATTTCATGGGAAAGAGGGAGAGAATGTATAGGAGGGAGGAGGTTGATTAAGATAGGGATGGAAAGGAATGAAGGGTACGTGAGGGGACGGATGGTATGAAATAAATGGGTTGGGAAGTAAGAGGTAGGAAGGGAGGAGATGGGAGGGAGAGGGTGGTAAATATAAGATTGGGAAGGAGAGGGTGGCAAGGGTGAGGGTGGAAGGGGAGAGGGTGGGAGGGGAGAGGGTGGGAAGGGAGAGGGTGGGAAGGGAGAGGGTGGGAAGGAAGAGGGTGGGAAGGGATAGGGTGGGAAGGGAGAGGGTGGGAGGGGAGAGGGCGGGAAGGTAGGGGTTGGGAAGTGAGTGGGTGGGTGGGGAGAGGGTGGTATGGGAGAGGGTGGGAGGGGAGAGGGTGGGAAGGGAGAGGGTGGGAAGGTAGAGGGTGGGAAGGGAGAGGGTGGGAAAGGAGAGGGTGGGAGGGGACATGGCGGGAAGGGAGAGGGTGGGAAGGGTGAGGGTGGGAAGGGAGGGGGTGGGAAGGGAGGGGATGGGAAAGGAGAGTTTTTTGGCTCAATATCAGTTCGTTTAATCAGAAATCCAGTTCAAATTATGCGGAATACAAGTTCTTTGAATCCGGAATACCAGTTTGTTTTATGCGGAATATCAGTTCGTTTTATCCGGAAGGCAGTTAATTCCATGCGTAATATCAGTTCGTTTAAACCGAATTTCAGTTCTTTTATCCGGAATACCAGTTCGTTGAATCCGGAATATAAGTTTGTTTTATTAGGAATTCAGTTCGTTTTAGGCGAAATTAAGTTCGTTTACTCCGAAATACCAGTTCGTTGAATCCGGAATATAAGTTTGTTTTATCCGGAATTCAGTACGTTTTATGCGAAATATCAGTTCGTTTTATCCGTATTCTTTTGTTTAATCCGGAATAAAAGTTTTTTATACGGAATTCAGTTAGTATTAACCGGAATTCCCTTTTGTTTTGAGCGGAATATCAGTAGTTTTATCTGGATTACAGTTAATTTTATGCGGAATATAAGTTCGTTTTAGCCGGAATTCAATTCGCTCAATCCGGAAAACTAGTTCGTTTTATGTGGAATATAAGTTAGTTTTAACCGGAATTCAGATAGTTTAATCCGTAATACCTGTTGGTATTATGCGGAATATCAGTTCGTTTAATCCGGAATACCAGTTCCTTTTATCCGGAATTCAGTATGTTTTATGCGAAATATCAGTTCGTTTTATCTGGAATACCATTTCGTTGAATCCGGAATATAAGTTAGTTTTATTAGGAATTCAGTTCGTTTTATGCGAAATTAAGTTCGTTTACTCCGAAATACCGGTTCGTTGAATCCGGAATTCAATTCGTATTAGCCGGAATACAGTTCATTTAATGCGGAATTCAGTTCGTTGAATACGGAATACCAGTTCGATTAATCCGGAATATAATTTCGTTTTATCCGGAATGCAGTTCGTTTATTACGGAATATAAGTTCGTTTTATACGGAATACAATTCTTTGAATCCGGATTATAAGTTTGTTTTATCCGGAATTCAATTCGTATTAACCGGAATACAGTTCATTTAATGCGGAATATAAGTTCGATTAAACCGGAATTCATTTCATTTAATCTGGAATACCAGTGCGTTTTATGCGGAATAGCAGTTCGTTTAATCCGGAATACCAGTTCGTTTTATGAGGAATATCAGTTCGTTTAATCCGGAATACAGTTCGTGTTATGCGTAAGATTAGTTCGTTTATTCCGGAATACATTTCGTTTAATCCAGGATATAAGTTCGTTTTATCCGGCATTCAATTCGTATTAACCGGAATACAGTTCATTTAATGCGGTATATAAGTTCCTTTTAACCGGAATTCAGTTCGTTTAATCCGGAATACAATTCGTTGAATCCGGAATATAAGTTATTTTTATTTATATAAGAATTCTCACTGGGCGTATTCATCACTTTCGTAATTCACTTACCAGAAATCAATTATCGTTAAATTATTAATAAGATCGAGTTAAAATTGATGAACACACTCGATTCGAAGTCAAATACGTTCCTACTACATTTGAAAAAAGGCATAATTTTAATTATTTTTTTTCGCCATTTCAAGGTAACAGTAAATACCCTTAAAAAATCTAATTATGCATTTAAAAAGCTAATATTAACCTCAGGATAAATAGACACCTTCGATTCTTCACCCTTTCCATTTGATCGATGAAGAAATGAGTCCTGTTTTCCTGATCTCCAATACGGCTACATTTTTAATTTCTAATTTTTGAAAACGTTCCCGGAATGTCATCGTATTTTTAAGGATTCCAATGCACATTCATTTGATCCAGGATATCCCAAACGTGTCCTTTGATGGAGCACTTTGTTGGTATTTAAATTTTCACGGAACAAATTGTGTAATTTTAAGGGTAGATAATGACACACAATCATCAATTCTTTGTTATTGATATTTTACGCTTGCTAAATTCCAGCGGAGCAATTTAGCAATACCAGCAATATTTGGAAATGGAGGACTGTCACAGAATGGGAAAACCAAATTGTATCAATTTAAACCTTGTTTTTGGAATGAAAGAGGCTGCAAAGTTGCCAATTGCAGTCTGAAAGATCACATCAACGGAAGAATCAACTCTTTCAGAAACACAACTCAGCAACTTCTACGGGAAACACCATTTTTTTCTTAAACAAAGTCTTGATATACATCTTCTACCTAAGCAAGAACTTCCTATTATGTCGATAAGTACATCAAAATAAATAATGAAATCTACCTCAATGTAATTTAAATGGGGGATATATTTACCGCCTGGCCTCGAGCACGGGTCTTTTTGGTAATACTTTCTATGGAAAACAACAGATGATCTGGAATCGAACCAATGACACTGAGGTTCAATGTTGGCTTTTAATTTTTACGACGCGTTGGCCATAACGTGTAACCTCCAGGAAAAAGCCGACTTTAAACCTCGGTGTCGTGGGTTCGATTCCAGAAGGGCCCAAAGTCGCGATTTTCTCCATAAGAATATATGGTGGGGATTTTCAAACTTTGTTTTGAGGCACTTCCCGGAAAGGTAGAGAGTTGACATTCAAGGGACCGCCAGAAGCCGTGCATATACAACGAAAATCAAAGAGACATTTTCGACTATGGTCATCAAACTGTGCATTCACAGCTGCCAATATGTCCTGTGTTCGACACCAGGTGTCTCTGCAATCAGAAGTTGATCCGATATTTAGGAATTATTTTGAAACCTTTCCCAATAATATAGAAACTTGAAATTTGCCATAAAGATAGAAATCATAGATACATTTCATGAGCATATTTTATATTTCTAGATAGTCCTTGGTTCCAATCCAGAGAGCCATTTGCATTCGTGAAAAGTAGAGCGTCGTCTGGGGTAGTTGCAGCAAATATTTCTGCTTGAATTTTCACACATAGTTAGAGTTGGTGATCTTATATTATGTTGTGGTGAATAGTTAGTTCACCAAGAAGACCCAGGTTCGATGCCACACGATTAAATTGAAGAGAATTTTAAGAGTATTTCCAATCCTTTTTTTCTTTTGAGGACCGTCCCGATATAAAGCCGATTTTAAATTATTGTTGTCAATCTGCTTGCACAGAAGTATCTAAATATTGAACTAAAACGTCATTTCCTCCGTGAATGTCCGAAAAAATCAACGAAATCTGAGAATTTTAGCGAACATTTCAGTGCTTTGGCTCTATTTTACTTGTTATTCGAGTAACCCTAATCGAGTTTGTACTCGTTTCGAAGAATGCAACGAGAAGTATCTAAATATTGAACTAAAACGTCATTTTGTCCGGAAATGTTAGGACTAGGTATTCAAAAGTATACAAAAATACAGAGATCTGGTTCCAATGAATCTTCTATGCATCACAATGTCTATAAACAACCTCTTTCACTCGATCGAGTCTTAATTCAGGATGTCAGCGTTCCAGAAAGTGCTGCATACAGCACTGACTCTGCTTTTATCATTGTAAGCTTAAACAGGTACGAGCAAATTGTTGCAGTTCACTCTTTCCAAGCTCCATCTGATCAAGTCAAAGTTAGTATCAATCATATACTGATAGCCTAGAAGTACAAAATTGAGCTATACTGAGAACAAAGGTCATAATATTTTCAATCTTTCATAGCAACTTGCCTTCTGAAGCTGAGAAATACACAAGATGAATGGAAGAGAACTTTGCAGCATCCTGTTTTCCGATCCCCATGCCTTTCAACATGCAGTAGCCCGAAATCAACCTCCTAACTAGAAGAGGAAGAGGAAAAACATCAAAAGGGCATAAAAAGTATAGGATGTTCTTCTTTGTCTTTGATTTTTCATCAAAATGGCTAATTTTATTATGGCTGTTCCATAATTGATGTGAATCTCAATGCATTGCACTGCTGTCTTAATAATGGTTTTTGGCTGCATATGGCACTGATAGTGCATGAGCTAATAAGGGGTAGCAGAGCCTTGTGCCTGGGAGTTGGATAATTTTCCAAATAAATCAAAGTCTTATCTTTAAGTTATGTATTACATTTTTTTATTCATATTTTCTGGACCTATTATATATATCTGGACAAAATTGATAAGATATATATAATGCTGAATTGTATGATGGAGTAAGAAGGATAAGATGATAACTAATTAAATAGAAGATTCATTTAAAAGATTTGAAAGAACAGATGTTTGAAATATTTAAGAACTTTGAGTAATGTGTATTAGTGAATGTCAATCCACATCTGCGACTGATTCTCTAAAACCCCTACTTGATCTTCTAAGCGAGTTCTTTGGGACCTCCATCTTCTCCTTCTCTCGTCTCAATCACCTTTGTCATTCTTATCTGAGGAGCAATTAAGGAAGTCCTCCTCTTCACTTGGCCCCGTCACTCTTGAGTCCCCAAAAATGCGAATTGCAAGCACAATCATCATCATGGATTAACAATCCTATCATTACATTGTTTCGGATTTCTAGGCAATTTTTCTTTCCTGATAAATCACTTAATTCCCTCAGAATTACTAACCTTCATAGCAACTACTCTTCCTTTTTAAGTCTTCCAATACTGTCTTCGGCAGACTGGCGTGTGCTCAATCAATTTCCCTTTCCCCCGTCGAGAGACATCTTTGATACTTTATGTTATGTAACCTTCTGAAGCACACAATGATATATAGTCCTCAGAGTATGGAGACTTCCTTTGGGTATTTCCTCCACTGCTATTAAAACGCACCCACCTCAACCAATCGCTGCAATTGATTCGTGAAAGTAGCCTTTGTTGTATTTATTTGGACAAGATGGTGAAATAAATCTCCCATTAGTTCATATGTGCACGAAAGCTTCAAGGCACTTTGTCTTTTTCCTGATTCAATTCATCGAGAAGTTTTTTTCAAATTAACTCATATTTTGATTCTCGTTACTCTAAAATACTCAAATAAATATACAGAAAAAACAATTTGCAAAGAAACAATCCAAAACATTTTAGGAAAATAAGGATAGTTGAAATGATAATTTGCATTCGTTTCTATTTCGAACTCAGTGATTCAGGAATAATTCTTCGCGTGAATTGGGAGACTAGTATGTTATGCCGCGCCTCTCATTGATTAAGAGAGGTCTGGCGATAACGATAATTAAGGGTTCTTGCCAGGTGTCGGGGTAACTCGCGGAAATAATTAATCCGAAGTTCTTGATAACAGATAAAACCTTTTATACACTGACATCCGGAGATTCGGCAGAGGGGCGTACGCACACGTCCATGGTCACTCAAAGGCGGAGGAAGGCGAAGGCGCTTATGGACCCTGCGGAGGCTGCAATCCTCCGTCGCGCTGGGTCTGTGGAGGACTGCCCGATTCCCAAAGTTTACACCCCTTACACGCTCAGAAGCCCGCGCTTTTGGTGGCGTTAGTTTCTAACACCCAATCATCACCTCCTCTTCGAAACCCTGACCAACAACGGTCATTACCTCTTCCCGCATCCCCTTTCCACGGATGGACACATATGGCACCGCCACCGGAAGAGATCTTATTGCGGGGGCGGAAAGAGGCCTAAGGCTGGGAACACATTCACCGGTTTCGCTCGTCCGGTCGGTCATAAAATGGTCGTGAAACCGGGGTAGGGATACTTTCACTCACAAAAACCGGGCTAGCTATAAACTGTCCCGGTTGCTTCTCCGGTGTTGATGAAAAATCAATTCTCTTTGGAATTTTCGGTTAGAATAACTTTAATTTTCAAAATTACTTGCTAATTCCGTCTTCATTCACTATGTCATTCGGCACGTCCATATTTTAAAACAATAGTAGAGGAGAGGGTAATGGGAAGGGACCACGTTGAAAAAGGACGCTGTAAATTAAGATTGAGGATTATAGAAAAAAATTAAAATCGTCGCCTCGAAGGGAAAGTCCAAGTTTAGTTTTATTTCCGTGGTTTTCATCGTTTGTTTATTTAGTTAACAACCTTTGTCAAAATTTCTAATAAACCATAACCAAATTTCGAGTGAAAATCTTCCTGCCCACCTATTGCCTATTTTATGCTGAAAAGAATCGCTATCAAGCAGGCATAAAAAGGAATAAATGAAAGTCCTTCATAATTTTTGTCTTTCTTCTTATTAATGCCTTCGAAGAAAGAAAGCATTCCCTTTCCTACAGACGGTGACTTTTATATCCGCGTCAGAGGCAAATTCGGCAAAGGAAATTACAAGGAATGAAAGATTAATTTAGTACACTTCCATAGATTTTTTATTTAGGCGACATGTTTCGCTAGTGAGCTAGCATTATTATGCAATATTCTATTACCAATTTTTAGTTATATTGGTAAATCCAAGGAAGGTGCACAGTTAGAAGTGGATTTAGAAAGTAAAAAACTATGCTGGGGATAGAAAGTAGGGATTTGGAAACCAGTGCAAATCACGGCATTTGTCCACATATTGTTGTTTATCACATATCATTACACTCTGTTCCTTATCTGCCCTAGTGAACAGCAAATTATTTTCGGAAATTAAATTCTTTACATATTGCTTTATATAATTAATTCTTAAAATATTGCTTCATTAGATAAAACGATATATCAGTGAGTGATTGGTGCATTGCCGGTAGCTAAAAAATTGGAAGTACGCTTAAATAAGAATTTGTCAAAATGGAGGCGTATAATGAAACCCTCCCTCCCCACCAACAACATCTTATAAACATTTATATCGCAACAATGTTTTTACCCGGCAGCGGCCGCATGTAAAAAAAAGAATAAACCTTACTTCTCGGTGAATGATAAGTGATGTATGTTTACATTCAACAGTTTCCGATGAAAAAATAATTTATACTGGTGGCTTTAAAAGGCCAAAATAAGCAGCAAGGGATGGGAGAAGGCACCCGGCAACAACCGTTCAATGTGAAAGCGCTCATTTGACCGACGTGCATTACTACCCACACCCGGTCGTAAATGGTCGTAAAGGTCCCAACCCGGTGCCGTCCTCTTCAGTCGTTGGGTCGGCTGTTATCCGGCGATCCAAAGGTCTATAATCTATTCTCGGCTACTCTGAAAGGCTCCATTTACTTCTACTGCTCACTACCCTTGTGACCCTGCTTAAAAACCGGCTATGGTTTGCCGGCCGGGGGAAACCGGTGAATGTGTTCCCAGCCTAAGGGTGTGCTATCCCGCTGTCCCTACCGTTTCTTGGAATCGGTCACCCAGGAAGTGACCATCAGTTAAAACCATCGTTTAACCTTCCATATTTTGAATTTAAATGCCACATTAGTCCGTAAACATCGGAGAAATCGGCGAAAAATTGGTATATTTTTTATATTTTTAATGTTTTTGGCTGTATTTTGCCTGAAATTCAAAAATACCTAGTCGCATTTGGACTCGTTATGGAGATCTAATCGAGATTTTGCCATATTTTGAACAAAAATTCCACATTTATCGGCTAATTTCTGAAAATTCTTAGAAAAATGGCAATTCTTTAAATCTCTTTCAGTATTTTGGCTGTATTTTGACTTAAATTGGAGAGCACTGGTTGTATAAAGACTCTTATTGAAGATCTTACCCAGATTTATACATATTTCTAACAAATATTTTACATTAAACTACAAATTTTGGAAAAATGGGCTTTTTTTGAAAATGTTTACTTTTTTGGCTGTATTTTGCCTAAATTTTGAGGAAACTTAGTCGTATTAGGACACTTATTGAAGAGGAAAGCGAGATTTTTTCTTATTTTTAACAAAAACCTCACATTTATCAGCAAATTTCGAAAAATCAACAAAAAATTGGCATTTCTGGATCGGTTTATCGGTTTTCAGTTTTTTTTTGCTTTTTCTGCCTTTTATCCGAGAATACGACATTATTCGACAAGTATGACATATTGTTTAGGAGTTATTTGTGAAATACTCATAAACCGGAAGTTGCTGATTGTGCATTTTGTGGGCGCTCTAAAGTGAAAACTATTTTCCGTATCAATACCAATCTTCTTATATAGCAGTAGGTATATAGCATACAAATCAGCATATAGGTAGATGCTGTTAGAGTGGATTAGCTTTTGGAGTAAATTGGGAAACCGGAAGTTGAGCTTTATTTTTCGAAGCTCGTTTTCGTTGTTGCAAGATTTCTCTATCAATCCTATATTTAGGCATACGCAATTATCTACAATAGTTACGAAAAATTTATTTTTCTATTAGTTTTATTAGAAAAAATATTCGCTACCAACCACCATCAGTTTTAACATAGTTACCCAATTTTGTGGTTATTGCGAGATATTTACGTCAAAACGTCGTTTTCATTTATACCTTTTCATAATCATGTTAAATACAACATGATTGCTATATTTCTTAAAAGTTTTATTTGGAGGCTGATTTTAAATTTAAAACACGAATATTCCAAAATAATTATTCAGTTATAATATTTAGCTGAAAATTGTAACTGTGAGCTGACTCTCTTGCTGTAGATTGAGCTATTGCTGATTGATAAGGTTTAAATGTTTTCTCCTTTGTTTTTTATTCCATTTGTAATTATTGGTTTTCTTTTCTGTATATTGTTAATTTTCGACATTCTCTGTCACCTTTTAGGTTCCCACATTTTAAATGTGTGGTCTTTATTATTAATAATAGTTTTTGTTTGGAATTTGCTAAAATTTTAACACTTACGGTATTCGAGAAATTTATAATTAATCGCCAGTTTTATCGGTTATCATCGAATATGTCCAGAAAAACATTATTTATCATCTTTGTGACAATTAGTTAATATAACATAAATTTTAAAACACTTATACATCCCAAGGAATAACGGACTTGATAAAGGTCTGACAGGGCCGGGTATCGAACCCGGGATCTTCCTCTATCCGGTAAATTTAAATTTAATATAGTCATCGGGAACACTGTCGTAGATAAAAAATTCTTATTTGTGGAGAAAGTCATGTGCTGGCCACATCAGATTTTTACTTTCTTCATATACAAAGTATAGAGAAAGTATTGTTTTCACGAAAAATTTCTACTTCGAGATTTCAACGGACATACATGTTTTGGGGTCCCTAGAACACCTTTTGACCATTTTCGTAATGATGTGTGTGTGTGTGTGTGTGTGTGTGTGATATTGGGCGCTCTAACGTGAAAACTATTGGTCGTATCAATACCACACTTCATATATACTGTGGTGTGTGCTGTCAGAGTTGATTAGTTTTTGGAGTAAATTGGTTAACCGGAAGTCGAGCTTCATTCTTCAATCCTCATTTCCGGTTTTCAAAATATCTCCATAAATATGATATTAAGGTAGATACGTTTATATATAAATGTTTTAGAAAAAAAATTACTATAACTTTTGTATTAAACATATTTTTGTATCACTAATTGTTTAGGAGTTATGAAATACTGATAAACCGGAAGTTGCTGATTATATACTTTGTGGGCGCTCTGGGCTCTATGGGCGAAAGGCCAATTTCATCGTTTAATATAATATAATATGTAAATTAACCCCTCATCTTCCAAGTTTAAATGGAATATAGAGTTCGAAATTACTGTCGTATATAGATATTTATATCTTATATATGGAGAAAGTCATGTGCTGGCCGCATCAGATTTTTTCGTATACATTTCATTTATATTGGAATACGTTATACTACTTGGGTGGATATCTTCAAAAGCTTTAAAACTAGTCCGTACTTGACTAGGATTTTCGTTTTTTAGCATTTTAGCGCCAATACAATGTATTTTTTACTGAAAGCGCGAGTTATTCTATTATTTTCAGTAAATATTTTGATACATTTTAGAATTTTTAACATATTTGGTTCAATTTCGTTGAAATCTTACTAATAAAATAAGGCATAATCGTTATTCAGCGACTATTTTCTCAAGTTAAGAGCAACTTAAAGCCAAATAAATGATTTTTTTACAAAAATATTGACTTTTCCCCCGTTTTTTCGTGAAATTTTTAATAACTTTGAAAGAGAGACTTCTTGAAAATATTTATATCGAATCGATATTTTACTAGGTTTTCTGGAATTTTGGCCATTTTAAGCCGAAAAAACTTCAAATTTGAGAGAAATTATTCAAATTTGCCCATTCTTTCGTCGAAATTTCGAAAAATTGAGAATTGATCATATATACACATTATACACTGATAATTAAAATATAGTTAATAACTATATAACTACTATAGAACATATATCAATTATCTATAACCTTACAATCAACAAAATACATTTATTGAATAGTTATAATGTCTCAGAATTACATTATGGTTTCTGCTAATCTTAAAGTATCATCACGTTCAACATGCAATCATGATTCCTACAATTCTTATGTTTTCCTTTAAACATTAAATGCCACTAGAAAATGCATGTTTGTAATGTATATCTATCACATGAATTAGCATTTCCTCGAAATCATTAAAATAAAATTCCTTATTTGTGACTTAAAATATGATTTTGTACTTTAGTATAATAAAATTAATCAATGGTGAACTAATAAATAAATTAATACGGCCTGCTCTAGTTAAAAGACTAAAAACCATAGTTCTTAACTCATCTGTGATTTTTTTGTATATAACATTACATTTTGCTGACAAATAATAATAATACCAAGTGATAAATAATAATCAGCCTTGCAATGAGGATATATGCAGAAAAGGAACTCAATCAACATTAACTATTACCTTACCATTATACATTACTTCTACAATATCCTAATATACATTACCAAGTTCATACTCTAACCAACAACAAAGGAGACACGGAAATTCTAAAAAACCTTTGTCCGCACAAAAAATTGTGAGAAACCTACTGAAGTGTATACAAAAATCAGAATCTGACTTCACATTGGCATAATTTGTAAAATAATTATTTACATATAAATTCCAAAGTTTTATGAGGAAATTATTAATCAAAGATACAAAATCTTTCTATTTCTATGGAAAATTTGAATTAATTAGAACGTAGTAGTAGATGAGAAAATACATAAAGAACACATCAACACCTTACTTTATTCCATGCTTTTCAAATGGCATCCATCTAACAACACTTCTATCCTCAACTTATATCTGGAGCATAGGCTGAGAAGAGGTATTCCAATTCATGATGTGGACTGACATATTTTCTTTCTCAATGCTCTTCTTTCATAGTTACTGATATTGCATCTTACCTCACTACATATACAACCTTGTAAATAGTAATATCTTTATTATGAATGTAATCCCATTGACTGTTTACAATAAAAACATTTACAGTATTATAAAATACTATTGTAATAAGAAACATAGCCAGGGAAAATAAATACAATCAATAATATACTTTCTAGAAAATAAAATCAATCAAATAATGTTAACATAATAATTAAATTTATATTTTTCAAATGAATGTTGTCTTAGGTGAAGGAATTATTCATTCAAAAGATGTGAGATAAAATATTGAGTTATTGTGGTTTTGTAGACTTTATTGTAGACACAATTTTTCTGGTCGTTACACGTTATGGCCAATACACCATAAAAATTTCAACTCAATGACGCTTGTGGTTTAGCCTATGAATTAGTATCCTCTCTATATACCTATCTATATATGAATGAATCCGGAGAAGCATCTATATATAATAGATATATTCCTGTGTGTTCTTTCTATTATAATTTTATAGATTTTCCTGACTATTTTCTTTTATAGATAATTGTACTTTTATAGATTTTTTTCTTTTCCTCCTGACTTTAATATTATCTATATATGATTTTATTATTGATATACATATATAGTGACATAATTTCCTCTTCAGTATTTCTATTAATGTAAGTGGGTTCATCCCATAAGAATCTAATAAATAGAGTCCCACTAATAGTGTCCCAAAAAAAGTTGGTTTGGTGAAAAATGGAACCAACTGCTCCCAAACCAACAAGTTACAGAATAGGGCCCATGTAGTCATTAATTATTGGCCATGCAATTAACAAAATATCAAATGAGCTGTTTCAATACAAGGGGTATGTAAGTTTTAAAACTATTTGAAAATTCCTATTTATAGATTTGAATGCCATGGACTTCGTACTTAAATTATTCTGTGACAGCAGATGAGCGTGAGGCATCTCTATTGACCCAAGAATCAGTACCGCTGTCAAATGTACATTCAGTGATAACGAAACCTCTCCTAGACTGAGAGGCAATGGATACATGAACATACTTAGAGTCACCCATCAATATAAAGGTTAGCATAAGAGCAAAGTAAAAATCTAAGCTATATAACAAATATATGTGCCTGAGTATTACATGAGTCTGAAACAAAAACAAATTATAGCAGTAGAGTATATTAACCACAATACAGTTTTCAAAAGTTAAGATATGATTTTACTTTTGTTCTAAGGTATCTAATTAAGTAATTAGAACATCTGTGAAGAATTAGTGCTAGTTGTTGTGAAAAGGGCTGGATGAAAATTACTCAGTGTAGCTCCACAGAGTCGTGGGATGTTAGTAGAGCAATCACACTAGTGGAACATGGTTAGAATTATGTTCCCCTATGAGTGTATATAAGAGTAAAAGTTGCTTGCATTTTGTAAGCATATTAATTATACAAACTACATGTCTATAATATATCGAAAAGGTCCCACAAAAATTAGTAATAGGAAAAATTCTAAAAAATTCCAGCAATTTATTTTTAACAGTTGAAATCATCACCAAACTGGTGGCAAACTTACACCTACTAGGTGACATTTTTATTGATATATATATGTATACGAGTAAAATGTTGCTTGCATACTGCAAGCAGATCGTCAACACTGATTTCATTTTAACATCAATTTCAGGTCGGCATCCTTTCGGGACGGTCCAGAAAGAAAAAAAAAATTGAAAATAATCTTGAAATTCGCTGCAATTCAATCGTCTGGCATCGAACCCGGGACTTCCTGGATAACTTATTATGCAGCACAACAGAAGATCAACATCACTAACTATGTGTGAAAATTGAAACAGAAATATTGGCTGAAACTGCCTCAAACTACTTTCTACTTTTCATGAATGAAAATTGCTCTCTGGATTCGAACCAAGGACGATCTTGAAAATCTAAAATATGTTTTTGAAAGTTATTTATGATCTCTATTTATATGCCGAATTTCAAGTTTCTATATTATTGGGAAAGGTTTCAAAATAATTCCTAAAAATTGGATCAACTTCTGATTGCAGAGACACCTGGTGTCGAATCCAGGACATACTGTTAGCTGTGAATGCAAATTTTGATTTGTAATGACTTGTTCTTGTATCTTGCAAAGTTTGAAGTCGATAGCATGCCGGGAAGTACCTAAATTTTGTTTCCGTTATATCCGTAAGAAATGCATAGAGAAGTGCAAATGCTCCTCTGGGATCGAACCAAGGACCATCAGCGAACATGTGAAATTTGATTATGAAATATACTCATGATATCTATCGACGTGCAGAGTTTCAAGTATCCATGTTATCGGGAAAGGTTAAAAAAAAAATCTTCAAAATCACGGCAATGCATTTTAAATGGCCGATTTTTGCCCCGACCTAGCATCGAACCATGGACCATATTTGCCAATGTCTTTCTGATTTACGTTGGAGTTGCACGGCTTCTAGCGATGGCTTGAATTTCAACTCTCTACTTTTCCGGGAAGTGCCTCAAAAAAATTTTTGAAAATCCCCGCCATGTATCCTTATGGAGAAAATCTCGACTTTGTGGCCTTCTGGAATCAAACCCGTGACACCGAGGTTCAATGTCGGCTTTTACCTGTAGGTTACACGTTATGGCCAATACGTCGTAAAAATTTCAAGTCGTTGGCACTTGTGGAACATGGTTATACTTTTGATCCCCTATATATATATATATATATATATATATATACGAGTAAAATGTTGCTTGCATACTGCAAGCAGATCGACAATACTATTTTCATGTCGGCATCATATTGGGACGGCCATCAAAAGAAAAAAGTGGATTGAAATTTTTCTTAAAATTCGCTGAAATTCCATCGTCTGACATTGAACCCCGGTCTTACTGGTGAACCTACTATGAAACACAATAGAACATCACCATCTCTAACTATGTGTGAAAATTCAAGCAGAAATATGGGCTACAACTGCCTCAAAAGACGTTCTAATTTTCACGAATTTAAATGGCTCTCTGGATTCGAACCAAGGACGATCTTGGAAATCTAAAACATATTTCTGAAAGTTATTTATGATCTCTATCTATATGCCAAATTTGAAGTTTCTATATTATTGGGAAAGGGTTCAAAATAGTTCCTAAAAATTGAATCAATTACTGATTGTAGAGACGCCTGGTGTCGAACCCAGGACCTACTGGCAGCTGTAAAAACACATTATGACTTGATTTGACCTTATCTTATTAAATGCAAAGTTTGAAGTCAACATCTTGCCAGGAAGTACCTAAAATTTGCTTCCGTTATCTCCATAAGAAATGCATTGTAGGATGTAAATGGCCCTCTGGGATCAAACCAAGGACCATCAGCGAGTTCTAAAATTTTATTATAAAATATATTTATGATATATATCCACGTGCCAAGTTTCAAGTTTCCAAGTCATCTGTAAGTAATTAAAAAAAATCTTAAAAATCGCAATGTAAATTAAACGGGAGAATATTTGCCCTGGCCTAGCATCGAACCAAGGATAATATTTGTAGATGTCTTTAAGGTTTCCTTGAGATATACATGGCATCTAACGATCTCTTGAATTTCAACTCTCAACTCTTCCGGGAAGTGCCTAAAAAAAATTTTCGAAAATCCCCGCCATGTAATCTTATGGGGAAAATCGCGACTTTGGGGCCTTCTGGAATTGAACCCATGACACCTAGGTTCAAAGTCAGCTTTTTCCTGGAGGTTACACGTCATGGCCATAACGTCGTAAAAATTTCAAGTCGGTGGCACTTGTGGAACATGGTTAGAATTTTGATCCCCTATGAATGTATATATATATAGGTATATCCGGAGAAGCGTCTATATATAATAGATATATATATATACGAGTAAAATGTAGCTTGCATACTGCAAGCAGATCGACAATATTAATTTCATATCGGCATCATATCGGGACGGTCCTCAAAAGAAAAATAAAAGGATTGAAATTTTTCTTAAAATTCGCTGACATTTCATCGTCTGGCATCGAACCCGGGTATTTACTGTGAACTTACTATGCGGCACAATAGAAGATCACCATCTCTAACTTTGTGTGAAAATTCAAGCAGAAATATTGGGTGCAACTGCCTCAAACGACGTTCTACTTTTCACGAATGTAAATGCCTCTCTGGATTCGAACCAAGGACGATCTTGGAAATCTAAAATATGTTTCTGAAAGTTATTAATGATCTATATCAATATGCCACATTTCAACTTTCTATATTATTGGGAAAGGTTTCAAAATAATTCCTAAAAATCGGATCAAGTTCTGATTCCAGAGACCTGGTGTCGAACCCATGACTTATTGTGAGCTGTAAATGCACAGTTTGATTTGTAAAGACTTGCTATTGTATCATGCAAAGTTTGAAGTCGATAGCATGCCGGGAAGTGCCTAAAACTTGTTTCCGTTATCTCCGTAAGAAATACATTGAGAAATGTAAATGGCCCTCTGGGATCGAACCAAGGACCATCAGCGAACATGTAAAATTTGATTATGAAATATATTCATGATGTCTAACCTCATGTCGAATTTCAAGTTTCCATCCCATCGGCAAATGGTCCAAATAAAATCTTCAAAATCGCCGCAATGCATTTTAAACGGCCGATTTTTGCCCCGACCTAGCATCGAACCAAGGATAATATTCGTAGATGTATTTATGGTTTACTTTAGATATGCACGGCATCTAGCGATCCCTCGAATTTCAACTCTCTACCTTTCCGGGAAGTGCATCAAAAAAATTTTCGAAAATCCCCGCCATGTATCCTTATGGGAAAAATCGCAAATTTGGGGCCTTCTGGAATCGAACCCATGACACCGAGGTTCAAAGTCGGCTTTTTCCTGGAGGTTACACGTTATGGCCATAACGTCGTAAAAAATTCAAGTCAGTGGCACTTGTGGAACATGGTTAGAATTTTGATCCCCTATATATATATATATATTCTTTTTTCCATTTTTTCCATTTCCATATATATATATAGGTATATCCGGAGAAACGTCTATATATAATAGATATATAACTTATAGGTATATCCGGAGAAGGGTCTATTTATAATAGATATATATATATATATATATTAGGAGTAAAATGTTGCTTGCATACTGCAAGCAGATTGACAACAATAATTTCATGTCGGCATCATATCGGGACGGCCCTCAAAAGAAAAAAAAAAGGATTTAAATTTTTCTTAGAATTCGCTACAATTTAATCGTCTGGCATCGAACCGGGGTCATCTTGGTGAACTTACTATGCAGCACAACAGACGATCACCATCTCTAATTATGTGTGAAAATTCACGGCGAAATATTGACTGCAACTGCCTCAAACGACGTTCTACTTTTCACGAATGTAAATAGCTCTCTGGATTCATACCAAGGACGATCTTGGAAATCTAAAATATGTTTCTGAAAGTTATTTATGATCTCTATCTATATGCCGAATTTCAAATTTCTATATTGTTGGGAAAGTTTTCAAAATAATTCCTAAAAATCGGATCAACTCCTGATTGCAGAGACACCTGGTGTCGAACCCAGGACACATTGTAAGTGGTGAATGCAAAGTTTGATTTTTAAAGACATGTTCTTATATCTTGCAAAGTTTGAAGTCGATAGCATGCCGGGAAGTACCTAAAATTTGTTTCCATTATCTCCATAAGAAATGTATTGAAGAATGTAAATGGCCCTCTGGGATCGAACCGAGGACCATCACCGAATATAAAAAATTAGATTATGAAACATATTTGTGATATCTAACCCCACGCTGAATTTCAAGTTTCCATGCCATCGGCAAATGGTCCAAAAAAAATCTTAAAAATTGCCGCAATGCATTTTTAACGGCCGATTTTTGCCCCGACCTAGCAGCGAACCATGGACCATTTTCGGCGATGTCTTTCTGATTTTCATTGGATATGTACGGTTTCTAGCGATCCCACGAATTTCAATTCTCTACTTCTTCGGTAAGTACGTCAAAAAAATTTTCGAAAATCCCCGCCATGTATTCTTATGGAGAAAATCGGGACTTTGGGGCCCTCTGGAATCAAACCTATGACACCGAGGTTCAAAGTCAGATTTTTCCTGGAGGTTACTCGTTATGGCCAATACGTCGTAAAAATTTCAAGTCAGTGGCACTTGTGGAACATGCATAGACTTTAGATCCCTAATGAATGAATGAGTGTATATATATATATAGGTATATCCAGAGAAGCGTCTATATATAATAGATAGAGATATATATATATATATATATATATATATATATATATATATATATATATACGAGTAAAATGTTGCTTGCATACTGCAAGCACATCGATAACAAAAGTTTTTTGTCGGCATCACATAGAGTGAGTCCTCAAAAGAAAAAACAATGGATGGAAAATATTCTTAATTTCCGCTGCAATTTATTCGTCTGTCATCAAACCCAGGTCTTCCTGTTCATACTTACTATGCAGCACCATAGAAGATCACCATCTGTAACTATGTGTGAAAATTCAAGTAGAAATATTAACTGCAACTGCCTCAAACGATGTACTATGTTTCCCTTGTATTCCTTATGAGAGAAATGCTAATGTGCTCTGGCATCGAACCCAGGAATAGTACGGGCTTAAGAAATTTTTTTTCTTAAACCAATTGTAAATATATATCTTCTAGGTGAGCGAAAAGTTCCTTACATTCCGGAAAGTGCATCAAAAAAATTAATGAAAAACTATCCCCATGCATTTTAAATGCGGGATTTTTGCATCGTCCTAGCATCGAACCCAGGAGCTTCTCATTAGTAGTCATTAATGTTTTTAATAGTTCTTAACCATATCTGTAAGCTCTTTGAATTTCGATTCTCTACCTGTCCGGGAAGTATTATTTAAAAAATATTGAAAATCGCCACCATGTATCCTTATGGAGAAAATCGGGACTTTGGGGCCTTCTGGAATTGAACCCATGACACTGAAGTTCAATGTCGGCTTTTTCCTGGAAGTTACACGTTATGGCCAATATGTCCCAAAAATTTCAAGTCGGTGGCACTTGAGGAACATGGTTAGAATTTTGATCCACTATATATATATATATATAACTTATATATATATAGGTATATCCGGAGAAGCGTCTATATATAATAGATATATATATATATATACATATACATATATATATATATACATACATATATATATATATACATACATATATACATATATATATATATATATATATATATATATATATATATATATATATATATATATATATATATATATATATATATATATCAATAAAAATGTCACCAAGTAGGTATAAGTTTGCCACCAGTTTGGTGATGATTTCATATATATATATAAATTTTTTTAAATTCCCTATCAAAGGAACAAAGAAAGGAGGGAATACATATAATTCCATGGTAGATATATAACTTATATAATTGAAATATTGAGGTAGATATCTTACCAGGAAGGTCCTAAAATAACACATCGTTATCCCCATTTGAAATGTGGAAAGAAATGTAAATGGCTCTCAGGGATCGAACCAAGAATCATTAGGGAACCAATGAAAAATGGATATAAAATGTGTTCATTTTCCATAATTAAATACCGAGTTTCATGCTTCTATGTTATCGGGGAATGGTTTTTTTAAATCTTAATAATTGACACAATGCATTTTAATTGGGAGAATATTTGCGCCAACATAGAGTCGAACCAAGGATAATTGTAGAAGATATTTTTTTTGTTTTATCATATATGCACAATTTCCAGAAATCTCTTGAATTTCTTTTCTCTACTTTGCCGTGAAGTTCCTCAAAATATTTTTCAAAATCACTGCGATGGATCTTTAAGGAGAAAATCAGGACTTTGGGACCTTCTGGCATCAAACCCATGGCTCTGAGGTGCAAAGCAACACTTTCTCTGCCCTTTACAGAATATGGCCAGTATGTAGCAAAAATTCAAGTCAATGACACTTGTGGAACATGGTTAGAGTTTTGATCGCTTATATATATACTAGCAGAAATGTCCATTGAATCTCAATGGGGGAATTGCAGACGATAAATACCAGTTTAACAACCTTGATTGTATCAATGCCTCATAATTTTAGGCAGATAGCAAATACCAGGCTATAATTATTTCAAAACCGATAAGCATAGAAAAGGGAGTAGTAATTAAGTCTACAAATTCGCCTAAATATTAGAATATATTCTTATAACTTATTGCACTCTTCAAATAAATAAACATAAACTTACTTTACGTTTTTTTAGGATTTTTACATCCAATCACTGTTGTATTGATCGAGAGAAAGCAATTTATCTAACAAACTGCTATAAACCCATTTAACCCACAAAATAGTCAGTAAACAATAACATTGATATGAATTAAACTTGGTTGATACAGACCTTTCCAAAAATTAGAAAAACTTTCTAAAATACTGGTATTAGTACATTTTTATGCTTGATTCTTCACAGTATATCATTCATAGCAGCAGTTACTAATATCTCCTTAAATTTCTCCCTCTTCATATAATCTATCACTTATTCCTAGCATTAATTTGAGTTGGGCATATTCTTTCAATGTATTCTTAACGATATATACATGAGCTGGGGACTCAACAATCACCTTTATTGTCAGGGGGATGGGTTGTTTACAAACTCAAAATTTCGATAAAATATTCACGCACTTTATCAAAATGTGCGCAATCTTAAATATCAAACGATATTCCAGGATCAGAAAAAGAATCCTGATTCTATTCTTTTTCTAATGGTGCTTAATTTGACTTCCTACAACAATTATTTCTAATTAAATTTTGAAAAACAAATTAACTTTGCAACAAAAAAATGACCTTGACATTTATTTCTTAAGAAAACGTTTTCACCCGTCTGGGTCAAAACATGGATCTCAGGGAAATAAAGAGTAGCCTGTAAGTAGCCTAAGAGTAGCACTGCGCAGGGTTGACTTTTAATAATGTAGAATATTTCTAAGTTGTGTGACTCTTGGTTCTCAAGTATTTAGTAAACATACACACACACACTATTTTATATTTTACATATATATTAATATAAAAGACTAGTTGAAGTGCTCATTGATTCTCAAGGGGAATATTCAAATTGATAAATACAATTGTTATAGAGCTGATAGTAACACATACCTCATAATTAAGGCTACATAGAAAATGCTAGGCTATATTTATTTCCAAACCAATAAACAAGCAAAATAAATTTATAATAAAATATGTAAAATCACCTATATATTAGAAATCATATCCTTTGAATGAAAAATTTATTTGATGAAGACAACATTTGTTTGAGGATAATAAAAATTTATTCGAAGATAGCATTAGGATAAGAAGCATCATGTTTAAGGAGATATTTTAGGAAAGGCACAAATGGATATCGGGATCAATGAACAAGCACAAAAGAAATATATTTTACGAGTAAAATGTAGCTTGCATACTGCAAGCAGATCGACAACATTAATTTCATGTTGGCATCATATCGGGACTGTCCTCAAAAGAAAAAAAAAGGATTGAAAGTATTCTTAACATTTGCTGCAATTTAATCGTCTGGTAACAAACCCGGGTCTTTTTGGAGATACTTCCTATGCAGCACAACAGAAGATCACCATCTCTTACTATGTGTGAAAATTAAGTCTGTGTGGTTGCTATGGTTGCTTCAACTGCCTCAAACGACATCCTACTTTTCCCATATATTCCTTATGAGAGAAATTTTAAAGTGCTCTGGCATCGAACCCAGAAACAGCATGGTCTTATCTAATTGTTTTTCAAACAGAGTCTTAATATACTTCTTCCATCGCTGCAAGAACTCCCTATTATTTCGATAAGTGCATGAAAGAAATAATTAAAAACCATCCCAATGTGTTTTATATGACAGATACATTTACCGCCCGGCATCGAACCCGGGTCTTTCAGGTGATTATTCCTATGCAGTACAACAGAAGATCACCACCTCTAAATATGTTTAAAAATTCAGGCAGAAATATTGGCTTCAACTGCCTCAAACGACGTCCTACTTTTCCCATATATTTCTTATGAGATAAATTTTAATGTGCCCTGGCATCAAACCCAGGAGAAGTATGGTCTTATCTAAATTCTTTTCTTAAACTAATTTTTAATATACATCTTTTAGCTGAGCACTAACTTCCTATCATTTCGATAAGTGCATGAAAAACAATAATAAAAATCTACCTCAATGTATTTTAAACGGCCGATTTTTACATCATCCTAGCATCAAACCCAGGATATTTTCCGTAAAAGTCATTTATGTTTTCGATAGATAATGACCATATATATAGGCTCCTTGAGTTTTGATTCTCTACCTATCCGGGAAGTATTATTTAAAAATTCCAGAAAATCAAAACAATGCATTTAAATGGAAAAAATCGGGAATTTGGGTCCCTCTGGAATCGAACCCATGACACTAAATGGCAAAATTTTTCTGGCGGTTGTATGTTATAGCCAATATGTGGTAAAAATTTTGAGTCCATGGCACTAGTAGTTTAGCCTGTGAATTAGTATCCTATCTGGGTATATACATGAATGAATCCGGAGAAGCATCTATATATAATAGACATAACTCTAAAACAACCAATGAATATTCTTTGCGGAAAGTAAGTGTATTACGGGTCTGACTTGTGCCCCAATGCTAAAATGCGTAACATGGAGCTTGATCAAATAACACAAATGCAGTCACAGTGCCTAAACAGATGCAGAGATTAAACACCAATAACTGAAAAATATCAAATGGTTATGAAGTGGAAGCACTCAAAAAAATCTGATGTGGCCAACACACGACTTTCTCTATATTTATTGAAAACAGGAGCCTATGCCGGTAATATATAAATAACTCGAAAACAATGAGTGTTACAGAAAAATATTAAAAAAAAAAATTTAGTGAAGTATATTATCTGTAACTTTTGTGGATAATTGTATATACCTACATTGCATTGTGACAGAGATATGAATGAAAAACTTCCATTTCTGGATAAACAACAACATCTGGTTAACCATTATTCAAGAATAACACCTAAATCATCAGTGTTGCGAAAAAATGTTTCAAACAAAGGTTGTAGTAAAGTGCATCATTTTTAACGTTTTTGCATAATTGTATGTACCAACACTGCATTCTGACAGAGATATTGATGAAACAAAATTTTGTTCCAGCCAAACCACAACTTTCGGTTAAGCGGTATTCATAAAAAACTAACCAACTATTGGCAATGTTAGGAAAATACTAAATATGAATTTGGGAAATGATCGCATAATTACCTTTTAAGATAGAGCGCCTGCAATTTTTTTACCTCAGATAGACACACAGACAGATATGTTCGGGAAAATAGCAAAAGCAAACAATATGGGCCCCAAAACATCTATTTCGGTTGAAATCTGGAGGTCAAATTTTTTGCAAATACAATACTTTCTCTATACTTCATATATGGAGAAAGTAAAAATACTATGAATTACTTTTTGCATTCTGCATATAACAAAACATAAACTTGCTTTACCTCTACGATCAAGGAATATGGTATTGGAGATTTGCTACAACATGACAACTCGCTCTTTAACAGCATATCATTCATAGCTGCAGCTACTAACATCTCATTTAATTTCTCCCTCTTCCTATAATCTATCAATTATTGTTGACATTAATTTGAAGTACTCATATCATCTCAATTCGTTCTTACCAATAAATGCATTTGCTAGAAAAAAACAAATACCTTGATCGTCAGGGGGATGGGTTGTTTACAAATTAAAAATATCTATAAAATATTCACATATTTTATCAAAATATTTGCAATTTTGAATCAAGCAAAATATTTAACGACCAATATAAGAATCTTTATTCTATTTGCCTTCTTTTGGTGCTTAAATCGACTTTTGAAGACTGTTATTTCTAATTATATTTTGAAAAAGAAATGGACCCATCAATGAAAGAAATGAATTTTACGTCTATATCATATGAAAATGTTTTGACCCTTCTGGGTTTGGATCGTGGACTTTACCTAAGTAAATAAAAAGTAGCCTATACTCTGCGCAACCTTTAATAATGTAGAAAATCTCTAAGTTTTGCAACTCACCAGTTTTTAGAGAAGATATAGAGAAACACACCCACAGTCTAATTTATATAAATATATGGTGTATATTTATTTATAATCTATAAAGTAAATATTCAGAAAATATTAAAATCTTTATAATTGAGAATAAAATGTCGATGGTAGTCTGTTCTTTGTTACTGTTCACCATTAACATATCTACCTTCTGATGATGAGAATACAATTTGCAGCACTTTTAAAAAATATATAAGATGATAAAACTCAAGATTGTAGGCAATTTTCCGGTCAATTTATATTATGAGAGTAATGAAGTAATAATATATATAGATAATCCAAAGGTACTGCTTCGCTTTGAGGAATACATCTTAGTCACCTCTAAAAGTCCACTCATCTACAATGTCGCGATTTTTCCTGAAATTTACGATTAAAAAGTAGAAACAAGCATTGATGGCTTCTTGCTATAATCATTTTGTTTGGACATAAATATTAAGTCATAATTTTATTGCTCAAAACTAAAGAACACCAACAAATACAGATGTGATATAAGTAGTAAAGAATTGTTGGAAAATGATCAGTAAAAATTCAAAATGGCCTAATTGTGACATCTGTAGCATGTTTATGTAGCATCAGTTATAACATAGATACATTATTTAACATGCTACTGAAGGACTGAAAAAGTAGCACCATCAAAGAGAGGAATAAAAGTATAAACTTTGAGGTATATTTCGTTGATTTTTAAACATATTCAGGAATACTAATGCAAACATAAATGCTACAACTGTTAATATACATTCTTGTGACGCATTTGCACTTGAGTGTAGTTACTCATGGAATAAGGTGATTCTGCCAAATGCCAATATATTTATCTCGACCGATAATTTAAAAGCTCAAGTCCACATCCCTTACCACATATGCTCCCTGCTCATAAGCAAAAGTATTTGCATGATATTTTAAGCCTAAAAAATGCTAAAACTAACTTCTATAGCAAATAAATAACGAAAATTTCTGATTTTGAAGACTGGTTATTTTTTATGTAATTAATACCTGACTGTGATGTAAAATAAAAATATTTAACCAATTTATTGTAAGTGTATTGCTTAAAATTAATGATGGAATATTTTTACCTATCAAAGAGGTAAAGAAGGAGCTAATAATAAATGGTGTGATGGTTACTTATAAATAAAAAACATAATAGAAATCAGTTTATCATTAAGTATATTTGCACAATTTTACTGAACTACGGTTAGCATGAATGTTTCTTAATGCAAACTCTTTGCCCGGTCACTTGAGATTTGTGTTAGTGAGGGTTTACTGTGTTCTAGAATAATAATAACTAATAATAATTAATAATCTATTAACAATATAATCATAGTATGTATGAGCAAAAGTTATATAAAAGCATATTGATCGTGCAAATGAAAATACGGTATCAAATCAAGTAGTCCCTAAACCTAATTTTGTATTCCCTCTTACAAATATATGGTTGAATACAAATGGTGCCCTAGCTAGAACCAATTTTCATAAGGTGATAGACAAACTATTTTAAAGAAATATTTATCATATCTCTTCACATGCCTGGCTAGAGAATTTTTAACTTTTGGTTAACGAATATAAAAAATTGAAATTCCCGCAAAGCATTTCAAATGGTAGAGCTAACTGGTCTTGAACCCAGGACTTTTCCAATAATGTGAATACATAGAATGACCATGTAGTAATAAAACTATAAAAGGTTTTAAGAGGATATCATTTCTGGGTTATCCTTAAAAAAGAATCCTTTATCGACATTTTAATAGCAAAGAGAAATGCAAATGGTGTAGTCCTCGAACCAAGGATCATGTGAGAAACTGTTAAATTCTTACATGAAATGTACTTATGATCTCTATTTACATGCAGGATTTTATGTTTGAATGTAATCGGATAAGAGATTGAAAAAATTCTTAAAAATCGCAACAATTTTTCTTAAATAGAAGAAATTTTCACCCACCCAAGGCATAGGAACCTAAATTATTCCATATAGATATAGATTCTGTATTCAGCAGATCTGGTGCCTAAGTAAGTATTTTTTTCTGACGAAATGACATGAAAAAATTTGCTTTGGGATAATCTGACCATTTCTAAAATCCCATGTCAATTATCCAATCATAAGAACCAATCATAAAAAATTTGAGAATCTCAATATACATACTTTTAAAAAAGTAGACAAGCCTAGTGTAAAACCCAAAAACATTTGGAGGTTTTGAATACGTAGAAAGTCCTGGAAGGAATGGAACATACTTAACCCAAAGTTTGAAGTTGATATCATTACGGGAAAAACCTACGATAAGTTTCTATAATCCTCATTTGCAATGCATAGAGTAATGTAAATGGCTCTCTAGGATCAAACCAAGGACCATCAGGGAAACCATGAGTAATTTATATAAAAAGTATTTAAGATCTCCATTCACAAGACAAGTTTAAAGTTTCTGTGTTATCATGCAAAGTTTTAAAAACATCTTAATAATCATAGCAATTTCTAATTTTAGAGATGCCTGGTGTCGAACTCAGGACCTATTGGCAGATGTGAATACACATTATAGCTTGATAGGATTTTAATTTATTTAGTGCAAATTTTAAAGTCAATATCATACCAGGAAGGCACTAAAATTGTGTTCCATTTTTCCCATAAGAAATGCATTTATGAATGGAAATAACTCTATGGGATTGAACCAAGCACCTTCAGCAAAACTTAAAAATGTGTACATAAAATATATTCATAAACTCTATCTACACGCAGAATTTCAAGTTTCCATGTCATGGGGAAAGGGTTGAAAAAAATCTTATATATATTGTCCCAATGTAATTTAAATGGGAGAATATTTTCCTTGACCTAGCATCAAACAAAGAATATTCGTCAAAGATATTATTTTGATTTTCGTCGTATATTCACAGCTGCCAGTGTTCCCTCAAATTTCAACTCTAATTTACTGAGAAGTGCCTCAAAAAATTATGAAAATCCCCATAATGCATCCTTACCTTTGTTTGGGACCAACTAGCATAACATTAATGTCAATATAAATGCTACTTCAGAGAATACTGAAATGGATTAAATGAAGAAATATTGGTAGGAGATGATGAGTAGGAGGCATTAGTGAAGGCACTCATCTGAAATCCTCATTGAAAAGTCTAAAGCAATGCCCTCTTCCGGCATGTATGGTACTCAGTTGCCATCCTTGTAAGTCCCTGGAAAGTTTCTGCAGTACTGTCCTTTCATGTGGTTCTCAGGAGTCACTCTCACCAAAGCTGTCATCAAACCAGTGGTTTATATTGTTGTCCTTGAAAATTGGCAACCTTTTCTGTCGCTAAGCCATTGTTGTCCACAACCGTCATTATCAGTGGTGCTGATGTGCTGTCATCAGAGCTGACAAATGAAAAGCAAGAACAATAAAATCAAAATAAGTTCTCAGCCAGTATTTCTGAGGAAGACCAGATAAGGTGAACGTCTACTTCTGAAGTCAGAGAAACAGTGTTGTTCAGACTCCATCATTACCCCCAACATCATCCATTAACCTCTACCAAACCCATAGCTAAGGTCATCAGAAGCATAGTAACCCACCATCCTCTTAGCGAGATATACGGCTGCCATCCACACCATCTGTACCAACCTTTTCATATCCTAAAAGATTTATGGCCCAATCAGATTTGTTTCGAGTATGTTTTTCCTTAGGATTTTTCCTTGGTGGATGCCCTTATGTGCTAAGTACCTTTAGAACTTTCCTTGTGATTCCTTAAGATAGGTCTATCCTTTACACACTTTGTGTTACCAGTGCCTCTATGAGGCCATGGCGGTGGACGATGATGCACAGTCTGACGAGACCACACTTGCCCTTGCACACAAAGTTCCCAAGATGGCCTGGGGAAAAACTACTACTAAATAGTCATCCCATAACCTTGTGCCCAAAGCAGTGCTAAGCTTCCGTTTAAAATTTTGTGGACATAATCCAAACAAGCAAGGCATACTCTCTGCTCAGAAGGACTGGATAAACAAAGAATATATTTCAATTAATTTGTATCAACCAATTATATTTCTGTATGAAGTTCTGATGGAAATGGATTCATTACCAATAAAGATAGCAATTACACAACTAAATTAGAATACAATTAATCAATTATAATATAAATTATTAAAATTATGTCTCATAATTATCCTTTTTGAATGGTTTGTCAGAAAGATAGAACAAAGTACCTCTTAAGTATACATAAGTTAAAATAATACATTTTCAGTAAAAATACATAATAAATATTGTAAATCATAATAGTTCTGTTTAATAATATGCAAGTATTTTATGGTAACCTATAATATGACAAACATATTCCAAGATTGATATCATAAAGAAGATAATTCTTGTTTCTTATTGCATATATTATATACATATATTATAATTCTTTAGTTCTATATTGGAACATTAAAATATCCAGAGCATTACATGGGTAAAACCTTACCATTAAAAGGAAACCATTGTTCAAATGCAATGAAATTCTGCCCCTACAAAAAAACCGCTAAAACCTACAACATGAGAGCAAAGAATTTACCTACATGTCATCAGAAAGCGGTTTCAAGAATGCCTAAGAAGTAGCACAAACGCATCACAAAAGAACCAATTAGTATGAAGGAAATCATCCTAAAATACATTGCATATTGTATGTTGGCAAAAACAAAAGTGTAAAATCATCTACTGCTATTTCAAGAGCCAAAACAATATGGGCTACAGACCACTAATTGCCATTTACCACTTCCAGTATTTCATTGAACTTAAGAAAAGGAAATCAAACAAAGCGAACCAAAGGACAGCTTCAAGGTAATGTAACCAAATGATGATCATTGAAATAAATTCAAATTCCCAGAAACACATCCCAAAAACTTCGTGCATGCTTTCCTGTTTGAAATATTCCTATAACTATAATAAAATCTGCTTGTTAAGGTGGCATACATTTGAAGATTTAAAAAGCTAATTGACAAAATCTAATTGTATACCTGTATAACAGACATATTGAAAGTCATTGCAATATTATATCTAAATATATATTATAACTAAAATAAGGCTTTAAATTATATATCAAAATTATTCACTCCATAGAATATTATAATTATGTATCCACAAATCTAGCATAGAAGAAGGTGAAAAAATAGCAGCAGTAAAGCAAATTTGAAAGAAGAGGATTTAAAAGCACTTCAACAGAACTAACGGAAAACTACAAGCATTCAACAGGACTTCGACAGAACTAACAGAACACCACAAGGATTCAACAGAGGGAAGCTGGAGCAAGAGCATATGAAAAAAATGCCTGATTTTCCCTATCACACCTTCTAAATCCACTTTATCATCCTTGAAACCCAATTAACTTATCATTACCGATTAAAAACATAAAATGACAAGATATAATACCATTGAAACTTGATCAAAGAAATAAGTAGGTCTTAGATTGTATTGGAATACTTAGAGAAGAATTTCAAAACCATGAATTGAAAACAATATACGTAATAATATCTTACTCTGCAGCCACCCTTAAAGCACTCAGTGGCTGCCGTTATACTTCCCTCGCTCTACACAGGATCCTTGGAGAGGCCTCGTCCATTCTTCCAACGAATTTCTCAGCAATGTGGTGTCCCTCATCTGTCTTAATGTCGTGGTGACATTAAGAAAAAGAGTATTTTCCAAAAATCAATTTATTCAGGTTGGCTCAATTTACAATATTAGAAACAGAATATCTTAGACCCAAACCTTACTGGCCGACCACGCGGTACGGTAGTCGAGCGAGTAGACCACGCACTACGGTAGTCGAGCAGGCCGACCCCACCAGTAACTGGGAAGTCGTGCGAGCTGACCACGCTAGAGAGGTAGTCACACAGGCTGACCACGCTATACGGTAGTCGAGCGTACCTAGTCCAGGAAGTCTTGCGAGCCGACCACACAGCAAGGGTAGTCGTGCGGGCAGACCTGCTACTGGATTCACCTCGTTGGGCCGAATGGCGATTTGATGGGCTGTGGCGTTCCCTTTTATTCTACGGCAACAATACTTACAATAACAATGTTCCCCCACACTTAGACTACATTGTATGCGGCGGGAGTACTGCCAACAATACTTTTAATTATCAACAATACTGTTAATAAATATGTCCTCAGGCGGCATACCCCCTTCCCCCACGCTCACATTACAATTAAACAATGCGGGGGTAGCCCCTTCCACTCACAGTTCTCACACCATCACTACATCACCCCCTTGGCAGTTAAAATTCTGGGGATCCAAAAAATCACTTTTCCACTTTAAACAAAAAAAAAAACAAACAAACAAACACTGAATGAACGAATTTAACCCAAAAAATGCAATGAAACACAATAACGTATATACAACCCAAACTGAAAAAGATAAAAACACAAAATAAAAAAAGCAAGTCTATATACAAAATTAATTCCCTAGGGAAGAGGACATCTTCCTTGCCTCCCTTTTTTTCAAATCATTTTTCTTTCGGCGTATTCTGTTGTGCCGCTTCCTATGCGACGACGGAGGTGGTCTCTGGGGCGCCTCAAGGGTCACGGCCAGCTCCGGAAGTTGCTCTGTTAGGCCGGGAGGTGGTGCGTGCAGAGGTGTCCGTGGGGTGGCTCCCAGCTCCCCGTCGTCGCATCGGGTTGGCTGCTGTCCGGGTGACCACAGCTGTCCACTGCCGCTGGACATTGGGACGGGCCCCCCACCGATCCCTGGAGACGGAGCTCTTGGAGGTGTCATCGGAGGACTTCCCAACTCCCGGCTGTCATGGGTTGGAGCCGCGTTGAGGACCTCCAATGTGTCCCATTGATACTTTAATCGACGCTTCTCTACCCTTAAGGTGCCCACCCTTTCCTTTTTTGGCCTACTACGGATAATTCCTAGCGGTAGGACTACTACGTCACCGTCACAGTCTAGCGTAAGAACCTCTCTATCGGCGAGTCTATCATTTTTCGCTTGCGTTAAGACGATCGACATTGGGGGTATTTTAACATTCCTTTCCAAATGAATTCTTTCACAGTTATCTCTCTCCGATGAGGAAGCTATAGTACGGCCCAAGACATCAGCCACGTCATTCACTAAGCCAGAAACACTATTCACTGAATGTCCGCCGTTCCCACTCTTCGCTTTCCTATCGGAAACTGTGTCCCTTTCACTATCTGTGATGCTATTCTCCCCAGCAATTCGATTCTCTTTTTTACGCTTCTCGTCTCTCGCCTGTTTTAACGGTATTAACGGACTTTCCTGCAATTGCTCCTTTGGGGTATTATCCTTATCTACCTCGGGTTCTACAGACGTTATCACATCGATGTTTGCCATTCGATTATGTCTCGCTTCTAAATTAACTTGATGCAGATTCCCGATGTTTAGAACAGAATTGCCGATGTCAATTCTGCACCTATGTCTTTTCATAAAATCAAGCCCTATGATGCCATCGTAATCTATTGATCCAAGATCTACAATTAAAGCCTCGTGAGAGTAAATATGTCCATCAATTACAAGGGGAACAATAGTTTGCCCACTAACGGAAAGGAGATGACCAGAAGCACTGCGAATGGGGCGTCCATACGAGCTAATATCAAAAAGTTCCGACGGGAAATTTCTCCGATGGATAATTGTAACCGCGGCTCCAGTATCTACGAGAAGTCTGTACTCCTTATTCATGATATGCCCTTTGACAATTAGTCCCGCTTCTGGAGAAATAGCAACTATTAATTCTTCCCCGACCGCCTGGCCGGGGCGGACGCGTTTCCCGAAATTGAACTCTCAACTCTCTGCGAACATTGAACTGGACGATGCCCGTGTTCTTTACATTTGCCGCAAAACAAAAGAGGGCAGTCTCGTGACAAGTGATCTGTCATTCCACAATTATAGCATGCTCTTTGACGATTTTTGCAAAAACGAGCAATGTGGTCTTCGCGTCCGCAATGATAACAATTTCGAATTAGATTTCTCGCCCCAGTTTTGTAATCTGTATTAAGTATCTGATTGCTTACGTTACCTCCTCCTCTTATCTCTGACTGCATACTGTTTTGGTTAATCTGTCGGTTCGCGACGAAGGATTGCTGTACCGCATGTACGTCTGAATATTTATTCGCATAATTTCTCGTGTTCGCTTCTTCAATTAACGCATATTAATGTCGTATTAGCACGCGAATTCGTTCCTCTGACACACCTGACACCAATTAATGTCCTATTAGCACGCGAATTCGTTCCTCTGACACACCTGACACCAATTAATGTCGTATTAGCACGCGAATTCGTTCCTCTGACACACCTGACACCAATTAATGTCCTATTACTACGTGAGTTCGTTCCTCTGACACACCTGACACCAATTAATGTCCTATTAGCACGCGAGTTCGTTCCTCTGACACACCTGACACCAATTAATGTCCTATTAGCACGCGAATTCGTTCCTCTGACACACCTGACACCAATTAATGTCGTATTACTACGTGAGTTCGTTCCTCTGACACACCTGACACCAATTAATGTCGTGGTGACATTAAGAAAAAGAGTATTTTCCAAAAATCAATTTATTCAGGTTGGCTCAATTTACAATATTAGAAACAGAATATCTTAGACCCAAACCTTACTGGCCGACCACGCGGTACGGTAGTCGAGCGAGTAGACCACGCACTACGGTAGTCGAGCAGGCCGACCCCACCAGTAACTGGGAAGTCGTGCGAGCTGACCACGCTAGAGAGGTAGTCACACAGGCTGACCACGCTATACGGTAGTCGAGCGTACCTAGTCCAGGAAGTCTTGCGAGCCGACCACACAGCAAGGGTAGTCGTGCGGGCAGACCTGCTACTGGATTCACCTCGTTGGGCCGAATGGCGATTTGATGGGCTGTGGCGTTCCCTTTTATTCTACGGCAACAATACTTACAATAACAATGTTCCCCCACACTTAGACTACATTGTATGCGGCGGGAGTACTGCCAACAATACTTTTAATTATCAACAATACTGTTAATAAATATGTCCTCAGGCGGCATACCCCCTTCCCCCACGCTCACATTACAATTAAACAATGCGGGGGTAGCCCCTTCCACTCACAGTTCTCACACCATCACTACATCACCCCCTTGGCAGTTAAAATTCTGGGGATCCAAAAAATCACTTTTCCACTTTAAACAAAAAAAAAAACAAACAAACAAACACTGAATGAACGAATTTAACCCAAAAAATGCAATGAAACACAATAACGTATATACAACCCAAACTGAAAAAGATAAAAACACAAAATAAAAAAAGCAAGTCTATATACAAAATTAATTCCCTAGGGAAGAGGACATCTTCCTTGCCTCCCTTTTTTTCAAATCATTTTTCTTTCGGCGTATTCTGTTGTGCCGCTTCCTATGCGACGACGGAGGTGGTCTCTGGGGCGCCTCAAGGGTCACGGCCAGCTCCGGAAGTTGCTCTGTTAGGCCGGGAGGTGGTGCGTGCAGAGGTGTCCGTGGGGTGGCTCCCAGCTCCCCGTCGTCGCATCGGGTTGGCTGCTGTCCGGGTGACCACAGCTGTCCACTGCCGCTGGACATTGGGACGGGCCCCCCACCGATCCCTGGAGACGGAGCTCTTGGAGGTGTCATCGGAGGACTTCCCAACTCCCGGCTGTCATGGGTTGGAGCCGCGTTGAGGACCTCCAATGTGTCCCATTGATACTTTAATCGACGCTTCTCTACCCTTAAGGTGCCCACCCTTTCCTTTTTTGGCCTACTACGGATAATTCCTAGCGGTAGGACTACTACGTCACCGTCACAGTCTAGCGTAAGAACCTCTCTATCGGCGAGTCTATCATTTTTCGCTTGCGTTAAGACGATCGACATTGGGGGTATTTTAACATTCCTTTCCAAATGAATTCTTTCACAGTTATCTCTCTCCGATGAGGAAGCTATAGTACGGCCCAAGACATCAGCCACGTCATTCACTAAGCCAGAAACACTATTCACTGAATGTCCGCCGTTCCCACTCTTCGCTTTCCTATCGGAAACTGTGTCCCTTTCACTATCTGTGATGCTATTCTCCCCAGCAATTCGATTCTCTTTTTTACGCTTCTCGTCTCTCGCCTGTTTTAACGGTATTAACGGACTTTCCTGCAATTGCTCCTTTGGGGTATTATCCTTATCTACCTCGGGTTCTACAGACGTTATCACATCGATGTTTGCCATTCGATTATGTCTCGCTTCTAAATTAACTTGATGCAGATTCCCGATGTTTAGAACAGAATTGCCGATGTCAATTCTGCACCTATGTCTTTTCATAAAATCAAGCCCTATGATGCCATCGTAATCTATTGATCCAAGATCTACAATTAAAGCCTCGTGAGAGTAAATATGTCCATCAATTACAAGGGGAACAATAGTTTGCCCACTAACGGAAAGGAGATGACCAGAAGCACTGCGAATGGGGCGTCCATACGAGCTAATATCAAAAAGTTCCGACGGGAAATTTCTCCGATGGATAATTGTAACCGCGGCTCCAGTATCTACGAGAAGTCTGTACTCCTTATTCATGATATGCCCTTTGACAATTAGTCCCGCTTCTGGAGAAATAGCAACTATTAATTCTTCCCCGACCGCCTGGCCGGGGCGGACGCGTTTCCCGAAATTGAACTCTCAACTCTCTGCGAACATTGAACTGGACGATGCCCGTGTTCTTTACATTTGCCGCAAAACAAAAGAGGGCAGTCTCGTGACAAGTGATCTGTCATTCCACAATTATAGCATGCTCTTTGACGATTTTTGCAAAAACGAGCAATGTGGTCTTCGCGTCCGCAATGATAACAATTTCGAATTAGATTTCTCGCCCCAGTTTTGTAATCTGTATTAAGTATCTGATTGCTTACGTTACCTCCTCCTCTTATCTCTGACTGCATACTGTTTTGGTTAATCTGTCGGTTCGCGACGAAGGATTGCTGTACCGCATGTACGTCTGAATATTTATTCGCATAATTTCTCGTGTTCGCTTCTTCAATTAACGCATATTAATGTCGTATTAGCACGCGAATTCGTTCCTCTGACACACCTGACACCAATTAATGTCCTATTAGCACGCGAATTCGTTCCTCTGACACACCTGACACCAATTAATGTCGTATTAGCACGCGAATTCGTTCCTCTGACACACCTGACACCAATTAATGTCCTATTACTACGTGAGTTCGTTCCTCTGACACACCTGACACCAATTAATGTCCTATTAGCACGCGAGTTCGTTCCTCTGACACACCTGACACCAATTAATGTCCTATTAGCACGCGAATTCGTTCCTCTGACACACCTGACACCAATTAATGTCGTATTACTACGTGAGTTCGTTCCTCTGACACACCTGACACCAATTAATGTCGTGGTGACATTAAGAAAAAGAGTATTTTCCAAAAATCAATTTATTCAGGTTGGCTCAATTTACAATATTAGAAACAGAATATCTTAGACCCAAACCTTACTGGCCGACCACGCGGTACGGTAGTCGAGCGAGTAGACCACGCACTACGGTAGTCGAGCAGGCCGACCCCACCAGTAACTGGGAAGTCGTGCGAGCTGACCACGCTAGAGAGGTAGTCACACAGGCTGACCACGCTATACGGTAGTCGAGCGTACCTAGTCCAGGAAGTCTTGCGAGCCGACCACACAGCAAGGGTAGTCGTGCGGGCAGACCTGCTACTGGATTCACCTCGTTGGGCCGAATGGCGATTTGATGGGCTGTGGCGTTCCCTTTTATTCTACGGCAACAATACTTACAATAACAATGTTCCCCCACACTTAGACTACATTGTATGCGGCGGGAGTACTGCCAACAATACTTTTAATTATCAACAATACTGTTAATAAATATGTCCTCAGGCGGCATACCCCCTTCCCCCACGCTCACATTACAATTAAACAATGCGGGGGTAGCCCCTTCCACTCACAGTTCTCACACCATCACTACACCATATTGTAATCAGTATTGGTCCAATTCTACCATTCTCCACTTTACTCCCAAGCTGGAACACTCAGGAGCTTCTCGTATTATTTGAAGAACATTCGGTGCATATTCTATATATGGAGAATAGGACAAACACCAAATATATTATTTATAATGCGAATTGATATTCCAGTAATAACAGCAGATCCTGTTAGATATTTACAAGGCAACTAAACATGGCAATTACAATTTTGGATGCTTAGTGCCAAACCTATATTGAAATGAGGTTCTTTGAAATGATTATAGAGTTACCTTAGATTATTCAAGAGGAGAGCCTGCACGAACCTTCTCAAACTAACCTGTAGTATCTGGTTCATCAATTTCTACCACATCTCAGCTTGGTAGTAGGTGATGGTTATTGAGTCAAGATCAATAGGTACAGAATGACTTATGTCGCCAAAGCAATTTAGAATGTGCTGCTTTTCCTATACATTTTACCTTTTTCCTCTTCCACAGGTAGGTTCAGGTGGAGATATTAAGGTAGGTAAACCAGTAGACCTTGATCAATAATGTTTTTATAAGCACCACATTCCTGAAAGGTTAGAGAAGAAAACATTAAAATTCAATTAAAAAATTTAATCATAAAAATTATTATTTTCTAATGACAATCAGATACCAATACTTAAAAAATATATTCTAAAATCTTAAGAAAAACATACCTGATTTTGCCATCACCAATTGGGAATGCATTGGAATCACTCCATCCAATGATAATCTCAAATAAGATGCCTTCTACAAAGTGCATCGATTATTAAAACGTCTCACTCTACAATAGAGGTCAGATCAGACCCTCTACATGAAATCTTCAAGTTTTAGTCCCATAATGGGCAGAACTTCTCTATCAAGAGAGGCAAAATGCCTCTCGATGACGAGAATTGTATCTGCAAATGGTATCTCTCTTTTGATAGCTACCAGAAAGTCTTGAAGGACAAAAAATCTCAATCGGAATCCTGATCGTCGATGAGAATATTATTTTGCCAAAGGTAGCTTTCTATTGAGTGATACCATGAGGTACGCAGACCCTCTTTCCATGGGCAGAACCTCTCAAACAGGAGAGGCATTACACCTCCCCTGAAGAGAACTGTATTCTGAAAATGGTACCTTACATTCGAGAGCTACCCCGTGGTACCCAGACCCACTCCATGGGCAGAATCTCTCGACCTGGGGGTGGCATCACACCACTTCATAGTGAGAATTTTATTCTGCTAGGGTAGCTCTCTTTTGAAGTTACCAGAAAACCAGAAGACCTCTCCATATGGGTACCTATGAAACAATAGTTGTTAATTATGGCCTTAAAATAATTGAATAATTTTGTCCAATTTTATTTAGATATTTCCAAAGTATTCTAGGCTTAAACCTATTTACTCTAAAATTTTAACCCTATGTTGATTCATTACCTCGAAGGTCCTGTTAATATATTGAAGAAGTAGTCAGTTTTCCCTGTGCCTATCCAACAACATCCAAAGATTTCTAATTTTTTTGTCCCTAGCTGCTGTGATTCATTGAACATAGGTACTGCATTGCTTAGTCCCACATTAAGTTCACCTCAACTAATGCTGACTTATGATCTTCATCTGCATGCTCGAAGGAGTTCTTTGCTTTTGTTGACCATCTCATTCTAATGCTGTCTATGGTTATTGTATCTCTGCTGCGAATAAAGCTTCAAATGCACTCAAATATTTATTATAATTTTCAAACTTTGGATTAAGTTTTACCATAAAGCTAGTTCAGTTTAGTTATCACAAGTTAATTTACAATATAGAAATTTGCTAACCTTTCCGGATCATTAGTGACCGATATCCACTCCTTTTCCATCATTAATAGCGAGAGAACATCCCACAGTTCACCAACCTATTAATCAGCTGGAAATTATTTCTTAGCATTAAGTGCCATGCAGGAGGAAAACATTTAAGAACAGTTTCAAAGACATTAACATATTTCTTGTCATTCCTTAAGGAGAGACCTTGATCAGTACAATTATTCACTCATACCTTTGTAGCTTTCATTTCATCACAGCCATGATCAAGACTGGGACGAAAGAAAATGAGAGATATATTTTTCTGTATCCTGTACCACATGACAAATGAAAACAGTCCATTCATCAGAGTATGATAGCAGGAACAAAGGAGAGTAATTGAAGTAAAAATAGAAGGAAAGCGAGGAAGGGTAAAAACAGGAATGGGAATTCTTGATTACGTAAAAAAGGGCCGAAGTTACATGCAAATGAAAGAAGATTACCAGGATCAACTACTTTGAAAAGGTTGCAATTGACTTAAGCCAGAAGTTGTAAATTAACTCTTGTTGCAAAGAATTATTGCTTAGTAAAATGTAATGGCATACAAACTACAGGAAAACTAAAATCTGATATTTTGATAGTGATTTGCTAAGGATAATTGAGACAAACGGATATAGGGTATCATGAAATCAATACAGAGGAATATAGAATGGAATAAATTATCCTACAACTCACAAAGTTTGCTAGTAAAACTTCACAATCCTTAAAACCATAATGGGAAAAGACAGAAAAGTATAGTTATTGAACCGTAATATTATACGAATTTTGTAGAAAGACTGAAATAATATTCATGTTATTTTCTAAAAATATTTTTTTGTTATTATTTCTCTAAATGCTAGCAATTTTTAGAGGAAATATTAAGGTTAACGAATGGGACAAATGTCGGCAAATTATAAAATGAAAAATATATGAAATGTGCGAAACAAAATCAAAGGAAATGGGTATTTTAATAGTGTAATGTTGTGCTCACTACCTAAGTAAATGCACTTACTTTAAGGAATCAGCTGTCTTGTGACCTTGGACGTGACTTTCTCTTACGACTGAGTTTCACTTTCTACGTCGGCGAGGGAAATCAGCAGAGTACTGATGAAGAAAATCTCACAGTTACTGGTCACCTGTAAAGAAATATTTACTTTAATTAAGTTGCATTACGAATTGTCAGTTCATAGTTATTACTATTATTAATATAAATTGATATTAATGTAGCATGGACTTATTAAATTTACAATAAAACATTATAATCATTTTGTCAGTAAAACTTGCCTGAAATCGGCTTAAGCGATTAAAATTTATGATTAAATTAAATTTATTGAAAGTGAGGTACTCATTTTGTTACAAACAAGAATAAAATCTATTGATTTGATATTATTATAATGACAATTCTAAAAAGAATGCAAATTTAATTATAAATACGGTATAAATACAGAATACAGTAGAGTACATAAAAAACAGAATAATAATGTTAACAGTCATCGTGACTTGGCACAACGCACTTTTGTGCTGTTAAATATTATCGCAAATGGACATAATATGGTTTGCTAAAATATAATACAAATTATACTATTTAGGTGACTATATTCTTATTCCATTTAAATATTTATTTATAGAACTGCATCCCTGCTGATTTTTTTAAATCCCGAAATCCATTATGGTTACCATTGCCATGATCTCATCGGAAAAGTTTTTAAAAAGGCATCTGCAAAACAACTAAGTAGTTATTGAAAGTTTCAGAATACAAAATAGTGACCGATTTAAAACATATAACGCATTCTTAGTTCCTAACTATCGTATCCAAAAAGAAACACGACCGAATCACTTTTTTTCTTCTAAAAATCGGCAATTGATACGTTAAACTTTAATTCAATGATAGAACGACATTTAAAAGAACCACCTCTCTAATTTTTCTCCCATTACCGGGGAAAAAAACGAGGAACTCCGACAACCACGGTTTTTTTGAGATATTAAACCTGTAGGTCATTAGCAGCTGTGTTACAAATTTTTTCTCTTTACATAAGAATTGATTCGTAATACCAAAAAGGAGAAATGCTACGAAACGGAAATGAACTAAGAGCAGTGGATACTTTGATGGTCACTTCTTGGCTAATAAATATTTATGCCACTGGAATTGACACTTAATTTGAAATCACGAATTCCGTTTGAGTTCCCGTTGGCGAAATCTCGCAAGAAACTGGAAAATATTTCAAAACGTAGGTTGAAAATTCGATCCTTTATATTTGTTTAAAGTTACAGAACACCCATTAATGACGGATGAAAAAGCAACTGATTCTTGATTCCTAAACTAAAATCAAAAATGATAAGCGACGGAATTACTCGGGCAAATTCTTCTAAAAGTCGGTCGGAATTGATACATTAAAATTTTAATCGACGATAGATGCAAAAGAATATTTCGAAATAGAGATATTGAAAACAAGAGTAAGGTGGTAGTTTTATGGACGAAGGTCAAGGTATGGGAAAGTGCCTCGTTATCTCAAACAAACAGCTTTCCGGTGACGCTTGGTTTCCACTGAATTCCAGTTATTAAATCACTGTATTATGCTGTAACACGTACTACACAATAGAAAGATCGCGCGGCGCATACAACGGGAATAAATTAAGCAATTAGACACATATTAATGAAGCAGTTACCTTATAAGCGTTATAATGTATAATCTCTTGAAGTAAGTATTGATAAATCTATGTGATGTAATGCAATTTAAACTCCCGATGGCCGTTACCGTTGGTGACTTCTCGTATAGAGCTCGAAAGGTTTATAACAAGATTTTAAACCTCTTATTCACTAACAGCCGTGTTCCAAATTTTGTTTCGTTACATGAGAATTATTTAGAAAATTAACTTCCAATAAACCCGAGGCTTGCAAAAGAACAAAATTGGAACAGTTTCGAAGTTAAAATGTTATTCACGGCTCCAGCAACGAATATTTCACAAAGTCATAAAACGAAACTTCAGAAGTATCACAAAAGGCATATCCACTTATTCGATCACAGGTGAACTTAACGAACGATAACTTTGCTTATTAAATGATTACTAAGCTTATCACATACTAACTAAGCTTAGCATGTGATAACTTCTTTTCTTAAGAGATAATTCCGCTTAGGAAATAATAACTCCGCTTCTCAAACGATAACTTAGCTTAACACTTAGTGAATAATAATCCTAAAAAGTTTAACATATATTCTTAAATGAAAGCTTTGCTTAGCAAAGGATAATTCCGCTTACAAAATGACAACTTCTCAAATTAAGATATAACCTCGCTTTTAAGTGAAACCTTCGCATAGCACATGATAATATTAGCTTCTCTAATGGAAAAAGAGATCCCGATTATATCCACTTAAAAAGTTAATGCTATTTACAAAGATACAACCATCCCCTAGCAAGAAAAATTCCGACATGCCGGGGTTGGAACCCGAGACCTTTGCGTTGGAGTAGCTAGCGCGCTAACAACTCCTACACCACAACCAGCAACATATTTAATTTGAGATTCCGTAAGAACAGAAAATTCTTTCGCGTCAGTTAAAATCTAATAATTTGAATTTCCGAATGTTGAAAATACGATACAAATTTCATTTACCGAATGTTCAATCTCCTGCAAGCTCATTCGGAAAACATCGTTCACAGAAATATTCCGTGTCATGGTAGATTAGCAATAGATAGGTTAAGTGCAGATATCGCGTCCAAATACACTATGCTTTTAACATACATCAGCACTTCAAACGTTTAAACATAACGAAAAAGATTCAAATTCTTACCGTTACTGCGGAAGTGTATCAGCACGACCTTTCCCCACGAAGTCTCACCGGAAACTGAAAATTTTGTCACAGAAAACCATTACAAAAGAGAAGCTGCGCTCTGATTGGTGGAAATTTGTTTTCCCCCACCCCTACCCCCGTCAACCGTTACATTTAAAATCACCAAAAAAAAATGAAAATAATTAAATATTGCTTTTAAATAATGGAATTTTGTTTAAGTAACTAAATTTTTGAAAATGGAATTGTAAAAATTACCTCTAACTCTAAGCGAATTCTATAATAACCTCGAAGTTAACGAAGGCTGGTATTCACTGGTTTAGGGTAAACGCTACGAAAAGAATCATATTGAGATATGATTGAGTATTAGAGTATGGAAATAGATTACATTTCAAAATTTAATTAAGTTGTCGGTCGTAAAATGATTAAATATCTTTTGGTTCCCACTTATCAAATCCCGTTCTCACTTTATTAGAAATTTCATGGATTCAAATATCGCATTGTTCGTCAGGAGGACTGCTTCTTTATAATATCCAAAATTTTAGAAATTTTAAGATTATTTTGTCGAATTGTTCGAAGGAAAGACTCGGAAACGATATTCCACAATCAAAATAAGAATTTTCGTTCAATTCAGTTCTTTTGGTACTTGTCTGGACTCAGCACGACCATACCTTCTAATTTAATTCTTCAAAAGAAATGAAGCCTGCAAAAGATAAAAGTGAAGGTTAGGTGTATTTATTATGGAAAATTGTTTGAGCGATCTTGGTTCGAACCAAGAAAAGGTATCGAAGAAAAATTAAAAATACTTCGTTTCTGATCTCGAAGAATACTTGTGCAAAGTTTCACCCAGTTCGGACAAGCGCTGTGGACTCTAATCGATGACAAACACTTAATTTCTGCTTTACAAATAAGGTTAGCATTTAGTTAAAATTTTCCTATGAATCTACGTTTCAAGCGAGTCCAATCCTTAAGGCGGTCAGTGATCATACTACGACACAAGTTTTTCAATAATCCCACCTCTTTGTATCTGATTAATACACGAAGTAATTAATGTTTCATTGGAAAATTGATTCCTCTCTTTGAATCGTTAACACCGTACACGACTTTGAGTAGACAATAGCGACATTCTGGAAGGAATGCTAAAGAAATGAATGCTATGGTAACGGAAAATCCATGGCAACACCATCATGATGAACAAAAGCATCTCAAAACTTTTCCAATGAATAGTATTAACAGGTATTTGCAACCCAATCTCACACTTTGTTAATGCACTTGTACAATGCATGTCATTCGACAATTCTACCTTCAACGTCCCTCAATAAAACGTTAATCGGAAGAAAGACCGATTTCGTACAGGATTGCTCCCGTATAATTGTTACCTTCGAATAGAAGTAGATATTCCAAACCTTAGAAGCTGTACGGCATGTGATTCACTGGCACATGTTGCACAATCCAAGGAACCAGGTTCGATCTTCCAGCAATACTCTTAATTCCACTTCCTGGTTCTTGTAGCTTACACACCACTCACAAACACACGTAATATTTAAATATATTCATTACGAAACGTAATAATTATACTTTTTAGTCGGCACAACCAGATTGGAGTCAATTATTCGTAGAAACAGAGTCAGTCCTTGCACTCACCGTACTTCGCTTCGCTACTCGCGATTCTTCTGAAAATAAAAGACAGTCCAACGAAGCGTTTCTGAAGGTGACATCGTCATTAGTAATGACCTCGAGATTTCGAAAGCTAAGTAAGAATTGCCGATTTTTAAGAGACGCAAACATTTCTTTCCGTCGTTTTCAGGTAGGAAATAGCTATGAATAGAATTAGGCATTTCGCTGATATCTTACGTACTCCACCGCTTAATCTGAACCGTTCTTTTTGAGCGACAGCATAATCCCAACTTCTCTTTTCGCTATTGATTCTATGTCTCAAACTTTGCAGCAAATACACTTTTGTCAATCGTGAATTAAACACTGTGCTCCATAGCAAGACGTATACTAAACCAATCAGTATTACATTATATTATGTGTCAGCTGATCTTGGAGGCACGCTATGAAACCATGGTCGATCTTAATAATACTGTGTGGTTTAGTAAACGTATTACAATTTTGCTAGAAGATTTCACAGGAGCAGAATTTACACCACAAACCAACCTTATGTCATCCATCCAATTCGCTTCTCCCTAGCATGAAATGACGACACTTAAAGTTGCCTTCCGAAAATTCCAGAACGTTCGGAACTCGATGTTCTTTCTTTCCACATCTGACTCACGTAACTTCCAATTCCTATGCATTGGGAAATGGTCTAATCTACATTCGAAAGAATTTTCAAAGTGCCTAAAAATTGCTCGTCTTTGTGAAGTTGATTTGTTTGAAAGAAATCATTTTCCTCTAGATTTCTGTAAGTTACTTGCTCTTCGTTATGCGTATGGGAAACATACATGAAGAACGTTTTCCGATAGTTGAAGACTCCACTCACAGCAATGTCGTAAATCAAGTGTCGAAAAGTGTGTTGTTCTAAATCTGTGATCGAAAAAATCCCAAGAAGATACTTCTGATAATTCATTGATTACGTGCTGCAGTTCACGGGAATTGGGAATCCTTCGATCATGTTACAATAGCAAAATGCAGGATTCTAATGTAAGTACAATGACATGGTGCATTGATTTGAATCTAGATGTATGTGAATATGAAATTTCACCTTGTGGGTAAGCAAAGAGTGGTTCTACTTGGCTCTCTGATATCAGAATTCACAGTGCAAATACATTCGTATTCTAGAATGTTTAGTATTTATAAGCATAACTTGATTCATAGTACTAACATAGGCAAGATTTTTCATTGTTCAATCGATCAAAAAATAATTACGAACTCTTGATCAAGGTGGTGATCCGTGGTAAAGTTCATCCTTAGTGAAATTTGTATTTTGATGAAGAAATCTAACGATTCTAACTGTCCTTCTCTATTTATCTAATCTTGTCGCTCTAGTGAATTTGTGAGCCCTTTATCCTGTGAGTAAAGTCATTGAGTAGAGCCGGAGGTTCTTTGGGATATCTTTTGCTGGTTTTTTTAGAAAATGTATATATGCCACCCTTCTGATGTCTAGTATCCGGAAATTCTTCGCAGTAAGGCTAAGTCTTTGGAGGAAGGGTTATTTATTCAGAGTCTTTTACATTAAGCAGGAAATTTGAAGGTCACTAATCTCGCGAATTCTTAGCTGTTTCTCTTCTATGCTGGATGTCTTTATCGGTCTACAATTGATATGCCCTACACCGATATCCATTCCTTTTCCTTAAGATGACGTCTTTTAGAGGCGAATTTGTGAATCATTATATCTATGTCATATATGGGCAATCATCGACGAAAATAATTTTTTGCAAACAAATTTAAAAAATATATTAAAAATGATACTTTTTGAAATTCGTCTAAATATAATGGTTTGTAATGGTAACAATCGTGGAAAATTTCCAAGGTGGTTGGTGGGCGTAGCCAGATTGACAGACGGTTAAATTTCGACCAATCAGGTGACGGCAATTTCGATCATCGGTTGCGCAGACGGTTTTTTTGTCAGTTCCTGTCGAGATTTCTTCCGGTGAGGAAGTGCTGTCAAACTGATTTGTGGAAAGACCGTTGGAGATTTGAATTTGCCAACGGGATCCAACTTCGTAAATGATTTTTAGAGTACCAATATTGTTACTGTCGCATAAGCTAATAGCAATAATTAATATTCGAGATTGTTTATATTTTTAGGAAGAGGCCAGCATTCATTTTTCAACATAAATGGCCGACTTCACCCAGGATTTTCAGCGAATGGTAAGTTACCAAAGATACCTAATTAGATTTTGTCTTCTTTTTTATAAAGTCTTTGATAGAATTGCTGTACCGTGAAATATAAGGGATTCAAGTAACGTTGATGGGTCATATCGGTACTCAACGTTCCAGATTCTAAGATTAGGACTAAAAATCCTGTCAGTCAAAGTTATTTCTCTTAATTTTTCACATTATAGAGCTACACGAAAAAGGTAGATTGGGCTGTTTATAGCAAAGATATGTGGGCCATTATGTCAAAGACAATAAGACGTATAGTAAGCAAACATTATTAGTTTAACTGACAAAGTGTTTTTGTTGGAAGATACTGCTTGTAAATGGATGTTAAGCGATTGTAAAGCTACATACGGAGAGTAAGCTATGAATAATATCTCCATGCACTAAAAATTCGTTGTGGTTCAAAACCTTCGAGTTCAAATGAGAAGTCACCAACGGAAACGGCCATCGGGAATTCAAAATGCATTACGCCACATAGATTCGTCAATGCTTTATTCGAGTGATTGTTCATTATTATATTACTTATAAGATAACTTCTTCATTAATACGTATGTATTTTCTAGATTTATTCCCATCGTAAGTGCCTCGTAATTTATATTGTATAGCAAATTCTACAACTAAACCTAACGATTTCAATAACAGGAATTATGTGCTAAACTGAATGTCATGGGACAGCTGTTTGTTTTGAGATTTCAAGGAACTTTCTTTTTACCCATGCGCGAAAGCATTTTGCCTTCACCTTGACCTTCTATCAGAACTACTCTTGCTTTAAAAAAATCTCTACCTCAAAAGATTTACATTTTTTGAATCATCAACTCAAATATCTTACTTTCATTTGCCGACTTTTACAATAAATCTTAGAAGTAATTCAGTTGTTTATCATGTTTGAACGGATGGCTAGGAATAAAGAATGAGTTATTTTTTAAATCAGTCATCGATGAGTGTCCTTTTATTTTAAAATTCCACTTAAGAATCAGACTTACTTTCCCTAGCTTTTTAAATACTCATGCGTTGTCTCACGAAACATCACTATCTGTTATCTTAACGGATTTCGGGATTTCAATTTCATGGAAACTTTCCTGTGATATTAGTGTTTATAAATTAACTAGTGAGTTTCCCAGGTGAAGATGACGGTATTAAATATAAATTTATTTACCGAAAATATTAATAATCCAGATTATATATTGGATTTTTTTAGAAATGTTAATGGAATTATTACTTCGCTGATTTACCGTCCCAGTTAAGAAAGTGAGACAATAATCGTTTAGAAGTCTGAGTTTTTATCGTTTCGCAATAGTTTTTAGGTCTTCTCAAGTCTACGGAATGAATGCTAATCTCTCTCATCTGAATAGTATTAATTTCTTACCGAGTTGATTTACAATTTTTTATTGAGAGACACTTTTTTCAGGAATCTTATTCAGGTTTGAAGAATCGGTATAGAAGGCAACATTTAGTCCATCATTCATAACCTTTTGTCACAAACGAATCTATGAGAATTGGATGAAATTTTTGCGAAACTTTTATTCTAATTTTAAGGATATAATTTCTGAATTGATTCTCTGATTGATACTTGTTATAAAGGTAACCAGATTTTTTAAATCTTTCACGGAAATGTGTTTTCAAAACCACGGATTTCCTCATTTGAAAAATTATTAGTTTCGTTTTAAATACAGATTCACAAATCTCAAGGAAAATACTTAATTATTTCTCAACATGTGATGTAAATTAAATTTTACTTAGCACAGGAAACTTAAACAGTGTAGTACAAGAAGTGTAAAATAGTGACTTTGCTAGGACTCGAAGCCAAGCACACCACTCTAAAGGATGTAGCTTAGTAGATAAGATACCAGTATTTTAGTGGTTACAATGACGGTAATTTTGAGCTATAAGATTACCCGTCCGGAATGTGAGAGACCCGGGTTCGTGTCCCAGTCAAGTCACTATTTTTCACATCTCGTAATCACCTTTATCGTTATTCAATGCATTATTAATTTGCATTTGTTTGTCTTTAAGGATTTATGGAGAGCTGCAATCGATTCACATATCGATACTGCGCAGGTGTGATATGACAGAGAGAAAGCATCACCGGAGATCCGCATGAAGACGTCGGAGTTCAAATTAAGGTAATGAGAGTTTTTAATTAATACGAAACGCTGTATTTCACCTTCTAGGATTTTAAACATAGAAGTAGAGAAGTACGTCTATTTTACGATCTCAATCTTAAAAATTTATTTGGTTCAAATTAATATAACGTCGTCGTCATCAATATCGCTCCCCCCAAGGGATACAATGTTATTGGTGCCTGGATCATATAAAAATTTATCCACATGTATGGCTCGAATATTTTAAAAATAAAAGACTTTCCAACTATTAAAATGTTTTTGGTTTATATATATATATATATAAATTATGGTTCAAGTAGGATTTGAACCGGCTCCCGATTAGAGACAGGTCAAAAAAAAAAAACCAGACTGAATTCCGTTTTAATTTTTGGGTGATATTGAATTTCCAGCCCCTTGGCTGCGGATTCAACTTCTTCAATTTCTGCATCATTCTTAATGTAAAAGTGCTTTTGCATATTGGCACCCACCGGGAATTGAGCTAGGGACCGCTTTCACCAAAGGTGCCGTCCACATTGACCACACACGCTAGGGATGCCACATCGACATCGATGTATCGGACTACTCGATGTTTTTTTGCCGATACATCGGAAACATCGAGTGGTACGAAAATGAGTGGAACATCGACTCGATGTTTTTCAAAACACTCAAAATCGCACCGATGTTTTAGAATAGGAGCGGGTAGTAACGAATGTTTTTCAAAACACTCAAAATCGCACCGATGTTTTAGAATAGGAGCGGGTAGTTACGAATGTTTTTAAAAACACTCAAAATCGCACCGATGTTTTAGAATAGGAGCGGGTAGTAATGAATGTTTTTCAAAACACTCAACATCATACCGATGTTTTGGAAGAGATTTTTAGATTTAGATTTTCTCCATAAAGATACATTGCGGGTATTTTCGAAAATTGTTTTGAGGCACTTTCCGGTAAAGTAGAGTGTTGAAATTCGAGGTATCGCTGGAGGCCGTGCGTATCCGATGAAAACTATTAAGACATCATCGAAGATTATCCTTGGTTCGACGCTAGGTCAGGGCAAATATTCTCCCGTTTAATTTACACTGAGATTTTTAAGATTTTTTTTATCACTTCCCGATAAGATGGAAACTTGAAACTCGGCATGTAGATAGAGATCGTAAATATCGTTTATGTACGTTGTTGAACGTTTCGCTGATTGTCCTTGGTTCGATTCCTTTATTTAGATTCCTCAATGCATTTCTTATGGAGGTAACGGTAACAAATTTTAGGTACTTCCCGGCATGATATCGACTTCAAACTTTGCAATAAATAAAATCAAGTCTTAACAAGTCTTAAGGTCTGTTCACAGCTACCAATAAGTCCTGGGTTCGACACTAGGGGCCTCTAAAATTAATAATTGTTACGATGTTTAAGAATTTTTTGAAGCTCTTCCTGATAATATAGAAACTTAAAACTAGGCATGTAAATAAATATCATAGATTCATTTCAAATACGTGTTTTAGCATTCCTTGATCGTCCTTGGTTCGATCCCAGAAAGCCATTTACATTGTCCTATGCATTTCAGATGGGGATAATGGAGTCTTATTTCAGGACCTTCCCGGTATGATATGGACTTCAAACTTAGCATTCCGAACAGGTTATAGTAGCCCATTTGCATCCGCTAATAGGTCCTAGGTTCGACTCCAGGCGTCTCCAAAAATTAGAAATTGCTATGATTTTTAAATTTTTTATACCTCTTCCCAATAACATTGAAACTCAAAACTTGCAATGTGAATAAAGATTAGAAATACATTTTATATGCTTGCAGTATGTAAGTATCTTTTACTCGTATCTATACATTCAATATATACACATTCATAGGGGATCAAATTTCTAACCATGTTCTACAAGTGCCACTGACTTGAAATTTTTACGGCGTAGTGGCCATAACGTGTAACCTCCAGAAAAGGCCGACTTTGAACCTCAGTGGTATGGGTTCGATTCCAGAAGGCCCCAAAGTCACAATTTTCTCCATAAAGATACACGGTGGGGATTTTCAAAAATTTTTAAATAATACTTCCCGGATAGGTAGAAAATCAAAATTCAAGGAGCTTACAGATATGGTCATGATCTATCGAAAACATGAATTACTTCTAATGAGAACCTCCTGGGTTCGATGCTAGGACGATACAAAAATTTATATTTAAAATACATAGGGATAGTTTTTCATTATTTTTTTTGATGCTCTTATCAAAATGATAGGAAGTTCTCGCTCCGCTAGAAGATGTATCGACTCGATGTTTTCAAAACACTCAACATTGCACCGATGTTTTAGAAGAGGAACGGGGAGTAACTAATGTTATCAAAACACTCAACATCGCACCGATGTTTTAGAAGAGGAGCGGGTAGTAACGAATGTTCTTGGTTGACCAATAAATGCATTGCTTATGAGTATCACAAGCCTTTTTAAGAATACAAATGAACCTTCCCCACTTATACCATCAATCATTCGTGTGTAGGGAAACAAGTAAAGGTAAAAACAGGGTGACAAATGTTTTCCTACGTTTACTACCATCGCTCCATCGGTGGAGTGATACGCACACAGCGATTCATTTTACGCCTGTACGATATACAACACTTATAATTAATTTCCTAATTCGTATTATGCGTTCATTTGTCGATCATTTCAATCGTTGCCGAAGCTTTCAAGTTTGTAAGATACAAATTTTAATACATCAACATTCCTATCTATTTGAAAACTATGCTATGAGTGAAAATAACCTTAAATGCTATAAAATTCGGTTTTTCATGTTTCATTTATCTATCTATTATATATGAAGATGCTTCTCCGGATACTTTCACGTATCCATATATATAGAGAGGATACAAATTCACAGGCTAAACCATTTGCGTCAGTGACTAGAAATTTTTACAACCTATTGGCCATAACGTGAAACCGCCAGAAAAATTGCGATTTTGAACCTCTGTGTCATGGGTTCGATTCCAGAGGGCCCCAAAGTCCCGATTTTTCCCCTTTAAAAGCATTGCTTTGATTTTCGGGATTAAAAGAAATACTTCCCAGATAGGTAGAGAATCGAAACTCAAGGAGCATATATATATGGTCATGATCTATCGAAAACATGAATGATTTTTACAGAAAATATCCTGGGTTCGATGCTAAATCGATGCAAAAATCTGCCCTTTAAAATAGATTGAGGTAGTATTTCTTTATATTTTTGATGCACTTATCGAAACGATAGGAAGTTCTCGCTTCGCTGCAAGATGTATATTAAGAATCGGTTTAAGAAAAACATTTAGATAAGATCGTACATTTCCTGGGTTCGATGCCAGAGCACATGGTCACAAGGGTCATATTTTAGATTGATAAAGATACTATCAAATGGTAGGAAAAATTTGTTCCGAAGTATTTCATCAACAAATTCAAAGGTTAAGTTGAAATGAAAATTTAAAGAACGCTTATTAAAATTTAGCTGTTCACGTGACAAGAAAAATGTAAATTGGAAAGCTGATTATTTCATTCCAAAGCTCTTGGTAAATTACGTAAGTAACTTACTTGTAATTGTATTCAACTATTTCTTTGGAAAGAAATTGACACTGAAATGTAATCAATTATATTTCACTCAAAGTAACTGTATTCGAGCCCAAAAACTTGTGAGTACTTGAGTTTGATAGTCACCCCATTTCTTCCTCTTTTTCCACCAATATGTATTATTCTATATTCTTCGCTCATAAAGTCACCATTCCCTTGCTTTGGAAATGCCCAGGGTAAAATTTTCGTTTCGGACTGTTCTTTATCTACAACATGGTGGAAGTTTTGTCTATAGATGTCAAGGGAGATATAGAATTAATCCAAAACGATAATTTTACCATGCCCAGAATTCCGATTCCATTCTTTCCATCGTCTTCTTAATTCATAAAATAAGGTCGTCAACCCTAAGTAGCTGGAATTTCGTACAACCCATCTTAAAAGAAAAGCACTCGATATATCGCTGTTTAATGAGTGAGTGGTGAGTACTTTTATAAACATCGATACATCGACCACTCGATGTTTTTTAGACGATGTGGCATCCCTAACACACGACTTGTTAAAAAAAACCGCACAACTGATGGCCTTTTAACTTTCGGGCGTTATTGAATAATCAGCCCATTGGCTTCAATTTCAACTTTCTCAATTTTTCTATATCTTGCTTAAGAAGGAAAAGTACTTCTGCATATTGACTCCCACCGGGAATCGAACCCGGGACCGCTTTCACCAATGGAACGCGCTGTCCACATGACTATCCGGGAACTCTACACGAAGATATTTTTCCTGAAGTAGTCATTCAATATTGGTGAAAAGTAAAAGGCGAGGATTAAAATTAATTACGGTCAGATTATTAAAAATTTATACTTAATGTATTTTAAAATTCAAAGAGATCGTTTGACATTATTCGATCTGTCATACCCTAAAATAATTTAATCCATTTTAAAATTAAAACAATAAATAGTCATGAATAGATAAAAACGGACGCGGCGGGGCGCGGGTCTTTTGAATTTAAATTTACGATAATAATTGATTGAAATCAGAGGATAAATATTGTATAAGGTTTCAAAATGAATAAATAAATAAATAATTAAGAACAAATAAGTAAAATCATTAGATACACGCGTAGTTGCTTAGTCATGGGTTAAAATAAGAGTTACGAGCTTAGAGCCATACTTGGGATTTTATATTTATGGCAGCAATCCCTTGGGAAATCCTACATATTTCGGAAGACTTTGGAAGGTCCTTGAGGAAGACGATCATTAAAATTTCTAACAGCTTCTTTAAACACTGTTTCCATTGGCGTGAGTTAGTGTCCCCGATAATTCTTCATAGAGGTTATTTTCGGAACTATTAAAATGTTTTTTGTAGTCCTTCTCTCGAACGTAATTAATTTGTATAATATGGTGGGAAAACAGTATTGCCAAGCTGGGCTCGCGTACCTCAGTATTGATCAGATCATTTTATTGAGTAATAGAATTTTACGCTATCAAATTTGAATTTATTTACCGAAAATCTCAATAATCAAGATAATATGTTGGATTTTTTTATAAATGTTTATGGAAATATGACTCCGCTGATATACTGTCCCAATTCAGAAAGTGAGACAATAATCGCTGAGAAGTTTGAATCTTTATCGTTTCGCAGTAGTTTTCTGTTCCTCTCAAGTATACGGAATGTATGTTAAGCTCAGTATTTCTCTCACCAGAATAACATTCATTTTTACCGGAATCATTTGTAATTTTAAATTTGAGTGATACTTTTTTCAGGAATATTATTCAACTTTGAAGAATCGGTATTGAGAGAACTAGAGGACTCGAACCTACGTCTCCTTCCCAGTAAGCGGCTCGAAAGTTTAGTGGTAAGAATACCCGTCCGAAAAGTGAGAGACTCGGGTTCGAATCCCAGTCAAGTCACTATTTTTCACTTCTCGTAAACACCTTTTTTGTTATTCGATGCATTATTAATTTGGATTAGTTTTTCTTTAAGGATTAATGGAGAGCTGCAATCGATTCATATCGATACTGCCCACGTGTTATGTGACTTAGCAGAGAGAAAGCCGCACCGGAAATGGAGGCGTCGCGACGGAGTTCAAATATAAGGTAATGATAACTTTTAATTACCCCAAATTACTCCTAATTACTGACTGTAATTCAATTTTTAGACTTTTTAAACACATAAATATTGAAATACGTCTATTCTACGATATCAATCTTAAAAATGCACTATGTTCTAGTAAGTATAATGTTCCACTCGTACGTAGTTGTGGTAATTATCAACCACCTGTTTGGAGTGTAATTTTAAATACACCAGTGAATTACAACTTCCTAGACGAAGGAATGAACTTAATTTTCAAAAAATTTAATATTAAATTTATTTACCGAATATATAAATAATCGAGACAACTATTGGATCTTTCACTAAAAATTTTCATTTTGAATCATTTAAACTCTGACATTTAACAAATGAGAGTTGAGTTCAACAATCGCTTTTGTCGTTAGGGAATTGTTTAGGCCCACGAAATTACACAAAAGTTCCTTAATTTGTGTCCTAATTCTCGCCATTTCTGCTCGAATACGATACTCTACGACCAAAATAAGAATCTTTGTTCAATTTTATTTCTTTTCGTGTTCATCTCGACTTCGTACGAACATTATTTCTGATTTAATTCCGCAAAAGAAAAAAATGTCTGCAATCGATCAAAACGAACTGTACGTGCATTTCGTATACGAGAGACGATTTGAATCTTTTTTCGTAAGCGTTTTGAAAAATCTTTACACATTTGGTGAATTATCGTTGCAATCTTAAAAAAAAGTTAAAATTTGACTAGGTTTTCCCGAGCTTTGAGTGTTTTTAGTCGAAAAACATTTAAATGCTCGACCGAAATTTGGCGTTTTTGCTCTTTTTCGTATATTTCATGATGAATTGGATAGTTTTTATCACATTTGGTTTAATCTCGTTGGAATCAATAATACAAGATAAAATTGTACTACGTTATTCAAACTTTGTGTATTCTTAAGCGAAACAAAAAAAGTAAGTTTTCTAATGAAACATCGCATGTTTCACCGTTTTTCGTAAACATTTTGATAAAGTAGATAAATCATGTATTATCTAGATGGATCTTTTCAGTAGTTTTACACCCGGATTCACCCAAGTTTTGCCGTTATAATGATATTAATACTATATCGGTAGTAGAATTTATAATTACGCGATGACTTTTAATTTATAATAAAATAATGAGAATTCTTAAAGACTATTCCTAGTAATACTGCATCTCTTTATTTTCAGGTATCCGATACTTGGAATGATCCTTGTCTGATAAATACTCCGCTGGTTTTTCTCACCGATTGGGAAAGTGAATCTCCGAGGCAAGTGAATGTCACGACCAAGGTCACGAGACAGCTGATTATCTAGTAGTTGGTAAACAAGGATAAGGCGTGAGTTGATTTTTATATTGATGTTTTCGAAAATACGAATGGAAACATTTTATTGATAATGTCCCAATCCAATGCTTAACACTGAATTAGTCCCGTAAAAAATAAACGTAATTTGTCTCTTGGGGAAAAAAAATGACCACATTATTCTCTGAATTTTTAAGACCTCTTTCAAGGGTAAATCATTGGATTAAATTTATCGTAGTTCATGAATGTTTATTTAAAAAAATAAAAGTATCGATATTTTTCCTATTGAGAATTGAACTGAAGAACTGGAATTCGGTTAAACTGAAGGTCACGGAACAGCTGTTTGTTTTGACGTAACAAGGCACTTGCTTTTTACCCATTCGCGAAAGCACTTCGCCTTCGCTTTGACCTTCTTTATCAGAACTACTCTTACTTTCAAAAATCTCTATTTAAAATCATTTATATTTATTGAATCATCGACTCAAATTTCAAGCTTTCATTTCCGACTTTTAGAATAAATTTTCGAAGTAATTCAGTAGTTGATCATGTTTGAACGGATGATAAGGAATTGAGAATGAGTAATTTTTTAAATCGGTCACTAATGAGTGTCCTTTCGCTTTGAATTAGCACTTATCCTTCAGCTTTACTTTCCCTACCTTTTTAAACACTCATGCATTGTCTTAGGAGATATCACTATCGGTTATCCTAACGTATTTCGTGATTCAAATTCAATGGCGAGTCTAGTGTTACATACAATTACTTTACTCAAAATCTACAGGAAATAATTAACGGGAGTTATTATCGTCATTATTGCTATGCTGATTTTTCGTGCACATTCATCGACAATTGAAACACCGCTCGAGTGACAAGATCCAGAAGCTTGAATTTTTATCGTTTCTCAAAGGGTTTTCAGTTCATCTCAAGTGTATGAAATAAGACCTTAAGTTCAATATCTCTCTCATCAGAATTATGTGTATTTCTTACCAAATAACTTTACAATTTAATAATGAGATGTGCTATTAGGTATTTTAATTCGATTTGGAATAAAACAGTACTGAGAAAACAATCAAATAATGGTAATATTCTTTCGTAAATGATTGTATTTTCATCAGTTTAGAATTATGTCAATTATGAATTCTCATTTTAAAGAATGAATTTCTGAATTGATCCTCTCTGATTGATATTTTGCGTAAAGTTTACCAGATTTAAAAAATAATTATTAAAGGAGATATGTTTCCAAAGTAACGTATTTCCTCATTCAACAAATTCATAATTTGATCGTGTATATGCTTCTGGATGTGAAATAATATACTTAACTCTTATTAAAAAACGATGGAAATGAAGTTTCACTTAGTAAATGTGTGACTTAACCAAAGAGTTGTAGAGTAAGTATGAAAGTGACTTGTTCAGGATTCGAACCAAGGTTTTCCAATTTCCAGGACGTTGCTCGGAGGTATATAGGATAGAACTCTAGTAGTTAGAATACCACTATTTAGTTAAACATAGTTTAATGATTATTTTCTATCGATGCATTATTAATTTTCATTTTCAATTTTTTTCTAAAGGTTTGAGGAGAGCTCTAATCTATTTACATCGATATTGCCCAGGAAACAACTCAATCAAAAGCTACTGGCGCAGAGAAAAACCGTCACTGAAGATGCTCATGGAGACACCGGAATTCCAACTTACTGAGCAGAATATCTAATGAGAGAGAATTGAGGTAATGAGAATTTTCAATTACTCTGAAACACAGTACTACCTTATGGATTTGAAAAATGTTTCGTGTTCCTTTCATCGAATCCTGTTACATTATTTGAACATTGGCAAATTACGTCTGTGCTATTGAATTATAATCGAAATTATTCAGCCTAACTTGGTGGTACGCCATTGAAAAGAAATAAAAATAATTCCACTCTTTGCACTACCTTCTATTAAAAAAATTACCATCTGATGGTCAACTTTTAGTAAAAACACAGTTTATAAACTGCAAAGTGATTTTATTCCTATCCTACGAAATAATTACTACATTGATAGCTGTAGCTTATGGTTTTTGCTTTTCGTTTTCGGGAATTTACTTTGCTATTGTTTTTCTCGGTTCAATCTACGACTTTTAGAATAAATCGGTGAAGTAATTCAGTCGTGTGTCTTTCCGTTCGTACGATGGCTAGGAATAAAGAATCTGTTATTTTTTAATCAGTCATTAATGAGTGCTCTGTTACTTTGAATTAAAACTTAGGATAGAGTTTTGTACCTTCTTAAATATTCTTCCATTTTTTTACGAGAAATCACTAACGGCAACCATAAAGAAAATCGAGTTTTCAAATTCATTGGAGAGTCCAATGGTAGAAATAATTCTTAACTTATTAAAATAACCTGCCGTCAAAGATGATTTCAGATTTAATTTCAGTAAATTGCAGTTTGTTGTCAATTATATGCTCTGATATTAACCCTTAGTTATTTGCGTGTGGTCAATATAAAGTGTATTTCCTTCGGTAACAAAGAAATCAATGAAGGTACTTCAACCACATTTTCGTTATTTAAAGATATTTACTATTGTATAATCTGCAAATTTAGTTAAATTCAAGTAATAAAAAGTAAGCAGTTTTATCAGTGTTACCAATTTTACGAAAATAAATTTTAATAATGATCTAAACCAAATTTCAATAATTTATAAGTGCCTTTACAAAAACTAATTAATTGCTAAGAATCAAAACAATACTGATCGCATCGCCAACTGAAAATCATTTCCAAAACATAATTTTTCGTGGACATTTTTAAGATTTTACCAAACATTTTTTGAATGCAACTGAAATGATTAAAATGCTCTTAGGGTTAAAAAGCTTTATTAAAGCTCACTGAGTATATTATTTATTATTATATTATTATTATATTAATGTAATTCTAGTATAGTAATAAAGAATTACACAGAAAACTTTTGAATAATTACTTTTTAAAAGTTGGTACTCCAGTTTTGTGCAGTTTATAGGCTGGATAAAGGTTAAGAAATGTTAATTTATAACAGCTTGGTTAAAATAATATTAATGTGCCAAAAATTTAGCATCATAAAAAATACTTTCATTAATTAAAACTAATATAGGTAACACTGATAAGGATAAAAGTCCCATTTTAAAATATATTTTATCGTTTTGTCATAGTTTGGAAACCACTTAACTGAAAGTTAAAAAAAAGTCGAAAGCTTATTTTCGTGCAATATTTTCACTAAATTAACGAAGTATTAACTAAATGAATCCTCTTGTATATATTTCATTAGTTTTTAACTCTTAGGTTAATTCTTAATAATAAAATTGTAAATTTTAAAGTTACTGCAATTTTGATACGTGTTTAAACATTTAATGTATATTTTATGCTAGAATATATTACTTAAAAATGTTTGAATTATTTTTTAAAGAGTCGTTCATACAACATAATAAATTGAATCAATTGATTAACTATGAAAGAGGTCTTGAAAATTCAAAGAATGTTTGGGTCATTTTTACTCCACGCGAATAATTACTTAATGTTTTTGTCACCACTAACTAAGGGTCAACTCTTGGCTATCTATTTAATCTGTTGTAACGATGTTTTCCCTTTAATGAAAAGCCGACGCAAGTATATCCAAAATCGCGATGTTACAGCCGTAAATTTAAATATTTCGGCTACTAAAAGATTCAAAATCGAGGTATGTTGACCTCGATTTTGTTGAATTTCGACTGAATTTTTGTTGAATGTTGACTCGTTTATAAGCTGTAGGAAGGATTCGTCCTACAAAAATTATTATTTTAACTACCAAGTTCCGCCATCAAGAGCGACGGAGATAAAACTAAATCTATTTCCGTGAATTGTTAAGCCAAATTAAAACATAAATTATAGAAGATAGAAAAGAAAAGCTGAATTTTCAATCTACTTCTGTGTATATAATGATACAGTCTAGGCATTAATATTACTGTTTTCCTTGGAACTATGCTAATATTTACTTTTCTATTCATACAAAATAATTCGATAGTAAATTAAAGATTCATTTCCGTAATTTTCCTTCCATAGGACTTCTTGGTGCCCTTCAAAAAGCAGGAAAAAGAATTCACGGTCAAGCGAAAGAAGAGGGAAGAAGTTGCACAGCGCATCCAGGGGCGAGAAGGAGTCGAGGTCCTTCCGAAACCTCTAAAGCATCGCTCTACCCCGGAAGACGAATCAGAAGTGAAATACGTTTTTTTTTCTTCCGCGCGAAAATATATTTTCAATTATGAATATTAAAATATTTTTTAGGACTGAATTTGTATAGTGTTCTATGACCTGATTTGTGTATAATATGGATTTTAGAAACTTTGCATCCTTAGCCAAACTATTGCACCATGTATAGATATGTTACGATGTGTCAGGTGGGGATATGAATAATTTATAGATTCTGTACCTTTACGATGAATTACCCATATATGTCCTGTTGTTTGATTTAGAAGATGAATAAGAATTGAAAAACAATATTTTTCTCTAGAGCCAAACTATATTTTCAATTATGTATAGTATACAAGTTTATAAGGCCGGAGTTTGAAAAATGTTCCATGACTTTAAATGTATATAATATATAAAAATTGCATCTTAGCCAAACCAACTATTGCTGAATGTATGTTACGATGTGTAAGACGGGGATATGTATAATTTATGAACTTTGTACCTTTACATTCAATTACCCCTATTTTACCTATTGTCTAATTCAGAAGAAAGAATAAAGAATGAATGATGGGAGATGGTTATGGTAGAGGAAGGGAAGGAAGCAATTGATTGGGAGAGGGGCGGAATTGAGTGCGTAGTGGGCGTTATAGAGAAAGGGATTTTATTGGGAAGGGCAGAGGATTCGAAGTCGATGGGCCATAAAGTTGGGAGTGGGATTAAGGGTCTAGGTGAAGCAGTGGCAAGGAAATGTGGGAATGATCGGGATAGCGAGAAGGATAGGGTGGTTGGCTTTCGAGGGTGGGTGGGGTAGAGGGTTGGAGGGGAGCGGGTGAGGTAGAGGGTGGGGTAGAGGGTGGGGTTGGAGCAGGTGGGGTATCGGGTGGGGTAGATGGTGGGGTTGGAGCGGGTGAGGTAGAGGGTGAGGTAGAGGGTGGTGTAGAGGGTGGGGCGGTAGCGGGTGGGGTAGAGGTTGGGGTAGAGGGTGGAATTGGAGCGGGTGGGGTGGAGGCTGGGGTTGGAGCTGGTGGGGTGGGAGGGGAGTGCGTATGGTAAAGGGAGGGATGGAAGCGGGTTGGGTGGAGGGTAAGATGATAGTGCGCGGGGTCCAAATTATACTAGGTTAACTGTATATTTACTAAAAAAATTACCGATTTTTTCGTAAATTGCTCAGAAAAAAGGATTTTTTCACTATTTGGAGAGATCAAGGTAATATATTTAAAATTAGTCCAATTGAACGAAATATTTTGAAAAAATTCAAGTTTTACGATAACAAATAAAATTTTGGTTTCATATTTAGAAAAGCTTTATAATAAGTCTAATTTTCAAAACATTAACTCGAAGGAAAATTAACAAATAGCCATAAACTGAGAATTTTTTGCAAAAATGCCTAATTATCGCCAATTTTTTCGTGAATAACTGAAAAAAATGAAGTTATTGTTCAAAATTTGTGGTGATCTCATTGAGTTCTCCGAAACGTGTTCAAATTTGACATTATTCACTCGATTACTTTGTAAAAGAGACTCAAAGACAGGAAAATTTTCATAAAAAATGCTATGTTTTTGGCAATTTATTTCTGGATGTTAGCAAAAAAATGAAGGTTTTGTTCAAAATATGAAATCACTATTTATCTATCTCCAAAACGTGCACAAATTCGAATGAATGCGCCGACACTGAATTACGTTGTAGTCCTGGGCTCCATTTTCGCCCACTTTCTTCACCGTGGTTCCTACAAGTGGAGTCCCAATCTCAGGAGCATAAGGTGACGCCGGCCAATATCTCCTGCTAGTGGTGATATTTGGCGTCATACCCTCTCAAAACCCCCGACCTTTCCTTCGGTTTCAAGTTCTTCCCCTTCCAAACAGGCTTCAGACGTGGATTGCGAGTTTCAAAGCGAGAGAAATTTTTTCACTTCCGGGAATGATAAATGAAGGACAAGTTCTGAGAATTGGAAGAAAAAAATGCGGGCGAATACCGCAGCTTTTGAATCACCTTGGTTACGAGTCACGCGCTCCAACACTGACTAAACACGGATTTCGCGTTGCATACCACGCACTCACGGCTAAGGAAACGTGTTCCCAACATTAATTAGAGAGGGATTCATAAGGAAAAATACCACTCGTGAGCTGGATTCATTAACCGAGTCCGTTCTGCTTGCTACATTTGCGCTATGAATTAATGGGAATGTAAAAAACATTTAATTTGTTACCTAAAATAGCTGGGGTAAAATCTTCACAAAATCCTGCTCTCCTACACAAGCTATCTTCTTTTTCCAGTACTAAAGGTATTTTGAACATTAAACCACCACAATTAGCTGCTAAAAGATTTAGAAAGAATAATCCTAGCAAGAGACGTCCTTAATGGTTACGGGACCTTGGAAAACTGTTCCGGGGAAACTAATTGGTCCCAGATAATAAATATATTGGATATTTTTTATGGAATAGAATTGCTTCCTGAACTCTCGCACAGTTCTGGTGTAATTCATTTCCATATTTTAGCATTCCACAAGGTTACACCTTCGCATATTGACATTAACAGATATTTCAGTTTTAAAATCGATACAAGATCATGCAAAGTTCTTGAAACGCGGTATACATATATAAGAAGAACTCAATTTTCATTCTAAAATTAACGAGCCCTATAAACTGAATTACTACGGCAATGGTATAATCATCCAACGCCTATTTTAGGGTACAGATGTGAAATTCTTGAAGATCTCACAACTGACAATGAGTCGAAGTATAAGGTGGAGATATGATCTTCGAGCATTCATCAATATTTTTGTCCCTTGCAAGAATTTTCACCGATTTATTTCGCATCTGATAAGCAGAAGAAAATATGCAGAAAATGGCGATAACCTCGTTTTTCGCTCAAAAGTAAAAAAAATTATGAGAAAGAGGAATGGAGACTGTAATGAATTGTTAACATTTGATGATGATCGTAAAATCTTATCCTCAGTTGGTAATTAAATACTTGTAAAAATGGTTACACAAATGGCAATAGTTTCGTAAGGCAGAATAAGAATATAAGTTATTGAATTTCGGAAAAAATAAACAAATAAGAAAAAATTGAAGATGATGAAAATAAAAGGTAGACTGTAAATTCTAAAATTTGTGTTTAAATCCTATACCTTGACCTCAACTTTCGGTAGCCTCCAATCTTCAAGACTAAAGGAAAAAAACTTCTACTCTCACCTTAGAATTTTAATTATGTTGATCTAAACATTCCAGTTCACTCCCATTGCACTGGGAGAGAACACGATCGCAGCAAATCGAAGTCTGTTCCATTTAGTACAGTTGACGACTCCAATCAATTCGTTCCACATTCAAAGAGTAGCACATAATCAAAACATGTCAAAACGGACGCTTTTATCTTAATTCAATCTCTCTTAGATTATCAAATTTCTGAAAAAGAAGAGCTTTTACTAAGCGAAATCCTGTTCGTGCTAATTTAATGGAAATTATTGACATAGTTAGTTTAATCTTGTTAATATTCTGTTTTTCTATCATGTATATAATTTTTATTTTTTACTTTTGATACCTTTCCTATCGTTACATTTTAAACTTACCTTGCAGTAAGTTTCAGTTTGTGAGATATTGATTTTTATGTAAATATGTCACACTTGTGCATTCTTTTTTGTATACCTCTATCCATTTTTCTTCTTGTCTTTTATAACTCCGTCAATGACGATATTGTTAGTCAATTTTTTAGACCTCTCCCACACCAAACCACACTACCACACCTGACACCAGTTACTAATGTCGCAGTGATGCTGCGACTGGCAGCGGTAATGAGTAACGCAATGCTTTTGAATTCAATACTTAAACTTTTTATTGTAAACTTGATTGTAAGAGAGGTAGGGAAGGTGGGTTGTGCGATTATGTTGGTCACCCTGCTGGTTTTATGTATTTTTAAATGTTATAAAACGATTTTGCGTGGACGAAAACCCCAGGTTGGAATTTTTCACGACATAATTCGAAAAATTCTTCCGCTATCGTATTCGCTGGAGGTTTTTCCCGAGGCGCAAACGAGTGGATTTATCTGCTTTCCGTCAGATGGCATAGCAATCTTGGCGTAACGCGACTGACTTTTATCAACAATTTGGACCTTCTACCACTTATTCCGAAAATATGAGTTTCAGTGGTCTAGTTTGAGTAAGAAAAATATTGCAGAGTATAAAACACTGCAGATTTATGACATCGGTCCGCGTTTTGTTTAATTAATTAAAATTAAAACAAATTATGAGGTAATGCATCTTATCAGCACTTGCACAAAAGTCACATTATTCATTTCTGCAATATATACGTCTTTGCGACTTAAAATAGTAATTTTTTTAAAACATTTTAATAATAAAAGTGTTACTTACTCGATGAGTCTCAAACAACGATAGTTTTTTTCTAGTTTCTACCAACTGCAAGGACAAATGGCTCCCATAGCTTTCGCCAGTCGAGTTCTTACCGATTCGGAAAAAAAATATACCACGTACGAGGCCGAATGTTTAGCCGTGGTTTACGGAGTTGAGAAGTTTTCCGAATACCTTCAAGGGCGCGAGTTCGATCTTTATACCGATAATGCCGCGCTTTCATGGATGCGGAATCATCCTAAACAATTAGGAAAGATAGGGAGATGGGCATTAAGACTTTCCCCTTACAAATTCGCAATAAAACATATCCGCGGCTGTGAAAATGTTGTCGCGGATTGCCTATCGAGAATGTACTGCGAAAAGGGGGAGGAAGGTGAAAAGGAAGATAGGGTATCGGTAAACCTCTTGCAAGAAGCTCCTCTCTCGTTCCTTTCATTGGCTGAACATCAGAAGGGTGACGCGGAGTGCCGACAACTAAGAGAGAAGGCGAACCAAGAAAAAAAGGGGCCTTTTAAGCTTGTCCGCGACATCCTAGTCTACAGACCCCGGAGGAGCAAACGAAACAGGGCGTACGTACCGAAGGACGTGAGAGGGATGGTTATCCGTTACTTCCACGATGCCGTTCTGGGGGGACATTTAGGGATAACCAAAGCCTGTGAAAAAATAAGCAGGGGTTTTTATTGGCCGCGAATGTACCGTGAAATTAGGGATTACATTCGCGGTTGTCCCGAGTGCCAGAGGAATAAACCGGCGAAAAATACTAGAGTTGGACTGCACTCCAGTGAAGTCTGCCAGGAACTCTGGGAGAAAATTTATGTCGACTTCATGGGCCCCCTCACAAGAACAAGGACTGGGAATAAAAGCATGATGGTAATCCTGGACGGATTCAGTAAATATGTAATTATGGTCCCTCTGCGAAATATGACGGCCAAAACCGCCGTAGAGACTTTAAATAAAAGAGTTTTCGGTTACTTCGGGTTTCCCAGGGTCTTAGTTTCCGATAACGCCGCCGTTTTTACTTCGGCAGCGTTTAAAAACCTATGCTTTTCTTGGGGGATCAAGCACGTGACTACGTCCCCATACTATCCGCAGGCTAACCAAGTAGAGAGAGTCAACAGAAACCTCAAATTCGCCCTGAGCATCTATTACAGCGAAAATCAAGACCGCTGGGACGAGCAAGTGCACGCTCTTATGATAGCGTTCAATTCCGCCATCCACGAGAGCATCGGATGTTCGCCAGCCAGCCTATTCTTGGGGAGAGAACTAAACCACCCCCTGGAGATGCAGTGGGGTCTCGACCGGGACTTCGAGGGAGCGGATCCAACTCCTACCACGGGAGAAAAATGGCTTCAAGCAGTAAAAAACCTACAACGAGCATGCTAGAGGTCGGAGGCGCGATACAACGTAAAAAGGAATCCACATCGTTATCGAGAAGGCCAGAGGGTGCTGTACCGGTTACATCCCGTAAGCTCGAGCCCCGACCAAGTATGTGCCAAGTTATCGCCGAAATGGTCATCGCCCTGCGTAATCCGTAGATTCCTCGGACCCGTGACCGCGGAACTTAGCCACCCGTCGACCGGAGCCGTCCTGCGAAAATGCCACGTGTCGCAGCTGAAAGCCTTCCGAGATCGGGATAGGAGCCACGCGCCCGGTCAGGGGACAGGAGACGCCGAGGAATTGTGAACTCCTTCTTCGACAACGAGTTTGTTTATTTTGTTTGAATTGTTTTGGTTTTGGTGTGGTGTTTTTGTTTTGGTGTATTTGGGGGAAGGTCCTTGTTCCACGCGAACGAGGTAGGGGGGCAGGATGTGCCGTGTTCGCTCGCACCGTGGGCCCGTTTGACCGACCCGGAGTGCCGCCGACGGGTCGTTATCCTTCGCTTCCCCTCCCGCATGAACAATAAATACCGGAGGACGGTGAAAGGGAGGGGGCAGTGCGCTATTGACGGGCCGAAGATTAAGACCCACGGCACAAAGGAAAACGGTATATTGAGATGAATTAGTCTGAAGATGACGAAGGAGGGGGGTGGAAATTGAGGATATGAAGAGTCCTTTTGATGGAGGAAAAATGCATCACTTAAGACCCAAAGAAGGCAGGAGATGTAAGGAGTGCGAGAAGAGGATGGCAAATGGGAAGTAAATTATGCAAACGCATTGCACAAACGCACTCGTGAGCAATTGCCCCAAACGTTGCATAATGCTATAGAAGAAAGAGTACCTTTTTTATACACTCAAGGTAAAAAGGAAGTTCTAAAGTGAAGTAACTGCTCAGTAATGATTGTCCACAGTTACCCAATGGGCTGAAAGCGTTCTTTTGGGAAAAATAGGGGAAATAGATACAAAAGCATCATTTGATACATCATTCATACACCCTTTTACTATAATTACATTTCAACGATTGCCTGCATGTCAACACGGGGCATTTTTATCCCACTTAAGCCATGATTCTCTAAGCACGAATTTGACTGAAAATTACCCCTTTAAATATACATAGATAAATATAACATCCCAATATTAAGCTAGGCACCGCCAAAGGTCTTTAATCCATTGCTTAGTATTCTACGGAAAATCTGAAACAATTCTTAAAATATTATGCATGTGAAGACATTTAAAAAGAATAGGAATATAGATATTTTATAAAAATACATATCCAAGGTTCTCCTGAGTTGGTCCATCAGGATGTACCAGGAAACTCTACTTCACAGTAGTTTAAAAAACAGAATTTAAGGGAAAAGTGTTTATATAAATTATATACCAGATTATATACTGGTCCATGCCAAAATATAACAGTTTATTCCCAGTCAGTACAATAACGTCAAAAAATATACTCTAAAATATAATTTAGCATAAAAATTATGCATTTTACAAAACGCGCAGAAAATATTTTTATCAAAAGAAAACGTAAGACATAACTCATTGTTTATGCATTACATATAGAAATGCACATTTGACATCATCTTGTCAAACATGTTATTGTCTATATAATGAAATAACAGTGAATAAAATAAACGAAAAATTATGGGAAATTTTGAGATTATAAACAAACTTTTTCCATAGACAACCTGAACAACTGACAACTCAACTATTATGCGGCCGCTACATCATCTTCCTTCGGCGAGTTTAAGCTGGAAGCATAAGGAATTGTTTTTCATTTTTAGCAATGTGTTTCTTGCGTCACTTAGTGCGAAATGTTGTGTTTATGCAAAACAAGGCTGTGCCGGTTTATAGAACATATTTCTAAGAATAAATTGATGTATTTTCTTCACAAGTGAACGATATGATCCGATAGATTTGTATAAACTCGACAAGTCGTGTACCTAACATGGGGGTCGCATTATATCGGTTACATAATCTGAGAACGTAATTTCTCTGATCTTATTTAGTAAGTCCATCCTTTGAATAAGTATTCTGTCTTTTATTATGATTCCCTGTATCATCTGAGTAACACTCGCAGTTTTATCGTAGCAATTCTTTACAAATCGCCTTTCGTTGTACAGCTAACAGCAAAAAAAAGTTACCACCCCTGACCCACCAAGATATTCTAAGTCCAAATTTCGGGCCGGCGAGCCTTTCTCTCGAAAAGGGAGGGAGAGAAAAGAAAGATGGAGAACATGGTACGTTACGCTAGCTCGGCTCTCGCGTTTGGATGGAGAATTATCGTTATATATATAAAAATCATTTACTACTATCCATTATCTGCCGCAACATTTGATGTGGTAACGCGTACGATTGAATTTGACGACGATCAACTGGAAGATAACTAAAGAAATGAATCGAATTGAATGCAGCATTCAAAGTCACTCTCACTTTAATTTTCGATAACAGATTATTAAATCATTTCCAAAACGATACAAATGAATTTAACTGAATACAACATTCGGTATCAAATTAACTCACATTTCGTTTTTCGAAAATCGATCGTTTAAATCACTTCCAACGATTGATTATGCTCATCAATGTGAACGAAACCAGCAACTATTCTCTTCTTCTTAATTTCAAATAGGCCAAAAAGCAGGATCTCGGTTTCAACAATGGCATTTGTCGTCAGGGGGACCGGCTGTTTATACTCACAAAACATTTCGTGTATTCCGTAAAAAATCTCGAAAATTCAATTCGGAAACAACAATAAACGACCAAAATAAGGTTTTCTATTCATTTACTCTGCTATTGGTTCTTGTCTAAATCTCGTATGACTATTATTTTTAATTTAATTTTGAAAAATAAATGAAGCATGCAGCGACAAAAATGAACTTTACGTGCATTTCTTACGGAAATGCTTTGACTCGTCTGGGATCGAAGCAAGGACGAAGTGTCGCCATTTTTTTCAATATAAACACTTTCGTATATATATATTTGAATGCAATGTTCTATAAAAATTTCAAGTCAATCGACCAAGTGATTTTTGAGTTTTGCGGGCACAAACATATGCAGGCTGAATTTTTATACATAAGATATGTGCATAATTCGGTGGATTATTATAATTTAATTTGATTCCTTTTACAACCCTTTCGTTTAACTTTCCCAATTGAAAAGCGTTCTATCATGAAGAGAAATAACTAAGGAATAAACACAAGGAAATAAAAGTTCCACATCTTCCACACAAAAAGTCGTGTAACTTTGACAAAGTTATTTATTTCCTTTTGCTTAGTTACCTATGGAGTTCACCAAATTTAAAGCTCATTCGATTGATTTAAATAAGGAATAATCTTTTCTAGATTACCATTTCCCCTTACTCTCGTGACTCCTATAGATTATATAATCCAAGAATTTGTAAAATTAAATTATCCTTATAACAACACTGTAGCTAATTCTCACAATTAGCTTTGACGTTTACTAGCACCATCTTCAACATTTACATAAATACGCGATCCTCCATATGGCGTGTGCCTTGAAAAAGAAGAAAGAATGAGAGGGAACAAAAGTGTGACCTGCAAGTGAGAGGGTAGAATTCTTGGGAAACTGTTAAACAGGACAAAACGAAATAGGTGGGGGAAAAGGACAAGATAAACCTTTTGTTACCGAAGGGGAATGGAAAGGAAAAACTTTCTGGTTGGGAGAAGAGGACTGGTTGCAATTTGCTCGATTCATTTTGATTTTATCTAAAATAATGTGTCCGCTAGCCTTCTCTGATATATGTATAATTTTTAGCTCGCAATTAGAAGAATGACTCGAAGAAATAAATCTCTCATAAAGTGGGACTGCAGAGCATCAGATTAGAAATATTGTATGTTCTTCAGCCTATAACTTACGAAATCTCACTGTTTATCTGATGTGGATTGAATGAAAATAATCATAAATCGCTTGATGAAACTACCGTCCTAAAAATTGGATCCATGGATTCCTTATCGTTTCAGAGTAATGGCTTACAGTAAATACTGTAGTAAAAGGCCAGCGGTAGACGTCCTTCTGGTAAAATTCTCGAAATTTTGTTTCTCAAAAGTTACTTCTCTCACTTTTTTAGCTATTTACTGATCCACCAATCGACTCCGAAGAGTATTACAATTTGTTTATTTCGAAGTTCTCAGTATTTTAAGAAGACTATCTTTTATTTTATTAGTTACGAAAAATGTTAAGACCGCTATCCGTGGAATTGTGACTTCTGCATGACAATGTTAATCGACGTCTAACCAAATTAAAGACTTAGCTAGAGTATGAATTATTAGTACTCGACGCAGGATGGGCAAGTTATCGCGTGTGTGTTACAGTAATGACTATTATAATTGTGTTTAAATGCGTATTTAAATGACATCTTTATTTTGTATTTTATAAACCAAATGAGATTGACTAGCAAATTTTATCAGTGAATCAAGATGAGTTTAACGTTTTGGCTATCATCAACACTGAGAGAAAAAATGTATTCACTTTCTCTTGGTGGTTTTTTTATATTAATTTTTAAGGTTCTTAAAATCTACGAAACTAATAACTGGATCTAACATTTAATGGGTAAAAGGATTGAAAACACTATACATTCAATGATAGTAATTAAAAAGAACCAAACGAACGCTAGTTTACGCAAATAGCTATTTCTTAAATTTTCCCGTTTTGTTGTTGATTGATTTCTAAGGGTATCTTGAAGGTTTATGAAAATCATTGGTTAGAAAAAAAGGCCTGAAAAGATGAATGTAAATATTGAGAACGTAATTTTGGAATTAGAATGCTCCGAAGCTTAATTTCTTCGGGAGTGATCTTTCTACGGTTAATATATGCTTAATTCTACTCCTGAAAGCATAGACGGTCCGAGACATGGGCAGTCTGGGAGACCGTCGACAGCATTTGTGGGCTCTTCTCAGATCCCTTGAAGATTCTCAATGATAAAATTATACTCGTTACTATTGCTTAGGTAATTTTGACGATTACACCCGGTCACAATATTTAAGTAAACTTTTTTTATCCATTAAGGGGAACTAGTTCTAAACGTCTGCCTGCCCAGAATGTCAATAATCTTCAGATTACCCCCTCCCAAGGATTGGAATCAATTTCCTTCGCAATAGATGCAGCTTTCTTTGGTCCTAGTTCTCTGAGTAATTTCCTTTAATTCCAATTGATTGAAGAAGCCGTTACTTGGTGAAACTGCGTTATGTAAGAAATTGTGAATCTTTTTCCTTAGTTATTTCCACCATTCCTTATACTCGTTGAGCTATGGCTACATTTTTACGGAAATTACATTTAGGAAAACTGCTAAATCAGGCGTAATCCATCTGAGTTGCCCTTACACCCGTAAATGCTGTTTAATAATTAAAATTTAGCCTTCGTATTTTCCCTTTCCTTTTTTTAATGAGAGGCCAGTTTAGTCCATCAGCGATTACTGAATAAAGCTCTAGAAATACTGACATCTCGTACTTATTATCTATGATTACTCTTAAATAAGATGGGTAAAGCTTCCTTTCTTGGGAAATATGTCAGGAGAATCTATTACTACTGAATCTTAATGCTGCTTTCCAAGCCTCACCTATTCTTCCTTAAAACTTCTTGGTTTAAAGATAAGGAAGACATTTACGATATCTTGAAGGTGCAGAAATTTAAATGTGTGAATAGCTCGACATTTGTGTGGGATCAACTGGCGGAAGCTCTAATTGTATGCATGAATGTATGCACATTGTATGCATATTCTTATATGCCTACATGATTATATCCTACCCTATGCCAATAATTTTCGAAGCAAAATAAATTTACATTGATAATAAATAATTTCGACTATGATAGGTCTATTGTTAATGGTTTATGAATTTTGGATGCAAATGAACGTTTTAGAAGTAAGTTCACATAAAATCTAATTCAGTATGTTAGGAAAATGATACTTTTTCGAATCTTTGATCTAATTTACATTCCCTCTGGCTGAACCATTGAAAACATATTTTTCCGGTCACCCTCTAACCTGCATTATTTTGTCTTAAAATGGCTTGAATCGTTTTCTCAATCTTATAAATAGCCAACATCCCAGGATCTCTGCACATCACTTCTGAGCCTTTTTACCACGTTATCTTCATATTTTTTAGATGTATGCCTTAGAGTTGAAGAGAATAAACATTCTTTTCTTAGTAAGCATAAAATATTCCGTATTCCCATTGTTTATTTTCCTATCATCGTCTCCATGAAGTAACCCATTCATATTCCTTCTTCGACGAACTTTTCTTTATATCACCATCCATGACGAAGAATGACATTTTCAGGCAATTCTCTCTCTCATACAAAACCCTTAAACGATGCCTCGAAAATTAGAGGCATTGAAGACGGAAGTAACCTGTGACCGCTCCATTGAAGACCCTTTCTCTTTCCTCTCTCACCCCCACAGGGAAGCTCCCTTTGTTTTCTTGAGAAGGAAGGGATGCATGCTACCGATTAACCGTTATGCAGACAAAAACATTAAAAGCAGACGTAGCACCAAAAGGTGGGCTTGCCACAGAGATCCTTAGCAATAGATTTAAATGTATTTTTCATGCATGCGCGTTTACGTGCGAATATTTAGAGTGGAGTTGTAACAGCCTAAAGTTGTTGGCTCATACCTATTTTCTATGTTGAAACTCTTAATCGTTTTAGCATTTTAAAATTTTTGACGGAGGTTTAAATACAGGAATTCAATATTTACAAGTATATTATGCTATTCTTTTTGCGCTTTGCTCGACTCTGCACGACTAGTCCTTCTGATTTCATTACCCAAAATAAATTCTCGCGCGTAAAATATAAAGCTGTTTCTTAAGAGACTACAGGTTAGATAGCAGTGAGTCCAAAATGATCGGAGCCCTCCGCTGGGTATCTTTTAAGAATATAACTATGTAAAGACTATAATTATTAGAGATATTCCTTAGCTGTGATTTACATGACGAAATACGCGACGACATGATCCCTATTCTCAACGATCGTTATTTTCACAGCCAGATGGTGAAAATATTACCGTGATTTAATAGCGAGGACAGATGGTTTATATTGTTATCATCTTACATATATTATAAGGTGTGTAAATATGTAAATTATTTAGATAGTTGAGTGTTTCACATTCTCTGCAATAAGCCTTATGGAGGCTCGCGGATAGTCAATTTAAATGTATTTCTTACTTAACTATTTTTCACAAAGCTGCAACACCATTATTATATTTATAATATACGTTTTTTTCTTATTATTCCTACTTTCGTTGACCTGATTTACAGTAGTTCATATTCTATTAATTATCGTATCATAATTAAGCATAATCTTTGCGAAAACGATCATCCTGCGGGCATGTGGAGCATTAACTGAAATAACCAATTTCATTATAAATCTGCATTGATGGAAAATGTTATGTATTATATATGTTAGGACGAACTAAGAGCCGCCAAAGTAATTCTTGTCCAATATTTTAAGAAGAAGAGCGAATTACGCTTGAGATTCGAGCCGATTTAACGAAATACGAATTTAATTATTTCATAATACAGTACTACTTCTACCGCAGCAAAAGTAATGACTATTAGCGAGTATTTATAAAATATATATCATCACAAAAGCCTTCAAAACGTGCCAGGCATAAAGAGGAAGACGAAAAGCGCGCTCAAAACAGAGAATCTGAAAGACTCGCCCTTCTCGAGTTATGCTGGTTGTATCTCAGGTGGTAACTTTTTTATGCTGTTAGCTGTACTTGTTCTGAATCCCGAATATGACATTTCTCGGCGGGGTCCCATACACTACATGCATACTCAAGGTGAGGCCTAACTAACGCTAAGTAACATCACTCGCAAACTTTTTCTTTGCTCCTACCTTCGCTATCCTCTTGACGAAGTTTCTCAAGTGCTTTTCCACAAATATTACGGATGTGGGTACTCCATGATAGATTATTTGTGAGAGTTACTCGAAAGTACTTCCGATTCTACTGTCATTAGGTTTACCCCACAGAATATCTGCTTTCAGCATATAGATTTGCGTACTATATCCCCACTTTAACACGAAAACTATTTAATTCATAGATTTGAAACAATTTTCACCGCATTTCTAAAAGTATAAAACCCCCAGGAATACTATTCTCATCACTGAGATGGGTCGGATTCGAACCCAGATGCCCGTAATAGGTTTCCATAAGAAATTTATGCAATATACTTCGCTAACAGGACTTGCTTATTTTGCAAAATTAAACTAGAAATAATCGTCATATAAAGTCGAAAAAAGTACCAAAGGAAGGGAAATTCAATAAGAATTATTATTTTGGTCTAGCGATATAATTTTAGAATAGAAATTACAAGATTTTGATTAAATAGAGAAACAAATTGAGCAATTTTGAGGAAATATACGAGCCCGTTTCCAATAACGACGAATGTGATTATTACATTTTTCTCATTAGATTTTTGATAGAATGTTTGGAGTTGATACGATAACAGGGAATATATCAAATTGAAATTAATTTACTTGTTTGGAGGAATGGGTATAAACAGAAACTGTTTATATATTTTCTCTTCATATAAGTAACATTGATATATTTATTAAGTATATAAACAAATTACATACATTATTCTTATATTTAAACCATATTTCGCAATTATGTTACCTACTTTACTCATTCACATATATTTCGCCAACTTTACTCACGACTTTCCATTAAGTCTTTCCATATTTATCGATTTCTGTAATTCGTTTATCGTAATTCTGTTGTTTTTTCATTAATATGCGCATTTCGACGTACGTATGTCACCACATTTACGAAATTTCCATGATTTGTTAATCGAAATTCAATTTTTTCCATGTGACCGTTGTGACCGCAAGAATAACAGAAATAAGAAATCGTAATGAATTATTACTTAAACATGCAAATATCTACATAATTAATTTTTATTCATCTCCGTTTTACGCTCGCAAAACAGCATATTATCGCTGCAAGCGGCAGAGGGGAGTGTACCCACGTAATCTTGTGAAACCCAGTTAGCGCTTTTTATGAATGACGCATCTAAAGCAGCAGACGGCTGTGCTAGGTCAGACGCAGTTTTCCTAGATTTCAGGAAAGCTTTCGACAACAATTCTCACGGAAAGCTAGAGATGGTCCAGCGTAAAGCAGCCCGATTCGTTTGCGGGGAGTTCAGGTTTGATAGCAGCGTTACGGCAATGATGGAGTCCCTCGGTTGTAATTCACTACAGATGAGAAGATCTGAATATCGTCGAAAACTTTTCGAAAAGTTCATTCGTTCAGAATTTGTAGACAATGTAAGTGAAATACTAGTGCCAGTAAGGAGCGAACGAGAGAGGTATCGACGAAGAGTTATAGGGAAGTAATCGCAAGGACGGATAAATACTTTTGGTCGTTTTTTCCCCAGGCTATTAGAGATGCTAATAGGGATGAATGAATATTGGTGGTGTATTACACCCCCTGCCATACGCCCTGGCGGCTCGTAGGGTATATACCTAAAATATAAATCACGTTATATTAGCTGATATTTATTTCATTAATGTTAGTGGACTCTACTAGATGATACAACTTCTCAAACTCGATGGACTCGACTTTTTTTACAGGCAATAGGGAGTTTCTGGAGCTAAAACAGGGTTGAGAATGCTGAAGTAGCTAAACCTTTTAAGATAGCGAACAAATGAATGGAAAATTAATATCCGTATAGTTTCGCATTCTACTAGTTTCCTTTTTATACAATTTGATGCCAACGCAACGATTACCTCCGCATCCAAGACAACCGACCCGCGAACTGTTTAGCATTCAGCCCAAAGCCTTGAAATACGCAAACTAGCGAACATTAAATCATTTATCCCCTTAATATTTGATAAGTTTTTATTTGAATTTGACTCAACGAAAAGGAGGCGGGAAAACGACGCCGTCATTCCGGAAATATGGCGCCTTCTTCCGATGCGATGCTGGACCGAACACCCACCTCCCGCATCCAGAGAAGATGGCCAATGGATGGAGAGAGCGAAGATGTGAGGAGCGCGTGGAAAATGAAAATGAAAAAAAACGAGGAAAATTGCGTTTATGACTTTACTATGCTGAGAATTTATTTGTTTGAGTAAATATGATGTTTGTCTTAGAACTATGTCCTGATGAATGGAAAATATTAATATTTTAGATTCACAATTTGGCCCCGCGAAAATTATGTAAATTAGAAGATGGATCTCTCCATTACCATTTATCTGTAGGCCCATTCAGTTCCATTTAAAAGATTATTTTTTCTCAATTTGTTGTACAGCCTTTCCTTTGTGTTAATACGTCACTTCATTTTTCATGTATTTGTATTATACCTACGTATTATTATCGTAATAAACCACGTCACTACTCTAAGATAAATTAGTGATTTAATGCATATCTATGTGAACACTAAACGTATTGTGTATTATTGATGTCAGCAATACAGGATCTCCTTAGTTGACAGTGTCAACTTGACACCTACAGAACTAATATATGAAAAAATTATGTTAAATTGTAGTCAATATATATTGCATTACATTTATAAGTAATATTTACAGCAAACAAGCACATTCATTCATTACAACTTAGGCCTTGGAAATTATTTTATCGTTTTGCACGCGTTCCAAATTCCCACGTTGTATAATTATAAAATACTTTTCATTATCTAAGACACTAAAAGCGGACACCCAGAGTGGGAAGATTCTGATAGACCAAGAGGAGCTCTGTGCTTTCGATTATCTCTACTTTTTGGGACACCCTACATAATGTAAACTTTAACGTCCAGAGGGGGGAGATGGATTAAATTCGATTGTTGATCCGCCAGACAATTGTCACGGTATGTGGACCAACGCCACGAGAGGCACTAACACCGCGTGACAACGGAATGCATAAACTCTAATCGCCTTAATTCCATATCACAATAGTACCTATACAAGTGTTCATAACTGAAAAATAGATATTTTAAAAAACATGAACCTAATCACTGCTTAAATTCACTTTCAATGCTTGCAATTACGCTCGTTACACCTTATCAACCATTCTACTATCGTAAACACGAATTATACGACTGGATTAGCGCATAACGATGCGTCTTTGTTTTTCTTACGTCCATCAGTCGAAGCGCCGCTCACAAACTATGTATATGACGGAATATATATATAACAGTAACTACAAAGCACACTTTCCACCATTAAATACAACATAAACACGAAAAACAATGACAAAAACGCAATCTGATGCACACACATTAAAGAAAATCCAAGAAAAAATATAATATAACTGGAAAACAAAGGCAACGACAAAGTATGACTTCACCGCAACCCTTGCACAAATAGAAAAATAACAAATAAACTAAGTTTCTATGGCAATGATTGCAAATAAAGAACATATACACTCACCAATTCATGGTCCTACTACACTGTGATCGAGCAGAAGTCTGTTACAACGGAATCACAACAATTCTCTTCGTAAGCTGTCAACGTGACTTTGTTTACATTTAGTTTTAAACAATAAATCCGACCCATATTCGCAAAACTAATGTAAAACAACATTCTCTGGACATTTAAACAAAATTTGACGGAAATGTCATCTCAATATCGCGTAAGATGCAATAGAAATAAGCAGATTAAGAATCTCTCACAGCCACGTTTTTTCTATCATGCCATTTAATGGAAAGAAATAGCGAGTACAGGAAGTGCCCTAGTGACCAAATTATGAACTAATAACGGTACGTGTATAAAATCCGGAAATACGCTCAATTTGCCGCAAATTTTAAAGAAAGGTATGTTAAGAAAATATATTATACTGATAAATCAAAGATTCAGAGTCTTTAAATGTTATGAATAGAACATAATTATTACATTTCATATATTGATATATATTAAATTAGTTTTGAAATTCGAAATAATTGCGAAAAATTCCAAAATACGACAGCTCACTACCAATTCTTACCAAGGAGCACTTCAAGTCCGTTTTTGCGTTTAACTTAATATCCCAACGAAGATATTGTGGCATAAACCGTAGATAATATTTATATGATTGAAATGCAATTTAAATATTACAAAAAAGACTCACAAATCGCGTATACATGATTCGTCATGGAAAACAGAGGCTCTCATACGTAGCTGTAGATTAAAGTAAGACTTTAAAAGATCGCATCTGTTCCGAGAGATGACATACTACTATTTACGCAATAAAATGTCCCAACTTCGATTCGTTTGTATTCATGTCTTCCACTTACAGAAAGATCACGCAACCCAATCAGAGGAATGTTACGTGATGTCATATACAAACGCCATATTTTTGATAAATTTAAGCGTTAAGAGTTCACATTTGTTTCACAGTAAGAAAAATTAAGGATAAAGCTATTTAAATAATCCAATTTCGATTGCAATTCATTGTAATTAGTTAAAGCAAAATAAAACGAAGGACACACACTTCAGAAAGAAGATTTTTATTAGTGAAACCTTGATTTTGGAAGGACGATTCAAAATTCCAAATTATCACAGAATAAGTCTGAGTTGAGCCCACCAGTGATTGATTGATCAACAATGTAGTCAGTCACGGTAATTACTGCTATTACAATACGGTTTTCTACGAAAAAAAAGTTCAAAAGCGAGGGAAAATGTTACTTAGCGGTGGCGAACCCATAGCCTAACCATTAAGATTCGATTACGTTACTGCTAAGCGAATCTAGGCTGTGGACTTAAGCTTATATTAATAGCATATATTTGTTGTACCTTATTTTCTCTCGGAACAGGAAGGCCTAGGTGGAAGAAACCCATGACAATTAACTCACTAGGAAAGGGTTAAAGGTATATTGCACATAAGGGCGCGCACCCAGGAAATATCCCAAGAAAAAACGGGTTTGACAAAAATCTGAGGGGGCCGGGAATTCCCGGGATGGACAGGAAAATCCACTAAGTATTATTAAATGGAAAAAATACCGCATATTCTCGTTTTGAGTTACTTTTCATTCCTATCAATTAGTAATATAATTATTCCTATCTATATATATATAAAGCAGAAATTCTTTGAGTTTGTTTGTGTGTTTGTGGGTTTGTGTGTTTGTGGGTTTGTTTGTCATGGATTGGAGTCTACACCGTTTGCCCGATTTGTCTCAAACTTTGCATACGTGTCCTCTGACATCAGGAAGAAAGTACTGTTCCGTTTTTATTCAACAATCTTGCTGGGTTCAAACCAAGATCGCTCAGATAGATTTTCATAAGGAATACTCGTAAGCTTCACTTTTATCGGTTGTTTCTCTTGAAGAATTAAATTAGAAGGAATATTCGAACAGAGTCGAGAAAAACACCAAAAAAAAGAAAATCAAATAAAGATTCTTATTTTGGTCATGGAATGTTACTTTCGATTAGAATTAGCTAGAATATTGGTAAAATATACAAAACTTTTGTGAAAATTCGAGGCTATAAACAACTCATCCCCCTATCGACCGATCCCATTGTCGAATCGTAGCTAATGTTTTATCCCGTAAATAAATTCGAGGCCTATAAGAGATGATGATTAAAGAGGACGACATATTACAGGAATAGCGAGACATTTTCAGTTAGAAGGTTACCAGCAATTGCAGGTACGTAAATAAAGTAAGGAAGGGTAGATAACAAGCTCACTGATGAAGGAAGTTACGTCTTCTGTATACATATACATAAAGCAGAAATACTGAGGGTTTGTGTGTTTGCCTTTGATTGGAGTCCACATCGTTTACCCGATTTGCTTCGAACTTTGCATACGTCGTCCCTGGGATCAGAAAGGAAATATTGCCGCATTTTTAATCGATGATTATGTGGCGTTCAAAGGAAGATCGCTCGTATAGAGTTCCATAAGAATTTATGTAAACTTCATTTCTATTGGTTAAGGATTTATATCTTTTGAGGAATTCAATTAGAAGAAATAATCTTGGTATTGTATGTGACCCCACCGAGAAATGCTGTATTCAGGATTTAGAAAAAGTACAACGAAAGGCGATTTGTAAAGAATTGCTACGATAAAACAGCGAGTGTTACTCAGATGATAGAGGGAATCGTTAGAAGACGAATTCAAAGGATAAATTTATATAATAAGTTCAGAGAAATTGCGTTCTCAGATGATGTAACCGATATAATGCGACCCCCCTGTTATATGTTCTGATACTGCCAGAAGGATTAGGGAAATAGATGCTAGAACAATTAGATTTTAAGAATTCATTTTTATAAGTATACGCGAAAGCAACCGTTTCGGAAAATAGAGTCAAGGTGCTTGCACCCCTTGCCACACGCCGAAAGGCGGCTTAGTCTACCCTGAAGTAGGTTATGAGATTTCTACGAGATTTCACGAGTTTCTTCACTTTCAACGAGCTGTTAACGCGAAACATTTTGAATAAGGGAATTATTTTTCGCTAACATTTTAGTATTGAGGCATTTTTACTTTCTCCATATACGAAGTATAGAGAAAGTATTGTTTTCATGAAAAAATTCGACTTCGAGATTTCAACGGAAATACGTGTTTTCGGGTCCCTAGAACACGTTTTGACTATTTTTGGAATGATGTCTGTGTGTATGTGTGTGTGTGTGTGTGTGTGTGTGTCTGTATGTGTGTGTGTGTTTGTGGGCACTCTAACGTAAAAACTATTTGTCGTATCAATACCAAACTTCGTATATAGTATTGTGGTGTGTGCTGTCAGAGTTGATTAGTTTTTGGAGTAAATCGGTTGACCGGAAGTCGAGCTTCATTCATTAAAGCTCATTTCCGGTTTTCAAAATATCTCCATAAATATGATATATACGTGTATTGTATTACTTATAAAAGTTTTAGATAATGTATTTTACTATAACTTTTGTATTTAACATATTTTTATATCACCGGTTGATTAGGAGTTATTCGTGAAATACCGATAAACCGGAAGTAGCTGTTATGTACTTTGTGGGCGCTCTAACTTAAAAACTATTCATTATATCAACACCAAATTTCATATATAGTACTTTAGTTAGTTTTTTTAGAGTTGATTAGTTTTTGGAGTAAATCGGTTAACCGGAAGTTGAGCTTCATTCTTCAAAGCTCATTTCCGGTTTTCAAAATATCTCCATAAATATGGTATTTAGGTATATACTATTATTTGTAAAAGTTTTAGAAAATGTAATGTACTATAACTTTTGGTTGAAACATATTTTTGTATCACTGATTGTGTAGGAGTTATTCATGAAACACTGATAAACCGGAAGTTGCTGATTATGTACTTTGTGGGCGCTCTGGGCTCTATGGGCGAAAGGCCAATTTCATCGTTTTTCATCGATCATGTCCCGTAAAACATTATTTATCATGTTTTTGGCGTCAAAGATAATATATAATATTAATCACTCATTTTCCAATTTTAGATGGAATATAGAGTTCGGAATTACTGCGGTAGATAAATATTTACATCTTATATATATGGAGAAAGTCATGTGCTGGCCACATCAGATTTTTTAAAATCGCGATTAGCTAGTCAAATCTGGACCAGTATTAGAGTTTTCGACTAATTCACTCCGAACAAAAAACGAAAATTCACGTTCACTTGACGATTCGAAAAAAATCAACGAAAACCCGAAGTTTTTTAATTTCCTCTCAGTTTTTTGGCCATATTTTGCTAGTAAAACGATTAAAACTAGATAAAACTGTGCACCTATTAAATATTTCGACAAGATCGGTCCAAGTCGCTAAGAAATATTCTCTTTCAATGACGATTAGATGGTAAAATTCTCCTAAGCCCGAGGATGTCACAAAATCGGTGTTTTGGTAATATTTTCCTCATATAGTGAGGAAACATTCTGCAAAAAATGGACTTTTATCGACATAAGTTAATGTTTGGCAGACGTTTCCATTTTCAGTGAGTAAAGATAACAAATAAACAAGGAAAAATAAACCGAAAAATTACTTTAAAAACATGTTCTTCTTAAAAATGTACATAAACTAGTCATAGATAAGCCTCCGTGGGGTAATCCTAATGACAGTAGAATCGGCGAATCAGTAGAATCTGTTACTTAGCATTAGTTAGGACTCACCTTCAGTACGCATGGTAGTGTATGGGACACCGCCGAGAAATGTCACATTCGGGATTTATAAAAAGTACAAAGAAAGGCGATTTGTAAAGAATTGCTACGAAATAACATCGAGTGTTACTCAGATGTTACAGGACGCGGGATGGGAATCATTCGAAGATAGAAGATTAATAAAAAAAAATAAATTTATTAAATAAGTTCATAGAAATTACGACCTCAGATAATGTAACCGATAAAATGCGACCCCCATGTTATATGGGCCGCTCTGATACTGCCCGAAAGATTAGGGAAATAGATGCTAGAACGAATCGCTTCAAAAATTATTTTTTCCGCGAAGTATACGCGAAAGCTACCGTTTAGGAAAATAGAGTAAAGGTGCCAACACCCCCTGCCACACGCCTAAAGGCGACTTGCAGGTTCTTTACATAGAAATAGATTGTGTTTCAAGTAGATCAGTCCGAGCATCTAACACGATTTTTACTTCGCTGAGCAATGGACGTAAAAGTACTTGAAAACCGAATATTCTACCATAAATTTTAGTTTTTGGCCATAAATTGCTTATTAAATCGAGATATAGCAGTCAAACTTGGATTCATTTTAGAGGCTTCAATTGTAAAAAAATTCACTTCCATTAGTGGACTGCATTCAAAAGTCCTCGAAAACCCGAATGTTCTAACAACCACATTATTTTGGTAATTTTTTGCTAAAATATCCAAAAAACAACTCAAATTTGACCCATTTTCAACACTATAACAATAGATCCACCCAACTATTGAACAGATTTATAACTATAAACCAGTATTTGACGCAAACAAAACTCTAAAACCAGATAAATTTAGATAGTTTGCAAAAATTTGCTCGAAAATAGAGATAATGAAATCATGTTAGAACTTAATTTGAAGCTATTGATGAGAGTCATCTTTTCAATGTATTAATGCACATTTCGGCAGAGCAGTTACTTAAACGTCTGTTATAAATATTTTATAATCATAAAAAATATCGGTTTTTGGCCATACTTAGCTGAAGAATCGAAATTAACTAGTCAATTTTGGAAATATTTTATTGCTTTTCACCTGATTAAATCGAGTTACGAAAATATATATCATTTTGCGGCCCAGCTAACCCAGAAAAATTTGAAAACAGATATCTAAATTTACCGACCTACTATTAATACCCTACAAGCCACCTTTCTGCGTACGGCAGGGGGTGTAAACACCAGTTGAATCTGAACTACTTATTTACTCGGTTATTTTCACGTATCGTTCGCGGAAAGAATGAATTTTTAAAACGATTCGTCCAAGCATCTATTTCTCTAAACTTAAGGTAATTATCGGATCAATAAGGTTGGGGGTTGCGTAATACCGGTTGTATCTTCCGAAAATGTAGTTTCCTTGAATTTATTAAGAAATGGCAGCCTAGATTCCAATCTCCTTTCTTTCAAGGATTCCCAACCTACGTCTGAGAGCATTTTTGTATCGCTTGCTTTTTTACCGTAGCATTTTACATAAGTTAAATCCGAATGATGATCAAATATTTACTTTCACGTAGGAGAAGATTTGTGAAGAACTTGAAAATTCTGGCAAAAAACTCAGATTTTGGCCAAATTTATCTTAAACATCGAAATATACCTATCATGTTTTGGACTCTGCAAAACTTTTAACAATTGACAATTAACTTTGCAAAAACGGAAACGAGCTTTGAAAAATAAAGCATGACTTTAGGTTAACTGATTTACTCCAAAAGCTCATCAACTCTAATGGCACATGAATCCAAAGGTTTTTCATGCCATTTTCGGAATGTCGTCTGTGTGTATTTGTGATTGTGGGCGCTCTAACGCGAAAACTATACGTCGTATTAACACCAAACTTCACAAATAGCAAAGAAAAGGGTAAAGGGTGAATTGCACATAAGGGCTTGCGCCCAGGAAAAATCCAAAAGAATAACGGACTTGAAAGAAGTCTGATTAGGGCGGGAATCGAACCCGGGATCTTCCTCTATCCGGGAGGCTATTTGTTCTGTCTCGGTAGCCTAGTGGTTAAAGCAGCCTCCCATATAGACGAAGATCCCGGGTTCGATTCCCGCCCCAGTCAGACTTTTTTCAAGTCCGTTTTTCTTTTGGATTTTTCCTGGGCGCAAGCCCTTATGTGCAATTCACCCTTTACCCTTTTCTTTGCTATTTGTGAAGTTTGGTGTTAATACGACGTATAGTTTTCGCGTTAGAGCGCCCACAATCACAAATACACACAGACGACATTCCGAAAATGGCAAAAACGTGTTCTAGGGTATAATCTAGGTTCTAGTTATTCTAATACTACGTTCATGGACAAGGTAAAGATGGATAGAACTCCTTCAAAGCTTCAAAATTAGTCAAACTTCGACTGGTTTCACTCGAATTTTAAGCGATTCAAGGCAGAAAAGCAACAAATTTTTCCAAAAATGCCAGATTTTTTTCCAGTTTCTTCGCAAATTTCTCGTAAAAATAAAAACTTTTATAAAATAATGGGTTGGTCTCCTCCAAAGCTTCAAATTCAACTATGGAAAAAGCTGAAACTTCAGGAACCAGAAATTAATCGCAAAAATGTTTTGTTTTTGGCCATAATTTTCCTAAAAATCCAGATCAACTAGTCAATTTAGAAAACATTTTATGTTTTTGGACCTTATCAATCCGCACAAAACCCAGAAAACGTTGATAAAACAAGTTACCTCCGAATCACGATCTAATATTATCATTCACAGGTTAAAAAACACTTTAAAATTCTAGCAAAAAATTATTTTTTGGCCATATTTTCTTCATACATCGAAATAACTTATGTAGTATATGTTCATTAGAAGGATTTAAACTTTATTAATCTTAATTTTTATAGATTGACACATTTGCTGAGTAGCCAACCAACCGTCTTTTGGCGATTCTCGTTTCAAAATCGAAATAATATATTCAATTTATGAGTTATTTCACAGCTTTTAACGTCACCCATCAGGGATATATTTTTATTATTGGGTGCAATGTATCCGGAAAAATTTAAAACATGAAAATTATCGGAAAAATTTAAGTTTTTTAGCAATACTTTCCTTCAAAATATAAAAAAGTCACTTTTAGACTCGTATCGAAGCTTACAACGACATCTATCACAATATTAATCACATTTTAACTTTTACGTAGCCGGAAATTCTAAAAAACGAAGAAACCCCGAAAAATATTTTTAATCACTTTTTGGCAAAATTTCACATATGAATCGATCAGAATAAGAAGCAATCCAGCTTATACTAATTTTAGTATTAGAAAAAAAAAGAAAAATGTGCAAATGAGAAGTCGTTCTACAGCTTTCGACATTAACTATCTAAATTTGGAATAGATTCTTACTATTGAGGAGCTCTTAACCAGGAAGAAACGTCGAAAACAAGAAAATTATCACAAAAATTTTAGAGTTTTGGCCATAATTTGTTTAAAAATTGACAAGTTATGGACTAATTTTGAAACTTTTCTGGAGATTCATCCGTAGTTTGAAGAGAGTTTCACTTTTCTCGCAATCGTTTACCCAAAAACCCCAATATAATCTTATGATCATCTGTGAATTTGGCCATTATTTGCTTAGAAATAGTGCAAAACTAGAAATGTATGGACTCATTTTGAAACTTTTGACAAGATCCATCCGATTAACGAATAAATTTTAACATTCACTTGGCTAATAAAAATAAATACAATATAAAATCGTCGAATTCCCGAAAATGCTTTGAATAATTTCCGTTTTTTGGTAATAAATATATTGAAAATGGAGCCAAGTTAAGACTTTTTGAGTTTTCTGACGACATCTTAAGCACGAATAGAATTTAACTTTTTTTGGAACAGTATACCCAAAAACGAAGGCAACTGGAAAATGATATGAAAAATGTCATTATAAGGCCAAATTTTGTTTAACAATTGAAATAAACTATTCATATGTGGAATAACAGTCGCAGGAATTTCAGTGTTTCTGCTAAAATTAGTTAAATGATAGATATAGACTTATGAAAATAAATGATTTATCGTAGCTTTTACTGCGTTGCCATGGCTTTCACGAAGTCCAATAACGTTACCCGCGTACGGTACAGAATTTTAGGAAATCCCTTGGAGCTCGTGATGCATCATAAATACCTATAAATTACGCTCAGCAGTAATTTTTCCTTCAAAGAGCATATCCGAAACGTTTCAGGAAAGGCAAAGGTTAGCCAGTAAAATTCTGATGTTCATCGAAATAAATAAATAGCGTATTTTCCCTAACCTCTACTTGAGTAATGCGATGTGATCCTCACGAAGCAGAATTAATATCCGATCTCGAGATGGTAGCGCAGCTAGTCAAGGAACTAATATCGAAAAAGCGACACAGGAAAGTAGTTTCCAGGACAGATAGTTACTTTTGATCGTTTTTCCCGCGAAATATTAGAGAAGATAATAGCTCTCCAGGTTATTTAGGGATGTCAGTGTTTTTACACCCCTTGCTAAGCGCCACTGGCGGATTGCAGGGTTTGATTGTAAATTGTAGCTCATCAAAACCTTATTATAGAGTTTATGTTTACTAGATAATGTATACTAGATTATTTTTACAAGATTATGTTGTTTTTAATGAAAAAGGCAAGAAAAGTGAAGTTTTTCACGATATTTTGCTTTTATTCAAGAATGTATTCGTCAACTGCCTTATTAAAATGCAAAGTTTATGATAAATTAGTGGATCTCTATAAAGTCTATAATTTGAGTCCTATATTGATAAGTTTATATTAATATCTGAGCACTTGAAGACCAAAAACTTATATATTTTCGATTATTTTCCGGATTTTACATTTATTGATATAACTGGCGCAAAATTAAATATCTTATCTATCTAAATAGTCATAGTTGTATAGTTTACTTCAATTTTCAATCAAAATATGGTAAAAAAATAAAATGTTTTCAATTATTTTCTACCCATATACCCAAAAAACGTCGACAATCCGTGAATTAAGGGAAAATTCCGTTTTTTGGCAATATTTTGCTTAAATATATAAATAAACTATTCAAATTTGCTCTAATTTTTAAGCTGCTGACAAGATTTCACCGAAATAGAAAAAACATTTTCACTTTCGTGGAGCAGTGAGTTCAAAATCGCGAGAACTGTTGTAGGAATTTCAGTTTGTTTTCCTTTGATTAGTTAAATTATCGATAGATACTTATCAAATTAGGGAGCATATTAGATCTTTCATCGGAATCCCTCATCATTTGAAAAAGTTGTCTATTTAATCGAGCAGTAGACTCAAGAATTAAAACTTGAAAGATTTATTTATTTCCTTAAACATCATAATTAAACTGCCATTTTAGTATACATTAGGAATCTTTTCGCCTTATCGATCCGAATTAAGAGAAGATATACTGTTTCGCGGGGAATGTAACCCAAAATACATCGAAATCAAGAAAATGACCTCATAAATTTCAATATTTAACCATGTTTTTATTGAAAATAGAGAGAAACTATGCAAGTTTAGTCTATATAGAAAGTATATATTTTCACTTTAAATGCGTAGCAGTAAAACCAAAAAACGTCGAAGATCCGAAAACAATCAAAATAATTCGTTTTTTATGGCCATTTTTGCTTAAAAACCGAGAAAACATATTCAAATTAAGACTGGTTTAAACGCTTTTGTCGCAACCTATATAAATCACTGTATCAATATTTGAGAATACTATGGTAAAGAAGGATGTTTTTCCGAATTATTTTGGGTTATCGATGTTTTTTTGAAATTTCTACTCCGCATAAGCTTTAAAATGAGTCAAAACTTGTGTATTTAACCTCATTTTTTAGCAAGTTACGGCCAAAGAAACTGTATAGGGTGCATAAAATATCTATGTAGTCAAAAATTGTATATTTTATCTCGATTTCTTACAAAAACGTGGTCAGAAACTAAAATATTTTAAATAATTTTCTTGTTTTCGATATTTTTTGGGTTACCTTGCCCGCGAAACTGTATACCTTCTCCCAACTAAGATTATAAGACGAAAAAATTTCCAAGGAAAAAATTCTTTATTTTAAACCACATATTCTAGTAAAATATAGACTCAATAGTAAATATTACGAGACCCCGCCGAAGATAAACGAACACAAACCCACAGAATTTCCGCTTTCTATAGACACAAGACATCTTCCCTCATCGGTAAAGTGGAAATCTCTACCCTTCCTGACTGTAATTATGTACCTACAATTGCTCGTTACCTTCCTCCAGAAAATATCTCGTTATCCATGTAATATATCGTCCTCTTTAATCATCAGCTTTATAGGCCTCGAGTATTTTTACAGGATAACACATCGGATTCAACAATGGGATCGGTCGTCTGGGGGATGAGTTGTTTACAACCTCCAATTTGAAACTGAGATCAAACCAAGGGCTATCAGAGAGAAAGTATAAATCCTACAAAGAATATATTTATGATCTCTATCTACATTTTCAAGTTCCCGTCATATCGGGAAATGGTTTAAAAATCGTCGCAATGCATTTTCAATGGGAGTGTATTTGCCCTGACCTAGCGTCGAGCCAAGGATATCGACCTATCGTCGAACGAAACCTTCGAAGATTTCTTTGCGGTTTTCGTTGGATATGCAAGGCACTGCATAGCTATCTCACGAATTTCAACTCTCTACTTTTCCGGGAAGTGCCTCGAAAAAATTTTCGAATATCCCGCAATGTATCTTTATGGTGAAAATCGTGATTTTGGGCACGCTACGATTAATAAGTGATAGTTACTAACGTAATGCAAATAAAATGAGTCAGTGTACGGGATGGGATGTTTTCAGAAGATAGAATATTAATAGAATGCATGAATTTAATAAATACAATCAGATAAATTACATTCTCAGATTATGTAATCATTCTATATAATGCTCCCCCTGTTATAGATTCTGATACTGCCAGAAGGATTAGGGAAATAGATGCTAGAACGAATCGTTTCAAAAATTAATACTTTTACGCGTACGATACGCAAAAGCAATCGATTAGGAAATTAGAGCCAAGGTGCTTGCACCACTTTCAACAATCCGAAAGGCAGCTGGAAAGGTCCTTAAAAAGGCATAGATATAGACAAATTTTGTATCAATGGAAGAATTTGAAAGACAAAAACATCAGATTTGTTGTCATGAATGTACGATTAGAAAACACAATTTACGACATTGTAATTGTAAAAGTAATTGCACGTTAGAGTTACAGTTTTTACGTTAGAGCGCCCATAATCACACAGACGACGTTCCGAAAAATGGCAAAAATTGCGTCCAATTAACTTAAAATCTCAGAAACTTAATACTATGAAATTAAGTTACTACCAAGTAAAATGCAGATCTTTTAAACAAACATCTCTGTCTCCATAAGTGTTGGTGTCTCATTTTCGCAAATTTTAATCTTCTCGGCTCGGGAGGCAATCGTAAAAATCATCCAGTTCTGAAAAAAAATTGCATGTCGCATTTTCATATCATTACAGAACATTCACGCAGAGCAAGAATTATCCGTTTTCATTGCTTTTTCGATCATATCTCAATAAATGACGAAAAATAAAGACAAAATAGAGGCAAAAATAGATATTTTGCTAATATTATCTGTTTTCGTTGCTTTTCCGATCATATCTCGATAAAATGACGAAAATTCAGGCTAGAAAGAAGAAAAAATTTGAAATTTTGCAAAAATGTTGTTTTCGTTGCTTTTTATGATTATATCTCAATAAAATATCGAAAAATAAAAAAAATAGAGGAAAAAAATTGAAAATTCGCTAAAATTATCCGTTTCGTTGCTTTTTTCGATAACATCACGTTAAAATTACTAAAATAAAGACAGAATTTAGAGGAAAAAATTGAAATCTCGCTTAAATTATCCGTTTTCGTTGTTTTTTCGATCATATATCGATAAAATGACGAAAATTAAGGCAAAAGAGAGGAGAAAAATTGAATTTTCGCTAAACTTATCTGTTTTCGTTGCTTTTTTCGATCATATCTCGATAAAATGACGAAAAATAAAGACGAAATAGAGTAAAAATAGATATTTAGCTAGAATTATCCGTTTTTGTGGCTTTTTTCGATCATTCCTCGATCAAATAACCAAAAAATAAAAAAAGAGAAAAAAAATAGATATTTCGCAATATTTATCCGTTTTCGTTGAATTTTTCAATAATATCTGAATAAATTGACAAAATTTAAGTCAAAAGAAAGGTCTAAAATTAAATTTTCGCAAAAATTATCCGTTTTCGTTGTTTTTTCGATCATATCTCAATAAATGACGAAAAATAAAGACAAAATAGAAAAAATCTGATGTGGCCAGCACATGACTTTCTCCATATATATAAGATGTAAATATTTATCTACCGCAATAATTTCGAACTCTATATTCCATCTAAACTTGGAATTTGAGTTATTAATATTATATATTATCTTTGATGCCAAAAACATGATAAATAATTTTTACGGGACATGATCGATGAAAAACGATGAAATTGGCCTTTCGCCCATAGAGCCCAGAGCGCCCACAAAGTACATAATCAGCAACTTCCGGTTTATCAGTATTTCATGAATAACTCCTACACAATCAGTGATACAAAAATATGTTTCAACCAAAAGTTATAGTACATTACATTTTCTAAAACTTTTACAAATAATAGTATATACCTAAATACCATATTTATGGAGATATTTTGAAAACCGGAAATGAGCTTTGAAGAATTAAGCTCAAACTTCCGGTTAACCGATTCACTTCAAAAACTAATCAACTGTAACGACACAAACCAAAATACTATATATGAAATTTGGTGTTGATCCGACAAATAGTTTTCATGTTAGAGCGCCCACAAAGTACATAATCATCTTCTTCCGTTTTATCAGTATTTCACGAATAACTCCTAATCAACCGGTTATACAAAAATATGTTAAATACAAAAGTTATAGTAAATTATATTATCTAAAACTTTTATAAGGAATACAACATACCAATATATCATATTTATGGATATATTTTGAAAACCAGAAATGAGCTTTACACAACGTACATAATCAGCAACTTCCGGTTTATCAGTATTTCATGGATAACTCCTAAACAATCAGTGATGCAAAAATATGTTTCATACAAAAGTTATAGTAAAATAAATTTTCTACAACATTTATAAATAATAGTATATACCTAAATATCATATTAATGGAGATATTTTGAAAACCGGAAATGAGCTTTGAAGAATGAAGCTCGACTTCCGGTAAGCCGATTTACTCCAAAAACTAATCAACTCTAACGACTGTAATAAAAGTAATATGTGTGAAATTTGGTGTTGATCCGACAAATAGTTTTCATGTTAGAGCGCCCACAAAGTACATAATCATCTTCTTCCGGTTTATCAGTATTTCACGAATAACTCCTAATGAACCGGTGATACAAAAATATGTTAAATACAAAAGTTATAGTAAATTATACTATCTAAAACTTTTATAAGTAATACAATAGACGTATATATCATATTTATGGAGATATTTTGAAAACCGGAAATGAGCTTTAATGAATAAAGCTCGACTTCCGGTTAACGGATTTACTCCAAAAACTAATCAACTCTGACAGCACACACAACAGTACTATATATGAAGTTTGGTATTGATACGACTTTTAGTTTTCGAGTTAGAACGCCCATTATCACACACACACATACACACACACACACTCACACACACACACACACACACACACACACACACATACACACAGACATCATTCCGAAAATGGTCAAAACGTGTTCTAGGGACCCCAAAACATGTATTTCCGTTGAAATCTCGAAGTCGAATTTTTTCATGAAAACAATACTTTCTCTATACTTCGTATATGGAGAAAGTAAAAATATGTAGATATTTTTTTTAATTATCCGTTTTCGTTCCTTTTTCCATCATATCTTGTTTAATTGACTAAACAAAACACAAAATAGAGGAATAAAATTGAGATTTCGCTAAAATTATCCGTTTTCGTTGCCTTTTTTGATCATATCTCGATAAAATGGTTTAAATTAAGGCAAAATAGAGGAGAAAATTTTAAATTTCGCTAAAATTATCCGTCTTCGTTTCTTTTTTCGATCATATCTCGATAAAATGACGAAAAATAAAGACAAAATTTAGAGGAAAAAATTGAAATTTCGCTGAAATTATCCGTTTTTGTTGCTTTGTTCGATCATATCTCGACAAATGACGAAAAATATCTCGATAAAATGATGACAATTAAGAAAAAATAGATGAGAAAAATTAAAATTTCGCAATAATTATCCGTTTTCTTGCTTTTTTTGATAATATCTCGATTTAATGAGGAAAATTAAGGAAAAAATAGGAAAAAATTGAAATTTCGCTAAAATTATTCGTTTTTGTTTCTTTTTTAGGTCATATCTCGATAAATTGAAGAAATTGAGGAAAAAAAGAGGAAAAAAAGAGGAAAAAAATTGAAATTTAGCTAAAATTATTCGTTTTTGTTGCTTTTTTCGATAATATCTCTTTAAAATGTGGAAAATTAAGGGAAAAAAAGAGGAAAGATATTGAAATTTCGCTAAAATTATTAACAACATGCAACAAACAATATAACAAAATTAACAGCAACAACCATACAAGACCCTTCCCTAATCGGAAAAATCCGACTAGCCGGGATTTAAACCTGGGACCGTGAGGTTGGAGCGATGCGTGCGAGCACTCTCGGACCACTCGGTCACGGAAAAGACCCAATTATTGAGGATAGATCCAGTTTATTGCTAACGTTGTTCTCGCGGAAGAACGCGGGACTTAAATGGTTGGTAGTGGATCTTTCTCCTTGCATGAGGCTAATCTAAGAGTGTGAGGGTAGCATCCCGAAAGGCGGAGGCTCTAAGTTCATAGCCGGCCAAGCGATCGAGCTTTGTTTACCCCAGTAAATAAGAGAACAAGGAGAAATTTTCTCGTGAATCGTTATAGGAATTGGGTCCTTCGTAGGCACTGATTTTTTTAAAAGGGAAGACTCTAATAAAAAATTACCGTAAATAACTTGATGCAAATTTTCTTGTACGTTTCCCTGCAAAATTTAGATATATGTAAAATTGCCAAACACATTAAACCGTTTAAAAGTTAAAGCTTTGACATCTGTCCAAAGTAAAACCTGCAAAAATAGATCAATTTTATGAAAGGTTATGATTTTCTTAACTCGACAACCGCTTATTAATGAAGTAAATTTCTATGGGCGCTGGGATAAGAGGCGAGCCATTCTTTGCAAGAAAAAATAGTTTTCATGATGCTGACATTTATTTGTTTAGATTGAAAAACAAACTATTTCATCCAAATTTACCTTCCAACTTGTAATATTTTCAATTTACTTGTGATAACCACAGTGTGGCATCCTTAGCTCTCAACAAATATTTAATAGCTCTGTGATTCATTGTACTTGAGAAAACTGCAATCTCGATAGGGCCAGAGTGAATACTGGCTACTAATTCACATTCTTGTATGTCCTCAGCTTCTTGGATTCACAAACTGCTGTAAAAGTGCAAGACTTCATTGAGAACCTTCCCAAAACGAGCCGATTAGCTCGTTTGAAAGAGGACCTTCTTCGTCGATTGATCGCTTCCCAATCGACAACCAGAAGCCTTCGCTGAGTTTGCATTAGTTACTAAGGTTTGCCGGTTAGACTTCCTCATATGACTTTTGATAGCCTGACGAGCATTGCTGGCAAAATACAGGAAGTTATTATTACATCTTTTACTGCCAGGTAGTGAGGGAACCAGTGGCGTAGCGTGCCTTGGCGGGGCCCCGTATAAAAATTTGTTTGGGGGCCCTTAGGAAGGGTAAAGATTTCTCACAAAAGAAAAAAAAATGTTTGCATAAAATTAAAAGAAATATTCATTCATCATAATTATCTATCTGTCACTTTTTCCAAAATTTTTACAAACAATTAAAATTAAATATACACTCTCCTTGCCTTTTTTTCGGCAAACTGATTTATTAAATCATTTACAGCTGATGATGACTTTAGTTTTTCTAAAGTTTCTGCCTCTATAGACAAATTTGGGAAGTTTTTATTAATTATTGCTTACGCACGTTGGGGGCCCCGTATAATTGATACGGCAGATACGGCGGTAGCTACGCCCCTGGAGGGAACAGAATCCCTGAGGAGTGAGATCTAGTAGTTCACCTGAGTTCACCGTAGACTCCTCATCGGACGAATTGGAGGGATCGAGATGTCATATCGATAGACAGATAATCGAGAGTACGCAGCTGTCCCAGCCGTCCCAGCTGTCTGTTGAGTTGATAACAGAGATGTTGTTTCCACTTCGAAGATGGAACAAAAAACTGTAGGACTCAATGTTGTTACTCGGAAAATTGAACGCGCTGTCGCCGAAGGCACCTAGCGACGGCGATATCCTGTCATTTCGCAACATTGACGGGCCAGGAGTGTAAAATTCCTTTCACTCCATTAACGTATGTTCATAATCGACTTACAGCCAATCCATAAAAATGTAACCCATTTGAAGATTAAGAGTCAATTGTACTTCGCTATTCGAACGTACTGCATTTTTCATTATTTTTTGTTTAAATCCTTATTCAATGTTAATCATTTCTTTCTTTGTTAGTAAATATTGTTACTAGAAAACTGTTTTAAATATTTTGTATTTATTTACACGATATTATTTAGGCTCTTACTCGGAGTATTAAGAGGGAAGAGAGCGGGAATGGATCAGCATCGTACACATTAAATCTGAAGGCGAACCAACTGGGATGCTGGTAGATATAGAGGAGTGTCAGCTATCCATGGACCAACATCATTGTATGATTATTTTCTTATCCTCAACATCAGGTTTAGAAGAAAGAAATATTTGATGGGAAATACTTTGACAGAAATTGCATGGAAAAACAAAGAGCAAGTTACTGGATGCTTCAATATTCTTTACAGTTCATTTCCTAACATTTCTACTTGAAAGCAAGAGAAATATATTTTCAATGTGATATATTACACTTTGGTCTAAATTCTTCACAGATCCCAGTCTCATGTCTGCTTAACTTAACCTTAATTGTGTATTATTTCAATCTCACTTGGCTGCCATGCAGTAGGAGTGTTGTTGGGCATTTTCATTTTATCCTACAGATGTCTTACTTTTATCCTTTCTTTTCTTAATTTTCTCTCTCATCTTCAACGGAATAAATTGACATCATATAAAAACAAGAGATAAAAAAATCCCATGTTTATATTTAACATAGTAATGATGTTGGAGTGAGGTATGCATAATTTATTCTATAAAGATAAAATATACATAAGGTGTACTGCTGGTTTCATGTATACAGTTATGGCATGTTCAGATGTTAACCCAAGAAGAGTTTATACAAGCTAGTCACCAGGAAAGCATCAACTCCTTTTTACATTGTTTGAGTTTCTGAAGAGCTCATTTTGGGATCTTATAATTTTCCTCTTTTCCACCTCATGCTCACCATTCTTTGCCAAATTTTCCTAACCATGTTTGGGTTTCTTCCCTCGAACCTACTCTTAGAGGTTTCTGATGCAAGATTTCTTAAACTCTTGATGGGGAAAGATCTATCACTTCAAGAAGAATGATTATTTATGCATTCAAAACTCTTTAGCTTGTGAAGAACTTGTTGCTTTCGACTCGCATAAGAATTTTGTGGAGGACCTAGAAATTAAACTTCCTCATAAATGAATGGTCACCCTGTTACATCATACATACATGCATCATTTTCAGGTCATGTTGAAGGCCCAAAACATGCTCTTCAAACTGTAGTTTAGAGAAAAGGGAAGTTAAGCTTTTAGTGAAATGGGAGGATTGAAGTAGAGGTGAGAGTTTAATGAAAGAAATAAGAAGAAAATTCAATATTTTCAATTCCCATTCCTGTATGCTGCTTCTAACCAATGTACAGATGTGGTTAAAATCCTGTGACCTCTGAAGTTATCTTCTTTTCATTGGTGAGATACTTGTTTGCCAGAGCTTTTCCTTTAATTTTATATTTCATATCTTAAAGGATAGCAGCCTCAGTTCTTTCATCAGTGTAATTGTAATTATTGCTCATCTTGAATTACTAAAAGTCATTTTCTTTGAGGTCTGTAATTGTAAATTCTCACTAGCTGCTGAGATGGACTTCTGTACTCTTGTGCTATCCAACCATAATGAGTAGCTGTTCAGAATTGAAGTATCTCACAGCGGATTTATGCTCAAATGAAATGAACCAAAGTATCTAAATCATAGTGTATTTTAGACATCTAATTCTGGTAACAAATGCCTATATGCTGCTTGTAGCTTTTATTTTTATATTTCCAACATCAATTTGGAGTAATGCTTTAATTTTAACCACAATCTAGGAGACATGGCAACCTGATTATAGAGAAATGGAGAGGTCCTGACCAACATTCACGTTGAAGAACAAAGTTGAGCAAGATGGGATGTCAGGAGATATCCAGGAGGGTCCATGGACCAATATGGATATCTCTATACCCAGGTTTGCCACAATTCCATTGTGAAAGAGATTCCTTTTTCTATACACAAAAGAAATAGAAATAAAAAACCCTGTGTCAAAAATTCCACTTAAGTTTTTAATGTACGACCGGTTTCAGACAATTCTGTCCATCATCAGGCACAGAGACCGCAACTGCATTGAATATATACAAAACAGTGACCAATAGGGAAGGAAGGTCAGAGAGGGGGGGAAGGGTTAGGGATATTAGGTGAGGGAAGCAGCGGAAGGAAGCAAACAGTAGATAAAAGTGGAGAGTGATTAGGAAAGAGGTGAATGTTAGTCAGCATATAATTGTGGTGTATGTGGTGTAGAATTTCTAATTGCTCCAAGTAATTAAGTTTATTTCCTTGGGAATGGCTATGGAGGAGGGTGTTGATAAAATCAGAATGGTGTTTATTATCGAGTAAATGTTTGACGAAATGTGAGGCATTGGAACCATTTAGGAAAGACGGTTTATGTTCTTTTGTTCGAATGTGTAATTTTCTCCTAGTTTGGCCTATGTATATTGCATTACAGTCTTTACAATTTAATTTATATATACCAGATTTTTGTGTTTTATCGAATTTATCTTTATTGTTTAAAATAGTTTTCCCTATGTTCTGCGTTGTATAGAAAGCTGGTTTGATGTTGGAGCATTTAAGAAAATTGGCAAGATGATAACTGATGTGGCCGAGGAAAGGTAGTTTCCCCCAACGTTGTACCTCTGTGGAATTGGAGCAAACGGGATAAATCCTAAAAATATTTTGTTCCCTTTGTCTATGTGAAAGTATGGTATCTATAAGTTTATCGGAATAACCATTAGAACGAGCGATGCATTTTAAGGTTTTTAATTCCCGAGAAAAGTTTGATGGAGAGAGAGGGATATTTAAGAGGCGATGAATAAAACTATGAAAAGCAGCGTGTTTATGTGTGACTGGATGATTAGAGGTTGCATGAATAGTGTGGTTCGTATATGTCGGTTTTCGATAGATAGAAAATTCTATTGAATCTGCATTCTTTGAGAGGCTTAAGTCCAGGAAATTCAAATTATTGTTCTTCTCTATTTCTAAAGAAAATTTGATTTTACTGTGCTGTTGGTTTAGGTGTGAGAGGAACCTATTCAACTGTCTGTGGGTTCCATTCCAAATACAAATGACATCGTCAACATATCTCAGCCACAAGAAAACGGGTTTCGTCACATTATGGGAATTAGAAAATAAATTAATCTCAACCATTATACGCTGACTAACATTCACCACTTTCCTAATCACTCTCCACTTTTATCTACTGTTTGCTTCCTCCTGCTGCTTCCCTCACCTAATATCCCTAACCCTTCCCCCCCTCTCTGACCTTGCTTCCCTATTGGTCACTGTTTTGTATATTTTACAATGCAGTTGCGGTCTCTGTGCCTGATGATGGACAGAATTGTCTGAAACCGGTCGTACATTAACAACTTAAGTGGAATTTTCGACACAGTGTTTTTTATTTCTATTCCTAGTATGGAATTCCACATTGTTAAGGCTTCTTCAATTGATTTTATACACAAAAGATTTAGCCATATGAAGTTAAGATCTCTGTTTATCCCATTATACTTGAGAATTTCATCTAAAAACTGAAGCTGGTAGTCTTATCTTCTATAAAAGATTTGAATGCCATACATTTCTATTTTCATTACATCAGCCTCTAAATTAATTTTTAGCTTCCTCCTTGTATCTCTATTCATTTTTCTTATCCAATTGGGAACATCATTGTACCAGTGTGACTTTTTCTCTCATTATCATTCAAGTTCAATTGAAGTGAATGGCATGAACATATATTTAAGGTGTGCATTACATTTGTGGGCAAATTATTTTTCAGTGTCCGTTTGAAATTTGGGGTTCCCTTTACTAACAGTGGTGTGTTTTTTTCAAGTTGACACATGATTTTATTGAAACTGCTTCCTTTAATATAAAATGTGGAAAATTATTGCCCAGTAATAGTTGAAAAATAATTGTGTGTCATAAGATAATCTTAATTCATATGAAATTGTTTTCTTGAGATATTTTTCATTGACACACTTCATAAACAATGACTGTCGCGAGGGAGGGTAGTCATTACCCTTGGAATCCAAATCAGCACTGCTTTTATCTCGTACTGGCTGAGCCTGCGCAAATGCTCTCATAGAATATTTATGATTTGACATTACTTCATAAAATGTACATAGTTCTTAATATACTTTCCACTGGTGTTATTTTAGGTACCGGAAACTAACATACTTCTTATAAAACGTCAATTAATAATACTTAAAATTTAAACTGTTCTAGGGTAAGAATGCCAGAAATACCCAAAATGTCAAAATCGTCACCGGTAATCTGAGTACTTTTACTCAATTACCTGCCATCACTGATCATATATTATGTGGTTGGACAATATCAAAAGTGTGGCAGAACTATCACATTATAAATTTTCTTTACACTTTCATTGAGACAGGAACTTTCTAATTCTTGATAAAAAACCTATTTTTTGGCTATTTTTTAGAAATATAATCGACATAATCATCAAATTTTAAATTTATATCAATGATGACCCCAAGAAATTAAGTGCTATCAGTGAACTTCACAATTACATCATCAATAAAAATATTTATTTTCAAATCCAAAGCAAGTTGATACTGAGAGTTTTTCCCTAGAATCATTGCCTTTGATTTGAGAATATTAAGTTTTAGATTATTTACATGAAATCATTCACCAAGTAGGATCAGATCCTCATTCAAACTATCAATAATGGTGTTTATTTTGGTGTCATGATAGTAAATCACTGTGTCATCTGCAACTAAGTGATATTTGCATTTGCTATATCATTAATGTACAATATCTATTATATATAGATGCTTCTCCGGATTCATTCATGTACACATCTATATATATACGAGTAAAATGTAGCTTGCATACTGCAAGCAGATCGACAACACTAATTTCATGTCGGCATCATATCGGGAGGGCCCTCAAAAGAAAAAAAAAGGGATTGAAAATATTCTTAAAATTAGCTGCAATTTAATCGTATGGCATCAAACCTAGGCCTTCCTGCTGAACCTACTATGCAGCACAAAAGAAAATCACCATCTCTTACTTTGTGTGAAAATTCAAGCAGAAATATTGGCTCCAACTGCCTCAAACGACGTCCTACTTTTCAATAATGTAAATGGCTCTCTGGATTCGAACCAAGGACAGTCTAGGAAATCTAAAACATGTTTTTGAAATGTATCTATGTTCTCTATCTATATGTCTAATTTCATGTTTTAATATTATTGGGAAGGGGTTTAAATTAATTGTTAAATATCGGATAATTTACTGATTGTAGAGACGCCTGGTGTCGAACCCAGGAAATATTGGTAGCTGTGAATAGACAGTATGGCTTATTATGACTTCATCTTATTTCATACAAAGTTTGAAGTCGATATCATGCCGGGAAGTACCTAAAATTTGTTTCCGTCATCTCCATAAGAAATGCATTGAGGAATGAAAATGGCCCTCTGGGATCGAACCAAGGACCATCAGCGAATATGTAAAATCTGATTATGAAATATATTTATGATCTCCAACTTCATACCGAATTTCAAGTTTCCATGCCATCGGGAAACGGTCCAAAAACTATCTTAAAAATCGCCACAATGCATTTTAAACGGACGATTTTTGCCTCGACCTAGCATCGAACCCAGGGTATTTTTCATAAAACTCATTTATGATTTCGATAGATCATGACCATATATATAGGCTCCTTGAGTTTTGATTCTCTACCTATCCTGAAAGTGTTTTATAAAAATTCCCGAAAATCAAAGCAATGCATTTAAACGGGAAAAATCGGGACTTTGGGGCCCACTGGAATCGAACCTAGGACACTGAGGATCAAAATCGCTTTTTTCCTGGGGGTTACACGTTATGGCCAATACGTGGTAAAAATTTCAACTCAATCACGCTTGTGGTTTAGGCTGTGAATTTGTATCCTATCTATCTATATATATGAATGAATCCGGAGAAGCATCTATATATAATAGATAGATAGATAGATAGATAGGATACTAATTCACAGCCTAAACCATGATCGTCATTGACTTGAAATTTTTACGACATAATGGCCATAACATGTAACCGCCAGAAAAATTGTGATTTTGAACCTCAGAGTCATGGGTTCGATTCCAGAGGGCCCCAAACTCCCATTTAAATGCATTGCTTTTATTTTCCGGAATTTTTAAAAAATACTTCCCGTATAGGTAGAGAATCAAAACTCTAGGAGCCTATATATATTGTCAATGTCTATAGAAAGCATAAATGACTTTTACTAAAAATATCCTGGGTTCGATGCTAGGACGATGCAAATATATGCCCTTTAAAATATATGGGAGTAGTTTTTCATTATTTTTTTTGATGCACTTATCGAAATGATAGGAAGTTTGTGCTTGGCTAGAAGATGTATGGTAAGAATCAATTTTAGAAAAAAATTTAGATAAGACCATACTGTTCTTGGGTTCGATGCCAGAGCACATTCAAATTTCTCTCATAAGGAATATAAGGGAAAAGTAGGACGTCGTTTGAAGCAGTTGCAGCCAATATTTCTGCTTCAATTTTCACATTTAGTTAGAGATGATGATCCTCTGTTGTGCTGCATAGTAAGTATCATCAGTAAGACCCGGGTCCAATGCCGACGATTAAATTGCAGCGAATTTTAAGAATATTTTGAATCCTTTTCTTCTTTTTCTTTTGAGGACCATCCCGATATGATGCCGACATAAAATTAGTGTTGTCGAACTGCTTGCAGTATGTAAGCTACATTTTACTCGTCAATAGTAAGGACCCCAACAGACTTCCCTGGGGTACCTCATGCATAACATCTTGTTTGTCTGATATTACATCATAGCATTTCACAATTTGACTTCTATTAAAAAGATAACCTTCGAGCCATTTAATTACCACCCCCCCAAATCCATATATTTTCAGCTTCTTCAATAATCTTTTCCTATCAACTGTCTCAAAAGCTCTTTTAAGGGCTAAAAAAACCACTCCAACCATTTCCACACTTTCAAAATTTTCTTTCCAGTCATGAAGCACTTTCACAGCTGTATCCTGTTCTAATACCAGATTGGTATTCAGCTAAGATATCATTTTTTATCATAAACTCAATCATTTGATTGTATACTACTTTTTCAACTATCTTACTTATTGCACTTAAAATATTATTAGGTCTGAATTCCTCCATGTTTTTTGTCTCTGCTATTTTTCTAATTGGGACAACAGTTGACATTTTCCATTTGCTTGGAATGGCCCGTTTCCAATGATGTATTTACTATATTAATTATTGGTTCCCCAATATGCATCATAATGCAATTTAAGAAAGTTAACATCTATTCCATCAGGGCTAGCTTTGGAGGGTAAAGAAATAATTACATTGTATAGATCTTTCAAATTAGGTAACACAAAATTATAAATTTTTGTACATTGATAATTTATATTAAAAATATCTCCACATTTTTGTATAGAGCTCAATTTATCCTGTATGCTTTTAACAAAAAAATCTCTAAATGTATTTACTAGTTTACTTTCATCTAATATACACCTATCCTTAAGATAAATATCATTGTACAATTCATACTTATCACCCCCAATCAACTGTTTTAACGTCTACCACATCTGTTTTGGGTCCCTACTGTTGAGATCAATCTTTTTCACATAATACTTGCATTTTTCTTGCCTTACAATTTGAACCACTTTATTTTTGAATAACTGAACTAAAAATCATATAACGAAAGAAAAAATAGTAATTCACTCAGTAGCTTACCAATTATGACAAAAGCAGTTTCTAAATGCACGGTATCCCTTTTTCAAAAACAGGCGCAGTATCCAATAGCTACAGTTTGTTCAATAAGGTAGGAAATTTGTATTCGTATAGCTGAGCCAGTGCAAACATTTGCACACATAGAATGTTTAATTTTTAACAAAACTTACAGAAACATGATTATTTTATACTTTGAGAAACGTATCTTTTTACCATTAAATGCCTCAATTATTTTGAATTTCCTGGTGTGGCTATCTCAGATTGTTGCATCTTTTGTGTACATTATAATTTATACTATTTAATTAAAGGAGTGGAATACATTATTTGTTGTTAAACTGCTAATGAATAAGAGATCAATTGTAGTCAATGTGTTAGTAGATTTAAGTGGAAAGGTATTTTGCTTATGTCTTTCATTCACACAAGAATGAATAATAGCAAAAGCCGAAGTGCTCATTGATTTTCAACGGGGATATTAATATTGATTAATAGCAGCCTGACAGCCTTGATCTTAATACATGCTTCATAATTGCAGGTAGATTGTAAATATCAGGCTAGAATTCTTTCCAAACCAAGAAATGAAAATTATAATTATGTCTTTAAAGCCATATCAACTCAATATACGATCTCATATCTTTTGAATAAACAATTTCTTCAATAGAGGCAACATTCGGTAATGTTTGAAGTATCATCCCTGAAAATTTCATCAAAATCGGGGTATTTCTAATGTGAAAAAAAAATTAAAACTTAAACACCGTGAGACAAGAAAATTACCCAACATTCTTTTAAGCAATATAAATATGTATTAAGATCAAATTAGGATAAGGAGACGTCTTCAGAAAGCCACAAATGATGGTTATACAGAAATAAATGATATATGCCTCTAAAAACCAACGACGAATAAAGACGAATTTTGCAGAAAGTAAGTGAATTGTGGAGCTGACTTGTGCCCCAATACTAAAATGTGTAAAATAAACACAGAAAACCATCAAATAATACAAACTCAATCGCAATGCCAAAACAGAAACAAAAATTAAATACAAACGATAAGATGGTAAATGTGTATGGAGTGGAAGCAATTGAAATTACCACAAATGAATCACTTTTTGTATTCAGCATGTAACAAAACATAAAGTTGCTTTACCTTTTTGGACAGGTATGCGATGTTAGTGATTTGCTACATTTTGATCACCCGCTCTTCAACTCCTTGAACAACCCAAGCACCGAATCAAGGGAAATCTTTAAGATGTTGACCGAGTACATTTTTGTCAATCGCAAAATATGCATCGATGAAAATATATTAGATTTAATACGTAATTCGGAAGATTATATTTAAAACACCTGCAACTTATCTGTTTATTTATATGTATTCATTTGAATTTATCAAGAGAAAACAATTAAGAGGCAAACTACTAATCAAACTATTTTATTGCACGAAAATACTGTTAACAATTAGGTTGATATAAATAAAGATTGGTTGCTACAGACAAATAAACAAAATTTGAATTTTTTAAAATTTTGGTATATTTTCCTGCGAGTTTCTTCAACAATTTACGTATACAATATAATTATATATTTAGTATATGTAAATTTATAAATATTATTTCTTCTATAGTCTATCTAATATGGTTTCTCTCTTATTTTCAGCTTTAGTTTTAGCAGATCATTTATTCTACACGTCTTCTTATGGATAAACTTATGAGCTCAAAATAAAAAATTGCTTAGCTCGTCAGGGGGATGAGTTGTTTACAAGCACAAAATATTGATGTATTTTATCGAAATGTTTGCAATTTCGAATTGTAAACGATATTCCACAACTGAAATAAGAATCTTCATTCAATTTCCTTTCTTTTGGTACTCGTCTCGACTTTGTACGACTTGTGTTACTAATTTAATTTTGTGAAAGAAACAAAGCCTGCAAGTGATAAAAATGAGGTTAACATGTATTTTAAATGGAAACGAATTATGGGTTTAGGAGTTTGATTCCAGGTGACTCCGGGAATGAAAATAGTTTTCAGCAGGTAGGAATCCAACGGAGTATACCTCGTATCTGTACACCTTACCATTTCCAAGATAAAAGGGGGACAGACAGACAGACGGACACTTTGCTATTTATATATAATATGATATTCCCACCCATCCTCAATCAAACAATTTGGTGCCAAGTTTTGTGTGAAAAAAAATCCCACTAGTGGGATTTTTTCTCCATTTTTCTCCAATCGACACATTTTGTAGAAAACTTACCACTTGAGTCTGTTTTATAGCATCTGTTGTGCTGTAAGCTATGACAGTTACAAAGGATGCTTATAAAATGTGTTTTCTTATCTCTTATCACACAAAGTGTCATGCATCTGGCATTATCCTTTCATTACCTATACTCAGTTTGTTAAAATTGTGCTAATTGGTCAGTCATAATTTTTTATAAGCACTGATGTTCCGGAAAGCATGTATCATGAAGGCCTTTTTTGCTCAGAAGATATTGTGTAGCTCCTTTTATGCTTCCCTGTTTTACTTTTTGTTGTCCTTCTTTCCTACTGGTAATGTTTTAAGTGTCTTTTTATCTTCTCTCATAGCTCATCTTACAATGGGAATGCCAAGTTTGTGAGAAACGGATTCACTGACAACTTTTAGGGCACATTAATTGCTTAGAAATAGCAGACACATGCAAAACTGTTCTACTCAATGAACTTTCCTGTGTGAAAATCTTGCAAGTTAAAATCAGTCTTAAAATTGCAACCACCCCATACATGTGCGGGCCATATAAATCTTGAGATTTTCTGCTTAGGATTTCCACTTCTTCCATATTTTTTTGAGGATAACTCATATTAGTATAATTTCATCTTCTTACCTTCCAAGCATTCTTTATCATTTTAACTAGCGTGTATTCTAATATAATTAATGTCAGATTTCTAGCATCTGTTATATTTTGAAGGTTTTCATCTGCATATTGTCTGCAAATTCTTTGTCAAATCCACAAGTATCATTATTGACTCTCATTACTTACGCAGCATGATTACATCCCATTACTCTGAATATAACCAACGTAGACCGAACCCATTCAGAATACCGTTTGCAAGAAAAAATTACCTGTACCATAATCCTATAGTATATCATATGATGCATCTAACAAATTCTAATCAAGATACATTCCAGACGATTAATTGCTGATGTTTTTTTTAATTTATATATTTATGGATTTTTGTTTCTATGTTTTATGGAAAAGAACTTATGTTTTTATATTTAGATTTCTTGATTTTATCTAATTAAATTTATTCCATTTATTTGTAGTATTGAAGGATTTCTTTATTTGATGATTTATATATTAAATGTCTTCATTGATGATAATTGTTATTTTTAATTGCATTGATTTTGTACCTTTTATTCTATTTTTTTAACACTTTTTATGTTTCACTTGAATCTTGAATTTTGTATTTTTAATTTTTTGTCTTTACTGTATTAATATGCTTCTTAAATGTACCAAATCTCTGTGTAAAAGGGTTGATTGCCCGTATATAATTGTAAATAAAAAAATACTTAACCTTTGTTGTCTGGGCAACTACTACCGATTCCTAAATATTAAGCCTAATCATGACTGCTTCTATTCTAGAAGTCCCAAGATTTACGATAAATCCCGCAATAAAGTAATGGGTGGATTTCTGGATATTTATCTAGCGTAAATTTTGAGAATTTGCATATAAAGTATTGGGATGTTTTGGCAGATGTGCATATGTTATGTGAAAGGTAAAGATTTTGGAGATAAATTAGCTGATGAAAATTACTTGCCTAAGATCTTGCCAGAGCATTAAAAGGAATCCCAGATGAGAGTATATTTAGCAAAACCCCAATTTTCTTTGGGCTGAAGAAAACAAGTATAGCATTTCCATTGTGATTTTCATGAAGAGAGATGAGTAAGCATCAGAGGTGCAAGAATCGTGTGTTTTCTGATTCCCCACTCTTACTTCGTTTTCTTAATTTCAGCAATTCTTAGGATACCTGAGTATCAGTCCATATTATGAAAACAAATCTGAAATAAATTTAAATGATGCTATCCTATCTGAAATAAAATTAATTTGGTCCATCTTAACTTGATGGAATTTGGTAGAAAACTTCTTCAAAAGCAAAAGATTTGTTTGACAAAACTGGTTGACATAAATATAAATTGTGGAAGTTACAAAGTGGTTTTCCTTTGAGATGGTTGCTATTCTATATATCTATCTTCTATTGCATACAATAATGTATTCTGCTTACCTGGTTCCTCAAATTGTGCTGTTTCCTTTGAACTTCACTGCCCAATCAGTTGAATTTGACTTCTATCTCCTCTAGTATCGTCTGATTCTTTTCTCGATTATGATGATCCAAGGCTTTTGTATTCAATAGAACATCTTTTTCTTAATGAGCTGGAACTCTTCTTCCTTCAACCATTCTTGATGTTAAAATTCTTATGTAAATTTTTATAGGTATTGTTAGTCATACTGTATTTATTCCAGCCCTATATACCTTGTGCAATGGGCTAACTTATTTTTCCTTCAGGCATCAATAATGTACAATTTAACACTCATTGAAATTTCAGAGATTTTAATTGTCAATTTTAATCTCCATATTTATGCAACATTGGATTCAAAGTAAGGTAGAGTTAGTGTAAACATATTCGATATGTTTCAGTTGCAGTCAGGTTGTTGAAGGACAAGGAAATCTCTGTCAGTAGCTCCTTTAAGTACTAATTCTGGCTGACAGCAAGAAATGATTATGGAAGGAATCACAGGAGATATGTTCCAGGTAAAGTACAATTTAAGATAAAACAAATTGGAAGTGAGTGTAAATGAATGCAACAATATGATCAAAGTGAAACAGTTGCAGAAGAAAGGCAAATAAATTTTGGATTCAGAGGTGTAATTGGTTTTGGCTAAGGAAACAATAAAGTAGTTAGAAAATGAGAGTGCAATGTGATTGCAAATGTTGAAAAAAAGTTTACTGTTAGTTGAAAAGAAAGAGCTGGAGACTTAATTAAAAAATAACAGAGAGAAGGAATGCAAATGAATGGGATCTAAAATTGAGAGCTTTCCTGAAATCAGCACAGGCATGAATGTATGCTGAAGGCATTGTCATGATAATACACTCCTTAAAAAGTGGATTGCATGATTCTCTCCCACCAATTTTTCCCATTACCCTAATAGCCCTCTTTCGCATTACAAAAATATTTTTTCCAATTGACAGAATTACCCCATATTAAAATACCATATGTCATGACAGAATGAAAATAAATAAATCACATTAATGTTACATTAAGGTTTCTTGAGATTCTCCTCTTGTTACCAAATCCCCTTATACTCTTGATAAACAACATTACCATCTGCCTTTTCAAATGGATAACCAAAAGCAATGAATAAAATGGAATTATTTTACTAATTACAGTAGAAGTACATTATGACGAGAGCTGACAATAATTGGAATATTACTCATTATAAAGCATATTTGTTGTAGCCGATCTCTAACATTAAATGTCCATCCTCTTGAATCCAAGGGCGGCGAGCATGGCAGAATGGAACTGTAGGGTTTTTAATCCCTACTCAAATGCTTCAGAATCCGTAAAAAGTAAGTTTGTGTAAAAAATATTATTTTATTAGTTGATTAACTAAAATCAAAGTGCATCTTATATAAAATGTGGAAAATTATCCCTCAATAATCGTTGATAATTGATGTTATATCATTAGGTAATACTTATTCATATGAAATTGTTTTCTTGAGATATTTTTCATTGACATGCTTCATAAGCAATGACTGTCTCGAGGGAGGGGAGAGGTTACCCTGGGAATCCGAATCAGTACTGCTTTTATCTCTTATATTCCCACCCAACCTTGATCAAACGATTTGGTGCCAAGTTTTGTATGAAAATGAATCCCATGTGTGGATGCCAATATGATGGGAATTCAATTAAAAATTCCAGTGCTGACTAGAGGGATAGTCGCCAAAAAGAAACAAGAGATAAGATGTACAGAGGGAGAGCAAAACTCATCTCTAATCAAAGCTCCCTCAAGAATTTTTGCCAAGTTAGGCAAGTTCTGGGAAAGAAATGCATGAATTGAGTAACGATAACTGTTATATTTAATTTTTTCTGTTCTTTGAAGAGATAATGCACCTCTGATTACCATTTGATTGTTGGAATTTATCTCTTATGTCTATTGACAATTCCAAGATATGCCTCCTGGAAGACAAATATAGAAATATCCATTCATCATAATGGATGTAACTCCCTATCCTTTTTGCAGTGAGATAGACGACAGCCAAAAAATCACTTTCTGCAATGCAACTCTCATTACATTCTTTAGTGGTTATAATGGACTTCTATCGTACTTAACCCTGGAATTTGAAATATGTCGTCAATATTACTATGTTATCATTTGAAATACACCAAATAATAGTAAGAATTAAAATGGTGCTCTTGCTTGAATGCAGGCCCTGCAAATCAGGATCTTGTTACAGTGTTCATTAAATTAAATCAACATTTGACTTTTTATTATGATTACTTTGAAAAATAATAATCATAATTATAATCTAACATAAGAGGTTTTAATTTTGAAATGAACATCTCACCGATCATAATTTTTTGAAGATAATAATGATTCATTTTGTACATCATTGTTTAGTGAAAGCTTAATTTAGAAATCTTGAGAAAGAGCTACAGCCATTTATTCTGAAGTGAACTGAAATTGGAGCAGGAAAGTAAAACCCAGATATACCATTCCATAATAAAGTATTAGTTCAATTACATATACATTAGCCAACCCTTGCGGGGTAAGACCAGAGATCCTACATGTGGCTCTAACAACATCTATTGATTGCTTTTCTAAATCAGACTCACAACATTTAAATTGAAGTAGCTGGGTACCCAGTAAGACCCTGAAGCTCTTTTGTCAAAGGCAAATACAGCTTTCAGTGCTGTTGTTTTGGGGATCTACTTATTCCGATGGAGTATGCTACCACGCACCACAGTCATACATTCATTCGTTCTCATATCTATTATTATTTATAATTTATGTACAAAAATTCATAATGAAATGTGATTGAAACATGCCATGATGAAAATTGAAATAACAATCTTATAAGTGAGTAGTGGTTATAGTGTAGAGTATAGTAATTATAAGTGGTTTGGAGGTCTTTGGCTGAAACCTGTCCACGGACATACATACTTAGATGATGATCCAACTTACACGCAAAAATCGAATTAAACTAAGATTTGAAACACTCCCAATTGCTGTTTGATTGCTCAGCCAATTGAGCTATCCAGCCTGAATATTCTAAAGTGCTATTTGGGTCCCAAAATGACCAATTTGAGCATTTACATTCTATGATACTGCTTGGGACCTGAACAGGATGTCAGAATATGGAATTTTCTCAGGTGCCTTAATGTGAAAAATACCTAAGACCTTTTTTCACTGCGTTTTCTTTGTTAAGACTGTCATTTTCACTAAAGGTAAGCATTTCTTCCTCTTTAATTTAATAATTATAAAGAGTAAATTAGAAATTATAAACACTGGCATCACAACCAAAACAAAGAAAACATCCAACATATACAGCTGATACCAAGCCAGTTCAGCAGAAGATAAGCGCATGTGTTTTGCTCCTTTGTGTTTTATGACGTATTCAATCCAAAAGATAGCTCTCTCCAATGGGTCATCTTTCTGATCCTCCACTAGAGACTTTATGGCCTTCATATTTTCCTTATACCTAAAATTAAGAAATGGAGAAATACGTGATACATTTATGAGGAAATTGATGGGATCAGTTTTGATAATATTTATAATATAAATTGCTCTTATAATTTTAGATGAATTATTATTTATTTGTGGCTTCATTGGCTCAATTTTCCCTTTGATTTAGTTATCATATCAGTTATCACGTTGTACCATGATAAATTATTGAACTTTATAATGAAGTTACATTTTACATAATCTTCGTTGTGTTATTTGAATCTCTATAAAAGTGTATTGCTTCATAATTTTATTCTATAATATTTGCAATAGTTTTATAGTTGAATATCAATAATCATTATGAATTCATCTATTAATAATGTATAAATAAAAACTATTGTATAGTCTTCCAAATCTCCTTCACAGAATAAATACACTGTTATAAAGAATAATTATTATATGAAATATAGACTAAAACTTTTCTTTGGTAAACAAAATATTTGCTTACTGCGGATTCCCTAAAATTTCATTAATAGCACTCAGAATTGTTTCTGTTGTCAGGTTTTGTGGATCTAACTTCAAGCCAATCCGTAGTTCCATGACCCTCTGCAAATTGGTGAACTGATCGCCAACACATGGGATACCAATAAGTGGCACTCCTCTGCTAGCTGCTTCTTGCATGCTAAGCAATCCTCCATGAGTTATGAAGATTTTAACATTTGGATGGGCTGAAATTACAATATGTCAATTACATTGCAGTTATTGTAGCATTAGAAATGTAGATTGTTCTTGGATATGGTTATATTTATTATTTGCTAAATACTTTCTTATATCTAAAATTTACATGAAGAATGGGCACAATTTGTACAGTAAATCCTCAAATACTTCAAATATCATTGGTTCAGTATTTCTACACAGAAAATGTGATGCAGTATCATCAAGTTTAACATAAGCCCCAAGTGTACCTTTCATTTGCAACTAATTTTATTTTCCTCAACTTCTGTAAACTCACATTTCAGATGATTTAACGCCTTATTTTTTAAACTGTGATTTCTGCTAAATGTCCAATAAAAAGTACCATACTCTCTGTCCTAATCATTATCTTTAGCAAATATCTAGAGGGATTTGTTCTTAACTTTCCATTTGATTATTTATTGAAATATCTTTCTTACATAAACTAGATAACTTCATCTGCAGATAACTAGTTTACACATTCTATAAGACAAGCTATGATCCTGAGCTTCCAGTATCTGTTCATAATGTGTATATGGCGTCAGTATTATTCAAAGCCCTTTCATTTGTCTTTCTTTTTTTACCCTTTGAGGCTTTGTTCCAAGTATATATTGGATTATAGGTGTGATTTAGCAACATTTCAAACTCTCCATGATCAGAAATTTTGTTATTTCCCCCCTTTCTGTAGTGATATTTTTTGTAAATTTGTTTAATGATTTAATAAGATTTGTGTTTATGTTCAAGTTTTCTAAACTTTTCCACAATAGCAAAAGAGGGAGACTATAATAGTTTTCATTTTTCTTCTTCAGAATCTTTCCATATGCTCTACTGATTTTGTTGGTAACTTATAGTCCCTTGTATTTATCATTTTTGCCTTTCCTGCTCTTTTGTGTACTACTGAAGGGAAAGATGTTCTTCATTTTGTTTGGAACTCTTCTCCATCTATATACTTTTGGAATAATCTCGTTAGGAGGACAATTAATTTTTTTCCTTAATGTTTTATGAACATCCTTAGCCGGTATCAAAGTCATTATTAAAGGACAAGCTATTTCATTTATTTAATATTTATTATTAGCAATGGACTCGCATTTTAAAAATATATCATAATCAACAATTATGTTACCCTATATGCTGGTGTATAAGTTGATCTTCAAAGCCTCAAAAACATCTCTAAAAAACCAGGGGTCCACTTATACACCAAACATAAAATTCAACCCTTTACTACCGAGGGGTAAATTGGTGATACTGCCTGCTTTACACTTCTTGTACACAAACTATCGCAACTCAACAAAAATATTTCTTACTAAAACAAATTTTTGGAAAGTCTAATTAACGTAGTTATCATATAAAACTAATTTCATCATGAAATACAGTTGTGGTTGAAAGTATGAGTTATGACATGTTTTCATAATAAAAGAGTTAAATTAATAAACCATTTTCATATCTTTAAAATAAATTTGATGCATATTTATTCTTTGCAAATTATATTCATTTCTTCAGATGTATTTTTATTTTACAAAAATGTAATATATATGCACAATATGGTTTGTTTTTGTTATAATTGTTATGATTCAACTTTGCTTTAGGAGTTAATGGAAGTTGTTTTAGTAGTGTTATGATTTGATATTACCACGCTATATTATCATTATTTCTAAAGTAAAATTTTAACACCATTGTGTTTCTGTTTTGTAACATATCTTTTTTTGTGTAGACTGAGTGCAGAGCCAAAGGACTTCCTAAGGACAGGAACGTTACCCTTGGCAAAGAAGAAAGAAATGCGAAGAGCACCGTACGATTAGTCTCATAGTTCATACAGCAAAGATTATATACTATACTTAAAGAAAAAGGGATAGATTGGAAGGACAGGAGGTTAATAAGAAATTTATATTTGAGTCAAGAAGCAGTCATAAGAATAGGGGATATGAAAACAAAGTGGTTTGACGTAGGATAAGGAGTGAGTCAAGGTTGCTATTTGTCACCTACGCTGTTTAATATCAATGTGGAAGAGATGGCCATGGAATGCTGGGAAAAAGATAAAGGAGTAAGTGTTAGAGGAAGAAGAGTGAAATGCATAAGGTTTGCTGATGATTTGGTTTAAATTGCAGAAGGCACTGAGGAAATGAAGGGAATGTTGAAACAGCTTGAGGATGTGGCAGATGATTACGGCCTTAAAAAAAATCAAAAAAGAACAAAGTTATGAAAGTGGTAGAGGATGAGGTGATGGATGTATATGTAAATGATGTGCAATTAGAACAAATAGAAAGATATAAATATCTAGGTGTGGAGGTGACGAAGGATTGGAGAAGTGAGAAATAAGACAGGGTAAAAATAGGAATGGCAAATGAAGAATTCGGAAAAAAGAAAAATGTTTTAAGCAGTAACTTCAGTGCTGAACTAATGAGAAGAATGATGAAATGCTCTGTGTGGAGTGTTTTCCTGTATGGCTGTGAGACATGGACCCTAAAGAAGAAAGTGATAAATAGAATAGAGGCGTTCGGAATGTGGGTTTGGAGAAAAATGTTAAACATCCAGTGGAAGGACAAAGTTAGAAACGAAGAGGTACTGAGGAGAGTAAACGAAAAAAGAAGATTGGTTGATTTGATAATCCAAAGGAGGAAGAATTGGATAGGGTATGCAATAAGAAGGAACTGCTTATTAAGGATATGCTGTAAGTGGAGGGACAAATGAGGAGAGGAAGGAGAAGAGTGAAAATTGAAAGATTGCTCAACGGATGAAGAACGGTACTGTGGGATTAAGAGAAGAGCGGAGGATAGGGAAAATTGGAGAAACAACACCTAGGGCCTGTGCAAGCAGACTACCTATGATGAGCCAGAGTGATACCTAAAAAAGAAACTTATGTAATAGTAAAGCAGAGGCAAGAATTTGACATGGCAGCTGAAAGAAACAATTCTAGCGTCTTAATGTTATGCAGTAAATATTCCTTAAGCTTTCGTATATTTATGGATACCATAGTTTTTCTTCCCATAGAATAGAGCTGGAGAAGTGATGTTGCCTTTTTTTTGGGACGACTTATGTGCTGAAAATAGGCAAAAGCTTGAAATTCACCTCAAAATTTTAGGGGTCGACTTATACACCAGGTCAACTTTTACGCCTGCATATGCAGTAATTTTGAAACAGAGAAATTGTATCTTCCTTCATGTGATGATGATAATTATGAAAATTGTATTGTTGTTTAATTTTATCATGTGTTACTCAGAAAAACCTATTACCCAGGTACTTATATTATAATGTTATTGAAACACTTAGTAGTGGAAAGAAGGATTATTGTAGATAGTTTTCTTGCTGAGCAAAATAAACCAACCTTCAAAGTGATAACCCATTATCACATTCATTCATAGAAGTACTTACCTAGGACATCTTGTTGTGGAAGCCACTTTTCTAATCTGACATTATCCGTTTGTCCTGACAATTGAGTTTCTCCTTCCCACTTCCAAAGAACTCTTTGTTTCAGATTGGAAAAGGCTTCAATAAATGCATTTTGAATTTCAACAGGAAAATTGGCACTCTTTAGTATTGACCCAAAACTTACATATATTACTCCATGTTCATTAGCATCATCCATGAATACTTTTAGCTCCTATGGGATAGAGTGAAATGAACTAAGTACAATTTTGAATCTTCAAATTCCTTACATGAAATGGTAAGCACAATCTCAAGACATTGGTTATCTTGCACTTTCTAACCTCGGTGACATTATTGAGGCACTTAAACCACCTTAATGCATTAGCAATCCCCTCATGTTGTTTATAAAAAGTGTGATAAAAATATAAAGAAGACAAAGAAATATGCATTTTCAATTTCACTCAAAAATTACATTCATCTTCAATTTATTGAAAAGCCTCATTCAAATGCATTATAATTACTTAGTAAATGATAAAAATATTTGAGAGCTTGATCAAACAATGGATTGAAGACATGAAACACTTCACATATGAGACTTGAAGACATCTATAAAATGAAAGAGAAAATCATTCTGCATGCTGCAATGTATATTACTCAGAAAGGAAATATGCATATGAAAATAAAGTGACATTATGGCTTGAATATGTTGCCAACCACATTAGTATAATCAATTGAAATAACGCTGTTGCCACACGTCATTCGGCACATCAGATTAAATTCATCACTAATTGTAAGTTACCAGAAACAAAAAAAAAGTCAATGTAGTTATTTTGCATTATGGTGAAACCCATGGTATATTCAAAACCAGGGTAAAGTGAGGTGCATTACAATTGGAGTTTTCATATTTAACTTGATATGGTTGGTTTATGGTATGGTTTCCCCTGGTCCTATGAACAAGCTAATTGTACTAAAAAAGCCCCACCTTGGACATGCTACTATGCTCTATCAAAGATGATTTTTCTTCCTTTGATGAGCCAAAACCTACTGTAAAAGTACACTCACCTCATTTAATAAACCAAAAATTGTTTACATAATCTGTATAGTCATCTCAATACTTTCTGGCTTCTACACTTCTCCTAGTGATTTGACTCTTGAAATTTCTAGTAGTATGAGCAGAAATGAAGAAATCTCTCTTCATTCCACTCCCCATGCTACTGCAAAAGCCAATTATAATTTTGAGAGAGAGAGACTGGGTCATCCTCAAAACATTTTCACCTAAAGTCTTGTCAGATTAGAATAATCTTGGGTGATATTGAGCTAACTTGAGAGGTGAATAAGTTTGACCTTCTATTTGATAAGAGGGAAGTTTTTTTACATTTGAAGAACCAAAATTACTCCACATTGTTCTATGATGAGTGAGAAATAAAGTTTCATGTCCTGCTTTAGATGCTATCTTGCTAAACAATGTTTCGAATCAGTCACATGATGAGACCTCGAGCAGGTTTTGCTATTTGATATAAGCATATATGCAGCTCAGTAAAAAGGAACAAAATAATCAAAACTTACTGGTGGTAATTCCTTTGGTGATTTGATATGAAGGCCTCCAATTTCAATGATGTTTGGAGCAAGAGGACGAGCACCATTCAAGGAGAAATGATGGTTTACTAGGACCAAACTGACATGTTTAATTAGCTCTGAAAATGGTGGAATTTCTTTCCCATAAGCCTCCTTCATAATAGAATCCACACTACCCAATACAAAGTTTTTATAGTAAAATGAGTGCACAAAGGTCACCAAAGTGTTGACAATCCTCTCAGAGAAACTCATGTGGTCACTGAAGCCATGCATCCCATTGGCTATGAAAGATGGTAATCCAATAATCCCGATACTGCTGTAAGTACTATCTAATGGTCCAGGAGGAGAAATGAGAATCAAAGGAGCTTTATAAATGTGGGCAAAACCATAGAAGCACTCCGAGTATAGAGAGGTTGTTAAAATCAAGTCAAAAGTCTCAGAAATTCTAGATTGATTAAAAAACTTATTAACTTGAGGATGAAACAGTGTCTTCCTACATACATCATCAGTCATGGCTTTTATGTTGGAAAGAATTTCAAACAATCCCATTCCTTTTGTTGGTGAACCTGATATAGTTGAATATTTCTTCATTTCTTCGTGCAAATCTATTTGCCTGTAGTTTGGTGGAGGGAATTGTAATGGCTGTGAGGTGATAACAGTGAGACTATGGCCTTTATCTGATAGAGCTTTGGTGATTGGGCTGTATAAATTATTATGACTACGACTAGAAAATGGGAAGAGGAGCAGAATGTTTGAAGAGTGTGATTTCTCTGGCTGAAGTATCACTATAACCAATGAAGCTATTGCAGACCATAAGTTCAATTTTACCGCCATTGTTGCTGAAAAAGAAAACATTTATTTTAGGAGATCAGCTTAAACAATGCTTTCCACAATGCATACCATGATATAACTGTAATTTTCATTTGTGTCAATCTTCTTTAATTAAGCTCATATGTTTATTTTCAAACTTTTCTTATGTCCTTTGTACTTTTCAACATTTGTAATAGGACATTTGTCCGTTTAAATAAAGTATTATTATATTATTATTATATATTAAACAAAAAGTATTAGGGAAGATCACTGATGAACTGAAGTGACTATTACTATTTTGATATTAAATTTCTCCTTCAGATCATACTTGTGCTACAAACACTTTCTGTGTGTATAAAAGACCAATATTCATGCATCTGAATATGATCCAAAGGTAATATCATTCCCATACCTCATAAGTTAGTAGAATTCATAGCAGTAGTTTTAGGATATAGAAATAAGTAGAGATTATTCTTCAAATATATTAAAATAGGAGTATGACATATCAGAGATTTTGTCATTCTTTTCATGATTGCTGAAAACGTATTTTATTGTTACCACAAATGTGAATGTCTACATTATCATTAGGAGGATTAAGGACTATGTTTGTAAGAATTTTTTTCATTATATAGATTTTGAAAGGAACCTGCTACAAATTAATCGCATTGAATGGAATATTTTTCCTTAAGCTTTTGGTACAGGATAGAGGAAATTGTAACGGTCTCACTTCTGTGTCATGCCTATGTGGTTGGCTGTGGTTATAACAACATAATACTAATAATTTTATCAATTCCTCGGGAAACACCAAATTCACCAAGTAACCTTGCATGCAATATGTCAAAGTATGCATAGTATATACTCATATGCACAATAATCGTATCTACATATTTATTATATTCACGAGATGAAAGGAAAGTAAATGAAATGATCAAAGTAGATTAAGTCGTCTCAATAAAATCCAATGAAGACAAATTAAGAAAAGATTTGACAAAATAGACATTATGAAAGTATTAATATAAATATTTAGTCCATCATAAATGAATTCCATGACTCAATAATAGTACCTGGTTAACATCAGTTTTTTACTTTTGATATAAAGATTTTTTAACAGGCTATTTCATTAATGTATGTACACCTGGCCAAAATTAATGCACCATCGGTCGTTAGGATCACTAGGGAGGTGGTGCGTTAATTTTGGCCAGGACTGTACATGGGAAATTTATTGTAAATAATAGATGCAGAAAGATAAGGTCCTTTCAAACTTACAGGATAAGAATATACATTAACCCTTTCAGACCTGTGTCCAATATATTGGATACCACTTTCAGTGCTTATTATACATTATTTATATTAATTTAATATTTATTTTTTGCATTATTTTACGGTTTTGCTTCTTTTATTTTAATATTATGCCAATCCTAAGTCAAAGGAGTCTCATAGTAATATTTTATAATATTTTTTTGAATAACTAATTAAAGAATTTTGGAGTGTAATTTATGCTTTCATTTTTACTCTTATTAAGATAATGTTATGAATTATGTAAAAGTATATATATATATATACTTTTACATAATTCATAACATTATCTTTAACGACAGTTTAAAATAGGTGTCCAAAATATTGGACATCTCATAAATCGTTAACTAAATTATAAATTTCAAAGTTTATTATTGGTAAAAGTATAAATGTATCTAAAATAGACAAATAAATTCAAAAATAATTTTTTTCTTCATGGAAAAAATTCAGGCCTGCAAGGGTTAATGTTATCTGATTGAGTACAAGTAAAATAATTGTGGTAGGTTGAGTTAGAGGGAAAAAGATGACAGTTGTTTAGGATAAATCATCAGCTGCTAAGAATACAGAAAGAGGAAGGGTTTAATATTAATAGAAGTAAAAGAGGTCTACCATATGAAACTCCAAGAATTGCCTTGATTGTTTTTTTTTTGGAATAAAAAGGCCCTGATGTAAAGTGAAGATTGATCCCAGAAAATAATGCTGTACATAATGAGGAAGAAAATCATCATTAGAATATTATAATAATATTAAAATCTATCGATACTACTATAGAAGCCACTCTCCAGATTATAAAGATAGAAGTTATATTTTTAATAAGGATGTTGATGTGACTTGACCAATCTAAGACATAGTTTATATATGAACCAAAACATTTTCAACTGTCAGTGCGGTTAACAAAAGTATTCCTTAAAATAAGAAGGAAACTCTTAAATATGAAATTGCAAGTAATTTTCATATTCAGACTATGTCACGCTATATGAATATGCCACTGAGGTATATCTGCCAAGTAATGGCATTTAATTTGACCAATTCTTATTTTTAATGATATAAATATCTATATTCATAGCACTGGGCTTGATGGCCGAGCATGCCATCATAGCTATCACTCCTACCCCAAGATCCTGGGTTTGAATCCTAGATTTGGATCGGATTTTTTTTCACCAGTGAAGGGAAACTGTAGCTTAAAAAAAAAAATCATTGGGCTGCACTGTGTGGACACATAGCATTCTGCCTAAGCGAGAAAAATATTGAAAAACTACCTTACTAGATTAGACACCTCATTCCCTCTCCAATGCATTTTGTAGCAAATTTAATGGTTGGATTAGCAATGCACGAGTGTATTCCATTACAGATAAATAAAGCGCTATTTGAAACATAAATTAAACGCCGTTTGTAACAGAAAGCATCGTGGTAGGTAACAAATAAAATAAATATGTGAACCTCTACAATTAGATGAGATATTTACTCAATTGCTTTTAATGTCTTTTAAATTATAAATTCATCGATCGATGTCATCGATAACAGTTGCACATATTAACTCATATTATATAACTAAAGATTAAATGTATAGTTGCATGTTAACGAAGCTACCAGTAGTCTTATTCCCAATCCGAGCAAACGCTTACCTGTGCAAAGAAAGGGGCGGAGGCGCGCGCGCGGCATGCACCGCCCGATAAACTTTAATTTTACATTATGCTTTCATAACACGTTTATATAAAAAAAAATGTTTTCCACTAAACAACGATATACATTTCGATGATGCATTTTAAACTCCGGTAAACTGGGGTGAAAGTGGACGATATCGCAGTAAATAATTAATTGCAAATTTAAATCTTATTTGGAATATTCAATTAATGAAAGAACAAGTAACTTAACGTTTTTAATTTGAAGGTAATGATCATTCAAAATTATCTATGTTCGGCGATTTTTGCCAAAATTTGGAGGCTTTATAGTTCTTAACTTTGCTATAAAATTTTCATTGAACTGAAACTCGGCCAATGAGGTTAGCAAAAATGAAACATTTCTAAACACTTTTCTAAAAATTCACTAAAACGTCTTTTTCTGCAAGATTTTCCGTGGAATGCCCGTACATATGCTATAGCGTAAAATTATAACTTACCGGATAAATGGTGTAGGAGCAGTTGCGGAGGTAATTGTTTCTCAAATATATCGATGAAGATCGTGAAGAAGATTCCTCTTCCGCGAGAAAGGATTTATTCATGGAGGCCTTCTGTATCCTTATCAATCGTCTTCTAAGTAACTTATGATTTCACTGCACGTCTGTTTAATTTGGTCTCTTTGTGTTTACTTTAAATTGAGTCATTCAGTCAAAAAGGGAAGGGTCGCTTTCTTGAGTGTATTTTGCTGAATTCCTAGAAAACGATATCGCAGAATTCTATGTAAACAGATATGTGATAAAGGTATGACTGCTTAAGGTCTTTGTACTGGGTGAATTCTCTAAATCATAAGGTCACGCCCAAACAAAAACAGATAGGTATTTCGTTTCAGTTATTCCCGAGTCCGCAATAAGTTAGTAAAATAACGAATCCAATAGTAAATACCTAACATATGAAAGATGACTGGGAGGAGCTCATATCTAAAGAATAGAGAATTTCTTAGCACCAAGTAAATCACATAATCATTCTTACGTAACTCATATTAATAAAACGCGAGTAACAGCGATGAGTCCAGAGAGAGAGGAAGCGACATCCGCCAAAGATTGTGGAGCAGGAAGCTTTCCGAAATGAAGGGGAATGTTTTTGAGACTATCGCAAATAAAATGTTCCAAGGTCGAGTTGGGATTTTATATGTTAAATCGGAAGGATATGTATGTACAGCTCCCCACAACAAATCGAACTAGTTGTAGCTGCATATAAGATTGAGGAGCTTTAAAATACTGCACTTAGCAACACAGGATGGCCGAGAGATAAGGTTGGTTATTATCGTCAGGTCCCATGGAATGCGAAACCAGCGATTTCTTGGACTTTTTCGGATTATTATTAGAGGTCTTTATTAGGCGAGATTGAGACTAAAAAGTCTCCCCTTCCATCTAACCTGTAGTTTAGTTGTTACATTGTTATAAGTACTATATTACATGTATCAATGAAACTTAGAGGAAAATAGAAGAAAATGTGAGAAGGGATTGCGGATGTAAAAAAAACCTAAGAAAAGCTTAGGAAAAAATATCCGCTTCAGGAAAACACCCACAAAGAAGGGGGGTGTGAAAAACCTGCGCAAACCTACCGATAGCAAAAACTAAAAGACATTAAAGAAAACAATTTACATATAACCTGGAAAATTACAAGAAGTGTTAGAGACATATTATCAAGACGAATAATGAAAGTTAATAAAAAATGAAATGCAGAGAATACAGTAAGTAGATACATACACTTGTGATAAAAAATATGACTGAACTAGAAAAAAGGAAAATAAAACACGATCAATCCAAAAATAACGCTCTACAATAATTATATAAGAGAGTTAAAATCATGATTTAGGCATAAACAATAATCTAAAGTAAGTTAATATTATGGAAATACAAAATAGGAAAAAAAAGAAAAGGTTACACTGGATCAAGGGCGTCGCCAGGGGGGGCAGGGGGGGGCAGCTGCCCCCCCCCTGGAGACCCATTCGTATTTTGGATCGGGATGTGTTGTAGAAACAATTTTTAGGCACGAGCGTACTTAAAAAGAATTTAGACCCAAAACAAAGTCAAGTGTTGGCACGTGTAATCACCAGTGATGGGAAAAGTACTTCCTCGTAGGAAATTCATTTATACCTCCAGCGCAGCAAAAATATTTCAACAATACTTTGTAGTAGAGTCCTTCGCCCCTTCTCTCCCAAGAGAAGAAAAGTTCGGTTTCAGGGTGAACAATGTAGTTAGAACTGCCTCTCGATGCGATCAGAGCGCGAGGTTATGCGATTATGTCCTCTCTCTCAAACTACCTTTAGTATCGTCCGATAATCGCCGGCAGAAGACAAATGATTCAGTTTTTTTTCGTTTTCCCTTCAAAATGTACATAAGAAAGTTTTGCGGTGAATATTTTGCAAATAGGCCCAAGCAGTGGCGCAGCGAGGGGGGGGAAGTTTAGGGGTTAGAACCCCCCCCCCCAAGAAGTCCTATGACTAGCTTTGCATGCCAGTAAATATGGCTCCGATTACAGCTAAGTTGATGTTTTCGGTAGCAGAGCAGGCCTAGAGCCAACATCGATATCAAAGGGACGCAAGGAGTGTTTCGCACACAATGTTCAATGCATGCTCTTCTTAACCATATCCTTTTATTCGATGACTCACACCATAAGATAAGATTCGCATGAGAAGAACTCGAAAGTGCTGATTCGTTTACTCCTCGCAAAAACACAAGGGAACATTCGAGAAGTAATTCGAAACTTACACCCTGAAAACAGAGATTAAGATTACGTCTGAGAGACAAACAGATTGATAAAACGCTCAGTTAGATCTGCATGTGACTGTTTTGAGGGTGTGAATGCAAAGCTAGGCTCTTGAATAGTGCTTTTGAGAAATTCACAGGGAACAGTTCGAAGGAGAGTTTAGTTTGGATTTCATAAGGTACAGATGGACATTCGAAAACTTTTTTTACAGTCCGCTAATAGCTCGAGGCCTCTATCGGGAAAACGTAAGTTAATGTCTATGTAGTTTTTTTGTAAAATTACCATTATTAGTTGCATAAATTAGGATTGTATTATTTTAGGGCTGTTATCGGAGGGCACATCTCAAGATGAGTTAGCGACAATTGCAAAGTTACTTGTTCCTTTATTAAGCATTCTGGACGATTAAAAGTCTGTACAGTAGGCTCTTCATTACTCGGGATGATATAAAATATACCGATCCATATTTTATATAGACATTTGTAAAAGTATTGGAGCAATACAAGATATCAAAAATTAATTTTCGATGATATTATTAATAATATACCATTTTGGAAGCAAATCAGTCAGCTGAAAGATATTGTGCGCGTAAGTTACGCACATATTATATTATCGTAACTGTGACTTGATGACTTGAAATAAATTTGAGAAACTTTAAAAACTGTGACTTAAATTCTTCAGCTTCCTTTTCGATGAAGCCAATTTTTTCTCTTGTGATAGAATCCTACGAATCTCATATCTGGTTATGCAATGCTCATTCAAAATTTCAATTCGCGGAAAATTTTTGTTTCCTTTGAACACTCAGTGCGTAAGACTTGGTTTTGTATCATCTCTCTGCTGGTTAAACCACCTATCACTTAGTCTAAATAATTGTAAGTTGACATCTTCATTTTTTCCACCTTGGTATATAACTTGATTTCTGCAAATTCAATTATAATATCTACTATAATCAATTTCTACAGATTATTTTAATGCAGCCGAATTTGTTCTCTCCGGTATGTGACGCATTCAATTGAATACTTGGCTAATGCATAAATAACGAAATCAGGCTTAAATGTAAGCCTACCAGAAAATTTCATCTGATATAAATGATTTTTTGTTTCTTAGAAGAGGAGGTAATTTTAAAAGCAACGGATGAAGTCATTCCTAAGAAAGCTGCTGATGATATAGTCTAATAACAAAAGATGTTCAAAAAAGGATGGGTGCACCAATGTGGTGATTTATTCAAAAATAAAAGTTCCAATTTTCTATATTATATTTATTTATATATTCCAATATCTTTTTCTATTTATATTAATTACAGAAATGTTTAAACATTCATGTTCCAATATTGCATTAACTTTGATATTTTCCCTATTTATAACTAACCTAACAGTTTCAAACTTTTGGAGTATGTAAAAAGGGTTTATATTGATATATATTATATTGATTTTTAATAACGAAGTCACTCTATGTTTCAAATGCCGTAGGAAAATAATGAAAATTAATTTCATTCCTTTCGAAAAAAAGTCAAAATATAGCGCATAAATAATTTTACGATTTTTTTACGAAACTTCCAGTTTAGCAGTTTTCGACTATGACATACGATTAGTAATATTTGCATTATTGTATAATTAATCCTTATTACTGTCACCAACCTGTAAAAGTATAATTTAAAATTATGTTTTTGATTCGTGTTAAACTTGGCTCCTACAAATTATATTATAACTTTTTGTTATAAATAAACCATTCTTAACCTACATCCAGCCTAACAACTTCACGAAGCAGGGTTACTAAATTCAAAAAGAAAATCATTCAAATATATTTATTGAGCTGCTCTTTGTTACGATATTAAAATATGCGAACACAGATTTGATTTACAACAGATTAGCGGACTAGCATGTGTCTGAGAAATACTACAAACATGCAAAACATGTGTGGGAATCTTTTGTAGAAATTTCCCGTCTCCGGAAGTGATGTTTCCTCAAGTTTCTCGATTGAGTTTGTGTAATCATATGGGTAGACCCCCTTACGTGTGACTAGGTTCGTTTTCTCACCGAATACCTCGCTAGAATATTTTAATGATTTTAAATTTGTTACCAGTGAAGCTAATGACGCTGACATGAATCGACATGTGTCGAGAAATCTAATGGTGAAATTATTTTCGATTGACTTTGCGAATGAAATATACTTTTCCTCGGTGTTCGGAATCACATTAATTTTTTTATCATCATAGTCTAACTCCCGAACCAAGAAATGACCGTCATGCGATGAAAGATTATGAATAAACACAAGTAGAAAATTTGGCATTTTGTACTGCAGGTTGCAAAAAGAATGTGCGGGCCCCTGATTTATAAAGTTAGTACCCTTGAAATTAATTCTAATTGTTCAAGAAAGGTGATTGAATGTAAACTTGAGATATCAGTTTGAGATTTACCTGAGAAAAACATTGGAAGAACATTTTATAATGATTAAACTAATATGTTAGCAACCCTGCTAAAATTTTTTTTATGAATTTTTAAATGTTATAGAACGATTTGGCATTGACGAAAACCACAGATTGGAAATTTTCACGACAAAATTTGAAAAATTCTTCCGCCATCGTATTTGATGGAGGTTTTTTCCGAGGCACGAACGAGTGGTTTTATATGGTTTCCGTCAGATGGCATAACAATCTTGGCGTGACGTGACTGACTTTTATCAACAATTCGGACTTTTTTCCACTTATTCCGAAAATATGAGTTTCATTGGTCCAGTATGAATGGATAAAATATTCTATAATATGAAATTCTGCAGATTTAGGACATCGGTCAACATTTTGTTTAATTAATTAAAATTTAAACAAAATACGAGGTAAAACACCTTATCAGCATTTGTGTAATGGTCAAACTTAGAAGTTATGCAATATTCAGGTCCCTGAAAATCATAAAAGTTTTTAATTACGAATTTTAAAAGTAGGTGGTCAAATGACCACCTCCCGTCCTTGGTAGGCCGAAACTGCCGTCCTCCTAGTGTTGATGAGTTTGCCATAGAAGCGTTCAACTCCTCTAGTTTTCAACACATTAAGTTTTTTAAAGATTTGACATATTTGTAGTAAGAAGCGGGCATGAATAAACTAGCCCCTGTAAGTTAGGCATTTTTCATTTTAACAGGCAGCTTGCCCCCCCCTAGCCCAGTGGCTGGCGACGCCCTTGTACTGGATGTAAACTGTAGTACCAAAAACGAACAAAATATTCCAAAGTAAAGAAAGAAGTTTGAAGTGTTATTCCGTGCAGCTTGAAAACATAAGAAAAAACGAACTTGACTTATGGTAAAATGTAAAATGATATGATGGAGATAATTAGCGTTATTGATTCTCTAGAAGATACGAAAGGCATTTCCTCTTGAAAGTGTGGATAGAACAGGAAGATTTGATACTATGCGGAAGGGCGTTCCATACATTAACAGAGGTCACTACAAAGGATTTATGTAGCATTTCCTTCCTGTGATTTGGAATGAGTAGATTATTTCTTCCTCTAGTGTTTAAATTATGTACCGACCCTAAGCTGACAAATTCTGAAAAAAGGTAATCGGGAGTTTGTAATCGCATGACCCGGTAAGTTGTTGTTAAGATGTGTAATTTTCGACGAGAAGCGAGCTTGAACCAAGACAATTTCTCAAACGCGCCCGAAATATGGTCGAATTTCTTTAAGTTAAAGATAAACCGAACCGATGCATTCTGGGCACGCTGCAATTTGGTTACTAATTCTTTGGATAAGTCTTGGTAAACAATATCACCGTAGTCAAAGTGTGGCATGATTAATGAATTTATCAGTTGAGCTTTAATCGAAGGCGTCAGGAAACTTCCTAAGCATCTAAGAGAATTAATTGAAGAATAAACTTTTTTACACACATTAACGATGTGTTCCGACCACGTAAGATTATTATTAATGATAACATCCAGATTATTCACAGAGTCGCAGAATGTGATCTGCGAGTTGTCTAACGTGAGCTTTGCATCGTTATCTTGATTAAGCCTTCTTATCAACTTGGGTGTCCCAATGACTATGGCTTGCGATTTTGAAGGATTTATATTCAAAAATTGTCTTTACTCCAGTTATTAATTTGTTCGAGGTCATGATTTACGTGCTGTACGCATTCATGGAAGCCATAAATCGTGGTGTCGATGTATATCTGTAAGTCGTCTGCGTATAAATGATGCTTACAATGTTTAATTACTTGAGGACAGTCATTAATAAACAGAGAATACAATGAGGGGCCAAGGGTTGATCCCTGTGGGAGACCACGATTGATACTTATCCAAGCGGATGAGGAATCATTCGAGACAACTTTCTGCATACGGTCATGTAGATAGGAAGAAAACCAACTAATTGAAGATTTTGAGAATCCTACAAAACGCAATTTGGCAAGCATTAACTCCGCATCTACCGAGTCAAAGGCTTTACTAAAATCAAGCAGGATTAAAGCTGTTAATTTTCTTTTATCCATCGATTTACGAATATCATCAGTTATTTTTACTAGGGCTGTTGTGGTGCTATGCGACTTCCGAAAGCCTGATTGTGTACTACTAAGGATCGATTTTTTATTTAAATATTCTGTAATTTGCCGATGCGCTAATTTCTCGAGAGCTTTTGATAAAACCGGAAGGAAACTAATAGGTCTAAATTCATCAATATTCAACTTGGAGCTCTTCAAAATTGGTTTAATTAATGCTCTTTTCCATGGTTTTGGAAATTTACCACTAAAAACGATAGGTTGAAAATACTTGTTATAATATGTTGCAATATAGGATATAGTTTGCTAATGATAGTGATTGGAATACCGTCAGCACCTTCTGCTTTAGATTTGATGCTTATTAAGGTATTGTATACCTCAAGTTGAGTGACCTCCTTAAAAGTAAATTCCGATTGGATGGTAGAGCGATAAACTTGTTTAGATATGTAAAAATGTTTAGATTTTTTAATACGCGATCTTTATGGTTTGGATCGATCATTGTTGGAGGAAGGGAACATTTATGGTTAAGGGAGTCAAGATTCCCAGATTACGTAAGTTTTTCCACAAAGCAGCGGAAGTTTTATTGCCATTCGATATTGAAGAAGCATATTTAATTTTGGCGTTTCTGATGATTTGTTTGGTTTTGTTTCTGTATTTCTTATACTTATTGAAAATTAACTGATCTTTAGTGCGTTTAAATTCTCGGAATATGAAGTCGCGCTTGACCATCATTCTTTTGATGTCATCTGTGAGCCAAGGCGCTCGTGGTTTCGAAATTCTAATTTTTCTAATTGGAGCGTGCTTATCGAGCAAATTTGTCAGTAGGTTATTTAGAATTTCAACTTTAAGATCGATATCATCAGTTAATTCTATCTCATACCAGGGTAAACTATGAGCATATTCAAACATTTCTGCATCATTTATGTTATTTAAATTACGGTGATAGATGTATTTCTGTTTATTTTTCTTAACCTTAAGTGATTATGACAAGAAAAGTAAGTCATGATACGAGATTCCAGGTACTGGAATTTGACCGTGAATTTCAACTCTTTCCGGATTAGCGGTGGCTATGAGATCAATCCATGTAGACGATTTTTGTGTATTATGTGTGGGTTGTAGTGGAAGAATTGTTAGATTATGGGTATCGAAGGTATTACGAAGAAATATTGCGTCGTTAAAATCTGCGTTAAGATTCGCATTGAAATCACCCGTAATTACTATATGATCGTAATTGTTACGTAGTTTCGATAATTCTTCGTCGATATCTGTTAAGTGCCCTATATTTGGTGGACGGTAGAAGACCCCAAAAAGAATTATTTTGTGCTCGTTAACTACTTCTAGGAATAAAAATACTGGTCTCCTACAAAATGTTGGATTGCTATGAGAAATTATTTTACAACGTAGATCATCTCTTGCAAAAATTGCCACCCCGCCTCCTCTCTTACCAACACGGTCGTTACGATATAAACTATATCCTTGAATATTTACTGTAGAAGATTGAATGTTTGTATGAAGCCATGTTTCACTAACAGCAATCGCATGCACTCCTGATTCTGGTATGATTGAACGAAGCTCGTTGAGATGTGGAATTAGGCTTTGCGGATTAAGGTAGATAATTTTGAAGGTGCTCGGGAAAGGTAGAAACTTTTTCTCTAAAATTTCCTTCGTTGAAGGGATGGAATGGGATAAACTATTGTGAGAGATAGCAATGCCAGACGATGATGAGTGTAAAGTGTCAAGGGTATGACGCATTGAATCTCTGTTATTGTCTAAGGGCTCGAAAATTTTTGCTTCTGGATTGAGGACAAGACCTCCGGAGCGGAGAGGGAGGGATGTTAAGGAATTAGGGTCTAACCATAGAGTAAGCTTACTCTATGGGTCTAACTTAGAGGGAGAAAGAAAGGAGGGAATTTGTGACGCCTTGTAAGGGTCGGTCGGAGACCTAAAAGAGGAAGTACGGCTATAAAGTAACGGACTAATATTATCCATTGAAGATATATGGCTGTGAGCTTGGAGAGGGCAAGAATTACGAACGGAAATAGAGAATCCTTTAGTGGGAGAGTAATAGGAAAAAGTTTAGGAAAATTACGTAAGGGGTACATGAAAAAATAAGGAAAGGCATTGCAAAATTAAAGTAAGGACACTGACATAAGTTCCTATAAATTAATCACACCCTGTCTTATACTGATGGTGAGAACTTGGTTAAGTTAGCACAGAGTAAAAATTAAATATCTGGTAAATAGCACGTTGGGGAAATGAGAAAGGAGCTAAGGATAGATTGCACTAAGCACTTCACTTCACTTTCACTTCACTTAGAAAAGAACGTTATTATATTACGGATAAAATTGAAGTGGAATCTACATTACGGGAACACTAAGATAATCACCTCACAGAAAATAACACTCGAAAACAAAGTAGGGGACACCTAATGCACTTTAACACTAGCACAAATACAGTCTTAAAACTTCCTCTCCCATGGAGGTAATAAGCAACAGAATATTAGTGGAGGAGAAAGTAAATCGGCCACTACGAGGATGAGTTTAGCTGCTTTAGTTCCCTTGAGGAGGAGATGAATAAACGGCGACCATTGACTCCAAGAATTACAATCTTACCGTCGTATGTCCATACGTTCGACTTCCCGAATAAATCTTAGGAATATAGTATGGTATTATACTTTGAAATGGTCAGTGGTAGTAAGTTAGAAACAGATTCCTCTTTATTCTTTACAAGAACACTCAACATTTTCCACCTTCGTATTATTTCCGGTTGCCTTGAATATTGACGACTACAACACATATGTATCATAAAATTTATTGTTAAATTGAAGTATAATTTAGTCAGAATTAAAAAAAAAATTTAAAAAATTCCCGTGTACAAATGACCTCGTTAAAAATTTTTCCATCGTTCTTAGGCAATATCAAACGGACTATCAGTAAACAATGAGGCATTTTCGCAGTACTGCCGGAGAACTGCCGAATTATACGTAGGCCTGTATCCCTGAAATCATATGCCAACCACGGTACATAAGGTACTTATGCATTAGAGGTCTGCATGGGCCCTATCTAAAGTTCCAAGTCCAAGTCTGTCGGGTTCTGGCCGGGCTTGGGACCATGGAAAATTCGGGAAGGAGAGAATTATTCGTTCTTAAAGAGCGTTAGTTTCTTGCATAGCGGCAAAAGCCTCTTAAAGTTGTAACGCAATGCTTAAACAAAATGCTCGGTCTTCGTGAAGGGTTAAAAAATGTATTTGTTCACAATTCACAACAATTTATTACAGGGCGATTTATGGAAAGTTCGGGCTCGGGTCGGGCTTGAGAACGAAAATCAATATCAACGTTCGTGCCGGGTCGGGCTCAACCACGAACGGGCCGGGGGCTGAAATTTTCGGCCCATGCAGACCTCTATTATGCATGAAGGCGATTCTTCCCTTAGGGCAGCTGCCCGAACAGGCGATGGAGGCTCGCTATAAGGACACCAGAAATTTCCATGTTTATTGCTTTAGCGAAATGAATAAAATGATAGACAATTTTGAAACAACTTTTCAAATACGATGCTGTAATCAAATACCTATATGGTAAGACCAAAACTCCAGTACTCGTAGATCGATGTAAAACAGAAAACCGAAATTAAGGATTTCAACATTGGTATAAACCGTATAAACAAGGTAATTCAATTGTTGTTGAAAAGATTGGACGAGAATATCGCGAGTATTGTAAGTTTACAATTTAATTAGTTTCGTCTAATTAATGAAACTCCATAAAGATTTCTTTGGGGAAACTCTATTTAAGAGGCTAAATTTCAATATTGATGCCTGGGTGTTGCAACTACTGCCGCCTAATCACGCCCAATTAGCAGCTGTAGTACATGCCCTGTTCTTCTTGGGTAACTCCGAGCCAAATATTACGTTGTGTATTTCTAAAGTGAATAGAATTAAAATAATTGTAAATTAGAAGCTAATTGAGTTATTTTTATGGGCACGTTATTATCGGCGATGGGTTGGGGGTTTCTATGAAAAAAGCATGCATACTTCCGTATTTATAGAAGTAATCAAGCTTAGAATTCTGAGCATTGCAATAGTGGCACTTAAGTGGCAGAAAAATGGGCACCAATTCCGAACCATACCAAATTAACACTATAATAGAGACGACTCATGTTATTTTGCCTTCTAGTTGATTTGCATTAAATGAAGCCTTTCCTAAATTATAACACCAAATCATATTCTAAATTTCGAACATGGATGAGATTTATACCGCTCCTCGTCTAAGATCTGTAAGACTTAGTAGTTTGCGAAAAGCTGATATCCTTGGTAAGTAACCATTTTCTTTAAACTTTCAAACAAAATTGTTGTTCTTTTCGCTATCTTTTTGTGCTATTAAGAGATTAATGTACTTGGACGCACCTTCATACAGTATTTCTTTCGAAATGCGACATAGTCGTAGCAGGTTGAGGTTTGTTTCATAGAATGAGTTGAGAAATGAATAAAAATTCGGTAATAACATTTAAATAATGAATCTTTCGTCGTCCTCTTAGAAAACTAGCTGAAAAGATAACACGATCGCATATAATAATATCCTTAGATTTTTATGTTTTTTTTTTTAAACTGCGGGATAAATCAATTCAGACCATAATCTTCCTTTCAAGGGAAGCCTAACTTTAAAAATGCTTCCATGTTGTTCAAGAATCTAATTTGGGAAAAGAAAAACGTGATCAAGTGTTGAGGGTTTTTCGAGTTTTTGACCAGACTGGTAAACATCGCGTAGGAATCAACGAAATCCCTAGTATGATTAGGGCATTGGGTAAGCTACTACAAAATTAAATATAGGCAATTGCCATTATATGAAAAGCATTTTTATTGCAGCATGTAAAAGTATTTAACAGCGAATATTTTCAGGACTTTTTCTCTCAAAACAAGAAGCAAGGAAAATTGCTGCCGATATTGAAGATAAAAATTTTCCAGGCACAATTACAGAAGAAGATTTTATTCTCTACATAGTATATGTCATTTTACAAGGAAAGTAAGGCAATATGTGGTGCTTATTCCACCCTTTCAAAATTCCTTTACTGACAAATTGAGTCTATATAAAATTTTCTTTATTTCTCTAAATGTATCATACTTTTCCATAACCTTGAATATATCATGGAACCTTTCAATCAAAAGATTTAGTATAGAAAAATATCTTTAGTGGCTCAATTATCAGTTCATATATTATTGATAAGGAGTAATCAAGTTTAATATTGTAAAAAAATTAATGAAGTAATAAAATTATTATTGCTACTTTCTTTAAAAATCATGAAAATATTTTAGGGTTCATAATGAATGATATTAAAATTTAAATCTACAGCTTTTAGTTTGTTTTCAGTGTTTAACCAATTGTTGTAGGTTCATAATATATGTAGCAGTAAAATAAAATTATAGATTCCTAAATATAAATTTCTAATTTCTAAGGTATGCCCCTGAGTCTGCTGACACATTACTGAGTGCTTTTGAAATATTTGACCCTGAGAAGAAAGGTTTCATAGAGAAGGTGTTTTTTGAAAATATAATGACTATGGAAGATGACGACATAGAAAATTTTACCAAAGTGAAGAATGAATTACAAGTGAGAAACAACACTTTGGCAGTTAAAGTAAGCCTGTCGGATGAAGAAATAAATTGCCCAATTGCAGAAGGAGGAAGCGCAAATGTTTCTGATATGAAGTATACTGACTGCAATGATTTAGATAAAATAGCTGATGAAGATGACTCTCATAAAATTGAGCCATTAAACAAAGATGAATTGGAAGAATTGTTAAAAATATCTTTGGACCCTCACTTAAATCGCATTAATTACAATGATCTGATAATTAAATTTTTAGCATGCAAGGAATTTAAAGAATCTCCTTTGTAAAAAAAAGAATTATCTCAGTATTTATGATATAATTATATTTAAAATCTGGTTTGCGGTGAAATAAAAAGATGTATCTATTATATATAGATGTTTCATCGGATATACATATATATAGATAGAGGCGATCAAAATTCTAACCATTTTCCAAAAGTGTCATTTACTTGAAATTTTAATGACATACTGGCTTTAGCGTATAACTGCCAGAAAAAATGCAACTTTGAACCTCAGTGTCATGGGTTCGATGCCAGAAGGCCCGAAGTCCTGATTTTTTCCATAAGGATGCATTGCGGGGATATTCAGAAAATTTTTGAGGCACTTCCTGACTAGGGAGTTGAAATTTGAGGGATTTATGGTGTGCATATCCAGCAAAAACTATAAAGACACCCTTGAAGATTATCCTTGGTTCAACGCTAGGCTTGGGAAAATATTCTCTTATTTCAAATGCATTGCCGCAATTTTAAAGATTTTTTAAATCCTTTTCCGATAACATGGAAACTTAAAACCCAGCATGTGCATAGAGATTATAAATACATTTCATATATGCTGTTTAATGTTTCCCTGATGGTCCTTGGTTCGATCCCAGAGAGCCATTTACATTCCTCTATACATTTCAAAGGGGGATAGCATAGTCTTATTTTAGGACCTTCTCTGTATGATATCGACTTCAAACTTTGGATTATATATGTTGAATTAATACCGAGTTGTTATATGTATTCATATCTTCCAAAAGGTCCTGGGTTTGACACCAGGCAGCTCTAGCATTCGAAATGTATGGTGGGAATTTCAAATGTTGTATGATTCATTTACAGAAAAGGTCTATGTCCAGGCATGTGAACAGAAATGATAAATATTTCATTATCACCCATATTATAATATACAATATTACCCATACCCATAATTTAATAATATAATGGTGATTATGAAATGCAAGATTCTTTTACTTTTGCATATAAATTTAATTCTTTTCGCAAACATCCCCAGATTTTTCATGTCCTTCTTTCTTACTCTTTCCATTATCAAAACAGCGAATTTCGGTAAAACTATTGATATTGACTTTTACTCTTCTTCTGGACATAAAACAAATTCCTTCAGCTCAACTGGTTCAGGTATGGCTAAAGTCCTTGCATTCCAAATCTCAATAACTTTATGTCTTTTTTGTTATCCAGTGAATTCAGCATTGTGCTTTTTCAATGTGAGAACTCAGTGAACAACTTCAAATTTAGAAGATCGTAGTGTCCCTTTATTGTCTTCCTCATCAAGAGGATCAGTCCAGTTCCGTGGAAGGCCCTACCTATTGTTAATGTACAGATTGCAGGAATACTTTTACCTTCTCACTAAATCAAGCCAGGGATACCTTAACGATGAGCAAACCATTCCTCAAGTCCTTTACATGAGAGCATACAAAGAGTGTATTGAATATGGCTATTTGATTCCCTTTTATAAGTTTGTAAATGGCTAGAGAATCCCATTACCGGATTAATTTAGGGATTTTTTTGATAGTCAAACAAAACCTTGGTAGTATAAAAAAACTTTCTACCATGGTAAAGTTTTTATAAGCTGCAAACAAATGGGAGAGTAAAATAGTTTTTCTCTTTATCTTAGAATCTCAGAAAAATATAAGACTTTGATACTAAATGAAGATTAATGAGGACCCATATATTCAACTACAAAACATCCAGCATAAATTACATTTATTGACAGTATTAAACCTGATTTATATTAATTGAGTCAACTTCCCAATCATGTTCTACATATTGGGAACTTTTATGCACAGTTTTCAATTAAATAATACTAATAAGTCATTGAGTTCACCTTCGAATTAATCATTAATACTTTCAAGAACTGTTTATTTAACTAAAAATATAAGAAAGAAATAAGAACACATAAGCTAACAAATCAACTCAAAAATACTCTCACCAATATGAAAAAATCTGATGTGGCCAGCACATGACTTTCTTCATATATAAGATGCTAATATTTATCTACGACAGTATTTTCCAACTCTATATTCAATTTAAACTTGGAAGGTAAGTGAATTATTTATATCATATTATCATGGAAGAAGGAGGAGATATTATGATATTATATTTTACGTCACAAACATTATAAATAATGATTTTGGGACATGTTCGATGAAAAACGATGGATGTGGTCTTTCGCCCATAGAGCCCAGAGCGCCCACAAAGTACATAATCAGCAACTTCCGGTTTATCAGTATTACATGAATAACTCCTAAACAATCAGTTATACAAAAATATGTTTTATGCAAAAGTTATAGTAAATAACATTTTCTAAAACTTTTATAAATAATAGTATATACCTAAATATCAGATTAATATAAGAGATAATATGGAGATATTTTCCAAAAACGGAAACGAGCTTGATAAGTAAACCTCAACTTTCGGTTAACTGATTTACTCCAAATCTAATCAACTCTAATGACACTAACCAAAGTGCTATATATGAAATTTGATGTTGATACGACAAATAGTTTTCATGTTAGAGTGCCCACAAAGTACACTCCTGGCCAAAATTAACACAGCACCGGCTGTAAGGATCGCTTGGGAGGTGCTGCGTTAATTTTTGCCATGACTGTACATGATCAGCTACTTCCGGTTTATTAGTATTTCACGAATAACTCCTAATCAACCGGTGATACAAAAATATGTTAAATACAAAAGTTATAGTAAATTACATTTTCTAAAACTTTTATGAGTAATACAATATGCCTAAATATCATATTTATGGAGATATTTTGAAAACCGGAAATGAGCTTTGAAGAATGAAGCTCGACTTCCAATTAACCGATTTACTCCAAAAACTAATCAACTCTGACAGCACCCACCACAGTACTATATATGAAGTTTGGAATTGATACAACTAATGGTTTTAACATTAGAGCGCCCACAAGCACAGACACACACACAGACATCATTCAAAAAATGGTCAAAACATGTTCTAAGGACCCCAAAACATCTATTTCCGTTGAAATCTCGAAGTTGATTTTTTTCATGTAAACAATACTTTCTCTATACTACGTATATGGAGAAAGTAAAAACTACAGAAATGATCTAAAAATAAAGTCAAGTAAACTATTCAAAGTATATAGAAAATGACTATCCAAAGCCTAGGACTAACGTAAGAAGTTGAGAAAATTAAGATTATCAAAGTAACGGAAATAAAAACCTACCTAAACATTAACTACAACGAAATTACTAAGATAAAATAAAGAAGAGTGAAAAAGCAGCAAGGTTGGCAATGAACACACGTGGTTGCAGTAGAGGCTCCTAAGAGAGTGCTCACATTGTGTTTGCTAACACCTAAACACCTGATGCACGCAGTTATTGGAAGATAGACTTGCCCAGACCAAAAAATGGCTACTGTGCAGGGGTCATAACTTTTCAATTTCAATGTACATGGCACCATTTAGCTGCATAAGTAAAATGCACTATATAGCTAACTGTTGATTTGCCTCTGTAGAAATGCAGGGTAAGGTCTGGGAAACTTCCTCAGTAGCGAGATATCTGAAATTAGGCTTTTGTCTTAATAAAATATGTTATAACTTCCACACTTACGCTTAATAAGTACTTTTACTTTCATACATACATTGATGATATATATTATATGCATATTAAAGCCTTTAACTTAAATAGATATTGTTAAAACAAGATATCACCCTCTTATCCATAAAAATCAAGGAAATAGAAAATTAAGTTTACAATATAGACATGAGTAGGGCTATATAAAACTTCTTTCATTGTATAGTTACATTTTCAGTCAACTTACTATTATCATAGCTACTTCTTATATTAGCTTAAATTTTTTAAATACATTTTGGATTAAATGCTGCAACGTTTATCTGTATCTATGATTTGAGGAATCAAGAAAGAGAGGTAAAGAGCTGATAATCCTTGATTCATTATAATATATCCAGGATACATTTATATATAAATGTATTTTTGTTTTCGTATGATAAATTTGTTATAATATTATCAATGCTAGTCCTACTAGTATTCCTAATAGTAGGACATTCCAGTTGGTTCCTTAAAATGAGATTTATACTCAAGAGATTCTACATTATTTGTACATTTTTTAGATATGCTACTTTTTAATTTGGTATGATTTATAATGTCTTCATCATGGATAGGTTGTGAGTAAGACATCCTCTCTATAGTACAATCAGCAGCTGTTACTAATATTTTATCTTGCTTCCATCACTAAACTTTTTTAGGAGCACTTGGAATTTTCATAGAAAAGAATGACCAGTTGTGATGGTATGGATACTATAAATCGATATGTTTATGGTTTTCAGGTTAGTTATTTTGAAAAAAAGGGCCCCCACGTTAATAAAACACCTTCCACAAGTTGAGTCAAGTCTGACAAAGCTGTCCACAGAGTTATATGCTTTCATTCTCTTTAGTGCAGCAATGCACTTAAGCTATTCTGTATTCAATTGCATTTAAATTTGTTTCAGAAAAGAATTCTCCATCCAATGAACATCTGATGAATTACCCACTTTCATGTTGGCAGACTATGGGTGGTATATATTCATAGTCACAAATAATCATTGATTTGTTTCAATCATCATTATATCTATCATTATTTGCAGTTTCATATTTGTAGTCGTTCAAGAATCTGAAATTGACGAATCTGTGATTCATGAATCAGAGATTCACGAATCAAAGATTCACGAATCAGAGATTCACGAATCAGAGATTCACGAATCAGAGATTCACGAATCAGAGATTCACGAATCAGAGATTCACGAATCATAGATTATATGGTATTTATAGTCGTTAAATAATCAACGATTATTTTGTAAGTATTCATAGTCATTGAAACTGTAATTATTTGGCTGAATAATCATTGATTTGTAAATTATGGTGTAGAGCTTAATTATTTCATCTTCTTGCTATTTCAAGTGGACTTCTAGGTTGTTTTGATCACATGTAACTTCAGTTGATAGTTTTGCGTTGAGAATTGTGGTACTATAAGTCGTCGAAACTGTTATTATTCAGCTGAATAATTATCAATTTGTCAATTACGGTCTGGAGCATAATTAATCTGAAGTCTTGTTATTTCAAATGGAGTTAAACGCTGTTTTTAGTATACGAGTAAAAGTAGCTTGCATACTGCAAGCATGTGTTTGAGTGCTGTACTTTGCAAAGTTATATTTGGCTTGAAAATTTTGGCTATAGAAACCCAAATTTCTCTATGTAAAAATCGATTCTGTATCCAAGTTGCATGGCTTCAAACCATGGACCTTTTTTTGAGATGAGATAGCATTTAACCATTTGCTTTGGGATAACCTGACAGTTTCTAAAATTCCAAGTTGATTATTTAGAATATCTTCAAACTAAATTCCTTATTTGCGTTTAATTGAATTCTAGCCTGCAAATGGTGCCCTAGCATCCAACCAATGATCATAAGATAAAAGATAAACGATAATAATTAAACATTCCTTACATCTGTTCACATGCATAGTCATAGAATTTCCACCTTCTCGGTAAATCATTCATTCAAAATTTGGAATTACCGCCATACATTTCAAATGGTAGAGCTGCCATGGAAAAAGAGGAGGCGGTTCCTTCTTCTTTCATGAAGCTGCCTGGTGTCGAACCCAGGACCTTTTGATGGATGTGAATCCATAGAACACCCTGGTATAAATAAAACTTATTTTAATAAATTTTGAAGTCAATATCACAGTGAGAAGGTCCTAAAATAAGACTCTGTTATCCCCCTTTCAAATACATAGAGGAATGTAAATGGCTCTCTGGAATCAAACCAAGGACCATCAGGGCATGGTTAAACAGTTTATATAAAATGTATTTATGATCTCTATTCACATGCCGAGTTTTAAGATTCTGAGTTATCAAGAAGGAATTTTTTATAAATCTTAAAATTTGCCGCTATACATTTTAAATAGTAGAATATTTACCCTGACCTAGCGTTGAACCAAGGATAATCTGTGAGGATGTCTTTGTAGTTTCCCTTGGAAATGCACGACTTCCAGTGATCCCTCGAATTTTAGCTTTCTAAATTTCCGTGAAGTGCCTCAAAAATATTTCCAAAAATCTCCGCAATGCATCCTTATGAAAATGAAAATAAAAGTTTCAGTTCGAAAGAGAACCTTTTGCATGTAAACAGTTCTTTCTATCCCAGGATGAAAATCCAATGCGTTTTTTATTGAAAGATATTAATCAATTTTCATACTGTATTGTCTGGCAAGGTTTGTTATAGGGGAAAAAGGTTTTGAGGATTGTAAATAAGTTAAAATACCTTTGGATTTAAAGTTACCTGGTGTGGTTCCAATCCCTAGAGTTGCTAATACTTTTAAATGCTATAATATGCATCAATTGAGCATTCTACAGAAACAGATCTTCAACTGGTGATTGAAAAACAACATGTTACATTAAGAAACCGTAGATAGAAATATACTTATTAATAAATTAAAGTGCTATGGGAAGAGAGGAAATATACTAAAGTAATTGGAAGATTACTTGAAAGAGACGTGACATAGTACAAGTTGCAAATGAGTATTCTGAAGAAATAGATGCTAAGCATAGTATTATTCAGTGAAGTAAATTAGGCTCAATGTTGTTTTGTTTGTACTAGGGTGGTCAGAAAAGTTTCCGACCCCAGATTTTTCAGAAATCTTCAGAAAACATGTCGAGAAATGACAAAATGTCGTAAACTTTTCAGACCACCCATGTATATAAAGGATTACTTGGTACTTAGAGATTTTTATATCCACCTGTTTGTAGATATGTTGTTATATTTTTCAGGTAATAACATCAGTCAAATAGTTGATATAGTATATAGGGAACTGTTGTTAGTAGTTAATTGGCGAATTACTAACAGATTGGTATTGAGCTTGAGCAAAACAAAATGTTCAGTAATTTCTTTCAATAAAATGATAATTAATGGACTAAAACTATTTAGTATGTTAATGCAAAGAGACAAAATTGAGTGGGTTGATACATTTAACTATCTTGATGTTTATATAGAAAAGAATATGAGCTTTTAAACTCCATATTTATACAAAAAGCTGCATATTTTAGTGGGCTACAGTACACGGTTCAAAAATCTAAAATCTTAATTTATAATGCTATTGTGAGGCCACACCTGAAATCCTGCAGTACAGTGTTGCACATGATTAGCCAGGGTACATTGAAATATTCTATTTATTGCAAATTGAGCTAAGAATAGTATTCTAAAGGGTCAAGGGAATAAAAAATAATAAGATTCTCATCAGAGATGTACTTAGACCATAAGACAGCATCCAACTCAAAAGATATTTCTGATTTATTGGCTGAACATTTTTCTAGTGTTTATGAGGTTTCACCTGCTGTGGTTCCCAAATATAAGTATAATTTTGGTAAATGAGTTTTGCCCTGTTTTATTAATGAAAGTAGGATGCTAAAAAAATTGGAATCCTTGGATTACACCCAAGTAACACGACACCGTTGGGCCAACGTTGGCAAACCGTTGTTGTCCACGGTTGGCCAACGGTATGGAATGGCACTCCGCCTCACCGTTTGCCAACCCACCATTCGCCTACGTTGGGCCAACCAACACCAGCCAACAGAGGCCCAACCGTAACTTCGTTGGCCCTACCTTGGGCCAGCAAAGTAATTACTCTTTGCCAACATTAATGCTACCCTTTTCCAACAGGAAATGCACCTTTCATATTATATTTAAAATTACGCAGAGGTAATTCAAGGAGTGAAATAATAAATACCAAGAGATATACATAACAACGTTTGTCATTTATTTCCCAAAATGACAAAATGGTTTACAAAAGATGTTTTATCTTTGAAATTTTGCAGTAGTACACATTTAACAACTTTTCTGCATTAATAATATAATTACACTGACGAGCTCTTCCTTCAAAAATTCATAATTTACTTCTGTAAAATGATTCTTCAAAGTAGTTGCTTTTCTATTGGAATACATCAGTGTAAAATCAATGAATTCACAGCTTTACTAACAGATTTAATAATTACAACATTCATATCATCACTGAGGAAGGGGGTACTTTCTACCTCCTAAGAGAATTGGTTTCGTTTCCTATGAAAATAATAACAAATTTATAATCATATAAAACTCTCTATGGCCACACATTCTTGTTTTGGTATACAGATAGAAAAGTAAGGATACTCACCAATATTACTTCATTGTCCTTTCCAAGAAACAACCATGGTTGTTTTAACTGCAGTTTTCAGGTTCATCAACCTTTGTACAAAATGGAACCTTTAAATTTTCTGGTATTGTGAATTCAGGATCCTAAACTGCTGAATTGCTTGGGATTATTTTCTGTAGTATTTCATCTTGTCTTGCATATATCTCGTGTATTTTTTTCTAGATGGGCCAAATGTCTAGCTATTACATCAAAAGCTGAAAAAATTACATTTTAAAAGTTAAAATTACAGTTAAACTATAAGTAACATTCACCTCTTAAAAATTATGAATATAAGAGAATCTACTAACTCTTTGATTTCAATTTTTTCTCCTTGAAGACCTTTACACTTGAAGTAGATGGTACTGAAAGTTCAATAACATCAACAGTAGAAGCTGGAATAAAAATTGTTGTTGCAGGTAGACTAATAATACATAACAGATAGTGTAACTATATCCAGGTTTCCTCATTAATGTATACATACCTATATTTGTGAGGATTGAACTAGCAATGTTATTCTCGGAGGAGATGGATAAGGCCGCTCACAGAACTCCTCTACTCTTGTAGTAGGTTGTTCTTCACTCGAATCATCTAAAATGTAGCTCCTAATTATTTACCATTTCCGGATTGTTGTGTCAGAAACAACAACCAATAAATATTGTGCATTCCGTTCTTAGTAGTCGAGTTGAATTAGAGAGATCATCTGAGCAGAGAAGAGGAACCACTACAGCACAATAACAATCACGCACATCCATTCCCGACAAGCGGAAATACCACTAGCATTACCTAGCGATAGTATTTGTAAGTATCGTAAACTCCCGTTGATCGGGGCGGCGGCCGGTTTGGATAACGAAATTTCTGATTAAACGAAGTCCCGCGTGAAACACCCCAAATTGCGTTAATGCCACGAAATATGACCGTAAAACGTGCGTACGTAGAATGTTATTGATATGGTTGTGAATAAGCCTGTATGTTTTTGACTGAAAAATTTGTATAGACGGGTTAAAAAGGCGCCAAAGTATGATTGAAATTCAAAGTTTTTAAATGCTTAATAACAAAGCTCGTTTATTTTGCATTCTTAATGAAAAAATCCACCTTATTTGGCAGCGGGGGTGTCACGAGCAAATGAATAATGGGTCGCGATGGTATTCGATGGGTGGGGGTGGGGTAGGTGCATTCGGAAAAGTTTGTTCCGATGTACGCGATTCGGATAAACGGGAGTTTACTGTAAAAAGAAAAAATGTCTGTACTGTAGGTGCGAAGCGGAAATTGGAATTCGAAATACCTGGAAAAAAGACGGAATGTAATTAAATGTTTAAGGTATCAAAAAAACTTTAGCTTGTTTATGTTTAAAGGATGTATGTAAGGATAAATCACTTCCCTGTTTTCTTTCTATTGAATACAATTTTGTATAATAGAAACAAAACAGAGAAGAGTTCCTATACAAAATTATCTCAATGGAAGAATCGGGTTTGTATCCTCACATCAGATTTTATTTACTATCTATTTCCTTTCCTTGACGCCTTAAGTACGTTTCTCGATGCAAAAATCCATCACTTAATATTCGTTGGCAAAAATTAATCAACCCAATGTTGGCCCTGTGTTGGCAAAACCACCAATTTCTTCTCAAATCTCTGTTGTAAATAGTCCGTTGGCCCAATGTTGGCATTACGTTAGTTTTTCCACTAACCATTTGCCAACGGTGCCTACCAAATCCTGCCGTTGGCCCAACAACCTGTGTTACTAGGGCAGTTAGGAGCCTGGTCCTGATTTAATTTACCGCTTCACTTTGAAGTCCTTGTCTTCAATTATCGCTGATGCCCTAACTTTTATTTTTAACTCTTCTCTTGCAAATGGTATCCATCCTGAATCCTTAAAATCTTCCTTCATAACACCATTTTTTACATAGTCTTCTAGCATCTGAGAACTTGTGATAATCATCATCAGAGCGGGTAAATTTGAAGCTCATATGGAGAATCTTTTTCTGATGTATGGCCTCACACAACTGAATCAAAAGCCATCTAGGAAACTTTGAGTAACTTATCCTCACTTTAGGCACAAAGAGATCAATACCCATTTGTAGAATCATGACAAGAGTATCATAGGAATTATTCACATTAGAAGCATTATAAATGACTGACCAATCCATACATGCTAAGTACTCAGAAAATCCTTCAGTATTGCACTTTTTATAGTTATAAATAAAATAATTATTGTTAATAATATTAATATCACAGAGCAGTTCAGTTGAAAATGTCAAAGCTGGATGATACCCATTGGATACTTCAGGAAACAATCTATCCCCAGCTTGAGAAACTAAGTTTATCATTAGAAGAGAAAACAAGATCCAGATAGTTACCAATATCATTTGAGCATAGTTTCTTTGAAATAAGCCAAATGCCTTGTGCCTAGATGCGGGGTTGCAACTGAATCGAAACCCATGAGTTTCGATTCAATTGCGGATTTTGATTCTCTTTTCTCTAAGTCTGACAAAATTTGGAAAAACAATTTAGATCACAAGGAAGAGGAAGGGTGAAAATTGCACATAAGGAAGTGCACCCAGGAAAAACCCAAGGAGAAACGGACATGGAAAAAAGTCCACCAAGGCCGGGACTTTTTTCCATGTCCGTTTCTCCTTGGGTTTTTCCTGGGTGCACTTCCTTATGTGCAATTTTCACCCTTCCTCTTCCTTGTGATTTATCCTTTGAGGAGATTCCTCAACATCCCTTTGTTTGGCTGGTGCCTCCATGAGGCCCGGCAATGGACGATGCCGCTAGCCGGACGAACCCATACCGCCATCTGCCAACAAAGTTCCCCAAACGGCATGTTAAATTGTTCTGCCTCGGTAGCTTAGCTGGTTAAAGCATTCTCCCGGCAAGAGGAAGATCCCGGGTTCGATTCCCGGCCTTGGTGGACTTTTTTCCATGTCCGTTTCTCCTTGGGAACAATTTAGATGCCAATCTAAGACAATCACAAAAACATACAAATACACAGACAGTATTTCTGCTTTATTTGTATAGGTAGACCAGAGGTGGCCATCAGGTAAATCTCAGTTAACCTATTGATAGAGAAACAATTGATCATAGATAAAATTTTTAACACAAATTACTTCATATGTTGAACATATATTTGTGTTATTTGATTGATGATTGACTTTCTTTAGTAAAAAATATAACTAACAAGAAAGACTATTATATTTTTTCTGCGTATATTAACCTTAAAATTTGTAAACCAATTGTTACCAAAAATAGGTGCTTTGGCTGTTTGCTGTAGTATTTAAATTTGGCATCAATAATATGGACTAAAAATGTAATACAGTGTCTCATTCTTTTGCAATTCTTTGGTAGTCCTTATTTTGTATGCATCGTATTTTATGAGCTATATCACAAATCACTGTTTGAAGCAAATAAAGTTTTCACTAATGCTTCTCTTTTTCATTTTCTCTTGAGATATGCCACTGTCAAAATCAATTAATTTGACACTTATAATATTTCTCACTTAGTTTAAAGGCAGAAAAAACTATATTTGTTTCATTAGCAAGATGCATCATCCTATCTAAGGGTACATACATCAGCTCCATAACTTGTGCAATGCCTATTTCAGAAGAACAATTGATTATGCCTTAAGATCCTCTGGGGAATATGGAAATTAATCTTTTCTAGAAGTTTTGGACAATCAATAAGTCCATTTACTAATTTATACAAGAATAATAAATTGTTATATTTCCTTCTCAAAGTCAGTGATGTCATAATGGTTTTAATAAGGATATCAAAGTAATTGAGATTTTCATTATAATTTTTCATTTAGTTGAGTAGTACCATGGAAAAAGGATTCTTCTAGTACCTTAAAAATTTATATTGTATACTTTCAATTGCCAATTTTACACATTTGAAATAAGGACTCCGGACTGGTGGACAGAATTCTAAATATGGTTCTAGAAGGGAGAAATACTATAGTAATTTAAAATTATTAGGATTTATAAATTCTGTACGTTGGTGATATATGAATCCAAGCATTTTACAATCTATGTTTCTAATAAAAGCAATATGTTCATCGAATCTTAAATTATTTGTTAAAATTATTCCCAAATGTTTGATGTTAGAGACAGATTCAAGTATAGTTTTATTATCAAGAATGTAAGGATGTACAATGGGATTGTTGTTCTTGTAAAAAGTTATTACTTTACATGTAGTATAGTAGTCAACGACTTGTTTTCTTTAATGTATTTATTCTAACGAGTCTTGACTATACATGAATAGCGTTATGAAACGCAAAACAAATCAAAAACACTGGAAGAATATAAAATACGGTGCGGACATTATGCACTTCACCAGTCCGTCAAAATACCTTATCTCTTCTCGCTCTAACAATCTTTGTTTAAAGTCACCACCATAACAACAAACAATAAACATTGTTCAAAAACAACGCGGATGGCGCAGTGGCGATACGCGGAGTATCGCCACACTACTCCCCCCCGTGGTAAGTGTCAGCTGTGAAACAGCCCGAAGGACGGATGGAGCGAGTAGAAACTGTCGGTTTCAAAGACGGAGGAGGCGCCGAGGAAGTTGAAGATGGAAGAGACGGTGCAGGCGTAGAGGCTGCAGGTGGAGAGTCGACGAGAAGATGATGTGCTGGCTTGAGATGGTCGATGGAGAAGTTAAAGTAGTCGTTCAACGAGTCCGTTGGCCTGGGGATGGTAGCTCGTAGTGGGGGTTGCTAATGTGCTCCATCATTATCGACATACGGTGGGTGGGGTTGTGTGGGGGCGGAGAAGGTACTGAGACTGAAAGTACGTGGTAGGGTGAGGGCCGCTGCTGTCCCTGCTGGCTGCCTCCGTGGTTAAGGAGCTGCTGCTGTTACTGTTTTTTTTTGTCTCAGCCAACCTCCAACGCCTACTAGCGGTGATACCTCTACTCCTCTGACCACTCCTCAGTCCTAAGGACTGCCTCCGGCTGTCGCCTTTAGGGCTGATGGGTCCTGCTGGGAGGGCCACACCAACGCTGCCTTCTTGCACTGGGACTTGCAGTGGGACTTGCGTCCGTTGCCGAAGGGTGGATGCGAATGAGGAGGCGTCAGTTAGGCACCGCCTCCGGGCTCTGGAGATCCTCCGGCTTCGGATGGTGCGTCCATCGGAGGCAGGGAGGTGGTTGGGGATGCGGGGTCGTGGGAAGGCGAGACGCGGGCTGATACACCTACGCTCAACATCCCCCCACCGTCCGTGGAGGTGTAGCGGTGCTGGAGATGGCAAGAAACGAGTGGGGTTGAAAGAGCATGGCTGGGTGCAGCGTCGGGCTTCGACACCAAATCTGCGATGGTAGTAACACATCTCTGGTTGGGCGGGGTTCTGTGTAGTGTATGCCAGTGAGACGAGGTTGAGATCTGCCCCGGGCCCAAGACCGTGGGTGTGGGGAATTAGTGAGACGAGTTTGTATATCTTGGAGCTGCTTGGCGAGTTCCTCCATCCGTTGAGCCAATGCTGAGTGGTCAGGCGTAGAGCGTACAGCGTTGACGGTGGGGGCAATCGGAGGCGGAACGACAGCGACGATGCGGTCGGCCACATCTGCAAGCTGATCGAGAGGAAGTGTAGCAGCCTGCGCTTGGAGAATGGCCTGCGCGCTGAGCGGGAGACGCTGTAGCCACAGAGTACGTAGGAAAGAGCCCTGCACTTGTGTTGCGTCTATGAGAGAACGCATGTGTCGCAGCAGTTGTGAAGGTTTGTGATCACCCAGTTCTTCTGCTGTGAGAAGTTGCCGAACCCGCTGCTTCTCAGAGAGAGAGACGCGCTGTATCAACTGAGTTTTAAGTGTCTGGTAACGATTCGCTGCTGGAGGGTTTATTATGAGGTCACTTATTTCACTGGCGAAGTGATGGTCAAGGCTTCCTACGACGTAGTTGTACATAGTTAGGTCCGAGGTGATGTTGGCCAAGGAAAATTGTGCTTCGACCTGGGCGAACCATACTGCAGGTTGAGCTGGCAAGAAAGGGGGAAGTTTAGGCGTGGCGCGGTAGATGGCAGCAGGGCTGATGCCGGTGGAATCGGGGAGCGGAGAGACCTTCTGCGATGGTTGTGGAGGTAGCGCCACTTGCTGTTCTGGTTGTAGTTACGGAGCCTGTTGGTGCTGCTACCGGAGGGCTGCTAGTTGTTGGGTATGTTGCTCCTTCTGGGCAAGGAGCTGCTGTTTTAGTTTCGCGAGTTGCGTTTGAAGTTTGTCGAGTTGCTCCGCGTCTCCCATGGTTGCTTTCGACGCAGCTAGCTTGACGAAGTGGTCTGTGGAATGCTGTGTGAGATGCGCAGAGAAGCCCGTGTAGCGAGGTTCCTGATGATGTCCTTAGAAGCCAAGAAGCTGGTGAAGAAAGTTGCCGAATTTGTCATTTGTCAGGGGTCACTAATCAAGTCGACGACTAATCTAGTCCACGACTTGTTTTCTTTTTAGCTTGCTTTGAGATGTTACAGATTTGCTCCTGGCCGCTCGTCGCTCAAAACACGTTATTATTTTAAATCAGTGGAATTAACAGCGAGAATGCAAATTCTATCAAAGTACGAATTTCAAAATCGTTTTTATTTCACTCTCTCTCTAGTCAACAATCTTTGTTTACCGTCACCACCATAACAACAAACAATAAACATTGTTCAAAGACAACGCGGCGGGCGCAGTGGCGATACTCGTAGTATCCGTAGTATCGCCATAGTATCATTTGAATGCCTCCAGGCTATTACGCCCATGGTGGTTATATAATTTTGGAAATTTGAAATTAAAACTATGTATCACAATTATATAAATATTGTCTCTGTATGACTTTTAATTCTATGGGTTTTTATTTATCAATGAAATTTTTCTCTGTAGCTAAAATCTGGATTTGTTCTTCTGTATAAAAGTATTATGTGCTATATTTTCACCCTTGATACCATTTAAATAGTTTCATATTGTGCCTAGCATATTTATTTTCATATGATGATTTTAAAAGTCAGTTTAGTATTATAATTCTATTTTACAGAGCACAAATCTTATTCTTGCGCTTCTTTCTGCCAATTTCTCAAGCCATAAGTTTGTTTATATAATATAAATTTCCATCCTAAGGTAAAAATTATTTTAAAGAAATGATCTCCAATAATTCTGAGTTGATTTCGTACTCAGACGAAATAGAAATTTACTCTATCCATTACTTTAAACTTAATCCTTGTTTTTAAAACATAAATTCTGATTGCATGGGACAATATCATTTGATTTAATCAAAAAAAAAACTAAGAAGCTGAGATTCTTCTTCCAGCAAAATTTATTAGGACTTAACAGTGGGGAACTCAATCTACAGCATGAAATATCCTGTATGTAAAATGGCAAACAAAATAATTGCTTTGAACTAGCTAAAATGACATATTTCTTAGATAATACCAAATGATCAAACTTCAAAAATGTTTATTTTGTTAGATAAACTAGTTGTTGCACTGCTCTCAAAATTTTTTCATTATTAATTTTGAACATTTTACAAAAAGAGATATGATCGAAAAAAGTAGCGAAATTGGATAATTTTAGCGGAATTTCAAATTTTCTCCACTATTTTGCCTTAATTTTCGACATTTTATCGAGATATGATTGAAAAAAGCAACGAGAACGGATAATTTCAGCGAAATTTCAATTTTTTTCCTCAATTTAACCATACTTTTTGTCATTTTATCGAGATATGATCGAATAAAGCAATGATAACTCATAATTAAAGCGAAATATCAATTTTCTTCCTCAATTTAGCCTTAAATTTCATAATTTTATCGAGCTATGATCGAAAAAAGTAACGAAAACGGATAATTTTAGCGAAATTTCAATTTTCTTCCTCTATTCTTCCTTAATTTTTGTAAATCTACCGAGATATGATCGAATAAAGCAACGAAAACTGATAATGTTAGTGAAATTTCTAATTTTTTCGTCCATTTTGCCGCAATTTTTGTCATTTTATGGAGATATGATTGAAAAAAGCAACGAAAACGGATACCCTTAGCGAAATTTCAATTTTTTTCCTTTATTTTGCCTTAATTTTCGTCATTTTACCGAGATATGATCGAAAAAAGTAATGAAAACGGATAATTTTAGTGAAATATCAATTTTTTCCTCAATTTAGCCTTAATTTTCATCATTTTATCGAGATATGATCGAAGAAAGCAACGAAAACGTATATTTTTAGCAAAATCTTAATTTTCTTCCTCTATTTTTCCTTAATTTTTGTAAATATATCGAGATCTGATCGAAGAAAGCAACAAAAACAGATAATTTTAGCGAAATATCAATTTTTTCCCTCAATTTAACCATACTTTTTGTCATTTTATCGAGATATGATCGAAAAATGCATAGAAAACGGATAATTTCACCGAAATTTCAATTTTTTTCCTTTATTTTACCTTAATTTTCGTCATTTTACCGAGATATGATCGAAAAAAGTACTGAAAACGGATAATTTTAGTGAAATATCAATTTTTTCCTCAATTTAGCCTTTATTTTCATCATTTTATCGAGATATGATCGAAGAAAGCAACGAAAACGTATATTTTTAGCATAATCTTAATTTTCTTCCTCTATTTTTCCTTAATTTTTGTAAATATATCGAGATCTGATCGAAGAAAGCAACAAAAACTGATAATTTTAGCGAAATACCAATTTTTTCCCTCAATTTAACCATACTTTTTGTCATTTTATCGAGATATGATCGAAAAATGCATAGAAAACGGATAATTTCACCGAAATTTCAAATTTTTAAATCTATTTTGCCTTAATTTTCGTCATTTTATCGAGCTATGATTGAAAAAAGAAAGAAAACGGATAAATTTAGCGAAATCACAATTTTCTTCCTCTATTTTTACTTAATTTTTGTATTTTTTACGAGATATGATCGTAAAAAGCAACGAAAACGTAAAATTTTAGCGAAATTTCAATTTTTCCCACTATTTTGCCTTAATATTTGACATTTTATCGAGATATGATCGAGAAAAGCAACGAAAACGGATAAATTTAGCGAAATCTCAATTTTCTTCCTCTATTTTTACTTAATTTTTGTAATTTTTACGAGATATGATCGTAAAAAGCAACGAAAACGGAAAATTTTAGCGAAGTTTCAATTTTTCCCACTATTTTGCCTTAATATTTTAACGAAATATTAATATTTTTCCTCAATAAAGCCTTAACCTTCCTCATATTATCGAGATATGAACGAAAAAATCAACGAAAACGGATAATTTTAGCAAAATTTCAATTTTTTCCCTCTATTTCGCCTTAATTTTCGACATTTTATCGAGATATGATCGAGAAAAGCAACGAAAAGGGATTATTTTAGCGAAATTTCAATTTTTTCCTCATTTTTTCCTTAACTTTCGACATGCTATCGAGATATGTTTAAAAAAAGCAACTGAAATGGATAATTTCACCGATATTTCAAATTTTTTCATCAATTTAGCTTTAATTTTCGTCATTTTATCGAGATATGATTGAAAAATCATAGAAAACGGATAATATTAGCGAAATTTCAATTTTTCCACTTATTTGCTTTAATTTTGGACATTTTATCGAGATATCATCGAAAAAAGCAACGAAGACGGGTAATTTTAGCGAAATTTCAATTTTTTTCCTACTTTGCCTTAATTTTTATCGAGATATGATTGAAAAAAGCAACGCAAACGGAAAATTTTAACGAAATATTAATATGTTTCCTCAATAAAGCCTTAACCTTCCTCATATTATCGAGATATGATCGAGAAAAGCAACGAAAAGGGATTATTTTAGCGAAATTTCAATTTTTTCCTCATTTTTTCCTTAACTTTCGACATGCTATCGAGATATGTTTAAAAAAAGCAACTGAAATGGATAATTTCACCGATATTTCAAATTTTTTCATCAATTTAGCTTTAATTTTCGTCATTTTATCGAGATATGATTGAAAAATCATAGAAAACGGATAATATTAGCGAAATTTCAATTTTTCCACTTTTTTGCCTTAATTTTGGACATTTTATCGAGATATCATCGAAAAAAGCAACGAAAACGGATAATTTTAGCGAAATTTTAATTTTTTCCTATTTTTGCCTTAATTTTCGTCATTTTATTGAGATATAATCGAACAAAGTATCATAAAATGGTAATTTTAGCCAAATCTCAATTTTCTTCCTCTATTTTTCCATAATTTTCGTAATTTTACCGAGATAGGAACGTAAAAAGCAACGAAAACGCAAAATTTTAGCGAAATTTCTATTTTTTCCTCTATGTTGCCTTAATTTTCGTCATATTATCGAGATATGATAGAAAAAACCAACGAAAACCGATAATTTTAGCGAAATTTCAATTTTTTTTCCCCTATTTTGTCTTAATTTTAATCATTTTATTGATGAATCTTCGAAAAATGCAACGAAAACGGATAATTTTAGCGAAATCTCAATCTTCTTCAGCTATTTTTCCTTAATTTTCGTAATTTTACCGATATAGGATCGTAAAAAGCAACGAAAACGGAAAATTTTAGAGAAATTTCAATTTTTTTCCACTCTTTTGCCTTAATTTACGACATTTTATCTATATATGATCGAAAAAAGCAACTTAAAACGATAATTTCACCGAAATATCTATTTTTTTCTTCTATTTTGGCTTAATTTTCGTAAATTTATCGCGCTTTGATCGAAAAAAGCAACACTAACGGATAATTTTAGCGAAATTTCAATTTTTTTCCTGTATCATTCCTTAATTTTCGTCATTTTAAAGATATATCATCGAAAAAAGCAACGAAAACGGATAATCGTAGCGAAATCTCAATTTTCTTCCTCTATTTTTCCTTAATTTTTGTAAATCTACCGAGATATGATCGAAAAAAAAGAAAACGGATAATTTTAACGAAATTTCAATTTTGTTCCTCTATTTTGCCCTTATTTTCGTCATTTTATCGAGGTATGATCGAAAAAATCAGTCGTCATCCAGCAGCCAAAGGTGACGGTCACGCGCAGGCAGAGATCCTTTCTCCTCTCACTTCTACGTTAAAGTTTCTCTAAGCCCATTAGCTATGGACCCAAACCGCACCACTCCCGCACTCGAGAGCGAAATATCCTTACTTAAAATCCAACTTTACACAGATAATAGGCTCATTTTTATTTACTTAATTTTCTTCGGTTTGGCCAGTGACAAGTGGGAAAAAAATCCTGTAAAAAATGTACTTAAACCTTTTTTATCGATTGCAGGCTTTTTTAGCAAAATGTAATTAGAAAAACAGACTCACCAAATAGCGACAAGAACCTGCAATAGGGGAAATGAACAAAAGTTCATATTTTAATCATGGAATATTGTTTTTGAAACAATGTAGATTTAGTCAAATGATTTTTTCTAAAATTTTGAAATTTTAAACAAACCCTCCCTCCAACAACCAACTTCGCAATCATAGAATCTGAACTCATGCATTTCCGCTTAAAACGCTATAAAATTTAGGTGATAATAGAATTAATGATGGTTTTCATGAGGAGGAAGAAAGTTTACGGGATTTTCATGTTTGTAACTTCGAACTGTTTGGAATGACGAATCTTAGGGTTGAACTTATCACCATTTTGGAATTAATTTATAAAGAAATCTTATTTTAAATTTGATGCGAGCTTAGATTCTTACTTATGCTGGCATAATACGGTGAGGACGAATGATAACTTCGCTTTTGATGAAGTTCCCTCATTCTATGAACGGGTTACATCCAAGAAGTTAAACAAAATGTTCAAATATTTCATCTAATTTCTCCCAATTTCCGATCGGAAGCAAAGTACACAGCCAAAATAAAAATATTTGTTATCTTTCACCTATTTGGATACTATTTAGGGTTAAATTCTAGATGTATAATTTTACCCTATTTAGGAATAACCCTCTCTGTGAAAGATGAGAGAAAATATTTCCTTTGTCTCATTCGAAATTCTTTCTTTTTCATGGTATTACCTTGATTCGATTCCCGCTTTTACCGTTATAGTTAACTAAAAGGAAAACAGAGTATAGCCGGGGTACTCAACCTTTTCTGGTGCCCGGGCACCCAAGGACGCTTCCGAAAGCGAAGCGGGCACCACATAACATTTCCATCCAGAGTAATATTTTGTCCATCCCTTGGCAGTATTATCACTTTAGGTGCTAGTTAACCGTAGATCGTATGAAAAAAACGCCCTTTGGTAAATAAGATCGAGATAATTACAACGTATATAATTTCATCATAACCTCACAACGTGGGAAAGTCTTTATTTCCGAAGAAGATTTGAGTAAGGGAAATAAATTCGATTTGAATGTTTTCGCTGCATGTGCACCGCTGCGTTCCAAAAAGCAGCATTTTACAGGGAATTAGATACCCTGATAAGCTGAGCCGAGCTGAATCTTCGCATAATGAGCAAAATATGACATAGATATGCGTCTTATGAATCTGGACAGAGGCAATAAGAGGGATAAAGTTTAGACAGAGGTTTAGACACCCTCGATGATAATGAAACCCAGGACCAGGGCAACCCGCAAGGCCAAGAAAAACTGTTGCAGCAAATAAAAAAATCTTTTTACCGAAGCTTGACGGGCACTAAGCAAGGTCGCTTCGGGCAGCAGGTTGAGTATCCCGGGTGTATAGGCTCATGACGTCACTCCGGCGTGGCAAACATAAGCCTCTCGAGTGTCACGTTATTAGGGCCAATTTAAAGGCGGCGTTTGAATTCCCTCGGTATTTTTTATTTTGGTTGAATTATTGGACTTTCGCCCTTTACCATTCGTTCTATAAAAATATAAAAATGTGAAAGGGTGAGGGAGCATCCTCCATCTTAAAATCGTGGTATTTTAAAATCCTCCGTTCCCTTAATTTCTAACAGAGAATTTCAATTTCAATGATTTTGTGGAATAATGTTTATTTCGAAGAATCTGGATGCAAGCTACCAGAAGCGTTACCAAGAGGCAAGCAGCGATGATTCAAGTAGATAGTTAACCTCTATTTAAGATGAAAAAGAAACGATAATGCAGGATTTGGCTCAAGTTAAATCAAGTAGATGCTTTAAAGAAATCAAGTCAGAAATTGTGAAAATATCCTCAAAATGGAATGATGACGTATCCGTTTATATGATTCGATTCTGTCATCTTCAGTGCATTTTATTTTGCCATAGGTAAGTATTCTCCTTTGAAATGGTTAATATTTTGTGATTCGGATGTAAACCGATCCTAAATTGGAGATTAAGTACTTTATTGGAGATTTTAAAGGGGATAGTTGATTATTAGCATCTGTGAGACCGTTCGCGGTTATATTTTTGTCCATTTATTTTCATTTTGGGCATTGGAACGGTTAAATTATTTTTCCGATTGCGAGTGTTTAGAAATCCGTCCTCAAAATTCAATCTTCGATCACGTCTGAAGTAGGTTATTTCTATCGCTCCCTCAGAGGCGACCGTTTGGGTCTTCGTAAGTAGGCGGTGACATCTCTTCGTAAGGTGTAGAGCAGGGAAACCATTGAATGGATAACAAGGAACTACCGGTAAATCAGAGTAAAGTGCTTTTTCTAACACAGATTCAATCGAACGGTTTCCCTTTTCTGATGGGCGGTTGCGGAAAAGCGTTGTTTTATGTCAATTTCGTAAAAAGGAGAAGTGGTGAAAGCCTCTCGAGGTAGCATCATTACATGAGGTTATTCATCAGTAGAAAGTGTTTTGATTTCTCTCTCTCCGATTGATTTAATTCGAATTCGTAACATATCAGTGGTAACAGGGTGAAGAAAAAACATCTTTTACAAATACCACAAGATGAATTTTATTACACGACCATGGTTTCGATGCGTCGAATCTGATGCGACGCATCGAAACCATGGTAGTATAATAAATCTCATTCTGTGGTATTTGTAAAAGATTTTTTTTCTTCACCCTGTTATTATGGAGCGATACCACCAATGCCGAAGTTGTTGATTCTGATATCAGTGGTCTCTCAAATTACCCGGATGTCGAAGATATTACGTTAATTTATGTTTATATTGAGTAGTGAGGCGAGAGCAGAACATTCTTTGAATTGTATAATCGGGTTCATTTTTGGACGCGAAATCAGTTTATATATCCAGCGATACTTTGTAAAATCTCGCCATAGTTTAATAAAATTAAGGCACAATTTGACAATTTTTATTAAAAAACGTTTACATGGTGTATTGTCTGTTTAATTACGGTATATTATTTGAGTAACACATAAAATTAATATGTTCTTGTGTGAGTCTCTTCAAATATGAAATTTGTTAACTTATTTCAGAAGTCCAGCCGTAAAAAATTTTTAAAGGAAAACATTTAGTTAAATTCTCATAAATTTAACTAAAATTATTCCTCTTGATTTAATGTCATTGGATCCATGTGGTTCATCACCACCACAGCGCTACATTGATGATATTTAACATTATAATAAAATAACATAGTACAATGTGAATTATAAAGTATTTATTTTCAGAGAATTATGGCAAAAATTATAGTTTGCATACTCTAAACACTTAAATATTTAACTATTAGATACTAGTAATTCAGCACTTTAATGCCTAATACCCCTTAAAACCTGTTTACCAGTGCTAATAATTTAGCACTTTAATATTTCTCTAACATGAAAATTTAAATGCGGTTTAATTTAATTATTTTATATTTATTTAATTTATGTTCGATTGTTGATATAAAACATTCAAGCTGATAACAAAATAGTGAAGAACTAATGTATGAATTGGATTAAGGTCCCGAGGAGTAAATATATTACAACGGAATTCGGAATACGGGGAAATAATCAAAGTTTAACTGCGTCTCTTGGATTATAAAAGATATGTCAAAAACCTTGAGGTTGACGCATTTGGTGACAACTTTCCGTAAACATTTGAATGCAGCTTTTTTCAAAAGGCGTCCGCAGACTTTCACAGACACGCAGAGTGTCGAACGAAACTTCGCAGTCCGCCTTTTTCCGTGTCAACATTTTTCGAACGGAAAAAATAACATCACGCGACTTGGCTCTCATTTTTTCGCGTATTCTTAAAGCGAAATTTCCTTTTTTTCCGAAAATCTCTGCCAGAAATCTCTTTCCTCGGAACGGAGCTCCTCACAATGTATTTTCCAACCCTTCCTTGCGCCACCTTTCCTCGGAGGCTGAAAAGAACTTCAAAAAAAGCCGTATTTATTCCTGTGTCGCGTATGCATTGGGATTGGTCATTCTCGATGCAGATCAGGAGGGCGTTGAAAAGGATGGATGCTTGAGGATTCCACGCCCATATTTCGACAACAATGGTTCGTTTAGCTTCCCTCGGAGGAAAGGTGCGGAAAGGAAAGCCTCCTGCATGTGGTGTAGATTTTCTTCAAGTTCATCGCCTTCTTGAGCTCCGCATCTCAGATTCATTGCCGCGACTAAAATACGCGCACCCTATTTTATGTGAAATATTTGCGCGTCTTTTGTGGGATCCGAAATTCCTGTCCCTCAAGATATATTTGTTGGTACTACATTAGTGATACGATCCGAGTGTCCTCCTTAATAGTCAAACCCTTAAAATTGTATTAAAGCCATATTTCTCCTTAACAACAAGTACATTTAGGTTCAGAATTCGTTTCGATTCAGACATCGCATTCAGACGCGGCATTGAGGCGAATCACAGTGCTGAGTTGTGAGCGTACATTTGTTGATACAGTTTAATAAATGCTTTTGTATTCGTCAAAACAACCGGGAGACCATAAATAATGTTATTAATACGTTTAGAAGCATCCGTTTTCATCATTATTAACACTAGAGTATGGCGCAGGCATGTAAATAAAGGACTGCGCTTGTCTCAGTTTTTCCTGCTAACAAGTATAAAATATTTACTAAAGAGATTTCGTTCTGGTCTTACTTAAAATAACCACATACTAAGAATTCTAAAATGGGGAACCGTGTTCGAGTTTATTAACTTATAATTATGATCCCAAAATTAACTGATATTGCCGTTAAGGATGTTTTTAATTATGAAAAATATTCTAATAATGTTAAAATATATCTTCAATTGTCTTTCAAGTTCGATCATCGTTTTCTATATACACAAATTACATTTAAGTCTCCCGATTACGTCATCAAACATTTCAGAATGATCCTAAAAGGGCGTTTTTCTACCTCGTTGATCTAATCTGAAATTCGTTTTTCCTCCCGCCCAGGATTTTTTATTATTTTTAATCGTAGCCAGAACGAGGCACGACTTTCGGCCGAAAAAAATGCCCACTTCGCTGGCTAAAATCCATCAATTATAATCTAAAATATTTCCCTAAGTCATTCTCCGCCGCTATTTTCAGAGCACGTTTCCGCGCTCGCAATACCCTTGGCTGAGAATATATTCACCGCCCGAGATTGTGTTTCGGTTTGAAGGATTTCTGTGAGTAACCGCTTCGGAAAATTCCTTCATTTCTACTGCGGCTGCATTCCTTATCTCGGCTGTGGCTGCTTCGATTTCTCTCAGAAAAGCCTAGACGGAGTGTCAGATAAATAACAGGGTTCGGAAGCTGAAAATAAATCAACATAAAGTTTATTCTTATAACACAGAATAATGGGATGAGCATTTACAGATTAAATGGACGTTTTAAAGTTTCGTGAACACCCACAATTCATTTTCACACCATGTATTTGCTGGAAAGTATTCGTAAAAGAATATAATAGCAAAAGAAGATAAATAGTTGCATTTAATATAGAATACTAAAATCTGAATACGAGAAAACAGTTTTTCATGCTTTTATTTTATGTACTAAGTGACTTATTGCACTATTTAATTTCGCCAACATATAAAAACATCCAATCCTTCAAGGGGATCCCTGTAAATCATGGAAGTGCGCTCAAACACGACCAACTCCAAAAATTTCCAAATTGAACAAAATCGATCCAATCCGCTTCTCTCCTGTCTTCAAGAAACAAGCAGACAGTTAGGTAGTTGAAATCCCAGGCAAACATTCCTTTATCGAGGAAAATATGAAATTTAAATTGATTTACCAGATTTCTTGTTGGCTTTATTTCTCTTATCTGTGCTCAGACACAGTGCGTCGCCTTATTTTTCCAAAAATATTAACTTTTTACTCTTAAATCAGAAAACATTAAAATAATTAACTTTGGAAAATCTAATGAATTAAATACTTCTACGCGTTTAGCAATGGAAGACTTTGCCAGTTCATGGCTCCGAATCGTGGCGGAAGTCTGTATTTTGACGAAAGAGAGATATCGAAGTTTCGTGATGAAAAGATGGAAAAATCAACCTTTTAGTAAGTTCATGGGCATTACAATTTTCTTGATTCCGTGATAGTTCACGATCCATATCATATGACCTTCCTCTCTTTTTGTCTTCAGTTCAGACTTCCGCTGACCCACACATTCACTCTGTTTAATTACTTAATCTACTTCGGCCTCTCTCTTGTTCCACCATAGAATTAAATATAGGAATAGATACAAAATATTTCAAATTGTCTTAATTTGATGTAAATAAACGTTGGACTGATAGCGTGTGATGCATTGCTTGAGGTTTTAAAGCAATGTAAGCTACGCGACCCCACCTTGAGAGAAATATGTCCAGCAAAACATAATTATCTAAGTATGAAATGCGAAAGCGAGAAATAAATTACGGATAATTACCGACACCGGGTCGAGCGAATCCGAAACGAGGCCAACGCGACACTCAAAAGGGAAGAAAGCAAAGAGAGATTCCTTTGTGGTGAGATTTATCCTCACCTCATCGCACATTTCTAAGGATGTTTAGGTAGGGCGTCTCCTTACGAAGGATCAATGAAGCTGTGCGTCAGTAATACGCTGTACTGTGATAGCGAGCTGGAAATTTACGGGAAATGTCAAGTTTTCTTCGCAATTGCCGGAGAAATGGTTCAGAACTGTTTGACCCGTTTTCGATTCATCTCGAAGTCCACGTTGAAGGAACATTTCTGGGAAGTTTTGAAATTGTGCTTTTTTTTACTCCCTTAATTTCTTAACGTTAATATTAGTAGATACATTTTTATTCATATCTGATACTTATCATTTCATACGAATAATAATTTCTTCAAATTTAACAACTTTGGTTTATTCGTGGTGTTACAGTAATTAAGATTATTCTCTTCACCTCGCATTCGTGCTAAGAAATCTCACTTCCATGATACTGAACAGTATTTATTTATTGGCGATAAAGTTGATGTATCCATTGATTTATTTTGAGCCAATGGTTTCTTCTATAGTTGATAACCAGATGTTATTCAAAAGAGGTAGAATTTAGGGAAAGTTTTGAGAATTAGAAATATATTCCGTAGTGAAAAATACAAAACAAAATATGACGTTTAAGTAAAAATAATTCGTTTTGAACTTGTGAAGTGATTAGAATTTGAGATTAAAAGATTAAAGGACTCCCTTACACCACGCTTAACATTCTTCAATTTAATTTCATGTAATAATTTAAATTCACGCTTTTTAAATTTAAGGACATGTAGTAATAAAAGGAAAAAAAAAGATTCCTCATAAAATCCAGACATTGCAGATAAAAACAAGAATATGTGTGAGAGTTAAAGGTAAATAAAGAATGTGTAGAACTTCTAAAGAAATTTAAAGATTTAAGAATCTATTTAGCCGAGATTAAAAGTTAGTTGCTTAAAATCAATGTCGTCAATCCTAACTTCGTGTAATTTCATAGAAACCATCTTAAAAGAAAAAACTTTGTAACATGTAATTTTGTAACTTTTGTAACTTCTAACAGCTGCAGTAACCCTTGATGCTTGCAGATGAAGGTGGAAATCTATATGGATACTGGTAAAAGCACTCCTTATGGGGTGATTTTTATTCCTTCTAAATATAGAGGAGACGGCTTTGTACTCACTAAGATAAAATGAAGGTAATTTAAAAATTCATGAAGATTTTGTGATCCAGAAGTATGAATGGTGCAATTTAACTTGACTTTAAACCATTGTTTGATCAGTAAATTAAAATTATCCAAGTATTTATAATGTTGGGTCGGATAGATGTTGAATAAAGACAATTAGCATAGATCAGTGAAGTTTATTTGATTAGAGATATACAAAAATAGTAAATCTGAGTACACTATTTGTATTTAATTTAAATTTAAAAAATGATACTATATGTAAGTGATGCATTTCATTAGTGATATTCACTTGGTGTAGAAAGTTTAATTAAAATTGGTAATCTGAGAATACGGAAAGTGTCTGCTGATTTAAAAGATCTTCGGTTAAATACTGGTAGAAAACGTTTTAATTATAAAATTAATATTTTTTACAATTAACTGGTATTCGGTTCCGATGTTGGTAGTTAAGATAAATCAAATTAGATTAAAATAAAATTCTAAAAAATCATTCTGTGTGATGTGAGGATCAGATTGTTCTGGCATGTTATTTTACTCCATGTTTAGATCGATTTTAAAGCTATGAATTAAAAAGTGAATCATGTTTGATATAACCGTATGGATTATTGATGTGTTTACGGAAACGTTTATTTTAGAATTTAAGTGACGTAAATTGCTTCCATTTTATCTATCTGCAGCAATGAGATCATACGGATCCGGAAAATGCTTAAAGTTCTTAAAGATATCATAAATAGCAAAGCCCTTGTATGGCTACAGAAGGCGATAAGATGAACCTTCCGCTTACTCCCTATATTATACACTCGATATTTATATCCACTTCGTAAGAACAGCTATTCAAAGCGTTTTCGAAGAAGAACGGCTTTCTCATCCTCTTTTCATTCCTTCTCCCTTTCGCATTTCCTCTTTTCCATTTCCGATACTTATCTCTTTTCAATTTATTTCTCCTCTGCTTCCTTATTTACCCAACGGAGGTCATTCCCTCTATCCCTCGAATCGATTTTCACGCCCCCACCTAATCATCTACGCTACGCCTGTATTATTATCGCGCGGCGGATGTTTTTATTTATGGCGGAATGCGTATGTTTGGCAGGTGCGATCACTTGCGGATATCATATATTACGAAGGCTTATCAGTAGCTACGGATACGTATCTTAAGTTCTATCTACTATATCTATGACTGCTACATTGCAAATCGCGTATTTGTTATTCTATGCGTAAATTATCCATTTTACGTTTTCATTGTTTTTACGAAGCAGTTCTCCAATAAATAAATGATATTCCTTTGGAAGCGATTTTGAATTTGCGAAGGCACTCAAATAGTCCAAATTGAAAATTTTACTCCTTTATAATTTACGTTTAAATACATTCATTCAGTGCATAGTTTTCAAACACTGCAGTTATTTTATCTCTCTCGTAGTATAATAGACTGCTTTTTATGAGCCATATCTGATGCGATCCCCTTATTTTAGCTGTACAGAAAAGAACCAAATATGTAGTAATAATAACCATTTTATACTGAATTTCCATAAATAGCCGAAATATGGCTAAGTTGGACTCCGATTAGTGCCGTTTTAATTTCGATTAATGAGAACGAGGAACATTTCTCACAAATATTAGAATCACTTATTTGAATCTTATTAATCTGCTCATGTATGGAATCATGCTTTGGAATGCAAGATGGCTTCCAAGTACGAAAAACGAATTAGATCGCATATTTATGAGGTAAATGGTAGCAGCTGATTGTGTAACATTTAAGAAAAATAAAATATGGTACATTCTTGCTTAATCAAATTTTAACAATAGTAAAGTTATTGAAAAAAACTTCTGAAAATGGTACACAAGCGTAGGAATTACGGATTAATTAAACGTCATATTCAAGTACATACCAAGAAGATTAAAAACAAACTTACCACATTTCACATGAATTTTTATTGCAAGCAGTTTCGGCCATTGACTACCGTAATCGGGTAATTTAACTTAAAGCAGAGCTACTTCAACTTTGGGACGGGAATTTTACCATAAAAGGAATAATTCAGGTTAAATGTATTTCAGGATCGGAAATATGTTGTAACATTTCAAATGCAAATCTCTACTAGTAGTGGTCGAAACTGGTGACGATAAAATTTCAGTGCGAAGTCCGTTATTTGGAGATGGCGATCCACAAAGAGCGGCAGTTCACAGTAATGGTCTTTCCTCAAGTTCGTGGAACATCCAAATTAAATTTTAATAGTTAATAATAATTATTATTATAGAATTATTAGTTTCCGATGGCATAGAAAAGCTTGTCGACAGTAAACTTTTAAACAATCTAGATAATGTTCTCTAATTGCAATCTTTACAGCCGAGATGACGATTCTCAATTTTATATATGTTTTAGGAACAAATTAGTCTTTAAAATATGTTTTAAAAAAAGACTGAGAAAGTCTCTCAAAATTCGTGGAATGGAAGCAGTTTCTTAAAGAAAATCTTATATCTTTTCGCTCGGTGCTCTCCAACGTACTTTGAAAACAAAGGAATTTTGGAGTAAAATGAATTACGCTAAGCATAAACTATTGTGTCGCCACCGCGGGGACCGTGATACGAAATTCGCAACAGTTTGCATTTTAAGGGGACGAAGGTAAATCGATGGGGAAGCGGGGAAAACACGTTAAAGGAGAGAACAAGCTCTTGAACAGCGTTAGGACATAACGTAGCGGGAAGAAAGACATAAAAAGGAAGGCATTTGAAAGGGTTGTATAAATATAAAAAGATAAGAAGCATCCTTTGGAAGGGAGAGATAAGGGAATGCAAAGGAGAAAATCGATAAAGAGGGAAATATTGAATCGAACGGCGTCGTTGGGAATCGAACATTCTCCACAGGTGATCGCGATAAAGATTGAGCTTTAAGAGATAAAAAATGTTAAAAGGAGGAAAAGAAGCCGTTCCATAACCACTCTGTGTGTGGAATGTATAGGGAGTCGCGTCGAAAATATTACAAGACAAATATGTGGATAGAAAACGTTCGAAATTTGTCCCCTTTATTATCTCGCATCTCATGAAAGATTTAAAAATGATGGCATCTGAAACTTTTCATTTTATGCATAATGTGGTGTTATTGAGAAATTAGATGTTTATGGAGAAGTTTAACTCTTTAATTCAGCTCGTGGCAACAATAGAATCAATATATTTCTAACGTATAAAAAAACATTATGCTGCCAATAAAACTCTTATAAATGAAACACTCCTTCATAAAAAATTACATGTTCATAAAAAAATTTACATTGATATATTGCTCGAAGATTTGTTTTAAACCTGTTGTTGGTTGATAATTAATCGCTTACGTATTTCTGGTGAATACCAAATTCGTTTCATTAATTTGAAAATATATTCCTTCTAATAATTATTGGTTTATTAGAATTCTGTTCTAGCCCATAAATTTTTCTCATATCTTCACCGTACTTAGAATAGTATGAGTTTTGCCAATTTTCTCTCCTCCACTTCTGTTGTGTTTTAGTGATTCGATGATTTACGAGAATTGCGTCTGCAAACTTTCCATGCTTCGAGCCGACGTCTTCGCGTTAAATTCTTGGAACATGAAAATTTCCCACAAGAGGCAAATTTCACAAAATTTAACCATTTCTTGACGTTAATGACTGCGTGTGAGCAAAAGAACCTCACAAAAGTCTATTCTCGGAGAATTTAATTTTTCCTTCATTCTCAGAATAAAAAATCTACTTGTGCAGTAGGTCATAAATCTTGGTTTTATCAGTTAAGAAAATGTTAAGAGATGAATGTATCAGAAAGAGGTAGTCGATATGTAATGTTCGCAAAGCTAGGAAAGGAGCAGATTCCCGTTTGCTCAAATTAAATATTTCTCCGTCACTTTTAATCAGACAACTTTCTTACATAAAATCACCCGGAACTCACCAGTGAAGTCCGATAAGAAATTGTTTTTAAAGTGAAATCTTGTTCTGAGGCTACACTCTTAAATCCAACGTTATCAACAGAAAACGAGGTTTTGTGTCTCATTTCATGTTTTTTGAACACCAAAAGCAGAAGCTTAGGTTTGATTGGAAAATATGTAATTCTTTATGATCTGAGGGCTGCTGAAATTTTTACTATGAGTGATAATTTGAGATAGAATTTTTCTAGATTATTAGTTTTACGCGAACTAATATACAGGAATAAAATTACGTCGCATGTTTCAGATTTAAGGTACCGTGTAAATATAACAGGCTAATCCTGTAACGTTGGTTTATTTACTTGCTCTCTTATAAGTAAATGCAATTTAAATATCTACTCCAAATCTTCAATATGTCTTCAAATACTCGGACGTTAGAGGTTTAAGACATAGCCATCGTTATCAGCGTTCCGTATCCTTGCTGCCACCAGTAAACGGGGAGGTGTCCCAGGTTACTAAATATCTTAGAAATACCCTATTTCCTGCTCAAATTACATTTATTTCCTTCGAAAAATTATAAAATCGCAATTTTTACAATTGTCTTCCTTTGAAAAGGCGCATTTTTCGCGATTCAAATATATGGAGAAATCTGAGTCTCTGCCAAAGTCAGTCATATCGAATTCCCTTTTCCTCATTTGTTTAATGATGCCATCGAATCTATTTACTGATTATTTTACAATAGAAAACAGTAAAATGCTATAACTACTCGTATCGTAATTTATGATGTGTTGATTGATTAACTTATGGTTAATGATGTACCATAATGCAAGTTCAGTCTTTTTTATCTTCATCTATATTCTCCTTTCACGCTCACTTATTTACTCTTTTTTTGTTTCTCCGTGTGTTTCTCTTACTCTATCCGATCCCAATAATGTTTACTTCCTGACGGAATACTTCATCATGACGGACTGTTCATGGCTCCTGACTCGGGCTCTTATCCATGGTTTTCTTTTGAGCACTTTTAATGTTCACTTTCTTTTATCGAAGATCACTAGGTAGGGAAGAGCGCCTGACTCGGTTTCAGGTTGGGTTTATTCATTTAGCCCAATTTTAGGACGGCGATATTTATTGATAGTTGTTTTCAGGTCGTAATCCCAGACTGTGGAAAATAAGCTATTTTGAATGTGTTTTAGTTTTGAGTTGAATCTTTTAGTTAAAATATTATCAGTCGTGGAAAGAGGTGTGATTCTGTGGTATTTGTATATCTCTGTGGTACTTGTGCGATACGGGATATTTAGAATCCTCTTGACGGTTTTGCTTTAGAATCTGTACAGCCTCTGAAGATGGGATTCCTATAATGCCAATAAGTGAGCATCGGCCGAATTATGGTTAAACAAGTCAGGAGTTTTGTATTCATTTTGGCTTGAGATTTGTTGAATAGGATTTCAGATAATACGAATTTAGTTCTGGTTGCTTTTTGAATGATGTCTTAGATGTTGTTTTTCTATGTTAATTTTTCGTCAAGGGTGACTCCTAAACATTTCTCAGGCGTCTTTTTAGGTATTTGTTCTCCTCTCCACCGATGGCTTGAAGTGCGCATTTTAAGGGATTTAGAGCAATCTTCCATTTATCTGCCCAGTGAGGCGTAGATGGGCCTGCACATGTAGATTGGCCAGATTTGGGTCTGTTGCACTGCTTGCTATTGTGGTATCATCGGCGTATAAGAGTAGTTAAGTATTGGGATGAGGCGCTATGTCAGACGTGAATATATTGAATAGAGTTGGGGAAAGTATTGTCCCTTGTGGCACTCCCTCTTTGAGGTGAGACTTTTTGCCGTTGAATTGAGCGATGAAGGACCTCCAGGAATGAGAATATAATTTTGGTGAGGAAATTTGGCAGGCCTGTTTGAGCGATTTCGTATTTTAGTCCTGTTGTCCATACTTTGTCGAACGCTCTCTTCACACGCAGAAACGCGGCTAATTTTTCTAATTAAATCCTTTCCTTATTAATTCTACCAGACGAAGAATTTGGTGGGTGGTAGATAGGTTTTCAGTAAATCTTGTTTTTTCTTTGGAAATGACGTTGTTTATTTTAAGAATGGGTTTTAGACGACTCAGGTTTACTTTTTCCCAAGGAGACTAATTGGGTGGCA